>CM055123.1:400241308-400841308 GCA_029206835.1 Rana muscosa | reverse complement strand
TGGGGGATTGGGACTAGTTGGACTGGGATTTGGGTTTGGGGATTGGGACTAGGATTAGGTTTGGGGATTGGGACTGTTATTAGGGTTAGGATTTGGACTAGTAGGACTGGGATTAGGGTTATGATTTGGGAAGTGAGACTGGGATTGGGACTAGGATTGTGGGACTGGGATTAGGGTTGGGGAATTGAGGAGTGCTCTTGTAGGGTGGGATGAACCCAAAAGTGACGTCGCTGCCTCTGTTTAAGGATATTTTCCCAATAGAGAAGCACAAACAGCAGATCAGCAAACTCCATCTTCTCTGCGTTCCCTCTCTCCTCTCCACCAAATACAAGGTAGTGCACAGGAAGTGATGTAGGAAGTGCACAGGAAGTGATGTAGTAGTGATGTCCAGTTCATGAACGAATCGTTCTTTTGAATCGGTTCTTTTCAGTGAACTGGATGAATCGATTCATCTGAGTGAACTGATTCGTTTGAAACAGTTCACTTGTATGCACTCAATACATAGCAGAGCAGGCCTGGTAATATGATCCTAGAGTGAGAGAGCTCCGCCCCTCCCTGCAACCAATCAGCGTGCTGAAGGCAGTAGGCACAGTGACACTCAGGAACTGTATAGAGTGAGGAGTACACACACAGTACACCGAGTTAAAGAATCATACCAGTTACCGAGTTAAAGAATCGAGTTGTTAGAATACAGTACACTGGAAGAACCCTGAGTCACCACCAGGAGAATACACTAAATCAATGATCAGGTAGCAGCAATACACTACAGACTGCTTTAAAGACATAGAGGACAAAGAGTCAGGATAAGAAGATATCCTCATTCAGATTAATTCTTTAACCCTTTAGTATTTAGTTTGCTTATCCTAAAGGAGATATGCATGTTAAAGGGGACAAACATCCCTTCTGGGACATGTGTCTAATTTAGTAGCTGTATAAATGAATGAGAGAGCTGTCTCATTTTTTTAACACAAAAATACATTTTATCCTGCTTTATAGTAATATTGTATAAAAAGGCCTATAATACACCGCTCAGCGCCTATGGATAACACGTATTGCAATTTACCACAAAGATGAATGACCACAATAGTTATCCACAAGTGGGTAATGAATGTTGACAAAAATAATTTTAAAAAATAAATAATTAAAAATATATAAAACTAAGCTGCTGTTTAAAACATGGCAAAATATATATAACAATAGTAAAAATGAACACAGTAATCTGTATCAGTCAATACTACAAACAGCGCTAAATGTTGAGGAATGACAGTGGTCAACACCACCTAACAGTTCTTAAGACAGATTCAAGATAGTTTTCAGTGCTTCAAAAGAATGTCCATGGGTGATCCTAAAGAAATAAGTAGAGTGCACCTTCCACCAATCTTCCAGATCCACCTCGTGACACACACACCCCGTAGGGGTTCACACTCACCAGAGTAATATTGAATTAAAGCCTTGAATAGAAATTGCTGTATCCAAGCCAAACACTGAAATATTGTATCCGTCAAGGAGACCTCAGAATGAGATGGGCTTCCAAAAAACGGCCGAATCCCCTGCCGAACCCCGGGTCACTCCCTCTCCATCCCCTGCTGCCTCCAGCAGGGGATGGAGAGGGAGTGACCCGGGGTTCGGCAGGGGATTCGGCCGTTTTTTGGAAGCCCATCTCATTCTGAGGTCTCCTTGACGGATACAATATTTCAGTGTTTGGCTTGGATACAGCAATTTCTATTCAAGGCTTTAATTCAATATTACTCTGGTGAGTGTGAACCCCTACGGGGTGTGTGTGTCACGAGGTGGATCTGGAAGATTGGTGGAAGGTGCACTCTACTTATTTCTTTAGGATCACCCATGGACATTCTTTTGAAGCACTGAAAACTATCTTTATAGTAATATTGCTCTGCGTTCTGGTCCTGAGATTTCTATGCCCCCTGGATCCTTGGATTTTTTTTTTTTAAAGTGGTTGTAAACCCTGGAAAAAAATAAATAATTAAATCCCACCTGCAAGACAAAGTCATAATGAGCTAGTATGACTAGCATACTAGCTCATTATGCATCACTTACCTTAGATCGGGGCCCCCAAAGCCGTCCTCGTCTCCCTCTCCAGCCATCACTGCGGCGATACCCGGAAGGTTACTTCCGGGTATCGCCGCTCCAGCTAATCACAGCGCCTCTCCGGCGATGTGATTGGCCGGAGCGGCGAAGACGTCACTCCGCGCAAGCGCGCGGGAGCCGGATTTGTGAATCGGATTAACCCTGTGAATGCGCGCCGTAGACACCGATGCATGGCATTTTTTGCAGATATCGGGGTCAGTGGGGATGGTTTTAGTTTTTATTTTGTTTATTTTTTCAATTAACAAGCCCCTATGTGATAGTTTGTTGAAGTGACAGGTTCTCTTTATTGCATCTGGGGTCTGTTATATGATCTGAGTATAGGATTGTGCTCAGTAACCTGGGTAGCAGGTGTTCTGTCAGATCAAGCAATCTATAGGATCAGCCAATATTGCCACTTACAGTGACGCACAAACAGCTGTGTAAATGAAAAGCGTTTTTTTGTGCATGTGAACTGCATTCTGATGGGCCAACTTCACAGTTAAGATTGCTAGCCATCAGATTTGTCTGTAGTCTTTACAGTGCATAATGAGGCCCCTTTCACACTTGTGCGACTTGGTACTACAAAGTCGCAGGACAAGAGGTAACCCATGATTTCCAATGAGTACCATCCATATCTGTGCGTCTTCAAGTCGCAGCGACTTCAAAGTAGTCACTGCACTACTTTGGTCCGATTTTGATGCGACTTGAGGCAGAGGCCTCAAGATTACATGGGTATTGCTTCAAGTCGCATCAAAATTGCATCAAAGTCACGGTAAAAATCGTGGCAAAAATTGCACGACTTTCAAGTCGCACAAGTGTGAAAGGAGCCCAACGATTGGATTTTACTACTGTGGGTACTTCGCCCGCGGTAGTAAAATCCGATAATTTTTCCTGTGCATGCGCTAGGAAAAATCTGATGGCTAGCAATGATAACTGTAAAGTTGGCCCATCAGAATGAGGTTCACATGCACAAAAACCCGCTTTTCATTTACACAGCTATTTGTGCGTCACCAAAATTGATGACGCTGGCTAATCCGACAAATTTGCTTGTGTTCTGAGCAAGAAACTAAATACAAGTAAATGTCCCCAGGAGCTGCCAACCTTCTGTGAAGAATCATTCTATTGATTCTAATTTAAGAAGGTTGAGTGAGAGCTTTGGTTCACTTGCTTGTCAGTAGATTCAGCAAGTGAACCGAAGAATCGATTCATTGAATCGGTTCATTTCAGTGAGTGATTCGAAATGAACCGATTCAGTTAAAAGATCCGGACTTCCCATCACTACTAGCCATAGGGGAAGCGCACTGCATCCTGGGAAATGATGACACACATTTCCCAGGAGCAGTAGGGAGCTTAGGGAGATGTCAGAATCCGAGGTGATTCAGAAGGCAGATTTTGTGGGACCGCATAGCAACAGGTACTTCCAGGTGAGTAAAAAAATAATAATTTTCAAATGTTTTTTTTTTTTTTTAAGGCTATTATATGCATGTAGCGGGGTCTTTAAATTTAGTTGGAATACACCTGGGTGGTAGTATGACCCAGGTGTGTAAATTATGAGAGGGTTTGGGCTCCTTTATATTCGTGGAGGATTGGGTGGTGTATTATTCTCCTTGGCCTGTGGGTGGCGGGGTACCCGCAGGCTCAAGGTAGAATCACTGCCACAGTGCTACCCTTTTTGTCCCTTTCCGGAGATGGTACGGCAAGGGCGGGGAACCTGCCGTGGTGTCGATGGGAGGAGATAAAAGGGGGAGACGCCCTCACCACGAGGTCTTCAGGATCTTCTCTTCACGCACCCAGGCACCTTAGGCCTGGGTGCGGGCGGTTCCGGCCCAGGCGCCCTAGGCCTGGCCGGGATGGATTTGGAGTCCATCCCAGGCACCTTCAGCCTGGGGTGAGGTACTATATCGGAGGCCTGGGGCCCAGTGACTTCGACTGGGTCCCGCAAGGGCGAAGTGATCTGAGGGTCCCTGAGGTGGACGGGACCCGCATCTGAGGTGAGGAGGCCGGGGAGGTCACCCGTCCGGAGAGTCCAGAGCAGCATCAACCCGGTGACAGATGGGCCTCCGGTAACTCCCTTGGAGGGACATCTTCCCCTGATAAGGGCCACAGCGCAGCGAAGGTACTCCTAAATACGTTCTCTTGAGTTGCTGGTAGAGACTCACAAGTTCTACGTTCTTTACGAATCAAGGCTATGATAACCGCTGGTGAAACCACAGTGGTTTAGATTGAAATTAGGGCAGTGCCTCGACCTGCTCATCCCACCGTATCAGGCTGTTATAAAGTTCCAACCAGTTGGCTACTGAAGCACTGTTTATTGTGGAGCTTGCAATAAAACAAGAGTTGGACTGTGATCGGTGTGTGGACTCTGGTTAATGGGAGCAAGGGAGGTGACAGCACAGCAGGACTGAGTTTCATAACTAAGACACACAGGCCCGAGGAAAATAACTGGTACTGGCCTTCACCTCACCCACAGCTATGGGGAGGACATGGGCCGTAGCGCATCTCACCCTGTCGTGTGACATACCCCTAGACAAAGGAGATGGGGTGAGGCCGCTACATGCACAATAATGCCATTTTGTATTTTTGGTGGAAACTCCACTTTAAGTTTGTATCCAGTTCTTGAGTGAGGAGTACACAGTACACCAAGTTAAAGAATCATACGACTCACGGAGTCAAAGAATCATATGAGTTGTTAGAACACAGTACACTGAAAGAACCGTGAGTCACAACCAGTAGAACAATACACTATGATGAGGTAGCAGCAGTGATAAGGTGGTAGACAGCCTGAGGCCCTTTCACACTTGTGCAACTTGTCCTGCGACTTGGGACTGCAAAGTCGCATGACAAGTCGTACCCCATGATTTCCAACAAGTTCAATTCATATCTGTGCGACTTCAAGTTGCAGCGACTTCAAAGTAGTCCCTGTACTACTTTTGTCTGACTTTAATGCGACTTGAGGCAGAGACCTCAAGATTACACAGACATTGCTTCAAGTCGCAGCAAAAATCATGGCAAAATCACGTGACTTTCAAGTCGCACAAGTGTGAAAGGAGCCTTAACGATTGGATTTTACTACCATGGGTACTTTGCCTGCGGTAGTAAAATCTGATCATTACTACTGCGCATGCACTGTAAAGACTACGGACAAATCTGATGGCTAGCAATATTATCTGTGAAGTTGGCCATCAGAATGTAGTTTACATGCACAAAAACCCACTTTTCATTTAGGCTCCGTTTCCACTTGTGCAACTTGTCCTGCGACTTGGGACTGCAAAGTTGCATGACAAGTCGTACCTCATGATTTCCAATGAGTACCATTCATATCTGTGCGACATCAAGTCACAGCGACTTCAAAGTAATCCCTGCACTACTTTGGTCCCACTTTTATGCAACTTGAGGCCCATAGACCTCCAGAATACATAGACATTGCTTTAAGTCGCATTAAAATTGTGGCAGAATCGTGCAACTTTCAGGCTGCGTTAGCCTGAAAGTCGCACGATTCTGCCGCAATTTTTTGCCACGATTTTGCAGCGACTTAAAGCAATGCCCATGTATTCTGGAGGTCTATGGACCTCAAGTAACATCAAAGTGGGACCAAAGTAGTGCAGGGACTACTTTGAAGTCGCTGTGACTTGAAATCGCACAGATAAGAACAGTTCTCCTTGGAAATCATGAGGTACGACTTTTCATGCAACTTTGCAATCGCAAGTCGCAGGATAAGTTGCACAAGTGGAAACGGAGCCTAAATGAAAAGCGGGTTTTTGTGCATGTGAACTGCATTCTGATGGGCCAACTTCACAACATTGCTAGGCATCAG
The DNA here is from genome assembly GCA_029206835.1 of Rana muscosa. Taxonomy (NCBI): domain Eukaryota; kingdom Metazoa; phylum Chordata; class Amphibia; order Anura; family Ranidae; genus Rana; species Rana muscosa. The sequence goes on along the minus strand of CM055123.1, from coordinate 400,835,406 downwards.
ATTTGTGGAAACCTAGGCTCAGGGCCGGTTCACACTGCTGCGTGGTGCAAAATCGCATGTGATTTGCACCGCACTGCAAACGAATCACATGCAATGTCCGTGCGATGCGATTTCAGCCATACAGATAGTATGGCTGAAATCTTATTGCATTCGGACTAAACTTGTACAGGACCCTTTTTTGGTCCGCACCAGAATCGGATCGCATGCAATCCGATTCATATCCGAACTGATAGTTCGCAGTGCGACATGCGAGCTGAAATTGGGGTGTTGTTAACATTGTATGACACTCCCCAGCAGTTCGCATACAGTGTAAACTGCCGTACGAGTCGAGTGCGATGCGGGAACCCGCAGTGGAATCGCAAAGTTCCCGCATCGCATAAGTGTGAACCCAGCCTAACACAGCTGTTTGTGTGTCACCAAAATTCATGACGCTGGCTAATCTGACAAATTGTGGTCGGACAATAGACTTGTGCTCTGAGCCAATGAACTAAATCAAAGTAAACGTGGCCAGGACCTGCCAACCTTCTTTGTGAATCAGTCTTCTGATTCTAATCATTTAGTATGGTTGAGTGAGAGCTTTGGTTCACTTGCGTGTCAGCAGACTCAACAAGTGAACCGAATAATCGATTCATTTTAGTGAGTAGTTTGAAATGAACCGATTCACTTTAAAGGGCCGGACTTCCCATCACTATGATGTAGGAAGTGCCCAGGAAGTGATCCAGGAAGTGATCCAGGAAGTGATCCAGGAAGTGATCCAGGAAGTGATCCAGGAAGTGATCCAGATAGTGATGTAGGAAGTGCCCAGGAAGTGATGTAGGAAGTGCACAGGAAGTGATGTAGAAAGTTCCCAGGAAGTGATGTAGGGGGAGGGGTTGTTAATGCCAACCCTTAAAATCTCCTGTGCGGTGCTCTAATTTTAGCTCTAACATGACAATAGCGTTAGGAGTTTTTAAGGCGTTTTTCAAGCGCCTCAATGTGAAAGGAGCTCTTAGTGCGGGACCAACATATATGACTCCTGAATACAAGATTCCAACAATTCTTCTAACATTTATTGTAAAATTGTTTCTCAACAGATGACCATAATGTCCGGAATACGTCTGAGGAATCTTCTGATAAATCACATCCCAGGACTCTAAGATCTCACAGGAGAAATACTTTAATAGATCCGTCTATTCCCGAGGAATCTTCTTCAGGGCAGGAAGGAGATCACACAGAAGAGAGGTCATTGTCATGTTCAGTGTGTGGGAAACTTTTCACAAATAAGAGAGACCTTCTTAAACACAAGAAATGTCACACTGCTGAGCGTCCCTATTCATGTTCAGAGTGCGGGAAATGTTTCACTAGCAAACAAAGTCTTCTTACACATCAGTACAGTCACACGGGTGAACGTCCCTTCTCCTGTTCAGAGTGTGGGAAATGTTTCACTAGCAAACAAAACCTTCATATACATCAAAGAAGTCACACGGGGGAGTGTCCTTATTCATGTTTAGAGTGTGGAAAAAGTTTCACTGTAAAAGGAAAACTTCTTAGACATAAAAAAAGTCACACAAGTGAGCGTCTTTTTCCATGTTCTGAGTGCGGGAAATCTTTCACTCAGAAAGGAAGCCTTGTGTATCACCAGAGAAGTCACACAGGTGAGCGTCCGTATTCATGTTCAGAGTGCGGGAAATCTTTCACATCGAAAGGAAGCCTTGTGTATCACCAGAGAAGTCACACGGGTGAGTGTCCTTATTCATGTTCAGAGTGCGGGAAATCTTTCACATCGAAAGGAAGCCTTGTGTATCACCAGAGAAGTCACACGGGTGAGTGTCCTTATTCATGTTCAGAGTGCGGGAAATCTTTCACATCGAAAGGAAGCCTTGTGTATCACCAGAGAAGTCACACGGGTGAGCGTCCTTATTCATGTTCAGAGTGCGGGAAATCTTTCACATTAAAAGGAAGCCTTGTGTATCACCAGAGAAGTCACACAGGTGAGCGTCCGTATTCATGTTCAGAGTGCGGGAAATCTTTCACTCAGAAAGAACACCTTTTTAAACATCAGAGAATTCACACGGGTGAGCGTCCGTATTCATGTTCAGAGTGCGGGAAATCTTTCACTCAGAAAGAACACCTTGTGTATCACCAGAGAAGTCACACGGGTGAGCGTCCTTATTCATGTTCAGAGTGCGGGAAATCTTTCACTCAGAAAGAACACTTTGTGTATCACCAGAGAAGTCACACGGGTGAGCGTCCTTATTCATGTTCAGAGTGCGGGAAATCTTTCATGCAGAAAGGAAACCTTGTGTATCACCAGAGAAGTCACACAAGCTAACAATCTTTCTCATGATAACAGTGGTGTGTTGGGGGAGGGGCGGAATATATTGAATGTTTTTCAGGTTCGGTTTGATAGATCTGAGTCTGCAGGGATTGAATTCTAGTAATATGATCCTCTAAACATACAGAGATGACTCGGTCCCGCACTCACACAGACTGCACCCTACAACTAAACTGTGCTAATACATGGGCAGATATGACAATACATGGACAACACTTCTTATTGGTTGATATCGGTTTCTGTACATTATTGGTCTTTTTATGTTTTACTGAAGAAGCCGGCTTCTCATTGGTCCAACCAATAATAAATACACTTTATGGTTTATTATCTTCAATTATAAATGTTTTGATTTCGATTCTATCTTAGTTTTTATTGTTTGTTAACCACATAAAGACCACCATGTTATTCCCCCTTCCTGTATACGCCATTCTTTAGTTTCCAGCACAGTGATAATTTGACTGACAATTACTCGGTCATACAACTCTGTACCCAAAATATTTTTTTTGAGACATGTAAAGCTTTCTTTTAGTTTTGATTTTTCACCGCTTTTAATATGTAATGGGAAGGAAAAAAATTTGAATAGAATTTATTTTATTTTTTTTAATAAAAATATTGCAAGTAAATTATCTTTCTTCATAAATTTAGGGCAAACTTTATTTTTCTACATTTCTTTGGTAAAATTCAAAGCAAATCCGTGTATATTATCTACTCTGTGTGAAAGTTATAAAGTCTACAATGTATAGTGTATACAGTCAGGTCCATAAATATTGGGACATCGACACAATTCTAATCTTTTTGGCTCTATACACCACCACAATGGATTTAAAATGAAACGAGCAAGATGTGCTTTAACTGCAGACTTTCAGCTTTAATTTGAGGGTATTTACATCCAAATCAGGTGAACGGTGTAGGAATTACAATTGTTTGTATATGTGCCTCCCACTTTTTAAGGGACCAAAAGTAATGGGACAATTGGCTGCTCAGCTGTTCCATGGCCAGGTGTGTTATTCCCTCATTATCCCATTTACAAGGAGCAGATAAAAGATCCAGAGTTCATTTCAAGTGTGCTATTTGCATTTGGAATTTGTTGCTGTCAACTCTCAATATGAGATCCAAAGAGCTGTCGCTATCAGTGAAGCAAGCCATCATTAGGCTGAAAAAAACGAAACAAACCCATCAGAGAGATAGCAAAAACATTAGGTGTGGCCAAATCAACTGTTTGGAAAATCCTTAAAAAGAAAGAACGCACCGGTGAGATCAGCAACACCAAAAGACCCGGAAGACCACGGAAAACAACTGTGGTGGATGACCGAAGAATTCTTTCCCTGGTGAAGAAAACGCCCTTCACAACAGTTGGCCAGATCAAGAACACTCTCCAGGAGGTAGGTGTATGCGTGTCAGATGAAGAAAACCCTCCAGGAGGTAGGTGTATGTGTGTCAGATAAAGAACACTCTCCAGGAGGTAGGTGTATGTGTGTCAGATGAAGAAAACCCTCCAGGAGGTAGGTGTATGTGTGTCAGATGAAGAACACTCTCCAGGAGGTAGGTGTATGTGTGTCAAAGTCAACAATCAAGAGAAGACTTCACCAGAGTGAATACAGAGGGTTCACCACAAGATGTAAACCATTGGGGAGCCTCAAAAACAGGAAGGCCAGATTAGAGTTTGCCAAACAACATCTAAAAAAAGCATTCATAGTTCCGGAACAACATCCTATGGACAGATTAGACCAAGATAAACTTGAAGGAAGGAGAAGGAAAGGAACTGCTCATGATCCAAAGCATACCACCTCATCAGTGAAGCATGGTGGTGGTAGTGTCATGGCGTGGGCATGTATGGCTGCCAATGGAACTGGTTCTCTTGTATTTATTGATGATGTGACTGCTGACAAAAGCAGCAGGATGAATTCTGAAGTGTTTCGGGCAATATTATTATCTGCTCATATTCAGCCAAATGCTTCAGAACTCATTGGACGGCGCTTCACAGTGCAGATGGACAATGACCCAAAGCATACTGCGAAGGCAACTGTAGCACCCTCCGTCACCCCAGCTCCTGTATATAGGCTCACTCACAAAAGTGGGCGTGACGTGGCTACCATACCCGTACCTTCCAGTATGTGGAAGTGGGTTTATGTTTCACTTACGGGTATTGTGATGTGGGTTCTGTTCCCTATACATAGGGACACAGTCTTTTCTTCCTCAGTAACTCAGATTTTCACACAATAATCTCGTTTCAACAAAGAACTTTATTCCTCTCAAGTTGCAGGCGAGGAAGATTAGGTGTGAGGGATAGAGAGAAGATTCAGGATTCCCACCATCACTTGGTCCCGAGTGGGTATCTTTAAACCGGACAGTTCTAACACAATACTGGCAACCGGTACTAGCTCATCCGGACAGGCACTTAAGCACTGGCAACCGGTATGCAGCTCGGACACTCTACCTCATCTCCAAGCGGCATCCCCGAGATTTCCTCTTCAAAGTCGGGCATCCCCCAGAGGTGTTAGGCCTGGTGAACGATGCAGCCCCAGGACTGAAGGTGCCTGGGACTGAGGTGCATGTAGCCCCGCGGTCCGGGAGGCCCCGCATCTGCTCCGCTCCGAGCGCCACACACCCAGGCTGAAGGTGCCTGGGCGCAAACGAACCCCAAACACGTGGAAACGGCCGCCTAAATACCCCCGTCAGCAGGCCAAAGGCCAACCCACCATACGGAACCCGGGAAAGGACACCCAATCGCCACTTCAACACCTGTGATTCCACCCTAAGAGCCAGCGACAGCACCACCCTGGCCACTCAGGGGGAACTACACACAGATGCAAAAGTGACAAAGACAGAGTCCTCAATTTACACATCTGAGTTAAAGACCACTCAGATTGCCCACTAAATTTGGTAACTAGGTCCCTCCAATTTAGACCCCCGCTACACCAAAGAGTTTTTTAAGGGTGTGATATTGGGGTGTTTTAGCTCAAGTGGATAGATGTGTTTTTATGCAGTGAGTCCATATCAGACAGGCATTCTAGTTAAGGGCCTGGTAGCCCACGTTTATTTAAACAGAAAAACAAAAGCAAACTGTCCCTTCAGGATTCCCACGCAGGGGTTTAACTTCATTTAGCAGTTCAAAAAATAAGGAAAACATACCAAGCCACCTGGCTCTCGTTAGCAGTTCCTCTGCTTGCTTTAGGTACTGATACCTTAAACCACTATATCTTCCAATCTCAGTCTTGGATGCACACAGCTTTGGGCTTCCTAAACGCACACAGCTTGAAGTCCCTTAATGCACACAGCTTCTGGCTCCTTGGACGCACACAGCTTAAAGCCCTTCAACGCACACAGCGTTTGTCCTCACACAGAGACACTCACCAGCAGCCACTGCAGTAAGCAAGCTGCTCACCATCCTTCACTCTCCTCTGCTCTCACCAGCCCCTCATTATATTGGTTGTGTGCACCTGAGCACACACCATGCTGGCTGTCCACAAGACCCGGACACAGGGTTGGAGATCCCATCCCACCCAAGACTCTGAAGGATCTCCAAGCCATAGAAGCCCCATGTAGAAATAGCAAAATCTGAGAAAACTGCCAGAGCAGTTTTCTCTTTTTTTAAATTTACGCTCTGTAGCTCTGCACTCAGCCGATATGCAGACTCTGTGTCCACTTTAACCCTATTTTCACTGGGACAGAGCCTCGTTCTGCCACAAGGGAAAGAAGTGGAATGTTATGCAATGGCCAAGTCAATCACCTGACCTGAATCTGATTGAGCATGCATTTCACTTGCTGAAGACAAAACTGAAGGGAAAATTCCCCAAGAACAAGCAGGAACTGAAGACAGTTGCAGTAGAGGCCTGACAGAGCATCACCAGGGATGAATCCCAGTGTCTAGTGATGTCTATGCATTCCAGACTTCAGGCTGTAATTGACTGCAAAGGATTTGCAACCAAGTATTAAAAAGTGAAAGTTTGATTTATGATTGTTAATCTGTCCCATTACTTTTAGTCCCTTTAAAAAGTGGGAGGCACATATACAAACTGTTGTAATTCCTACACTGTTCACCTGATTTGTATGTAAATACCCTTAAAATTAAAGCTGAAAGTCTGCAGTTAAAGCACATCTTGTTCGTTATATTTCAAATCCATTGTGGTGGTGTAAAGAGCCAAAAAGATTAGAATTGTGTCAATATTTATGGACCTGACTGTATATTAGAAATCAATCAATCCTGATGTTCTGACTGAACATCTAAATTCTTGAGTCTCTAAAATGCCAGGACAGTACAAATACCGCCAAATGACGGAAAGTAGACAATCCAATGTACTTAGTAAGAGGCAGGATGAGTTTTTTGATGTTGTGCATTTTTTCCACACTCTCTTTTCTGGAAAATAAAGAAATTAAATAAAATCTGATTTTATTTCACAAAAGTTGTCATTTTAACAAGTTATTTCTCACACCCAACATGCGTATACTTAGAATTACACCACAAAACACATTCTTCCACACTTTCCAAGCATGGTGATACCATATGTGTGAGACTTTTTGTTCTGTCTGGATGCATAGAGGGGACCAAAATCCCAGGAAGACCTTCAGTGCATCTGATTTACTAGCTATCACATTTCTTGGGGCACTAAAGTGCCAGGATAGGAGAAACACCCACAAAATCACCACATTTTGGAGAGTAAACACCTCAAGGTAATTTTTAATAGGCACAATGAGTCTTTTGAGGATTTTATTTTTCTGCCACAAGTATTAAAAGAAACTTTTTTTTTTACACAAAGCTGTCAATTAATAAAACATAACACACACAGTATTGTCACACTTAGAATTACACTCCAAAATACATTTTACTACTTTCCTCTAGTATGGTGATACCACATACTTTTCGCCTAATCACATAGAGAGGCCCAAAATCCAAGGTACACCTTTAGGCTTTAAAGGATCATACAGTATATGACACATTTAATTTTCTGACTACCTATCACATTTTGGAGGCCCTGGAGTGCTGATAACTGGTGAGCCCGCCTCTTTGTTTATATACCGTTGGTGGGAACCAGAGCTATGTCAGTTGCCGGAAGGTAAGCATTGCGTGCACACCTCTTCTTTTTTTTTTTTTTTTTTTTGGATCAGTGGTCGGCTTTCATAGCGATTGACACTGGATTTACTTTGGGGGATTTGTCAAAAACTGTGTTTATGTTTTAATTTATTTTTAACACTTTTCTGGTGAATAAATAGGGGTACTATGTACTCCATACTCATTCACAGGGGGGGCTGGGATCTGGGGACTCCCTTTGTTAAAGGGGGCTTACAGATTCCGATAAGCCCCCTGCCTGCAAACCCCCACAACCACTGGAGAAAGGATGTGGGGAAGAGAGGCCCTTGTCCTCATCAACATGGGGACAAGGTGCTTTAGGGGTGAGCCCCCCTGCCCCAAAGCACCCCCCCTAATTTTGAGGGCATGTGGCTTGGTATGGTTCAGGGATGGGGGCCCTCACTCACCCCCCCCCCTTTCCTGGCCTGCCAGGCTACATGCTTGGATAAGGGTCCGGTATGGATTTTGGGGGTGACCCACACTTTTTAAAAAAAATAGTGGCAAAAAATTTCCCTTAAAATCTACACCAGACGCAAAAGGCCTGGTATGGATTGGGAGGGGACCCCCACGCTGTGTTTTTTTTAAAGCCGACACTTGTTTGTTTCCATTCTGCTGGGAATCCCGCTGACAGCAGATGAGTTATGGTTGTTAAGGACACGACAGCTGCCTGGTCCTTAACAACCAGCTACTTTTCACAATTAATTCAGACCGGTTCACTATTTTTGATTCAATGCAAATACTTCCGAAAAAGTTTTAATCCATCCGAAAGCAAATAAACTAAACAAAACAAATTTTGTTACGAATGCAACTTCCGTATATACTTGAGTATAAGCCGACCCGAATATAAGCCGAGGCACCTAATTTTGCCACAAAAAACTGGGAAAACTTATTGACTTGAGTATAAGCCTAGGGTGTCCATCTGCTTGCCTCACTGTGCCTCACTTTTCCTCACTGTGTCCATGTGTATGCCTCACTGTGCCCATGCCTCACTGTGTTTATGACTAGACTGACGTTTAACATGGGAGTCTATGGAAGGGGTGCCTGGGTTTGAAAAATTGGTGCTCCCTGGCCGTAGGATCCCTAGACAAATAACTTTGCACACTTATAGAGGAGAAATGGGGCTACATGTGTGCCAAGTTTCGGGTCCAGAAAACCTACGACCGGCCAGTACCGTGTCCCCAAAGTCACTGAGGAAATTACCATTTAACATGGGAGTCTATGGAAGGGGTGCCCGGTTTGAAAAATCGGTGCTCCCCGTCCGTAGGTCCCCCGGACAACAACCTTTGCACACTTGTAGAGGAAGAGTCAGGCTACATGTGTGCCAAGTTTGGGGTCCAGGGGACTTACGGTCGGCCGGTACCGGGCCCCCAAAATCCGGGAGATCAGGCGCAAAAAAGGTGACTCAAGTATAAGCCGAGGGGGGCATTTTCAGCACAAAAAAATGTACTCAAAAACCTTGGCTTATACTTGAGTATATACAGTAAATAAATTTAGTAACTTAATAAATTAAAATGAAACAATTTTTTTTTTTTGTTCTGCACATGTCTAATGGTAACACTGGGACTGGTGTGGTGGTGATTGGGAACATTGTTGCTATTTACACTGATTTGGTGACACTGGTGACTGGTGAGGCAGCGATGACCAGTCCAACTGTAGCTGCCTGCACTACTTTGAATCACTGTCGTAGCAATCAGGAACAATGTTGCTGGACTGCTCTGGTCTGTCAACCATCAGGAACAATATTGTTGTGAGTTACTCTGGTCTGGTGACACTGGGACTTGTGGTGATGAGGAACACTGTTGCTGGCTGTACTGGTCTGGTGACACTGGGATTGGTGTAAGGAACACTGTGGCTGACTTACATTGGTCTGGAGAAATTGGAACTGGTTTGGCTAGTGATCAGGAACACTGGCTGGCTTACACAAGACTGGCAACATTGGAACTGGTGTGTTGGTAATCAAGAACATTGTTACTGACTGACACAAGTCTGGTGACAATGGAACTTGTGTGGCAGTGATGAGGAACACTGTTACTGGCTGCACTCATCTGCTGACTGTGTACTGGGGTTGAGACAGTCAGGAACACTGTTGCTGGTTGCGCTGATCTATTGACACTGTACTGGGGTGGCAGCAATCAGGAACACTGTGACTGGTTGCACTGGTCTGGTGACTTTGTACTGGGGTGGCTAACAATCAGGGACTCTATTGCTGGTTGCTCTGGTATGGTGATACTGTACTGGAGTTGGTAGTGATCAGGGACATTGGTTGGCTGCTCTGGTGACACTGTACTGTGCCGATCACTGGAATAACATTGTTTCCTCTCACAGCCAATCGATGTAAGAAGAAACAGAGTTGTGGCTCCAACATGAAGCCTTTATTTACATTTGTGATGGCTGTGATTGGTCACAGTGGTCACATGCGACAGGGCCAATTTTATTGGTCCTGTGCCCTGCTCTGTGATCTGTTATGTCTGATGGACACAGTGATCACGGAGCACTCTGTTACATTATCTAGAGGGCACACATGAGCAGAGAAAAAGGGAGGCCATTCTAAAGCAGCCCATTACCTTTAGGAGTCAGCTGTCTTGCCCTTGCTGTTTTTATATAACAGCGGTATGACTAGGGTGACCACATTTCCAAACTGCCATTCAGGGACACTCCGCCCCCCCTCACCTTCCCCAAAAAAAGATGAGGGGGGGGGGGGTTTGATGGGGAATTTAGCGGCGGGTTATTTGTCAGGTGAATGTGCCACTTGCCACCCATAGCCTGCCTCTAGATGGAGTGCTGCTGTCACTCCCTCTGCATGAGCCACGTGCATTGAAGGAAAGGAGTGGAGTCGCTATCTGGAGAGTGAAGATCACACCAGTCCCTGCTGGGTGCCAGAGAAGGAGGAGGTGCCGAGGTGGGTGGGGACAGCAGCGCTGCACTAGGCACAGGCCTCACTCCCAGCTTCACTGTCCGAGAGTAAATTGTCACTGGTTGCAAGACGCCAGGCAGCGCCAGCCCTAGCAACCAGTTCCGGAAATGTAGTTACTAGTTAGTAGGGGGTGACTGTGTCCTCTATTTCATTCCGGGACATTGTATTGTCCCGGAATGAAGGTGCCCAGGACCCAGGACAGACATGTCAATTGCGGGACAGTCCCGGGCAATCCGGGACACGTGGGCACCCTAGGTATGACATGCCGTTAAAGTGGAACTATACTCAAAACAACGTCATACAATACAGAATACTATTTTAATCCCAAAGGGAAATTGGGAAATTATTACTGGAGGTAATAATAAATTATTTTTCTTTAGCAAGATACATCCATTCCACAAGAATAATTATGCTACCAAATTAAATGTGCAATGTAAATTGTCTCCAGCATTGCTCCTATTTTTTCTGGTCAGAGGCGGCCATTTTGCTGAAGCTCGGAGCCCCTGAGCAGCCAGAGAAGGGTGAGAGTATTATACATTATTATTATACAGAAATTATATAGCACCAACAGTTTACGCAGCGCTTTACAATAGATGGTATATTACTGGATTTTAAACACTGATAGGCACTTATTTTTAATATTTTATATAATTGTACGTGCAAAAGGGCCAGCCTGAGGTGATCTAGCAGGACCTCATTTTCTGACTAAAGTTCCCCTTTAAGCACAAAAACTAAAGAAAAAAAATCAAGAAGCATCTGTCAAAGTTTTTAAAAACACTGGCTGCAGTGTGTATTTTCTCCACAAGGTGGTGATCTCACTTATTGTCCATGGAAAGCAGAGACAGGAAGTAATAGAAGATACAAACAGGAAGTGATGTCAACACAGACAGGAAATGTAATCTACAGACAGGAAGTGATGTCATCTTCAGAGTAGAAAGCATGCTGGAAGTGGAGGGAGATATTCCTGCAACCGATAGCAGAGGAGGTAATAAGATAATATCATATATTTACACCCAGTAACCCCCGTCATGTCCGTCCTCTTCCTCCATAGTCACTGTGATGTCTTTTATCCCCAGAAGATGCTGATATACACTTATATAGAGTATTGTAATATTTACATAGATACATCCTACATATATACATTTATCCAACTGTCCATCCAGAGCTTCTGGTTTATAGACCGAAGACCTAGACATCATTCATACCAGTACAGTCCAGATAATTCTCAGTTTATCTGTCCAGAGAGAAGAGTCCTGTATATATATCAGGAAGAGGTGAGTAATATTTTGGGAGGTCATATGACATCATTTTTATTTCTATTAATAAAATACAAGCCTGATCAGAGAGGTGAGGAGGATTCTGGGACATTTTTGGTGATCACTCTTATTACTTTCTATCTTTACACAGAATTTTTAAGTGGTGAAGAAAATATCTGATGAGCCATTAACACCCAGCAGCTGGGAGGAGTGGGTGTATTTAGAAGGACACGAGGATCTCTACAAGGACGTCATGATGGAGAATCAGCCGCCCCTCACATCACCGGGTAAGAGGAGACTTTATTGTAAAGGAGAGAACAGTACGGAGGGTCCACCTAGATCCCCCATCACCTGATAAACACATAGAAACAATGTATTCAGTCAGTGTGTGTGTTTCCTACAGATGGATCCAGTAATGGGAACCCACCAGAGAGATGTCCCTGTCCTCTGTATTCCCGGGATTCCACACAGGAAGATCACACCATCCCTCACCATCATCAGGTAGGTGGGACTGAGCATGTAGATCCAAGAATGTATTCTAAGCTATGAGAGGACATTCTTCTTTGTGACTATTTACTTTTTATACAAGTATTCTATCATCTTTGGGGTTTAGGGTGAAGAACTAAAAGACATCAAAGTTGAGATTAAAGAGGAAGAAGAAGAGAAGTTGGTGAGTGGAGATCAGCAGTCTATGGAGGAGGGGGAGATGATTATGAAAAGTAAGCAGGAGGAATCTTCTCTACATATGGACACAAGTGAGTAATAAACACTAAATATTTTTATTTCACTTCTAGGAGTATAAAGTTTGTATTTACACTGTTACATCAGAGGAGAAAAGGTCTATGTCTACTGAATTCACCCACGAGAAAAAAAAAATTTTTTAACCACTTTACAACCACCTGCCGACAAATAACGTCGACAAGGTGGTTGCTTAACTCTGGGAGGACGTTATATAACGTCCTCCCAGAATCGCGCTCCCGTGCGCCCCCTGGGGCGCGCACACGGGAAACTCCGCGACCGCCGGATCACGAATCGCGGTAAATCGCCGCTGATAGCGGCCGTTTACCACGTGATCGCTCCGTCAAATGACGGAGCAATCACTTATAAACAGACCGGCGTCATGTGTGTCAGGGAGCGGATGGCAGCAGCAGCTCTGTGGGCTGGATCTGTGACAATTGCAGTCACAGATCCAGCCATCCATCCATCCCTGCTCAGCCATCCCTGGTGCAATACACCCTGCCAATACTCTGCAATACACCCTGCCAATACTCTGCAAAATACCCTGCGCAATACCCTGGCGCAATACTCTGCAATACCCTGGCGCAATACTCTGCAATACCCTGGCGCAATACTCTGCAATACCCTGGCGCAATACTCTGCAATACCCTGCACAATACTCTGCAATACCCTGCACAATACTCTGCAATACCCTGCGCAATACTCTGCAATACCCTGCAAAATACTCTGCAATACCCTGGCGCAATACTCTGCAATACCCTGCACAATACTCTGCAATACCCTGCAAAATACTCTGCAATACCCTGCGCAATACTCTGCAATACCCTGCGCAATACTCTGCAATACCCTGCGCAATACTCTGCAATACCCTGCAAAATACCCTGCACAATACCCTGCGCAATACTCTGCAATACCCTGCACAATACTCTGCAATACCCTGCACAATACTCTGCAATACCCTGCACAATACTCTGCAATACCCCGTGCAATACCCTGCCATACTCCGCAATACCCTGCCATACTCCGCAATACCCTGCCATAGTCCGCAATGCCAGGCAATACTCCGCAATGCCCACTTCCCGCCCGCCGGCCGTCATATGACGTCCTTGACTTTGTGCGGGGATATCTGAATGATGGGAGCAGCTACAGGCATCATTCAGATATCAGCTTTTTCAGCCGGCGATTCCCTACACCATAAGAACAATCATAGCGGCTGTTCCGCTGCTTGATCATTCTTACGGGAGGCGAGAGGGGATGTCCCCCCCTCCCGCTGCCCTCCGGTGCTTCTACCGACTCACCGCTACGATCAAAGCCAGGATTGTTTTTTTTTTGTTTTTTTCAGGCTTCCCAGCCTAGAGGTGAGATGTGGGGTCTTATTGACCCCATATCTCACTGTAAAGAGGACCTGTCATGCCATATTCCTATTACAAGGGATGTTTACGTTCCTTGTAATAGGTATAAAAGTGATCAATTTTTGGGGCGGAAAAACATGTCAAACTAAAATAAATAAAGTAAAATGAACAATAAAAAAATATATATTTTTTTTAAAGCGCCCCTGTCCCCGTGAGCTCACATACAGAAGCGAACGCATACGTAAGTCCCGCCCACATATGAAAACGGTTTTCAAACCACACGTGAGGTATCTCTGCGAACGTTAGAGCGAGAGCAATCATTTTGGCCCTAGACCTCTGTAACTCAAAACATGTAACCAGTAAAAATATTTAAAGCGTCGCCTATGGGGATTTTTTAAGTAGCGAAGTTTGGCGCCATTCCACAAGTGTGTGCAATTTTTAAGGGTGACATGTTAGGTATCTATTTACTCGGCGTAACTTCATCTTTCACATTATGAAAAAACATTGGGCTAACTTTACTGTTTATATTTTTTTAAGCACAAAACATTTTTTTCCCGTAAAAAACGCGTTAAAAAAATTGCTGCACAAATATCGTGCGAGATAAAAAGTTGCAACAACCACCATTATATTCTCTAAGGTCTTTGCTAAAAAAACATATATGATGTTTTGGGGTTCTATGTCATTTTCTAGCAAATAAATGATGATTTTTACATGTAGGAGAGAAATGTCAGAATTGGCCTGGGTGCTCCAGAACGCCTGAAGGTGCTCCCTGCATGTTGGGCCTCTCTATGTGGCCACGCTGTGTAAAAGTCTCACACATGTGGTATCGCCATACTCGGGAGTAATAGCAGAATGTGTTTTGGGGTGTAATTTGTGGAATGCATATGCTGTGTGTGAGAAATAACCTGCTAATATGACAATTTTGTGGAAAAAAAAAAAGAGGAAAAAAAAATCTTGATTTTGCAAAGAATTGTGGGAAAAAATGACAACTTCAAAAAACTCACAATGCCTCTTTCTGAATACCTTGGAATGTCTTCTTTCCAAAAAGGGGTCATTTGGGGGGTATTTGTACTTTTCTGGCATGTTAGGGTCTCAAGAATTGAGATAGGCCGTCAGTACTTCAGGTGTGATCAATTTTCAGATATTGGCACCATAGCTTGTGGACTCTATAACTTTCACAAAGACCAAATAATATCCACCAATTTGTACTTATTTTTACCAAAGATATGTAGCAGTATAAATTTTGGCCAAAATTTATGAAGAAAAAATAGTAATTTTGCAAAATTTTATAACAGAAACGAAAAAAAAATATTTTTTACAAAATTTTCAGTCTTTTTTCTCTTATAGCGCAAAAAATAAAAAACCCAACAGTGATTAAATACCACCAAAAGAAAGCTCTATTTGTGTGAAAAAAAGGACAAAAATTTCATATGGGTACAGTGTTGTATGACAGTAATTGTCATTCAAAATGTGAGAGCACCGAAAGCTGAAAATTGGTCTGGTTATTAAGGGGGTTTAAGTGCCCAGTGGTCAAGTGGTTAAAGCAGCAGCTGACCCCCAGGACAGTAGAATGTCCATATAAAGCTCGGCCTAATCTTCTTTAGGTTATAAAGATTCCTCCTGATCTCAAAAGGCAATCAGATAGCTCACCAGATCAACATTCTAAAATAGGTTTCCTTTAATTAGTAATCATAAGAAGAACATCCAGTCAATTTTTCAGAGTCATGTAGAACCAGACAATTCTTCATCCACAGAGCTCTACAAACAAATCACTCCTTCCCTATACAGAGGTTTTTTTCTATTTAATTTCAAGCAATCTGTGTTGCTCATGTACAAAATAGAGAACATGTTATCCTTTGGTACAGGAAAGACTGAGAAACCTCAACTGCTGACAGTAAGAACATCATCGATGTACCTCATCAATGTCCTGTAAAGAACACCAATCTGAGAGGACTGATTTGTAAATAAAACTGTAACAGAAGTATCATGGAAGGTGTTCCCAGTATCTGCCTACTGCAGCATGTCCTCAGTCTCCGACCTCATTTGCACCATGCTTATAGTCTCTGACCATCTATTGTAATATGTTCACAGTCTGAGAGATTTCTGTAGCTTTACATACACTGAATATTATGTGCTACCCTTTGATTATATTAGGGGCCACACTTAAGGCCTCCTACATCCAGCAAACTGACCACCACTTGTGTACATCATATGAAAGGTCCATCTCCATTATTTATTATGTGATCATGTTTCCAAGAAATGAGGTGGCGGAAGGTCCCTTTCTTCTCCTCAATAACAATGTCATCAATGCACAAAGTTGCACAGTGTGATTTGGGTACATTGTATTGCTAAACCACTTTGAATTCATATTTCTGTTCTGATTGCACCCACTTGCATTCCGGAGCTTAAAGATTTAGAACTCGACCAACATATATGACTCCCCGGGGTGGATGTACTTTAGGTACCTTCAGCTACGCCACGCAGGCCCAAATCCCGACGCCACCCAGACTGACTATGGACCCCGTTGAGGAATTGCTAGCGCAAGAGAAACTGCAAAAACCCTCATCTGCCTTATACCTAGAACTGTTGAGCACTGACTCTACCAAAATGGATAGACTTTGAGATCAGTGGAAGGCGGACATACCGGACATAGATAGAGAGGATTGGGATGACTGCGTAGCGGACAGTACTGCCTTACTAATATCCTCCAAAGAACGGTTGATACAGGTCAAATTCCTACATAGGGTTTACTACACTCCCCAGCGACTTCATAAGGTATACCCACAACGATCACAAGATTGTCTCCGGTGCCAGAACAACGTAGGTTCCTACTACCATATGTTTTGGAGCTGCCCCAATATTGCCAGATACTGGGCCGAGGTAGTGGACTTTATTACGGCCACCCCGAACTGACGCTTCCTGTATCCCCACAGCTGGCGCTTCTGGGCATCCAGGATGATGATCAGAGGCCTCGCTAACACTAAGTTGCTACTAACCTACCTCTTCTTTTAATGCGATGAGGGAAATTGTTCTGCGTTGGAATGCCCCCTCTCCTCCCACAGTGGGATCTTGGGAGAAATCCATTAATGCTGTGCTTCCATTATATAAATTAACAGGAACTGCCCCAAGAAATGTAATACAATTTGGCAGCCATGGACGGCATAGGTTGGAATGGTCCCCCTGACCGAAAGATCCTGTTGTGTAGGGGTATAGTACTTGCCTTGGCTCATGATTCAGTGGGAAACCGAGGTACCCCGTTGTATAGTTATGGACTGTTGCATAGTTGTACATGTTATCCCCTGTCTGAAAATCTTACCTGTACTGTATCTTTTTGATTTGGTCCATTTTGCTGTATCATGCTCTGACTTCTTGTCACAATAAAGGAACATTTTGTTGTTAAAAAAAAACATATATGACTCCTGAATACAAGATTCCAACAATTCTTCTAACATTTATTGTAAAATTGTTTCTCAGCAGATGACCATAATGTCCGGAATACGTCTGAGGAATCTTCTGATAAATCACATCCCAGGACTCTAAGATCTCACAGGAGAAATACTTTAATAGATCCGTCTATTCCCGAGGAATCTTCTTCAGGGCAGGAAGGAGATCACACAGAAGAGAGGTCATTGTCATGTTCAGTGTGTGGGAAACTTTTCACAAATAAGAGAGAACTTCTTAAACACAAGAAATATCACGCAGCTGAGCGTCCCTATTCATGTTCAGAGTGTGGGAAATGTTTAACTAGCAAACAAAACCTTCATATACATCAAAGAATTCACACGGGTGAGCGTCCTTATTCATGTTCAGAGTGTGGGAAAGGTTTTAATGAGAAACAAAATCTTATTAAACACCAGAGAAATCACACGGGTAAGTGCCCCTATTCATGTTCAGAGTGTGGGAAATGTTTCACTGTAAAAGGAACACTTCATAGACATAAAAAAAGTCACACAGGTGAGCGTCCCTTTCCATGCTCAGAATGTGGGAAATGTTTCACTACCAAACAAAGTCTACTTACACACCAGAACAGCCATACGGGTGTGCGTCCCTATTTATGTTCAGAGTGCGGGAAATGTTACACTAGCAAACATAACCTTCTTACACACCAGTACAGTCACACGGGTGAACGTCCCTTCTCATGTTCAGAGTGCGGGAAAGGTTTCGCTGTAAAAGGAAAACTTCTTAGACATAAAAAAAGTCACACAGGTGAGCGTCTTTTTCCATGCTCAGAGTGTGGGAAAGGTTTCACTACAAAACAAAGTCTTCTTATACACCAGAACAGTCATACAGGTGAGCGTCCCTATTCATGCTCAGAATGTGGGAAATGTTTCACGTCGAAAGGAAGTCTTGTGTATCACCAGAGAGTTCACACGGTTGAGCGTCCTTATTCATGTTCAGAGTGCGGGAAATCTTTCACATCGAAAGGACCCCTTGTGTATCACCAGAGAAGTCATACGGGTGAACGTCCCTATTCATGTTTAGAGTGCGGGAAATCTTTCTCACAGAAAGGAGACCTTGTGTGTCACCAGAGAGTT
Organism: Rana muscosa; assembly: GCA_029206835.1. Lineage (NCBI taxonomy): Eukaryota > Metazoa > Chordata > Amphibia > Anura > Ranidae > Rana > Rana muscosa. The sequence goes on along the minus strand of CM055123.1, from coordinate 400,817,229 downwards.
CACACGGGCGAGCGTCCTTATTCATGTTCAGAGTGCGGGAAATCTTTCTCGTCGAAAAGAAACCTTGTTCTACATCAGAGAATTCACATGAGATAACAACCTTTCTCATGATAACAGTGGTGTGTTGGGGGAGGGGCGGAATATATTGAATGTTTTTCAGGTTGGGTTTGATAGATCTGAGTCTGCAGGGATTGAATTCTAGTAATATGATCCTCTAAACATACAGAGATGACTCGGTCCCGCACTCACACAGACCGCACCATACAACTAAACTGTGCTAATACATGGTCAGATATGACAATACATGGACAACACTTCTTATTGGTTGATATCGGTTTCTGTACATTATTGTTCTTTTTATGTTTTACTGAAGAAGCCGGCTTCTCATTGGTCCAACCAATAATAAATACTCTTTATGGTTTATTATCTTCAATTATAAAGGTTTGGATTTAGATTCTATCTTAGTTGTTTAATTGTTTATTAACCACTTGAAGACCGCCATGTTATTCCCCCTTCCTGTATGCGCCATTCTTTCATTTTTAGCACCGTGATATTTGACTGACAATTACTCGGTCATACAACTCTGTACCCAAATGAATTTTATATCATTTTTATGAGACATGTAAAGCTTTTTTTTTAGTTGTGTTTCTCCACCACTTTTACTATACAGTATGATGGCAAAGAGACAAAAAATGTAAATTAAAAAGCATTTTTCTTAGTTTCTCTCGTAAAAAAATGCAAATTTATAACATTTCTTCATTATTTAGGGAAACATTTATTTTTCTACATTTCTTTGGTAAAATACAAAGCAAATCAGTGTATATTATCTACTCTGTGTGAAAGTTATAAAGTCTTCAAACTGTGGTATATATTCTGTATTTGAAAATTAATCAATCCTGATGTTCTGATCTCAATTCTTGAGGCTCTAAAATTCCAGGACAGTACAAATACCCCCAAAATGACACCTAAGTAGACAGTCCAAGGTATTTAGTAAGAGGCATGCAGAGTTTTTTGATGCTGTAAGTTTTTGCCACAATCTTTTTGAAAAATAAAGAAATGAAATAAAATCTGATTTTATTTAACAAGTTATTTCTCACACACAGCTCGGCATACTTACAATTACATATCAAAACACTTTCTTCTACTCCTTCCAAGCATGAGGATACCACAAGTGTGAGACTTTTTATATGTCTAGATGCATAGAGGGGTCCAAAATTCAAGGAGCACCTTCAGGCTTTCAAAGTGTATAAATGTTGCAGCTGACTTCCTATCACATTTCTTGAGGCCCTGCAGCGCCAGGATAAGAGAAACACCCACACAATGACCACATTTTGGAGAGTAAACAACCCAAGGTATCTTTTTAAGAGGCATGATGAGTCTTTTGAGGATTTCATTTTTCGGACACAAGTTTTTAGAAAATACAGAAAGAAAATGAATATTTTTTTTTCACATCAAAACACTTTCTTCTACTCCTTCCAAGCATGAGGATACCACATGTGTGAGACTTATAATTACCGTATTTATCGGCGTATAACACGCACCCTAACTTTAAGAGGGAAGTTTCAGGAAAAAAACTTTCCACAGCCCCCTGCGTATAACACGCAGGCACACTTTACCCTCTATTTTCAGGGTAAGAAAGTGAGTGTTATACGCCAATAAATACAGTATGGGGCTGATTTACTATAACTCCAGGAAGTACTGAGCACTATTGCAAATAATAGCTCAAATTTTAGCCAATTAAAAATTCAACGCTCAAATTTGCGAATAAAAAAGAGCGCTATTAGCAGCAAACAAGTGTTAGTAAATATGGAATCAGCGCTAATTAGCGAATCCGCGTAAATGCAAATGCCAATTTCCACTAAGTTATTATATAGCACTACACTGTAACCATGATCCATGTATGTGAAAGAAACATTTTTTTATATGAGATGTGCTCTACCTCGTGTACATCTATTGATGTATATTGCAATTAGTATTCCTAGTTTTTTTCCTTCTTTTGCTAACGAATGCAGTTATGAATGATTATTACATAGTAATGTCTGCTATTCTCTAAAGTTACATGTATTAAAAATTTAGGTTACCTATTTGTTGTATGTTGTTTTTTTCATGTTTTTTTATTTTTTTTATTTAGGTGGCTATAAAGCGTTCATTCTTTAATCATACTACACTATTATGCAGGTCTTGTACTTAGCACAATGGCTTAGTGGTCTGCTCAGATGTCTCCACAGCACTCATGGTACAAGTTCAAATACCAGCCAACCAACCATCCAACAGCTGTGTTTATTTTTTGCACAAGCAAATTAAAATGAACAAACAAAGAAATGTAAACTTCCCGTTAGCTAGTGTGTGATGTTTGGAATTCCACACCATAATATTATTGAATAAAAGTGCATTGGCTAATTGGCATTCACCACATGCTGTTTTGGCTAATTGGCTAATAGGCATTTGCCTTTTTTTCACCAATACAATCTTTTAGTATCTCTCTGGGATTTGAACCCATGAGTGCTTCAAGAGTTTTTCAAGGTAGAAGTGCTGACCACTAGCCTATTGAGCATAGCACAAACATCTAGTAGTGTGCAATGTTTATTCTCCCCGCGCTGTCTTCTCCCCGAGCCGTCTCTCCTGCCACCGCCGTCTTTTCCCGCTGCCACCGCCGTCTTTTCCCGCTGCTGTGTTCTCCAGGTTACCCGCTAATAAAAAAAAAAAAAGCTGCTCTTCTTCTGTGTCGGACTTCTGTGGCCATCCGATAACGTCACCCGGAGAGGCCGCTCCATGGCTATGTAAGAGACGCCACACAGCATGTGACAACACAGAGGAGGAAGACCGCCACAGAAGAAGAGCGGCCTTTTTTTTTATTAACGGGTAACCGACTGCGTGGAAGAACACAGCAACGGGAGAAATATGCTGCTGAGTAAAATGCACACTTTCAGGAGGTGCTGCCGTAAGTAGGATTTGAATTCATGGCTTAAACCTTTGAGGGCAGCAGGGAATACCACTATGCTACAGAGCTGAGCACATACCTACAGAGAAAATACATTTACTAACGTTTAATTCTATACAATAATGTTTTGCATTTCAGGCTTTAAAGAGGAAGTAAACCCATTTTTTTTTTTTTTTTTAAAAACCCTGCAAAAGAAAGGCATAATGAGCTAGTATGCATAGCATACTAGCACATTATGAATGACTTACCTGAGATCAAAGTTCCCGAACTGCTCGTCGTTTCGCCACCGCCGCCATCTTGCCTCGATGTCCCATCCCTGCCATCAGTGTATCGCCGCTCCGGCGATGTGATTGGCCGGAGCGGCGATGACGTCACACGCATGCGCGCTGGGGCCGGCAAGATCCCATTCTGAAAACCGGCAATGATGCTGGCCCGCTAGTGCGCATGCGTGTGACGTCATCGGTGCTGTTTTAAAAGCAAATATCTCCTTAACCGTGTAGGTTAAAGAGATATTTCTTGCACCTACAGGTAAGCCTTAATCTAGGCTTACCTGTAGATGCAAGTTGTCTAAGTGGGTTTACAACCACTTTAATATTATTGTAACAACCATGCTCATGCTGATGTGACATTGGCTAATAGGCATTCGCCTCTTTTCAGCATATGCTGCTGAGTGTTTGATGGTGGGACTACTTTATATTCTAGGTATAATAGTACTCAGCACAGTCCAGCCCCTTTCACACTTGTGCGACCTGAAAGTTGTGCGATTTTGATGCGACATTAAGCAATGCCTGTGTAATCTTGAGGTCTATGGACGCAGGAGTCGCAGGGAAAGGCGCGCAAATTTCCGTCTGCAATTTTTATGCGATACCAGGGAATGCCTGTGTAAACGTAAGGTCTGTGAACCTCAACTCGTATCAAAGTCGGACCAAAGTAGTACAGGGACTACTTTGAAGTCGGTGTGACTTTAAGTTGCACAGATATAAATGGTACACATTGAAAATCATGGGGTATGACTTGTCATGCAACTCTGATGACCAAAGTCGCAGGAAAAGTCGCTCAACTGTGAAAGGGGCCTCAGCCCGACATTGTGAGCGATTTCAGAGACATCAGTGCACTTTCCTGCACAGATGTCTAGTGAAATCACATAGGTCTCAACTGCCCCTGATTTGGAACAGTCCCTCTGTCCCTCTTTCCTCCTCATTTGTCCCTCATTTTGTTCTGATCTGTATAGTTTTATATAAAATGCAATTTTTATCTTTCAAAAAGGGTTTCCCATCGCTAAACCTTTCATCTAATTTCTAAATTGCTTTGTTTGTAAATTCCCAAAGCCAATCTAAAGGGATATTATTGTTAAAAAAAAAAAAGAAGCAATTTTTTTTTAATAATTCTCCTTTAAGAAGGTGTTTTAGGAGGTGTGTCCTATGCCTACATACTTTTGCTAATAGGTGTCCCTTATACCCATCTCAAAAAGTTGGGAGGTAAGAAATCGCCTCCTGAAGTCGCCCAAAGTAGTGTAGGAACTACTTTTGGGAATCTGTGTGGCGTTGCACCAATTCGGACAGTTCTATTGCCGTCAGTAGGCGCCAATTTGGCCTGTAATTTGACATGTCAATTCAGAGCTATGTGAACATAGGTGAAGTTGCATAGATATGAATAGAACTCATGGGGGGGATATTTTTAATGCGACTCTGAGGTCCAAAGCTGCATGAAAAGTCACATAAGTGTGAAAGTAACTGTAGCGGGGTTTCTTTAAGACTCATGGACCACCTTTCCCAGAACCCCCCTTGGCACCCAGGATGTTTTGTTTTCACCCCAGAGACTCATGGGAGGGATTATAAAAGGAGGAGGCGCGGCTGCGCTCGGCCTCTTTGGGACACGAGACTTCAGTGACTGATCCTCCTGTGCGGATGTGCTGGCGTGCAAGGCCTGAAGCCTGAGGCCTTGCGGAGTGAACAAAGAGCTACCACCCTCTGCGATCCTGGGTGACATCTGACTTCGCTTAACCACAGCCTTGGTTGGATCGGGGACCCGATCGCTGGATACACTGTGTGTGGAGACACAATCGGTGGAAGTTCCGGACTGGGATCGAGTCCGGAGGGGTGAGCGAGCGTATGCTCAGACCATATACTGTTTAGTGCTGATGTGCCTACAGACTGCCTTGGCCCACCAAGTTATATCTGATACTCTCACTGGAGATCCATATCAGAATTGAACTCAGAGGTTCGTCAGTAAAGTGTTTGTTCTATCACAATTTTCCCACTGGATTACAAATGTTGTTCTGTTATGTGCACCACCTTTAAAGACTTGCCGGTGAAGAAACCATCATGCCCTATAGACTGAGTCTTAGTATTTGAGCCAGGCCTGGCCACCTAGATAGTTTGTTTAACTGTTGCGCCACAGGGCGCCTAGCTAACGGTCGCCTGCGCGGTGCGCCTTTACTGTTCCATTAATATATATAGTGTGTCTATTGCTACAGGGCTCTGCAATCAATTCCATGTAAACTGTTACCACTGTTGATCCTTTTATGACAATCTAAAGTAGACTAGATATTCTTTCATTATTGCCTTGGTGTCGAGTTTGATTATAGAGCATAAGAATTATATTGTTACCCTAGACTAACTGTGCCAGAAGGGGGTCGAGTAAATTGCCAGGGGTTGGCGGAGCTGTTATCAGGGCTCAAACTAATCTACGGCCCTCTTAACTGAGGGTATCGCTACATAACCTAATGAGATTAAATGATAACACCCTTTGAATAAAGCCCCATTTGCACTTGTGCGACCTTAAAATTGCACAGCTTTGCCATGACTTGAAGCAATTTCTGTGTTATCTTGTGGTGTATGGACCTCAAATCGCATCAAAGTCAAACCAAGGTAGTGCAGGGATGAATTTGCCCCACTTTCAGGATGCACAAGTGACAATAGGGCCAAATTCAAAGATATCCTTGAATCTCTTTCACACTGCTGCGACCTGAAAGTCACACTAATTTGCTGCCACTTTGCCGCTGCAACTTGGTCCCAACTTCTGGGAATGCCTGTGTAATATTGCGCCCTATGTACCTCAAGTCACATGAGGATCTGTTTCCACTAATGCAACCCTAAATGCGATTTTGATGCGACTTGGAGCAATGCCTGTATATTCTTGAGGTCTATGGACCTCAAGTTGTATCAAAGTGGGACCAAAGTAGTACAGGGACTACTTTGAAATCGCTGCGACTTGATATCGCACAGATATGAACCATACTCATTGGAAATCAAAGGGTATTACATGTCATGCGACTTTGCAGTCCCAAGTCGCATGACAAGTCGCACTAGTGGAAACCAAGCCTGAAAGTCACACCAAAGTAGTACAGGGACTTCTTTGAAGTTGGTGTGACAAAGTAAGCACAGATGTGAATGGTTATCATTGAGAATCATGAAAAGTCGCCCAACTGTGACTCAAGTCATATATATTTTAATAGAAAGGAGCTCTCATTTATACTTGCATAGTCCTTACTGATTTACATCAGCAGAACAAATGCAGGAAGTAGTGATGTGTGCACGTGGGCCAGAAGCAAATCTGTGGTGATGCCAAACAAATCAATGAAGCCCACCCACACCAAATCCACCCCCACCTTGAGTAAGCACAAGTACATATCCTACACTTACCCAGCAAATCAGCAGCACCTCCTCTTTGCTAAAGAGGGACCCGCCATGTCCACCTAGATGGAGATCCTGACCAGCACAGGAACTTCCGGGTGATTACAATGACTCATTTCCGGGTCAGGAGGTGAAACCACGCTCTGTTGATTGCAGCTGCGAATATTTGATCTCAATCACGATTAGAATTTATTATTTTTGATTATTTGCAAATCTGTATTTCTACATATGATATTTGAAGGTAAACTTAAGGGATTTTGAAAAGGAATGGTCTCCCTGGCATAGCAGCAGGTGAATTACAAAGACAAAAAGCCCAGTTTGAGCTCTGCTTCACACTGACAGCGGGAGGAAATCGTTCAGCTGAACTCACGTTTTCATTCCCGCATGTCAGTCCAGACTGCAGGAGGGGGGGACATCAGAGACATCTGTGCAGGTTTCTGCACTGATATCAATACAAATCACACCAATTAGAACAGCGCAATTGCCACCGATTTGACATGTCAAATCGCACCAATGTGAACCAGAGCTGACACATACAACACTGCTTATCCTCCAGCTGAATTCATTACCTGCAATTCTCCACAGCTGTTATATATAAAGATTCCACCTTTATCATTTACTTGCAGGTGTGCTGAAGCCTAGGTTTACATTGGGGCGATTTGTCATGCAATTTCGGAAATAAAATTGCATGACTATTGGTGGCAATGGCACTGTTCCAATCGATGCAACTCCAATTTGTGGCACCGATTTGCAAAAGTAGTTCCTGCACTACTTTTGCCGATTTCAGGTGCGACTTCAATAGACATTTGTGTATGAAGCCACACAGCTGTCTATCAAGTAGTACCTAAAATCGCGCTAGCTTAAGTGAAGTAGCGCGATTTCAAAGTAGCATCAATGTGAACCAGGGCGAAGAGATTTGTTTTTTGGTACACAAATGCATATAGAAATAAAACAAAAGGATCTTGCACTTTGCCACCACCACCCACCCACAAAAAAAAAAACACATACCAAAGCTCAATAATGTATTTTTATTTTGCCAGCAGAAACAAAATTATGTACATTCATTTACCAGCTTCAAAAAAATTTGGACAGGATACATGGTGCTACATTTAGCAATTGGATTTTAAGGGCCCTGCTCATAGGAGCTTACAATCTAAAATTTGTCCAAACCTTAGAGTGCACACAGCTTTACTTTTAGTGTATAACGGGCAACACATCACGTTTTTATCTGCAAGATTATAGAAACATACTTAAGTCATTATTCTTACAAAGCATTCCAACATATTAAAAAAGACACATGTTCAAAACCCCCACCCCCACCCCACAATCCACATATACGTACATTATTGACCATGTTCTGCTGGAAGCTGCATTTCTGTGTACATGATTAAGCAATGAGATCCAAGAGTAGAAGGTCAGCAGATGCTTCCAAACGATTTTGCACGGTCAGACAGGAACAATACACACACAATTTTTGATTGAAAAAATGCACAAGAATTTCAGCAAATAACACTAGTTGGGGGGTTTGTCAATCTGCACAATATCATTCCTTCTCCCCCGCAAATCACAGCAAAAAACCTGGCCTTCTCAGACCAAACAATCCCCCATACTGCAGGCCTTTATATAAGAGAGGTTGTATTGTTAGCAAACTGACACATGCCCAATAGAAGTACACGCCCACCAGTATCTTTCACTCTGTCTCTTTGTGAATGTCTAAAGTGATTGCACCTGATGGGCAGAAACACATAATACTATTTCCTGGTGCCTCCATGGCAGCATACCTGTGACAAGCTCCGCCTTGGCTCCTCCCTCAGGACTAGTGAATATTATAAAAGAGTTGATTAGCACAGCCCCAGCATTCTCCTTTTTTTCCTCATACCTCATGGCAGTGAATTCTGGTCGAACGTCCTTACCTTCTGCATTCGGCAGCTTCCGTCCGGGTTCAAGCCTCTCCCGGACGCGGTCCCTCCTCTTGGGTAGCTAAATGCGCTTATAAGGTTGGCAGTCCCTTCTGTAGGAGAATGGAGAATCAGCCGCCCCTCACATCACCGGGTAAGAGGAGACTTTATTGTAAAGGAGAGAGCAGTACGGAGGGTCCACCTAGATCCCCCATCATCTGATAAACACATAGAAACAATGTATTCAGTCAGTGTGTGTGTTTCCTACAGATGGATCCAGTAATGGGAACCCACCAGAGAGATGTCCCCGTCCTCTGTATTCCCAGGATTCTACACAGGAAGGTCACAACATCCCTCACCATCATCAGGTAGGTGGGACTGAGCATGTAGATACAAAAATGTATTCTAAAGCTGGCCATACACCATACAATTTTTTTATTCAATGTCCTTTAAATTTACCTTCAACTGTGTAGTACAAGTGCCTGCCTAAAAGCATACAAATTGAAAGCGTTTAGATTTGACCTCATATTATATGGTTTTGGGAAATCTAAAAGAATTCTATAGACAAAAATTGTATAATGTATCACCAGCCTAAGTTATGAGAGGACATTCTTCTTTGTGACTAGTTCCTTTTTATACAAGTATTCTATCATGTTTGGGGTTTAGGGTGAAGAACTAAAAGACATCAAAGTTGAGATTAAAGAGGAAGAAGAAGAGAGGTTGGTGAGTGGAGATCAGCAGTCTATGGAGGAGGGGGAGATGATTATGAAAAGTAAACAGGAGGAATCTTCTCTACATATGGACACAAGTAAGTAATAAAGACTAAATATAGAACCAGTTTCCATTATTATTTTACTTCTATGAGTATAAAGTTTTCCTTTTCATTGTTACATCAGAGAAGAAAAGGTCTATGTCTACGGAATTCACCCAAGAGAAAAATTCAAATGTCAAAGCAGCAGCTGACCCCCAGGACAGTAGAATGTCCATATAAAGCTCGGCCTAATCTTCTTTAGGTTATAAAGATTCCTCCCTGATCCCAAAAGGCAATCAGATAGCTCACCAGATCAACATTCTAAAATATTTTTCCTACAATTATTAGTAACCATAAGAAGAACATCCAGTCAATTTTTCAGAGTCATCTAGAACCAGACAATTCCTCATCCACAGAGCTCTACAAACAAATCACCTCTTCCGTATACAGTGGTTTTTTTTTGTATTTAATTTCAACACATCTGTGTTGCTCATGTACAAAATAGAGAACATGTTATCCTTTGGTACAGGAAAGACTGAGAAACCTCAACTGCTAACAGTAAGAATATCATCGATGTACCTCATCAATGTCCTGTAAAAAACACCAATCTGAGAGGACTGATTTGTAAAAAAACGAACAGAAGTATCATGGAAGGTATTGACAGTATCTGCCTACTGCAGCATGTCCTCAGTCTCCGACCTCATTTGCACCATGCTTATAGTCTATGACCATCTACTGTAATATGTTCACAGTCTGACAGATTTCTGTAGCTTTATATACACTGAATATTATGTGCCACCCTTTGATTATATTAGGAGCCACACTTAAGGCCTCCTACATCCAGCAAACTGACTACCACTTGTGTACATCATATGAAAGGTCCGTCTCCATTCCTCTATATAACGTCATGTTCCCAACAAATAAGGAGGAGATACTGTACACCATATGAAAGGTCCATCTCTATTCCTCAATATAACGTCATGTTCCCAACAAATGAGGAGGAGATACTGTACACCATATGAAAGGTCCATCTCTATTCCTCAATATAACGTCATGTTCCCAACAAATGAGGAGGAGATACTGTACACCATATGAAAGGTCCATCTCCATTCCTCGATATAACGTCATGTTCCCAACAAATGAGGAGGAGATACTGTACACCATATGAAAGGTCCACCTCCATTCCTCAATATAATGTCATGTTCCCAACAAATGAGGGGGAGATACTGTACACCATATGAAAGGTCCATCTCCATTCCTCAATATAATGTCATGTTCTCAACAAATGAGGGGGAGATACTGTACACCATATGAAAGGTCCATCTCCATTCCTCAATATAATGTCATGTTCCCAACAAATGAGGGGGAGATACTGTACACCATATGAAAGGTCCATCTCTATTCCTCAATATAACGTCATGTTCCCAACAAATGAGGAGGAGATACTGTACACCATATGAAAGGTCCATCTCCATTCCTCGATATAACGTCATGTTCCCAACAAATGAGGAGGGGATACTGTACACCATATGAAAGGTCTATCTCCATTCTTCAATATAATGTCATGTTCCCAACAAATGAGGAGGAGATACTGTACACCATATGAAAGGTCCATCTCCATTCCTCGATATAACGTCATGTTCCCAACAAATGAGGAGGGGATACTGTACACCATATGAAAGGTCCATCTCCATTCCTCAATATAACATCATGTTCCCAACAAATGAGGAGGAGATACTGTACATCATATGAAAGGTCCATCTCCATTCCTCAATATAACATCATGTTCCCAACAAATGAGGAGGAGATACTGTACATCGTATGAAAGGTCCATCTCCATTCCTCATTATAACGTCATGTTCCCAACAAATGAGGAGGAGATACTGTACACCATATGAAAGGTCCATCTCCATTCCTCGATATAACGTCATGTTCCCAACAAATGAGGAGGAGATACTGTACACCAGGGGTGCCCAACCTTTTGAAGAGCAAGGGCCACTTAAGAGACTTGGTAACCGGTCGCGGGCCACAATGAGTGGAGCGGGTGGATAGCATGTCCGTGTCTCCTCTGCATATGCAGAGCAGACACTGACACAGCCCACTATACTTTTTAGCGGATCGTATTGGAGGTAGGACACAAGTTGGTTTATGTCTGCCACTACTTAGAGATGAATGGAGGGTCCAATTGGTCGGACTGTCGGACTGACCCTGTAAAAGGGGCCCAAGGCTGCTTTCACACTTATGCGCTGCGGTTTCCCTGCACCGTGGGTCCAACGCAGTGTACCTTTTGGCTTTCCTGCACTTTGCAATAGACTTTGATTATATTCTACAGGTTTGGTGCACTTTCAGAAAGCTCAGAAAACTAGCAGGTAATAGAAGTCTATGGCTCAGTGCTGGTAACCCGCAGGTAAACTGCTCTGGTGCTCTGCACCGGCAGATCAGTTTTAAAGCAGCCCTGTAACTCCTGCAGAAAAGATATGCCCATATATACACTGATTTTAGTAATAAAATTACCTTTAATAACCGTATTCTATTCTTTTCCATCCCCGAGCAGGAGGTCGTGGGCCACATCAGAGGGCTCTGCGGGCCACTGGTTGGGCACCCCTGCTGTACACCATATGAAAGGTCCATCTCCATTCCTCAATATAACGTCATGTTCCTAACAAATGAGGAGGAGATACTGTACACCATATGAAAGGTCCATCTCCATTCCTCAATATAATGTCATGTTCCCAACAAATGAGGAGGAGATACTGTACACCATATGAAAGGTCCATCTCCATTCCTCAATATAACGTCATGTTCCCAACAAATGAGGAGGAGATACTGTACACCATATGAAAGGTCCATCTCCATTCCTCAATATAATGTCATGTTCCCAACAAATGAGGGGGAGATACTGTACACCATATGAAAGGTCCATCTCCATTATTCAATATAACGTCATGTTTCCAACAAATGAGGAGGAGATACTGTACATCATATGAAAGGTCCATCTCCATTCCTCAATATAACGTCATGTTCCCAACAAATGAGGAGGAGATACTGTACACCATATGAAAGGTCCATCTCCATTCCTCAATATAACGTCATGTTCCCAACAAATGAGAAGGAGATACTGTACACCATATGAAAGGTCCATCTCCATTCCTCAATATAATGTCATGTTCCCAACAAATGAGGAGGTGATACTGTACACCATATGAAAGGTCCATCTCCATTCCTCAATATAACGTCATGTTCCCAACAAATGAGGAGGAGATACTGTACATCATATGAAAGGTCCATCTCCATTCCTCAATATAACGTCATGTTCCCAACAAATGAGGAGGAGATACTGTACACCATATGAAAGGTCCATCTCCATTCCTCAATATAATGTCATGTTCCCAACAAATGAGGAGGTGATACTGTACATCATATGAAAGGTCCATCTCCATTCCTCAATATAATGTCATGTTCCCAACAAATGAGGGGGAGATACTGTACACCATATGAAAGGTCCATCTCCATTCCTCAATATAATGTCATGTTCCCAACAAATGAGGAGGAGATACTGTACACCATATGAAAGGTCCATCTCCATTCCTCAATATAATGTCATGTTCCCAACAAATGAGGAGGTGATACTGTACATCATATGAAAGGTCCATCTCCATTCCTCAATATAATGTCATGTTCCCAACAAATGAGGGGGAGATACTGTACACCATATGAAAGGTCCATCTCCATTCCTCAATATAATGTCATGTTCCCAACAAATGAGGAGGAGATACTGTACATCATATGAAAGGTCCATCTCCATTCCTCAATATAACGTCATGTTCCCAACAAATGAGGAGGAGATACTGTACACCATATGAAAGGTCCATCTCCATTCCTCAATATAATGTCATGTTCCCAACAAATGAGGAGGAGATACTGTACACCATATGAAAGGTCCATCTCCATTATTCATTATGTTCCCAAGAAATGAGGTGGCGGAAGGTCCCTCTCTGTTCCTCAATAACAATGTCCTCAATGCACAAAGTTGCACAGTGTGATTTGGGTGAATTGTTTATCTACATTGAATTTATATTTCTGTTCTGATTGCTCCCACTTGTATTCCGGAGCTCAAAGATTTAGAACTCGACCAACATATATGACTCCTGAATACAAGATTCCAACAATTCTTCTAACTTTTATTGTAAAATTGTTTCTCAGCAGATGACCATAATGTCCGGAATACGTCTGAGGAATCTTCTGATAAATCACATCCCAGGACTCTAAGATCTCACAGGAGAAATACTTTAATAGATCCGTCTATTCCCGAGGAATCTTCTTCAGGGCAGGAAGGAGATCACACAGAAGAGAGGTCATTGTCATGTTCAGTGTGTGGGAAACTTTTCACAAAAAAGAGAGACCTTCTTAGACACAAGAAATATCACACTGCTGAGCGTCCCTATTCATGTTCAGAGTGCGGGAAGTGTTTCACTAGAAAACAAAACCTTCTTGCACACCAGTACAGTCACACAGGTGAACGTCCCTTCTCATGTTCAGAGTGCGGAAAATCTTTCACGTCGAAAGGAAGCCTTCTTAAACACAAAAGAAGTCACACGGGTGAGCGTCCCTTCTCATGTTCAGAGTGCGGGAAATGTTACACTGACAAAAAAAACTTTGTATACATGAAAGAAGTCACACAGGGGAGCGTCCTTATTCATGTTCAGAGTGCGGGAAAGGTTTCAGTTTGAAATAGTCTTATTACACACCAGAGAATTCACACAGGTGTGCGACCCTATTCATGTTCAGCGTGCGGGAAAGGTTTCAATGCGAAGCGTAGTCTTGTTACACACCAGAGAAGTCACACGGGTGACCAACCCAATTTATGTTCAGAGTGTGGTAAATGTTTCACTCTGAATAAAGATCTTATTAAACACCAGAGGCTTCATACGGGGGAGAGTCCCTATTCATGTTCTGAGTGCGGGAAAGGTTTCATTGAGAAAGCAAAACTTATTGTACACCAGAGAGATCACACGGGCGAACGTCCTTATGCATGCTCAGAGTGTGGGAAATGTTTTAAATGGAAGTATTCATTCGATACACACCAGAAGCTTCACACGGGTGAGCGCCCCTATTCATGTTCAGAGTGCGGGAAATCTTTTAGGTCAAAAGGATACCTTGTGCATCACCAGAGAATTCACACCGGTGAGCGTCCTTATTCATGTTCAGAGTGCGGGAAATGTTTCACTCAGAAAGGAAGCCTTCTTGGACATCAGAAAAGTCACATGAGATAACGATCTTTCTCATGATAACAGTGGTGTGTTGGGGGTGGGGCAGAATATATTGAATGTTTTTCAGGTTCGGTTTGATAGATCTGAGTCTGCAGGGATTGAATTCTAGTAATATGATCCTCTAATCATACAGAGATGACTCAGTCCCGCACTCACACAGACCGCACCCTACAACTAAACTGTGCTAATACATGGCCAGATATGACAATACATGGACAACACTTCTTATTGGTTGATGTCGGTTTCTGTACATTATTGTTCTTTTTATGTTTTACTGACGAAGCCGGCTTCTCATTGGTCCAACCAATAATTCAATAATTTTTTTGTTTATTATCTTCAATTATAAATGTTTTGATTTAGATTCTAGCTTAGTTTTTCAATTGTTTATTAACCACTGGAAGACCCCCATTTTATACCCCCTTCCTGTATACGCCATTCTTTCATTTTTAGCACAGTGATAATTTGACTGACAATTACTCGGTCATACAACTCTGTACCCAAATGAATTTTATATCATTTTTATGAGACATGTAAAGATTTCCTTTTAGTTGTGTTTCTCCATCACTTTTACTATACAGTATAATGGCAAAGAGACAAAAAAATTTGAATAAATAGCATTTTTCTTCGTTTCTCTCATATAAAAAAAATGCAAATAAATAACCTTTCTTCATTAATTTAGGGAAACATTTATTACTCTTTCGTCCATGGACTGACACAGCTTCTCTATTGACAAAGTGGGTATTATCCGTTAATTAGGAGTGACTAGGCAGAAAAACTTGTAAAAAGTGTTGCATCACACCTTCTACAGTCCCGCTCAGGGGGCGGACCCTCTGGGTATATCCTCTCAGTCTGCATATCGCAGATCAGTTTTTTTCTGTCTAGCAAGGAGTAGGACATGGCTCCCTTCAGGCCCATTGGTCCGGGGAAAAAAGATATATATTTTTATTTTTTTTTGCTACATTTGTTGTTTCCTGCGATCTTCGATCAACTGCCGACTGGGTGACAGGCTGGATCCTCGATCCTTGTAGTCTCCCCAGTTTCGGCGATCGAGCGTGTGCCGACCCTAGCTACGCGCTGGATATTCCACGACATGCCCGTCGCTCCACGGGTGGCCGGTGAGCCTACGCTCCAGGGCCTGCATCGGACCGCTCAGCTTCGGCTGACCTTACGGCCGAGTCGCAGCAGCCTGGCCGGTGAGCTTACGCTCCAAGGCTTGCATCGGACCGCTCAGCTTCGGCTGACCTTACAGGCCAAGTCGCAGCAGCCTGTCCGGTGAGCGTCACGCTCCAGGGCATACATATGATCGTCCCTTTTGGGTCCAATCACAGCATGCCTGGCCAACAGTCACCTTCCGTGCGCGGACGATGATCTGTTTGGAATGTCTTCCAGCAGAATACATGCAGGATAGGTAAGTAAAACTCCCCTGCCTCGGCTGGGTGATTTAGCTGGACATTCCTGGAGAGATCAAGTAAGTGGTTGTGGCCCCTTTCTTCCCTCTCTCCCTGCCTTTCCCTCCTCCCTGGGCTTCTAGCTAAAGGTGCTGGGTGCTGGGGGTCACCTAAGGTGTTCCACTGGAGCGGGGCTGGCTGTAACTAACATTTAAAAGAAATGTCATTTCTGCTTACCTGTGTGTGTGTGTGCTTCCTCCATCCACACCCACTGGCCCCTATCAGCTGATCGTCGGCCATGTTTGTCCACCCTGTATGTATATATTGCCGTTTGGCGGCCATCTTTTTGTGGGCTACGGCTGCTTGACCTCTATCTTCGGTCGGCGGCCATTTTCTTAGAGCCCACATTATGTTCCATACAGACGTTTTTGGCAACCATTTTGCGAGAGCCTCCGGCCTCTAGGGTGTGTAGCGGGGTGTTCCCCTTTAATGCAGAGAGACAAGAAGTTCCAGGTGAGAGGTGAGTCGGGAGGAAGTAAAGAGACATTATTGGAAGTGAAAGCACAGGAGAGAGAGACTACATCTCCCAGTACATCTTGCAGCACCCAGGGTGCATTGCTCCAGAACAGAGACTGCTGGGGCAGACTTTATAAAGGGGAGGCGGAGTTTTGGTCGCTCTCTTTGGACACCCCTCTCCTAGCAAGAGGATGTCTGTGCTGAACTGCTGTGTGCACAAGGCCTGAAGCCCGGGCCGTGTGCTCCTTTCCAAAGAGCCCTCTGCCAGCCTAGCAGAGCCTTAGAGACATCTAATCCTCCTTGCTGCAGTACACCAGAAGGATTGAAGACTTGGATGTCGGTGGATTCCTGTTCCCAGACGAATCGGCGGAGGAAACGGACTTGGACTTGTCCGGGTGGTGAGAGCTGTTTAAAGACAGATACTTTATCTTTACTATTCGTTGGGATTACAAAGTTGTTCTTCAAGTGCACCACCAAGAAGATTGCTAGCGAATATTGTTTCACTGAACTTCCATTTAGATCAGTCAGGCCTGACTGCATAGGTAGACATTGCTGGGTGTTAGTCTACCCATGAGGGGAAGTAGCTGTAAAAGGGCAGCGCTAGAGTTGCATAGCAATACTTTATTATTCTGATTACTCTGTTTATCTTTATTACTGTTTATTGCAGGAATCTGCAACTTGTTATACTGTTGTTTATTACTTGCCCATTAGCCTCAGTAAAATATCTGGGTAAAGTACATTTGGTGTCAGTTCCGCTTACTTTAATAGGAGTTTTAAAGTATATTCTGTGTATGTTTGTTATAGGACTGCGTCACCAACAGTTGCGGTCACGCGGTCCTATCCCTCTATCACCAGCTGTGCCACGGGAGGTTAGAGCCGATTGCCAGGGGTTGACAGCAGTGCACTACAGGGCCCAAATCAATATCAGCGGCTCTCTTAACTGGGGGTAGCGCTACACGTGGGGGCTCGAGTCCGGGATCCTTGTACGTTGCACGCTGCAATCAAGCCGGTCAGAAGTACCAGCATGGACCCGCTGGCAATGTCACAGTGGTGCGCAGCGATTGGCGCCGATCCAACCGCGGCGGTAGTCATTGTACTCCCGGGGGAAATATGGAAGGAAGAGGAGATAAAACAGCTCGTATTGTTACTGTCTCCGAGCCACAAAGCATGGGTGATGGATTTTAGGCCAGATCCAGTGATCTTGTTTACATACGCACTGGTAGAATGGAAAAACGAAATCCCAGAGCATTTTAAAAGTCAGAGTATACAAGCCATAGATAATCAGATCTATCACTTGATACATACGCTGCCAGTGAAGGAAGAATGGTTTCAGACACCAAAGCCATCACTCCCACAATTATCTCCACCACTATCCCCTAAAGCAGAAAAGCTTAAGGAACTATTAAGCCCGGGATCACCGCTGGCCGCTATAGGGCCTGAATTGTTGAATGCTCTAGGAGACCTTGTAATTAAGTGCCAGAAAAGCAGTACGGTGCATGTGGAGGCCGGTTACCGGAAGCTTAGCACCTTCTCAGGGAAGCTCCCCGTCCCTGCGGGGGAGGAAGATTTTGACACTTGGGTGGAACAGGCATTGCAGGCAGTAGAAGCATGGGAGGTGCCTGAGGCACAGAAGAGACAGCGAGTCTTAGAAAGTCTGAAAGGTGCCGCGGCAGAAGCGGTGAAGAGCTTCCGGTTTGGAAATGAAAACTGTACAGCTCAAGATTGCCTGGCCATGCTGCAGGAAGAGTTTGGTCAGCTGGAGAAGGTGTCAGAGATGATTTATCAAATTGAACACACTCTCCAGCAGCCGAATGAGAAACTGTCAGAATATGTTAGAAGGCTGAACAGGCAGTTATGCAAGATTGTACTGAAGAAGGGAATGCTGCCCAAAGATGCAGATGAAGCACGCATGAAGCAGATCATGAGGGGAGCGCGGCGCTCAGACCCGGTCTGGCTGCACCTGAAAACCTCAGGAGGAGGAATGTCACTAACCTACTCTGATCTAATAAAAATTATTAGGGACGAAGAGGCGCTGGAGGAAGATCAGCAGGTGGCCAAGGCGAATGTCACACCTGTACCAGTGTTGGTCCATTCGGTCAAGAGCCCAGAAAGAGATGCAGAGGTTGACACTCTGAAATCGCAAATGGCCCAAGTGTTGGAGATGCTGACCTCTTTGATGGAGAAAGATCAGAGAAGACGAGAGAAACCAAGCCCAAGAAAGGAGTTGTTCCCGAACACCTCAGCACCGGCCTCCCTACAGGACCGAGAAGAGGTGATTTGCTATAACTGCGGAGGGAGTGGCCACTTTGCTAACGTATGCTCCAGCCCAAAGAAGAAGAGAACAGATAATTGCAAGCCGGCGGGAAACTCCAAAGGGGCCCCGGTGAAGGAGTCAACCGGGTGCCCATCATCTTCAGTGCGCTCCAAACTAAAAAAAAAAGGCCAAGAATGGAGGAGACAAAACTCCTAGGAGGAGGTATAGTACACCCCCACCAAGATGTACCCCAGAGGGAGGGGGCAAGACCCCTCAGTGGAAGTACAGCACCCCAAAGAAGGAACATCCACCTAAAAGGAACAATAACATCCCTCAGCGGGTTTGTGCCCCCATTGAGAGGGAGAAAGTCAATGCATGCCAGGCTCAGGAAAAATGAAAGTCCAAAAGGAGCAGGGCAAGGGTCGAAAGCAAAAAAAAAGAGGTGACCCCAGTCCGGCCATACCCAAAGGAACTGGTGGGCCCGTCTCCTACTGTGCCCATTCAAGTGGAAGGAGTCTATACTAAAGCTCTTTTGGACACCGGAGCACAGGTGACTTTACTATACCGGGACTTCTATGATAGGCACTTGAGTCATCTGCCTATCCAGAAGATAGAAGAGCTGGAGATATGGGGACTTGGAACCCAGAGTTTCCCTTATGATGGGTACCTGCCCATAAAGATGACTTTCGACCCATCCGTGGCTGGGAAGGCTGAAGTGTTTGACACCCTGGCAGTTGTGTGTCCCCGGCCGCCTGGAGCCAGCAAGATTTCCCTGATCATTGGGACAAACACGGATCTAGTCAGGAGACTCCTGACCCCTCTAGTGAAAGAGAGAAACCATTCAGCCACCAAAATCCATCCCATGCTAAAGACGGCCTACCAACGACTGGTCTTAGAGCAGAAGACCCCGGGAGAGGGGATAGGGAAGGTGTGGAGACTTGGCAGAGAAGGAGTAGTGCTACAGCCCGGAGAAGTAACCTGTCTTAGGGCCACTGTGAAGCTTTCGTGGGAACAACCTGGCCCCTTTTTCATGCTGGAATCAGACCCAAGGGAAGAGTCCTCAGGCCTGGAAGTGATACCAGAAGTGATTCCGTTCAAGGCCCTGAAGAAGGCCCATGGCAGAGTTCCGGTGAGTGTTAGGAACACTACGGGAGGACCCATGGAGATCCCTGCCAGAGTGTTGCTTGGTCAGGTGAGCCCTGCTGCCCCGGTCACTTGGTCCGAAGTCAAGGGGACGGGTGACGGAGGAGATGTTTGGGAGAAACTGTCCGTGGAAAACCCGAACCTACCCAGGGCTTGGAAAGAAAGAGCCAAGGCCCAGCTGACCAGGTGGGAGAAGATCTTTTCCGAAGATGAATTCGATGTGGGGTGTGCAAGAAGTGCCACCCATCGGATCCGCCTCCAAGAAGATAAGCCCTTCCGAGAGAGGGTCAGGCGGGTCCCCCTGGCAGATCTGGAGGATCTGACGGAACAACTTGTAGAACTAAAGAAGACTGGTGTTATCCGTGAGTCTAGAAGTCCCTATGCCTCCCCAATCGTGGTGGTCAGAAAGAAGAATGGGTCGTTGAGGCTTTGTATCGATTACAGGACTCTCAACAGGAGAACCATCCCTGACCAATACACCACGCCAAGGATAGAAGATGCCCTACAAAGTTTGTCTGGAGCCAAATGGTTCAGTGTGATGGACCTCAAGAGTGGGTACTATCAAATCCCTATGCACCCAGAAGACAGGGAGAAGACAGCCTTCATAACCCCGGTGGGATTCTTCGAATTCAATAGGATGCCTCAGGGTCTGTCTGGAGCTCCTGCTACCTTTCAACGCCTTATGGAGAAGACTGTTGGAGACATGAATCTTATAGAAGTCCTTGTGTACTTGGATGATGTCATTGTCTTTGGAAGAACCTTGGAAGAACATGAAGCCAGGTTGGAGAAAGTATTGAGAAGACTCAGCGAAGAGGGACTTAAGCTTTCCCCCGAGAAGTGTCGGTTCTACCAGTCTTCTGTGAACTATCTGGGGCACATAGTGTCTGAAGAAGGGGTGGCCACAGATCCTGAGAAGTTGGAAGCAGTCACTTCCTGGCCACGACCCACCACAGTAACAGAGCTCAGATCCTTCCTGGGGTTCTGCTCCTATTATAGGAGGTTTGTGGAGGGGTTTGCTCGGATTGCCCGCCCGTTGAATGAATTGCTAAAGGCAGAAGGGGAAGAGGATGACTCAGGGCCCAGGAGGCCTGGTGAGTCAGTTCAAGATCAGTGGAACCCAAGGTGTGAAGAGGCCTTTCATGCTCTGAAGAGGAGCTTAACCACTGCCCCAGTCCTGGCCTACGCCGACCCTACCAGACCTTATGAATTACATGTGGATGCCAGCCATGAGGGTCTAGGTGGTGTACTCTACCAAGAACATGAAGGACAACTGCGACCAGTGGCCTATGTGAGCAGGAGCCTGACCCCCTCAGAAAAGAATTACCCCACTCATAAGCTGGAATTCCTGGCCCTCAAATGGGCGGTAGTAGACAAGCTAAAAGACTACTTGTATGGGGCAGAGTTTACTGTGAAGACAGACAACAACCCCCTGACCTACCTCTTCACCACCGCAAAACTAGATGCCACCGGACACAGGTGGTTGGCCGCATTGTCTGGATTCAACTTCAGTCTGAAGTACAGACCAGGAGCCGGAAATAGGGATGCAGATGCCCTGTCCCGGAGGTCTCATGCCACGACAAATGACTGGGAAGATTGGACCCAAGTGGCACCGGACGGGGTGCGGGCCCTTTGTCAAGGGGCTGAATTCCAAGCCAGAGGAGGCTCCAGAGCAGAAGAAATAGGGGTTACCATGGTAGGAGTCCCCAAACACTATTGTGGGGTAACTCAACTGGAGGAAGACAACCTACCGAGACTGTCCAAGAAGGAGTTGAGGTGTGACCAATTGGAAGACCCCATGGGGAGATTGGTCCTCGAAGCCCTGGAGAATCAGGATCCCAACAAATTCCTACATCACCCCTCAAAGGAGGCTCGCCTGTTGAGGAAGGAATTGGACAGGCTACAGGTACATCAGGGAGTGGTCTACCGAAGGGGCCCCTCTGATGACTCAGAAGATAAGTGGCAGTTATTTCTTCCAGAGAAGCACCGAGAGACTGTACTAATTGCCCTGCATGACCATCATGGTCACCTAGGGGCAGAAAGGACCTTCCAGCTCGTCAGAAATCGGTTCTATTGGCCCTGCATGAGGGCAGAAGTAGAGGAGTATTGCCATTCCTGTGCACGATGCATTCAGAGAAAGACCCTACCCCATCAAGCTGCCCCAATGGGCCACTTACAGAGTCAAGGCCCAATGGATCTGGTATGCATTGACTTTCTCTGCCTCGAACCCGACCTGAGTGGATTGGGGAATGTTCTGGTAATAACCGACCATTTCACCCGCTATGCTCAAGCTTTCCCAACCAAAGACCAGAAGGCATCCACCGTGGCCAAGATACTTATGGAGAAGTATTTTGTCCATTACGGACTACCACAGAGACTCCACTCAGATCAAGGAAGGGACTTTGAGAGTCGGTTGATCCGAAGACTTTTGGATTCATTAGGAATAAAGAAGACCAGAACCACGCCTTACCACCCACAAGGAGATGCTCAGCCGGAGAGATTTAACCGGACCCTGCTCAACATGTTGGGAACCTTAGAAACAGAGAAGAAGCAACACTGGAGTCAGCACATATCAGCCCTAGTACATGCCTATAACTGTACCACAAGTGACGCCACTGGCTACTCCCCTTATCAACTTATGTTTGGGAGAGAAGCAAGGCTACCTGTGGACCTGGCCTTTGGCACTTCTATAGACAATACCTCAGCTACATCCCACAAGGGATACGTGGACAGACTTAGACGTAGCTTGCAGGTGGCCTATGAACAAGCCCAGGCGGCTTCGGATCAAAGGGGGGCCCGCAACAAGAGAAATTTTGATCTGAAGGTTCGAGTGCAAGATCTGCAGCCCGGGGACCGAGTACTGCTACGCAATCTGGGGGTCCCTGGAAAACACAAGCTTGCCGACAGGTGGAGATCTGAGCCCTATGTTGTCTGTAGGAAGTTGCCCGGTTTGCCTGTCTACAAACTAAAGCCAGAAGGAAAGGTGGGTCCACTGAAGACGTGGCATCGGAACCACCTGCTCCCACTTGCTGAGGCAGTCAGAATACCTCCCGTGAGAGACTCCCCTGAACCGGCCTCTATCCTGGATATTCCTAGGCCGAACACTCGGTCCCAGACCTCTCGAGCCAAAGATGGGGAGGCCTCCCAATTGAGTACAGAAGAAGGTGGAGAACTGGACTGGCTGTGGCCTCCCTCGACTCTGGGAACGTCCGCCATAGATCTCCCAAATGGAGGGGATACCCCAGATGCAACGCTGAATCCGGAGGCTACTGAATTCATACCCTTCAGTCCCTCAGCTGATTACTGGGAAGATGTTCCTGACACTTGCGCAGAGGAGGACTCTAGAGATTCCATACGTCAGTCGACTTCTGAATCAGAGGTTCCAGAACCAGCAATGTTACCTGAACTTACTCCTGAAGAAGAGCCTGTGGTGCCAGAGTCAGAAGCACCAAGAGAGCAGAGGGCTCGCAGAGTCATCAGGCCTCCCAAGAAACTAACTTACCCCCAAATGGGGACGAGCTCAGAGGACTCTGTTGTAACGGCTAGGAGAAGTGTTGAACAACCTGATCCTTCCACCGTCCATTTGGTGGAGGGCAACCCCAGCTCACTCTCTGGCACAGTTAGGCAGGCCACTCATGGTAGTGTGACCTGTGGGCAAGAGAGTTCCATCCCAAAGTTTTGGTGGGAATTCCCTATGCCAACATCATGCTCGACATTGTCCAAAATGGTAAACAGTATTTGTTGAAGTTTATCTTTGGGGACCAAAGAGTTCAAGTGGGGGGAGTGTGTAGCGGGGTGTTCCCCTTTAATGCAGAGAGACAAGAAGTTCCAGGTGAGAGGTGAGTCGGGAGGAAGTAAAGAGACATTATTGGAAGTGAAAGCACAGGAGAGAGATACTACATCTCCCAGTACATCTTGCAGCACCCAGGGTGCATTGCTCCAGAACAGAGACTGCTGGGGCAGACTTTATAAAGGGGAGGCGGAGTTTTGGTCGCTCTCTTTGGACACCCCTCTCCTAGCAAGAGGATGTCTGTGCTGAACTGCTGTGTGCACAAGGCCTGAAGCCTGGGCCGTGTGCTCCTTTCCAAAGAGCCCTCTGCCAGCCTAGCAGAGCCTTAGAGACATCTAATCCTCCTTGCTGCAGTACACCAGAAGGATTGAAGACTTGGATGTCGGTGGATTCCTGTTCCTAGACGAATCGATGGAGGAAAGGGACTTGGACTTGTCCAGGTGGTGAGAGCTGTTTAAAGACAGATACTTTATCTTTACTATTCGTTGGGATTACAAAGTTGTTCTTCAAGTGCACCACCAAGAAGATTGCTAGCGAATATTGTTTCACTGAACTTCCATTTAGATCAGTCAGGCCTGACTGCATAGGTAGACATTGCTGGGTGTTAGTCTACCCATGAGGGGAAGTAGCTGTAAAAGGGCAGCGCTAGAGTTGCATAGCAATACTTTATTATTCTGATTACTCTGTTTATCTTTATTACTGTTTATTGCAGGAATCTGCAACTTGTTATACTGTTGTTTATTACTTGCCCATTAGCCTCAGTAAAATATCTGGGTAAAGTACATTTGGTGTCAGTTCCGCTTACTTTAATAGGAGTTTTAAAGTATATTCTGTGTATGTTTGTTATAGGACTGCGTCACCAACAGTTGCGGTCACGCGGTCCTATCCCTCTATCACCAGCTGTGCCATGGGAGGTTAGAGCCGATTGCCAGGGGTTGACAGCAGTGCACTACAGGGCCCAAATCAATATCAGCGGCTCTCTTAACTGGGGGTAGCGCTACACGTGGATTACACTGGCGTGAAAATTCACACAGGAAGTGCTGATAAAAGAAGCAGACACAGCAGCAGTGGGACAGCATCACAGGCGCAGCACACGGCAGCATAGCAGTACCGGTCCAGGGTGGTGAGCCCTCTGGGTAGTGATGAGCCGAACACCCCCGGGTTCGGTTCGCACCAGAACCCGCGAACGGACCGAAAGTTCGTACGAACATTAGAACCCTATTAAATACAATGGATGCGAACGTTCGAATTCTAAAGTGCTAATTATAACAACTATTATGCATGTTATTGTCCTAAAAAGGGTTTGGGAACCCGGGTTGTGCACCAGGGGACATGTATCAATGCAAAAAGAAGTTTTAAAAACGGTCGTTTTTCGGGAGCAGTCATTTTAATGATGCATAAAGTGAAAAAAAAAAAGTCAAATATTCCTTTAAATATCGTACCTGGGGGGTGTCTAAAGTACGATTGTGAAGTGCCACGTGTTTCCCGTGTTTAGAACTGTCCCTGCACAAAATGACACTTCTAAAGGAAAAAAAAGCCATTTAAAACTGCTTGCGGCTTTAATGTAATGTCTGGTCCCGGTAATATGGATGAAAAATCTTTAAGAAAAATGGCATAGCTACCCCATGACCCCCCCCCCCTACCCCAGCCCATTACCAGCCCCTTTGGGTCTTGTATGGATATTAAGGGGAACCCCGCACATAAAATAAAAAAGGCCCTATATACTCTGAACAGCCGTATACAGGCGGTGCATACAAGACAGGGACTGTAGGTTTGTTCTTATGTAGAATCTGTTTGTAATTTTGAACAGGTACATTGTTTAAGTGTAGCTCCAGCCCAAAAATCTATTTTTAAACTTTTTGGAAAACATAGGTAAGGGTTATCACCCCTGTAACATTTGTTTTGCTGTCTGTGCCCCTGTTCAGAACATTTCACCTCACTTTCCGTCCCAATGACAACTGTTTTTGAAATGTGGTGTTTTTCTTGAAACAAGGATTGCTGATAAAGCATCAGTACAGAGGAGACACCTTTCTCCCATATTAATTCTTACAGGAGAGAATTTTCCTTCCAAGGGGTAGATTTCCTCTCACTTCCTGTTGTCTTCTTGCGTTTGCAAGTAGGAGTCGTTTGTAAGTTGGATGTTTGAAAGTAGGGACCTGCCGTATATACTCTGCAGAAATAGGCCCCTTAGTTGTTGGTGTTGGCACAACACTGTAAGCACTCACAGTTACTCTTGGTTGGTGCTGGAACGCCCTGCTGTCAACTATTATATCAGGAATTGTAATTACATATAATTGTTGAACAGTGGTAGTAAAAATTGGGCCTTTGATGGTGGTGCTGGTGCCACAACACTGTAAGCCCTGACAGTTACTCTTGGTGGGTGCAGCAATGGGCCCTGCTGTGAATTATTAGATCAAGAATTGTAATTGCATGCCCCTGTTGAACAGGGGCTGAAAAATTGGGCCTTTCGTGGTGGTGGTGGTGGTGGCGTTGCCACAACACTGTAAGCCCTCAGAGTTACTCTTGGTGGGTGCAGGAATGGGCCCTGCTGTGAATTATTAGATCAAGAATTGTAATTGCATGCCCCTGTTGAACAGGGGCTGAAAAATTGGGCCTTTCGTGGTGGTGGTGGTGGTGGCGTTGCCACAACACTGTAAGCCCTCAGAGTTACTCTTGGTGGGTGCAGGAATGGGCCCTGCTGTGAATTATTAGATCAAGAATTGTAATTACATGCCCCTTTTGAACAGGGGCTGAAAAATTGGGCCTTTCGTGGTGGTGGTGGTGGTGGCGTTGCCACAACACTGTAAGCCCTCAGAGTTACTCTTGGTGGGTGCAGGAATGGGCCCTGCTGTGAATTATTAGATCAAGAATTGTAATTACATGCCCCTTTTGAACAGGGGCTGAAAAATTGGGCCTTTCGTGGTGGTGGTGGTGGTGGCGTTGCCACAACACTGTAAGCCCTCAGAGTTACTCTTGGTGGGTGCAGCAATGGGCCCTGCTGTGAATTATTAGATCAAGAATTGTAATTACATGCCCCTGTTGAACAGGGGCTGAAAAATTGGGCCTTAGGCACTGGTGGCACAACACTACAACCCCTCACAGATACTGTACTTGGAGCACAGCAATGAGCCCTGTTGCAAAGTATTGCTTCAAAAATTGTAATGACACGCCCCTGTTAAACAGGGGCTGAAAAATTGGGCCTTAGCCACTGGTGGCGGCACCCATAAACAAAAATGATCTTCCAAGCTATCATCATCAATCGTATCATTGAGGACTCGGAGGAGGAGGATAGCCAGTCAACATAACAGCACAGACACTCAGCATCAGCATCAGTCTTGAAGGGATGTGACATGTTAAAATCAATTAGTCTGTTATATCAGCATCAGGTGTGTGGTAGCTGGTGGTGATCCAAGACTGGTTCATCTTGATGAAAGTCAGTCGATCAACCGAGTCGGTGGACAGGCGCACCCTGTGATCCGTGACAAATCCTCCAGCAGCACTGAATGTGCGTTCCGAAAGAACGCTGGATGCAGGACAGGCCAGTAGCTCAATTGCATACTGTGCAAGCTCTGCCCAGTGATCCATCCTCAAGACCCAGTAAGCCAGAGGATTTTCGGTGGGGAAGGTGTCCAAGTCTGACCTTGCCCCTAGATATTCCTGCACCATGTTTATCAGACGCTGGCGATGGTTGCTGGAACCGATCATACTTTGGGGCTGCGGACTAAAGAATTGTCTGAACGCATCGGTCAGACGGCCACCTTCCCCACCGCTCCTTCTTTGACTGGCCGAAGCCTCAGCAACTCGTTGTCCAGGACCAGGAGTTTGTAACCTCCCAGTCTCTGGGAACGCGTTGCACAGACCTTTCTGCAAGGCCTCCCGGAGTTGTCTCATCCTCTGCTCCCTCTGCGACGGTAACATAAGGTCCGCAACCTTACCCTTGTACCGTGGATCAAGGAGAGTGGCCAGCCAGTAATGGTCCCTCTCCTTGATCCGAAGAATACGAGGATCCTTCCGCAGACTTTGCAGGATCAGGGAGGCCATGCAGCGTAGGTTTGCTGAGGCATTCGCTCCGGAGTCCTCTGGGTCACTAAGGACGACATGATCCGCAGCCACCTCCTCCCAGCCACGTACAAGTCCACTGGTTTCTTGGGACTGTAAATCATCCCTAAAAGACTGCTGCTGATGATGCTGAGTGCCAGCCTCCACCTCCATGCTGACACAATCCTCCTCCTCCTCCTCCTCCTCTTCCTGTGCGATGGGTGGGACAGAAGGAACACTGTCTGGGTAAAGGGGGCCTTGAGAGGCAAGGAAGTCCTCCTCTTCCTGCCTCTGTTCTGCCTCAAGTGCCCTGTCCATTATTCCACGCAGCGTGTGCTCCAACAGGTGGACAAGAGGTACAGTGTCACTGATGCATGCACTGTCACTGCTCACCATCCTCGTGGCCTCCTCCAATGGTGCCAGGACAGTGCATGCATCCCTGATCATGCCCCACTGGCGTGGAGAAAAAAAACCAAGCTCCCCTGACCCTGTCCTGGTGCCGTAGTCGCACAGGTACTCATTGATGGCCCTCTGCTGCGTGTGCAGCCGCTGCAGCATGGCCAACGTTGAGTTCCACCTGGTGGGCATGTCACATATAAGGCGGTTCTTGGGCAGGTTCAACTCCTTTTGCAGCTCAGCCAGGCGAGCACTGGCATTATAAGATCTGCGGAAATGCACACAGACTTTCCTGGCCTGCCTCAGGACATCCTGTAAGCCCAGGTACCTGCCCAAGAACCGCTGCACCACCAGGTTAAGGACGTGAGCCACACAGGGCACATGGGTCAGTTGTCCCTGTCGGAGGGCGGAGAGGAGGTTGGTGCCATTGTCGCAAACCACCATTCCTGGCTTAAGCTGGCGTGGCGTCAACCACCTCTCGGCCTGGCCCTGCAGAGCAGACAGGACCTCTGCCCCAGTGTGGCTTCTGTTGCCCAAACACACCAGCGCAAGCACGGCATGGCATCTTTTTGCCTGCGTACTTGCGTAGCCCCTTGAACGGCTACGGAGCACCGCTGGTTCAGAGGACAAACCACAGGAAGAGGCCATGGAGGAAGAAGAAGAGGAGGGGGTGGAGGAGAGAGGTGTGTCACAACCAGTAGTAGCATTTTGGAGGCGTGGCGGTGGAACAACCTCCAACACTACTGCACCTTGTCCTGCATCCTTCCCAGCTGCCAAAAGAGTGACCCAATGGGCCGTGAAAGAAAGGTAACGTCCCTGTCCATGCCTGCTGGACCATGAGTCAGCGGTAATATGCACCTTACCGCTGACCGCCCTGTCCAGCGAGGCCAAGACATTGCCTTCCACATGCCGGTAGAGAGCCGGAATAGCCTTCCGTGAGAAAAAGTGGCGTTTGGGAACCTGCCACTGAGGAACCGCACATTGCACAAACTCACGGAAGGGGGCCGAGTCTACCAACTGAAAAGGCAGCAGTTGAAGCGCTAGCAATTTAGCCAAGCTAGCATTCAACCGCTGGGCATGTGGATGGCTGGGAGTGAACTTCTTTCGACGGTCCAGCAGCTGGGGCAGGGAAATTTGCCTGCTAGAATCGGACGTCGGTGTACTGCTAGCAGAGTGGCCGCAAGTACTTGGCTGTGACACACCTAATTCTACACCTTCATTCCTCTCAGTGCATGTTTCAGAGAGGACTGAAGTTATAGTGGGGTTGGAGATCCCAGCTGATGCGGTGCAAGGAGAGGTCCGCTTTGTTCTTTGGTGTGGGTCTTTGAGGTAGGCTTGCCAACGAGCTGCATGGCAGGTCAACATATGTCTGGTCAGGCATGTGGTACCCAAGCGGCTGATGTTTTGGCCACGCGATATACGCTTGAGACATATGTTGCAAACAGCAGCTGTGCGATCTGATGCACTAGCCTCAAAAAAGGCCCACACCAAAGAACTTTTTGAATGACGGGCAGAGGCAGCGCCCTGCACAGGCGGAGCTCTGCGGTGTGATTCCGTCGGTGTACTGCCCTTACGCTGGCCACCAAAGGGCATCCTGCCTCGTTGGAGATGTGCCTCCTCCTCATCCTCCTCCTCCTCCTCTCTCCTATTAGGCACCCACGTGGAGTCAGTGACCTCATCATCCCCTCCCTCCTCATCACTGGAGCCAATCTGGCAGTATGCTGCAGCTGCTGGAACATGACTGCCAGATTGGTGTCCTTCTTGAGCATCCCCTCTGTCTGCTCTCACGCTACTGCCTTCCTGTAGCTGGGTTTCATCATCAGACCCTTCGAAACGCTGGGCATCCTCCTGGAGCATGTACCCAACACTGTGCTCAAACAGTTCGGGGGACTCCTCAGGAGGAGGACATGGTGGGTCTAGGGAAGGAGTGACTGATGATGAGTCTGACATTGATACCAGGGAAGAGGATGCTTTGGCAGCTGCTTTGCCAGTACCCTGAGCCTGGGTGAGAGAGGATGAGGAGGAGGAGGAGGGCTTGGTCATCCACTCTACCAAGTCTTCGGCATGATGTGGCTCAACATGTCCAGCTGCCGAAAAGAAGGACAAGCGTGTCCCATGGCCATGTGCTGATGACAATGCACCGCGTCCACGACCAGCACTGTTGTCCCCAGACACAGAGCCTGCTTGCCCTCTTTTATTGCCTCCTGACTGTCTGCCTCTCCTTGTTTGCCTTCCAGACATTCTAATAGATGGCCTGCAGGGAGATGGGAAAAAAGCAATAAGGGCTACCTTCAGGTGTCCTTCTCTGTCCCTTTACTTAAGGATTTCTAAATATGGTTGAGGATGATTGCTTTTGCACAGAATAGCACAACGACAATTTCCCTGACTGTCCAAAAAACAAGGATTTCAAAGATGGTTGATGAGGAATGCTTTAGCACACTATAGCACAAGGAGAATTTCCCTCACTGTCCTTCCCTGTCCCTAGAAACAAGGATTCGCACAGTAAAACACACTGACACTCTCCCTACCTATAGTTTTCTGTCCCTAGAAAAAATGTTTTTTTAAAGCACACTATAGCACAAGGAGAATTTCCCTCACTGTCCTTCCCTGTCCCTAGAAACAAGGATTATCACAGTGAAAGAAACTGACACTCTTCCTACCTATAGTTTTCTGTCCCTAGTAAAAATGTTTTTTTAAAGCACACTATAGCACAAGGAGAATTTCCCTCACTGTCCTTCCCTGTCCCTAGAAACAAGGATTATCACAGTGAAAGAAACTGACACTCTTCCTACCTATAGTTTTCTGTCCCTAGAAAAAATGTTTTTTTAAAGCACACTATAGCACAAGGAGAATTTCCCTCACTGTCCTTCCCTGTCCCTAGAAACAAGGATTCGCACAGTAAAACACACTGACACTCTCCCTACCTATAGTTTTCTGTCCCTAGAAAAAATGTTTTTTTAAAGCACACTATAGCACAAGGAGAATTTCCCTCACTGTCCTTCCCTGTCCCTAGAAACAAGGATTCGCACAGTAAAACACACTGACACTCTCCCTACCTATAGTTTTCTGTCCCTAGAAAAAATGTTTTTTTAAAGCACACTATAGCACAAGGAGAATTTCCCTCACTGTCCTTCCCTGTCCCTAGAAACAAGGATTCGCACAGTAAAACACACTGACACTCTCCCTACCTATAGTTTTCTGTCCCTAGAAAAAATGTTTTTTTAAAGCACACTATAGCACAAGGAGAATTTCCCTCACTGTCCTTCCCTGTCCCTAGAAACAAGGATTCGCACAGTAAAACACACTGACACTCTCCCTACCTATAGTTTTCTGTCCCTAGAAAAAATGTTTTTTTAAAGCACACTATAGCACAAGGAGAATTTCCCTCACTGTCCTTCCCTGTCCCTAGAAACAAGGATTCGCACAGTAAAACACACTGACACTCTCCCTACCTATAGTTTTCTGTCCCTAGAAAAAATGTTTTTTTAAAGCACACTATAGCACAAGGAGAATTTCCCTCACTGTCCTTCCCTGTCCCTAGAAACAAGGATTCGCACAGTAAAACACACTGACACTCTCCCTACCTATAGTTTTCTGTCCCTAGAAAAAATGTTTTTTTAAAGCACACTATAGCACAAGGAGAATTTCCCTCACTGTCCTTCCCTGTCCCTAGAAACAAGGATTATCACAGTGAAAGAAACTGACACTCTTCCTACCTATAGTTTTCTGTCCCTAGTAAAAATGTTTTTTTAAAGCACACTATAGCACAAGGAGAATTTCCCTCACTGTCCTTCCCTGTCCCTAGAAACAAGGATTATCACAGTGAAAGAAACTGACACTCTTCCTACCTATAGTTTTCTGTCCCTAGAAAAAATGTTTTTTTAAAGCACACTATAGCACAAGGAGAATTTCCCTCACTGTCCTTCCCTGTCCCTAGAAACAAGGATTCGCACAGTAAAACACACTGACACTCTCCCTACCTATAGTTTTCTGTCCCTAGAAAAAATGTTTTTTTAAAGCACACTATAGCACAAGGAGAATTTCCCTCACTGTCCTTCCCTGTCCCTAGAAACAAGGATTCGCACAGTAAAACACACTGACACTCTCCCTACCTATAGTTTTCTGTCCCTAGAAAAAATGTTTTTTTAAAGCACACTATAGCACAAGGAGAATTTCCCTCACTGTCCTTCCCTGTCCCTAGAAACAAGGATTCGCACAGTAAAACACACTGACACTCTCCCTACCTATAGTTTTCTGTCCCTAGAAAAAATGTTTTTTTAAAGCACACTATAGCACAAGGAGAATTTCCCTCACTGTCCTTCCCTGTCCCTAGAAACAAGGATTCGCACAGTAAAACACACTGACACTCTCCCTACCTATAGTTTTCTGTCCCTAGAAAAAATGTTTTTTTAAAGCACACTATAGCACAAGGAGAATTTCCCTCACTGTCCTTCCCTGTCCCTAGAAACAAGGATTCGCACAGTAAAACACACTGACACTCTCCCTACCTATAGTTTTCTGTCCCTAGAAAAAATGTTTTTTTAAAGCACACTATAGCACAAGGAGAATTTCCCTCACTGTCCTTCCCTGTCCCTAGAAACAAGGATTCGCACAGTAAAACACACTGACACTCTCCCTACCTATAGTTTTCTGTCCCTAGAAAAAATGTTTTTTTAAAGCACACTATAGCACAAGGAGAATTTCCCTCACTGTCCTTCCCTGTCCCTAGAAACAAGGATTCGCACAGTAAAACACACTGACACTCTCCCTACCTATAGTTTTCTGTCCCTAGAAAAAATGTTTTTTTAAAGCACACTATAGCACAAGGAGAATTTCCCTCACTGTCCTTCCCTGTCCCTAGAAACAAGAATTCGCACAGTAAAACACACTGACACTCTCCCTACCTATAGTTTTCTGTCCCTAGAAAAAATGTTTTTTTAAAGCACACTATAGCACAAGGAGAATTTCCCTCACTGTCCTTCCCTGTCCCTAGAAACAAGGATTCGCACAGTAAAACACACTGACACTCTCCCTACCTATAGTTTTCTGTCCCTAGAAAAAATGTTTTTTTAAAGCACACTATAGCACAAGGAGAATTTCCCTCACTGTCCTTCCCTGTCCCTAGAAACAAGGATTCGCACAGTAAAACACACTGACACTCTCCCTACCTATAGTTTTCTGTCCCTAGAAAAAATGTTTTTTTAAAGCACACTATAGCACAAGGAGAATTTCCCTCACTGTCCTTCCCTGTCCCTAGAAACAAGGATTCGCACAGTAAAGCACACTGACACTCTCCCTACCTATAGTTTTCTGTCCCTAGAAAAAATGTTTTTTTAAAGCACACTATAGCACAAGGAGAATTTCCCTCACTGTCCTTCCCTGTCCCTAGAAACAAGGATTCGCACAGTAAAACACACTGACACTCTCCCTACCTATAGTTTTCTGTCCCTAGAAAAAATGTTTTTTTTAAAGCACACTATAGCACAAGGAGAATTTCCCTCACTGTCCTTCCCTGTCCCTAGAAACAAGGATTCGCACAGTAAAACACACTGACACTCTCCCTACCTATAGTTTTCTGTCCCTAGAAAAAATGTTTTTTTAAAGCACACTATAGCACAAGGAGAATTTCCCTCACTGTCCTTCCCTGTCCCTAGAAACAAGGATTCGCACAGTAAAACACACTGACACTCTCCCTACCTATAGTTTTCTGTCCCTAGAAAAAATGTTTTTTTAAAGCACACTATAGCACAAGGAGAATTTCCCTCACTGTCCTTCCCTGTCCCTAGAAACAAGGATTCGCACAGTAAAACACACTGACACTCTCCCTACCTATCCTTCTCTTTCCCTAAACTAAAGGAATCCAGGTTAAGCAAGAAAAAATAAATGTCACTGTCCCTGCCTATGCTTCTCTTTCCCTGCTCCGGAACACACTACACTAGGCCGCCGTGCTGGCGGCCTTTTATAGTGTGGGGCGTGTACTAAACACCCTCAGCAATAATTGGCCACAGGCATCCTGCCTGTGGCCAATCATTGCTCTCCTCGCTGCCGACGCTGTGATTGGCCAAGCATGCGGGGTCACAGTGCATGCTTGGCCAATCACAGCGCCTGGATGACACTGCGATGGCGTAGTGCATTGTGGGCCGTTCGCGTCACTCGAATTAGGCGCGAACGGCCCAAATCGTTCGATCTTCGTCGAACGATCGAACAGCCGATGTTCGAGTCGAACGTATGTTCGACTCGAACACCGAGCTCATCCCTACCTCTGGGTAACCCAGCATCTCTGCAGCGCAGGAGGGTGGCCTATTGATATATTGCCTGGAGCCCTGTGAGTGTCAGCGCGTGGTCAGCATGGCATCTGAGCCAGATGTCTTCTCCCCTGAAACACCAGATTTAGCATCTGGTGCCCCTGAGGTGTCTATGAACGCTATGACGGCAATCCTAGAGGCGTTTGCTGCCAGGGTGGAAGCAGCACACGGGAATACAGGGGGTAGTAAACGCCCTGTCCCCTGCAAGCTTCTGGGGATAATTCTAATGCAGAACCAGGTCCAGCTACGGCTCAGGGCCCAGATTCTGACGCATCAGAGACTGCAGACCGTGACCGGACAGTGAGGATGACTCCAAGTCCAGGTCAGTACGCGAGACGGCTTTGGTATCTGACCTTATTACTGCAGTGTGGGATACGCTAAAGTTGGAAAATGCTGCAGAAGCAGCAGAGACTCCGGTCCACTTGGGTTTCATAGACCTGCCCGCACTGCTAAGGTGTTCCCTTGTGTGTCTTTTGATAAACTCTTATACAAGGAATGGGAGAACCCACTGAGGGTCTTTACAGCCCCAAAGAGGTTTACGGTACGGTACCCCTTTGAGGAGAGTTTTCTGAAGAAATGGACCTCTCCCCCTATAGTGGACCCTCCGGTGTCCAGACATAATAGAGCCACCACAATTCCTGTAGAAGGGGCTCCTGTTTTCAAGGACCCTGTGGATAAGAAGGCTGAAGCACTCGCTTGCTACCTATACTCAGTGGTAGGCTCGGCAGTACGCCCGGCATTGGCGGGGGCCCTAGTGTCTCACACACTTACTGAAGGGGCAAGATTGCTACTCCAGGGGTTAAGGAGCGAGATGCTCCTCCTGATGAGATAACATTGGCCGACCTGTTGGTCCAGGGCCTTAGGTTTGTCTGCGAGTCAGACATGGATACTATTCCCCTGCTGTCTAAAGCTTTGGTTTATGCAGTAGCAATACGCCGCCTGATCTGGCTAAAAGGCTGGTCTGTGGACCAGACTTCCATGAAAGCCCTGTTGGATCTGCCTTTTAAGGGCGACAGACTTTTTTGGGGCTTCTCTGGATGACATCATCAAGGATGCCACAGGAGGTAAAAGCACTTTGCTTCCCCAAATTAGCAAGGGTAAGGGGCCACGCCAAGGGCAAGGGCCCTCCTTTACTGCATGCAAGCGTTTTTTTCGTCCCCCTAGGGCGACAGGGAAAAGACCCCAGGCCGATAAAGCGCCTGCCCAAGGACAAAAGCGTCCTTGGTCCCGCATACCCAACAAGCCTGTGGACAAATTTGCAACCGCATGAAGGTCCTCCCCCACCCAGCTCGGGTGGGGGGACGTCTTCGCAAATTCGCGACTCAGTGGACAGCTCTAATCTCCGACAGGTGGGTTTGCAAGGTAATCTCCTCAGGCTACAAGATAGAGTTTCTCTCTTGTCCACCGGACAGATTCAACACCTCCAATCTCCAGCTACTACCGACCCGTCGGGAGGCCCTGTAGGGGGCGGTCCAGGGTCTACTGGAAGGCGGGGTAGTTATTCCAGTTCCAGAACTGGAACGGGATTTTTACTCAAATCTGTTCATTGTGCCGAAGAAGGAGGGGGGTTCGTCCGAGCTTGGATCTCAGAGCCCTCAATTGCTTTGTGAAGGTACAAAGATTTCGGATGGAGTCGGTTCAATCTGTAGTCACGGCTCTCCATCCGGGGGACTTTCTGGCCTCCTTGGACATCAAGGACGCATACCTGCATGTCCCCATATACTCCAGACACCAGAGGTTTCTGCGATTTGCTATCGGGAAGGACCACTACCAGTTGTGGCCCTCCCGTTTGGCCTTGCCTCAGCACCCAGGACGTTCACCAAGGTGCTCGTTCCGATTCTGGCACTTCTAAGGCAGCGGGGTATCGCTATCACAGGCTACTTGGACGACCTTCTGCTGAAGGCCCCTTCAAGCTCAGAATTAGAGGTAAGCGTGTCCATTACCTGTCAGACTCTTCGAGACTGTGGTTGGATACTAAACACGCAAAAGTCAGTATTGGTGCCCACTCAACGCCTAGTGTACCTGGGGTTGATTCTGGATTCCTCAGAGGCAAAGGTATTCCTCCCTGTGGAGAAGTTGCAGACCCTCCGGGCTGCAGTACGGCAGCTGACTTCCAGGAATTGGTCGTCACTCCGTTTTTGCATGCGAGTGTTGGGCCTCATGGTAGCCTCCTTCGAGGCGGTCCCATATGCTCAATACCACACTCGAGTGTTACAGAAGGAATTTCTGTCCAGATGGAACAGATGCCCTTCATCTCTTGATTATCAAATCCGAGTGAGTCACCTAGTCAGGAGATCCCTGGTATGGTGGCTGACGGCACCGGCTCTAATGGCCGGGAAGTCATTTCTTCCGGTTTACTGAATAGTGATCACGACGGACGCCAGCCTTACAGGTTGGGGGGGAGTCTGGGGTGTTCAGTCGGCGCAAGGTCGCTGGACCCCAGAGGAAGCCCTCCTGCCGATCAATGTCCTGGAAATCCGGGCGATCAGGCTGTGCCTCTTCAAATGGTCTCAGAGGCTGCAAGGGCGTCCAGTCAGACAACGCCACAGTGGTGGCATATGTCAATCATCAAGGAGGAACAAGAAGCTCAGCTGCAGCATTGGAGGTTGCTCGCATCCTGAAGTGGGCAGAGAAGAGCGTACCGGCACTGTCGGCCGTGTACATTCCGGGTGTGGAAAACTGGCAGGCGGACTACCTGAGCCGCCAGATGCTGGACCAGGGAGAATGGTCCTTGCACCCGGAGGTGTTCCAACTCCTCTGCCAAAGATGGGGCACACCAGACGTAGATCTTCTGGCTTCCCGACTTAATCGGAAGGTATTGAGGTTTGTGGCCCAGTCAAGAGACCCATGGGAAGACGCAACGGACGCGTTGGTGACATTGTGGGGTCAGTATCGGCTAATCTATGCCTTCCCTCCCTTAAGGCTTCTTCCTCTTCTGCTCCGCAGAGTGGAGGCAGAGGGAATTCCAATGATCCTAATCGCTCCAGATTGGCCTCAGCGTCCTTGGTACGCCGATCTAGTACATCTGGTAGCAGACGTCCCCTGGCGCCTACCACTACGGAAGGACCTGCTATCGCAAGGTCCCATACTCCAGAATCCTGCTGTTTTTACAGCATGGGGTGGACCAAAGGCTTGCCCTAAGTACGATTTAAGGGACAGATATCTGCCCTGGCTGTCTTTTTTTTCAGCGACCCCTGGCGACTCACTCTCTCGTGAGTACATTTGTGCAGGGGGTTTGACATGTGGCCCCTCCAGTCCGTCCCCCGTTACCTCCGTGGGACTTGAACCTGGTCCTCTCGGTGCTTCAGAAGGCACCGTTTGAGAATATTAGAGATATTCCCCTGTTGACACTTTCTCAGAAAGTGATCTTTTTGGTGGCTGTTACGTCAGTTAGACGAGTCTCTGAGCTGGCAGCCTTGTCCTGCAAGGCTCCCTATTTGGTTTTCCACAAGGATAAGGTGTTGCTGCGGCCGCAGCCTTCCTTTCAAAAGTCATTTCGGCTTTTCATCTCAATGAAGACATTGTACTTCCATCCTTGTGTCCTCAGCCGTCGAATCCTAAGTAGTCGGCGTTGCATTCCTTGGACGTTGTCCGAGCTTTGAGAGTATACCCATCTGCTACTTCCCTGTTCCAGGAAATCAGATTCACTGTTTGTTTCGGTGGCTGGTCCCAAGAAGGGCCAAGCAGTCTCGTCGGCCACCATCTCTAGGTGGATCCGACAGATAGTAATCCAGGCTTACGCCTTAAAGGGTCAAGCGCCCCCCTTTCCGGTCACGGCGCATTCGACCAGGGCAAGAGGTGCCTCTTGGGCTTTCTGACATCAAGCGTCTGTTTCCCAATTATGTAAAGCGGCGACTTGGTCGTCCGCTCACACTTTCACAAAATTCTACAAAGTTGATGTAGGTGCATCTTCGGATGCCTCTTTTCGGCCGCAAGGTTTTACAAGCGGCTGTTTAGAGTTGCAGCTCCTCCGTTGGAGGAGTGCTGTTTTGTGTTTGGGGTGAAGTTTATTTTATGCTGTTGCCACCCCTCGTTTTTGCTCTGACACTGCTTTGGGACGTCCCACTTTGTCAATAGAGAAGCTGTGTCGGTCCATGGACGAAAGAGTAAATAGGATTTTTTACTCACCGTAAAATCCTTTTCTCTGAGTCCATGACCTGACACAGCATCCACCCCTTTTAAGTTTGTACTGCTTTTTGACGAACTGATCTGCGATATGCAGACTGAGAGGATATACCCTGGGGGTCCGCCCCCTGAGCGGGACTGTAGAAGGTGTGATGCAACACTTTTTACAAGTTTTTCTGCCTAGTCACTCCTAATTAACGGATAATACCCACTTTGTCAATAGAGAAGCTGTGTCGGTCCATGGACTCAGAGAAAAGGATTTTACGGTGAGTAAAAAATCCTATTTTTTCTACATTTCTTTGGTAAAATACAAAGCAAATCAGTGTATATTATCTACTCTGTGAAAGTTATAAAGTCTACAAACTATGGTATATATACTGTATTTGAAAATGAATCAATCCTGATGTTCTGATCTCACTTCTTGAGGCTCTAACATGCCAGGACAGTACAAATACCCCCAAAATGACACCTAAGTATACAGTCCAAGGTATTTAGTAAGAGGCATGCAGAGTTTTTTGATGCTGTAAGTTTTTGCCGCAATCTTTTTGAAAAATAAAGAAATGAAATAAAATCTGATTTTATTTAACAAGTTATTTCTCACACACAGCTCGGCATACTTACAATTACATATCAAAACACTTTATTCTACTCGTTCCAAGCATGAGGATACCACAAGTGTGAGACTTTTTTTTATATGTCTAGATGCATAGAGGGGTCCAAAATCCAAGGAGCACCTTCAGGCTTTCAAAGTGTATAAATGTTTCAGCTGACTTCCTATTACATTTCTTGAGGCCTTCAGTGCCAGGATAAGAGAAACATCCACACAGTGACCACATTTTGGAGAGTAAACACCCCAAGTAGGGTTCCACCAGTCCGGGATTTGAACTGTGTGTCCGGGTTTTAAGCCTCGTACACACGGTCGGACTTTTTGCCAACAAACTTCATTTTGAGCAAGTTTGACAAAAAATCTGACCGTGTGTACGCTCCATCGGACAAACTTTTTTGGTTTTCATCGGACAAGTGTTCGGTCTGCAAACGGACAAACTTTTCGCCAACAAAAGTCCGATGGAGCAAAGTCCGACCGTGTGTACAGAAAACCATCGGACTTTTGTCCGATGGACAAATAAGCATGCCCAGAACCAATGTTAAAATCAACCAACAATAGCAGAAATTGACCAAAGGGTGGCGGTAAAGAGCAGAAAAACCACGTGATGTTGGAAAAGTTTTGGGAAAGTTTGCAGAAAAGTCATGTGGTGTGTATGCTATGGGTGTGCCCGGCCAACTGCCTTCGGACAAAAATCCACGGAAAAGTCAGATGGAAGTCCGACCGTGTGTACGAGGCCTAAGACCTCCTGAAACCCAGACACATTACTGAGAATGGACTGCAGTTCCCCAAGTAACTGAGTACCACACCTGCCAAGTACATAGGTGTGCACACGGGTCCCCCCCCCTTCCCCATACATGGACAGGAGAGGAGAGAGGGCTTGATTTCCTCTTGTTCCTTGTGCCCTTACCCCTCTGTCTGCCCACCCACACTCCAATGCTCGAGAAAGGGATGCGTGGGCTGGAAATTTGAAGCTCAGCAGCCAGCTCTGAGCGAGTGTGTACACTAAGATAAGAGGGACTCAGCTATAGGGGTGCCCTGTGGACTCTGATGTAAGGGGGGCTTTGGGAACCCTGATTTAGGGGAAATGCTGGGAATTCTAAAGTAAGTGGGAGCTTTGGTGAGCAGAAACCCCCTTACATCAGAGTTCCCCTTTATACCAGAGTCCACAGCGTTCCACCTTAAAATAATTTGCAGTGCACCGCTAAAGTGTTCAGGTTTGGATTGAAGAAAAAGGTGGCAACCCTAACCCCAAGGTATCTTTTTAAGAGGCATGATGAGTCTTTTGAGGATTTCATTTTTCTGACACAAGTTTTTAGAAAATACAAGAAGAAAATGGATATTTATTTTATTTTTATTGTTTTCACATCAAAACACTTTCTTCTACTCCTTCCAAGCATGAGGATACCACATGTGTGAGACTTATAATTATATGTCTAGATGCATATTATCCACACATATTCACCCTGCTGCCAGACTTCCATACATCACTCTCTGGTAGACAATGAACAGTCATTTGCGTTGTTTTGTTTATTTGGGGGATATAACTTGGTTGGGGAAAGTGTAT
Organism: Rana muscosa; assembly: GCA_029206835.1. Taxonomy (NCBI): domain Eukaryota; kingdom Metazoa; phylum Chordata; class Amphibia; order Anura; family Ranidae; genus Rana; species Rana muscosa. The sequence continues at coordinate 400,776,611 of CM055123.1, read as the reverse complement.
GGGATGCCCATAGAACACGTTACATTTGCCATATTTACTTGAAGAATTTCTATAGCAGTTGCACTTTACATATCTTGGAAAGAGTGCTTAGAAAAATGATGGACTCTAACCTTGACAGACTTGACTTTACGCTTCCCCTCTGCACAGCTCCTGCAGACTGTTACTCCTCCTCTGCACAGCTCCTGCAGACTGTTACTTCTCCTCTGCACAGCTCCTGCAGACTGTTACTCCCAGGATTTCCCTCCTCCTGCACAAACTTCACTGTCACAACATTAGTCTTTCCGCCTCATCATCTTGAACTGTACCAGGGATCACTCTGAATAATCCATGGCTGTTGCTAGACTTGCTGAATTGTGATAGGCCAGGGGCCTGCAGTACCCCTTCTTGATGGCCTAGTTACTTAGCAGCATTAAATGGTTGATGGACAACTGATACCAGCCAGTCTGACCTGCAAACCCTGTGCCCTCAGGCCACAGCGATTTTACACATAACCCCACAGTCTCTCCTCTGGCCTTGCACCCAGCTCCCCTGGCATGCCTCTTCCAGATATCCACTGTGCCTCACTCACCGAACTTCTCCTGCCCTGAGTCCTTCATGAAGAATTTACCCGGACCGTGCGTATTGACTGCTTCTCCAGCTCCTCTGTTCCAGGACACCTCTCCTTGACCATGTAAGGTGAGGCTCCCTCCCAGCTTCCAAGCTCCACCGCCGAGGCCTGCACCCCCCCAGATGGGGGTGAGCCTCCTGCTGCAGTCTAACACTCCATTCTTCACTTCACCCAGACGACAACCCCCCTCCAGTGGGCTGGACCTCAGTTTATGTAGGAGGCCTGCCCCCCCTGCCAATCCTAGTTGGGGATTGGTCAGGGCTCCTCACATGAACTCCCTTTCACGCCAATTCCCAGCCCTGCCCCTCTTTCAGAACATTCTCCCTTGAAGCAGGGGAGGCGCCCAAGAACTGAAAGATAGGTAGTCACACCCACTGCTACACTAACCACACCCTGCCCCCCAGATCAAAACAAGCAGGCCTAGCATGCAGCATAGGCTTGCCTAAATGTACCTGCCTGGCAGCTATCACTCAAAAAACACCTTACCTCTAGCGCCTACCTTATGGTAGAGGGCGCTACAACAGTATAGACTTACTAACAATTACACTCCAAAACATATTCTTCTACCCCTCCCAAGTACGGGGATGCAACATGTGTGAGACTTTTTTTAATGTCTGGATTGATTATGTGTTCACTAAACGAAGGGAGCGTAACCCTGAGCACCAAAGGCCATTGGTATTAAATAAGAACAGGAGGTTATAAGCGCAGAGGCTTGGTCATAATACCTAATATGTAAGCAGTGTAATTATAAGGTATAAGTCCATGATAAGTCCAAAAATGTCCAAGGCATGAAGGCACTAGGGCAGGCTTCTTGGTGGAGTTTAGTAGACTCTGAATATACAAGGACAAAAACTAAAGCAGAGAACCGCCTCTGAGTGCAGTAAGACTTTGTATTTTAAATAACCCCACAACGGGGCTACTTACAATAGATGGGTAAACAACAGGCACATCAATAAGAAAAAAGGAACTGGAAGGGAAAGCAGAAACTGGGTTTGGACATCACGTCCCAACAATGTATGAAAAAAAGGGAAATGGGGGAGAAAAGGGGTCACAAGCCCCGGGACTTTGAAGGTGTCAATAGTATGCACAACCAGATAGACACTGACCGGACAATTAAATTTAGAAAAATAGAATATTTTTATTACAAAAAAAATATACACAAGTACAATACACAGAAAAAAAAGGAAGGAAAAAAGAGCTGCGCAAACCTGTATACAGTGAATATACAATCTAACAATAATCTGGAAATATTGTGCAATAACTATAACTTAATATAGTGACAAATTTTTTTTTTTTTATAATGTATGGTATGATATGATAAATAGAGTTGAGCGGACACCTGGATCGAACCCGAACCCCATTGAAGTCAATGGGGACACGAATTTCTGAGGACTAAAAAGGCTCTAAAAAAGTAATGGAAAGGGCTAGAGGGCTGCAAATAGCAGCACAATGTTGTTAAGAGAGCATGGCAAGTGCTCTGCAAACAAATGTGGATAGGGAAATAACTTAAAATAACATAAAAAAAATATGCTGGAGGCCCCCTTTTCAGCAGAAGAGGTACAGGAAGTCATTAAGAACCTCAGAAACTCAACGGCACGATGCCACACATATGGTGGGAATGCCCCAGAATACGCCCCTTTCTGGAATAAATTATTAAATTTAATGGATAAGCGAGTGGGAAAATAAAATACTTTGAAATAAAAATGTAGCGGGGTGCTAAATGTAAGGGAAGTGTTTGAGTGGTAAATAGGCTCAAACACCCTAATTCTGTAGGATTCATGGACCATTTTGTCCTCGGGGGGACAGTATTGGTGTGCAGTTCCCTGCGGCCTACAGGTGGCGCTGCCATGGTAGGCTAGGGTTGAACTGCCGATACAGTGCTGTGCCTTTTGTGTCCCCTCTTGGCAGTAGTACAGCGGGGCGGGGAACCTGCTGTGCATGCCGGGAGAGCATATAAAAGGGGCAGACCTTTGGCCTGGGGGCTGATGTCCAGTGGGGTCCGCGCCCAGGTGCCTTCGGCCTGGGTGCACGTGTTCCTGTTCCATCTCGGGCACCTTTAGCCCGGGGTGAGGTACTATCCTGGAGTTCCTGCTGCCCTGGGTATGGAGGCCTAGGGGCGGGAGTAAAGCCTGGAGTCTAGAGCCTTCGTCTGGAGTCCACTAAGGGTCGAGGAGTCTTAGGGTGCCGCCTCGTGTAGGGGACCCTGTTCCAGGGAAGGGAGGGTCATTCTGGTGGATCGATGCAGGAGTCACGGTGAAGGAAGGGTCTGTTGACTCCCTGGAGAGATGTCTTCCCCTTGATATGGGCTAGGTTCGTAGAAGGAGAAGCTCAAGGTCAACTTGACTGTATCAGAGGCCTTATTCACCTGGCCCGTGGCAGGGGCCTTATACACCCTGGTGTGTGGCAGAGACCAAAGTTCTCCAGGTCCGTGGCAGGGGCCTTGTACACCCGGTCTGTGGCAGAGACCAACCTCAAGGTCTGTGGCAGAGACCGTGCACCTAAAACTGTTTGAGAAACCTAAGCAGTGAAGTGAATGTGCTACGTTTGTGCCTGGACCTCCTCCACACCTTAAGCTGTCCTGTTTCTTTGCTCTAACCTTTTCTGTCCGAGTAGAGTTTATTTTGCCATGAGAGAATAAGAGTTGTAGTTTCAGCTGGTGTGGACATTGACTTTACTGGGAATTAAAGGACTTGCCTCTACCTACAGTAGAGGTGAGAATCATCCTCTGGAGGAGTTTTGACTCCGGCTGTGGACACGGCCCGTCAAGTACACCGCTCAACCTCTTTATATAGGAGGGTACGGGCTGGTAGTGCAGTGTGCCTTTCTCCCTCCTGCGAGGAGCCAACAACATAAAGGCAGGTAAGGGGGAAAGGATCTGTGCGCTACAAAAAAATAAAATAAAAATTATAATCTTGACCTAGGAGGACGAGGTCCATATGGAGTAGGAGGTTGAGGTGGCGGTGGCTGTGGCTGTGTAGGTGGAAGCAGCGGTGGAGGAGGACGAGGTAGCCAACACTGGTTCAAAAATACAACAATGGCTGGGTAAGGCCGGTGATGTGTCGAATCCTGTCCCCCGTCGAATAGTGTCCGCCCTGTACTGCACTTGCTCAGTATGTAGGACAAGGGGATTTCGAAAATCTCCCAAGACGAACGGCGCCTGCGTGGTGAGTTCAGGTGAAGGCCACACCATCCGTGGTTCAAGCCGAGCCAAGCGAGGCCGTGCCCGAAGCGTGGCGATCAAAGCGAGCCCGTGAGGGGCCCTGTTACTATGTGCTACCGTATGTCCACTTGGATGGTGGGGCTTGAACCTGCACTCACTGCGCAGGCGCCGTTCATCTTCGGAGATTTTGTGAATCTCCTTGTCCTCTGTACTGCGCAAGCGCTGCGCCTGCGGAGTACGGGCCGGACACAATCCGATGGCCGGACAGTTTTTGTCACAACACCGGTATACATGTCTATTCTGCACAAGGTACGGACAAGTCCTGTGGGATCCATGCCTGGTTCATTTTAATGAACATGAGCTTTTCCACATTTGCTCTGGACAGGCGGCTGCGCTTGTCTGTGATAACGCCCCCTGCCGTGCTAAATACACGTTCAGATAATACACTGGCTGCAGGGCAGGCCAGCACCTCCAAGGCGTAAAGGGCAAGCTCAGGCCATGTGCCCAATTTAGAGACCCAGAAGTTCAAGGGGGCAGACCCGTCATCCAGTACGTGTAGGCCTGTGGACACATACTGCTCAACCATGTTGGTGAAATGCTGCCTCCTGCTAAGACGTTCCATCTCAGCTGGTGGTGCTGGTTGTTGTGGCGTGCTGACAAAGCTTTTCCACATTTCGGCTATGCTAACCCTGCCTTCTGAGGTGCTGGCGGTGCCCCGGCTGCGTTGGCGACCTCTTCCTCCTCCTCTGCCTTCGCCTTGTGCTTCCACCGTACGCTCGCTGTCAGGTGGGAATGCCACCAGCAGTGCGTCTACCAGCGTGCGCTTGTACTCGTGCATCTCACAATCCCGCTCCAGTGAGGGAATTAAGGACGGTACGTTGTCCTTGTAACGGGGATCCAGCAGGGTGGCCACCCAGTAATCAGCACCAGTTAAAATGTGGGCAACTCGGCGGTCATTACGGAAACACTGCAGCATGTAATCGCTCATGTGTGCCAAGCTGCCCAGAGGCAAAGAAAAGCTGTCCTCTGTGGGAGGTGTATCGTCTGTGTCCTCTGTATCCCCCCAGCCACGCACCAGTGATGGCCACGAGCTGGTCTGGGTGCCACCCTGCTGTGAACATGGTTCCTCCTCCTCCTCCTCCTCCTCCATCTCCTCCTCCACCTCGTCATCCTCCAGAACTGTGCCCTTGCTGCCGGACAATTGTGTACCTGGCGTTTGTTGGTGCAGGAACCCACCCTCATAGCCACTTGTGAAAGACTGCCCTGAAAGCCTTTGAAATGATCCCGCTTCCTCCTCCTCCTCCTCATCCTCCTGTGCCACATCCTCTTCCATCATCGCCCGAAGCGTTTTTTCAAGGAGGCATAGAACTGGGATAGTAACGCTGAGAACGGCGTCATTGGCACTGGCCATGTTGGTGGAGTACTCAAAACAGTGCAACAAGGCACACAGGTCTCGCATGGAGGCCCAGTTATTGGTGGTGAAGTGGTGCTGTTCCGCAGAGCGACTCACGCGTGATTGCTGCAGCTGAAACTCCACTATCGCCTGCTGCTGCTCGCACAGTCTGGCCAGCATGTGCAAGGTGGAGTTCCACCTTGTGGGCACGTCACATATGAGGCGGTGAGCGGGAAGGCCGAAGTTACGCTGCAGCGCTGACAGGCGAGCAGCAGCAGGATGAGAACGCCGAAAGTGCGCACAGACAGACCGGACTTTCTGCAGCAGCTCTGGCATATTGGGGTAATTTTTAAGGAACCTCTGGACCACAAAGTTCAGCACATGCGCCAGGCAAGGGATGTGCGTCAAACCGGCTAGGCCCAGAGCTGCTACGAGATTTCGCCCATTATCGCACACCACCAGGCCGGGCTTGAGGCTCACTGACAGCAACCACTCATTGGTCTATTGTTCCATGTCCCTCCACAACTCCTGCGCGGTGTGGGGTTTTTCCCCCAAACAGGAAAGTTTTAAAACTGTCTGCTGTCGTTGACCCCTGGCTGTGCTGATGTTGGTGGTGAAGGTGTTACGCTGACTGGATGAGGAGGCGGTAGAGGATGAGGAAGCGGAGTAGGAGGAGTTAGCAACAGGAGGCAAACTGAAGCGCCCTGCAATCCTCGGTGGTGGAAGGACATGCGCCAAACTGCTATCTGCCTCAGGCCCAGCCGCCACTGCATTTACCCAGTGTGCTGTTAGGGAGATATAACGTCCCTGACCGTGCTTACTGGTCCACGCATCCGTAGTTAGGTGGACCTTGCCACAGATGGCGTTGCGCAGTGCACACCTGATTTTGTCCCCCACTTGGTTGTGCAGGGAAGGGATGGCTCGCCTGGAAAAGTAGTGGCGGCTGGGCACGACGTACTGTGGGACAGCCAATGCCATCAGGCTTTTAAAACTCTGCGTCTCCACCAGACGGAATGACAGCATTTCAAAGGCCAGGAATTTTGAAATGCTGGCATTCAGGGCCAGGGATCGCGGGTGGCTAGGGGGGTACTTCCTCTTCCGCTCCAATGTTTGGGAGATAGAGAGCTGAACGCTTCCATGGGACATTGTGGAGATGGTTGGTGACCCAGGTGGTAGTGTTGCTGGCAGATCCTCTGTTTGCGGGGTGGCAGGTGCCACTGTCACTACAGAGGTGGATGAAGAGGCCAAGACTGCAGCAGAAGAGGAAGCAGGAGGAGCCAGAGACCTTTCTTGTTTTTTGAGGTGTCTACTCCACTGCAGCTCGTGCTTTGCACTTAGATGCCTGGTCATGCAGGTTGTGCTCAGATTGAGACCGTTTATGCCTCGCTTCAGGCTCTGATTGCACAGCGTGCAAACCACTCGTGTCTTGTCATCAACACATTGTCTGAAGAACTGCCACGCTAGGGAATTCCTTGGACCTGGCTTTGGTGTGCTCGGTCCCTTGCTGCGTTGGGCAGTAGCAGACGTACTGTCTAGGGGACGGTCGCTCTGCTTTTGCACCCTGCTCCCTCTTCTGCTGTGCTGGTGCCTCTGTGCGACCACCGCCTCTTCCTCCGAACTACACTGGTCACCTGCATAACGTTGATTCCATGTGGGGTCGAGGACCTCATCGTCCTCCACATCATCTTCCACCCAGTCTTCACCCCTGCCCTCCTTGTCTGTCTGCACAATTGCGAAAGCAGCAGCAGTTGGCACCTGTGTTTCGTCATCATCCGAGACGTGCTGCGATGGTCCTCCCATGTACTCATCATGAAACATAAGTGGTTGGGCATTGGTGCACACAATCTCTTCCACTTCTGGGGCAGGGCTAGGTGGATGGCCCTGGGAAACCCTGCTAACAGAGTCATCGAAAAGCAGAAGAGACTGCTGCATGATTTGGGGCTCAGACTGCTTGGCTGATTTGCAAGGGGGTGAGGTGAAAGACTGATGGACATGGGCTTCAGGTGCCAACTCTGATTTTTCATCAGAAGAGTGGGTGGGAGACAATGTGAAGGAACCCGAGGCACTGTCAGCAACCCAATCTACTATCGCCTGTACTTGTCCTGGCCTCAACATTTGTACAGCCTCATTAGGCACGACAAAATACCGCCGCAGACTTGGTCGTCTACTCGCACCTGAGGAAGGTGTTTCACTTGTGCGTGTAGCTGACACAGATCGACCACGTCCTCTCCCTGCAATAGGAGCTCCACCAGCAGCACCACGACCGGGGCCACGTCCCTTCTTTGACGTTCTCCTCATATTTTCCAAATTTAGGATCTTGCCCTAAATGGGTGTTTTTGGAAGAGCAGAACACACCCACAGTACGTAACCGCTGTATCGCACAGCTACAGAACTGCAGAAAATGCTATTAAAAAAAATGTTGTTTTTTTTTAGGATCGCACAGTAGAAGACAAATATATAGAAATGGTTTATTTCACACACCTCCAGATATGTATAACACACTGCAAAATATTTTTTGTGGCCCTAAATGGGGCTTTTTGGAAGAGCAGAACACAGTATGTAACCGCTGAATCGCACAGCTACAGAACTGCAGAAAATGCTATTCAAAAAAAATTTTGTTTTTTTAGGGTAGCACAGTAGAAGAAAAATGTATAGAAATTGGTTATTTCACACACCTCCAGATATGCATAAAACACTGAAAAAAATTTTTTTTGCCCTAGATGGGTCTTTTTGCAAGAGTACATTAAAGTGCATTTTTTTCTGCCCTAAATGGGTCTTTTTGCAAGAGTACATTAAAGTGCAAATTTTTTTTTTTTTTTGCACGAGCAAAATAAAATGCTAATTTTTTATTTTTTTTTGCCCTAAATGGGTCTTTTTGCAAGAGCACAATACACCCACATTATGTACGGGGTGTATCTCTCAACGTAATATATGCAGTGCTGGTGCACTGAGCTTGCAGATAAAAGTTCGATTTTCTCTGACACTGTGCTCCTGGCAGTGTAAAAAGACTGCACTGCAACACAAACAGGTAAACCTATGCAGATCGCTGAGTTATTATATCTCTGAATCTGGACTCCTATATAAATCTCTCTCCCTGAAAGCACCAACAGGAACCTGGCCCTACACTGCACTGTCTCTCTATCTTTTCCCTCAGATTGCAGAATCAGGACTAACTCATGTATTTTTCAATCTCTCCCTATAAGCAACAGCAGCAGCCAAGATCCTCTCCCTGTCCTGTCTAAAGCAGAGTGACGTGTGTGCTGTGTGCCTCTAGCTTATATAGAAGCTGGGTCACATGTTGCACTGGCCAATCACAGCCATGCCATTAGTAGGCATGGCTATGATGGCTTCTAAGGGCACACCAGCTAATCAAAAGGTGATTGGCTGGCCCCTGAAGCATTTCTAACTGCGCCATTACATCGCCGAACCCGAACCCGAACTTACACGCAATTGTTCGGGTTCGGAAAAAGCTAAAGTTCGGTACGAACCCGAACTTTACAGTTTGGGTTCGCTCAACCCTAATAAGAAACAATGAAAAACTTTTTTTTCCCAAAGTAATTGGTCTTTTATTTTTTTCTAAATAGATGAAAAAAAACCCCAGTGGTGATTAAATACCACCAAAAGAAATCTCTATCTGTGTGAATAAAATGATAAAAAAATTATTTGGGTACAGTGTTGCATGACCGCGCAATTGTCATTCAAAGTGTGACAGTGCTGAAAATTGGCCGGGGCAGGAAGGGGGTGAAAGTGCCCAGTAGACAAAAGTTTAAACAACTGGTGGATAAATGGCCAAATAGGAATGACAAGGAGTTTGAGATAGATATCATGATAAAGGATGCAGCAGGTTGCTTTGATCTCCACAAATCTAGTAGTAAAGCTCACTTTCCGGGACTAAACCATGCTGAGCAGTTTTGGAGTGGGAGAAGCTTGTAGAGGAATGAGTCAGGAGCATGATGGTTATGGGCACGGGAACCGAGGAAGAGGTTATGGACACGGACGGGGTTCCCTGAGAGGTGGCCAGGGTATATTTCGCAATGACAAGTGTTCCATATGTGGTGATTCAGGACATTGTAAGAATGACTGTCCCTAACCATGGTCCCAGTCTGGCACACAGAATGTGCCGCAACAGTGCGTGACACCTTCCCCACCGGTTGGGAGTTCTTTGAAATGCCCTATGCCCTGGCAAGGGAAAAACAATAAGAATGCCCGGGAGGTGACCTCATGTGTGCTCCGATTTCCAGTAATTACCATGAAGCCCCTACAATCAAATTATTCAAATTATTGGTAGATGGTACCTCCTCCTGCTTAACCACTCCCTGCCCAGTCTAAAGCCCAGGTGGACGTCAGGTGACGTCCTCCCGGATAGCGCCTCACATGCGCCCTTGGGCCGCGCTGCGTCATGATCTGTCACCAGCTGTGTCCACAGCCGATGCCTGATCACTGTACCGGCCCGATATCAGTACCATGTGACCGCTGTAACTAATCACAGCAGATCACATGACAATTTTAAATAATGGATGGCTTCCATTCAAGCTTTCCACTGTGTACAATTGTGTTGCTATCTGTGATTGGTCACAGTGATCACACGGTACAGACTGGGCCAATTACAGCCTACCTGTGCCATGTGATCAGCTGTGGGCAATCACAGCTAATCACAACAAATTAAACTGAATAAATGAATTTCATTCAGTAAAATGCTTGCTTATAGCAATGAAATTCACTGCTATAGGCAATCATAATTTGTTAAAAAAAAAATCCTGATCACTTCCCCAAAGTAGTACAATTTTACTATGGTAAAATTATATTGTTCTGGTCAAAAAGTGGTTAAAAATTAATAAATAAAATATTATTTTTTCCTTTTTACCTACTGTCACTAGTCAATGTCTCTGATCACCGCCACACCAGTTATATAATGATGCTGTACTTCACTGGTGACAGAATGTAAAACAAAATACATAAAAACTTTTATTTATTTTTTAAATGTTCTCATTTTCCAAAACAATGAAAAAAAAAATTACTACTTCAAAAAAAAACTTAGCATGCCTCTTACTAAATACCCTGGACTGTCTATTTCCAAAAAGGGGTCATTTTGGGGGTATTTGTACTGCCCTGGCTTTTTCCGATAAATTTTCAGATTCCTCCCATAGTTTGTGGACTCTATAACTTTTCTACAGACTAAATAATATACACTGATTTGGGTTATTTTTGCCAAAGAAATGTTGCAGAAATTTTTTTTGGGCTAAATTTAGAAAGATTATTTATGTGCAAAATTTTATAACAGAAACTAACAAAAACATGTTTTTTTCAAAAATGTTCACCTTTTTTTGTTTATTTAGCAAAGTATACAAAAACCCAGTGGTGACTAAATACCCCCAAAGCTCTAGTTTTGTGAAGAAAATAATTAAAATGTAATTTGCGTACAGTGTTGCACAACCACACAATTGTCATTCAAAGCTGAAAATTGTCCTGGGCAGGAAGGGGGTGAAAGTGCCCGATATTGAAGGGGTTAAAGGAGGGCGAATATACTGGAACTCTGAGAGAATGTGAGCCTTCTGTGGGTATAACTGGGGTCCTGACAAAGACCTGGGAACCCCGTTGCTTACTTGTGAGCAGTTTAGATGATAGATGCACAGTGTATCACCCTTGTAGAGTTATTCATGGGTGCTCTGTGAATTTACTTGTGTAGCGGGTATTTAAATTTAGGGAAGGAACATCTGGGTGGTAGCATGGCCCAGATGCACTAATTACTAGGGAACTGAGACTGTTTGGTTTGTGGAGGATTCCAGTGGTGTGCGGCTCCCTGCGGCCTGGGGGTGGCGCTGTCGCCCTGGGCCGGGGTTGAGCCACCACTGTGGTGCTCTGCCCTTTTTGTCCTCTCTTGGCAGTGGTGCAGCGGGGCGGGGAACCTGCTGTGCCAGCCAGGAGGGGAAATAAAAGGGGAGGGACGCCCTCGCCATGAGGTCGGAGTTGGTTGGAGTTGGTTGGAGTGGTTGGAGAGGAGCCCGGTGAGGGGTAGCGGAGCCTGGGTGCTGGCAAGTGATGGAGTCCATCTCAGGCACCTTAAGCCTGAGGTGAGGTACTACTTCCGAGGCCTGGGGCCCAGTAACTTCGACTGGAACCCGCAAGGGTGGAGGAATCTGAGGGGCCCTAAGGTGTTGGGTCCCGTATCTGAGGGCGAGGAGGCCAGAGAGGTAACCCTTCCGGATAGTCCGGTACAGCATTAACTCGGTGACGGCGGGGCCTCTGGTAACTCCCTTGGAGGGATGTCTTCCCCCTGACAGGGGCTACAGCGCAGCAAAGGTAACTCCAGTTCCGAATCACTAGAGTCTCTGGTAGAGACTCTGAAGATTGAAAGTTCTCACTACAGCCACCGAGCTTAGCAACCGCTGGTGATACCACAGTGGTTTAGATTAATTTGAGGATTGTGCCTTGACCTACTCTCCACCAATACTGAACTGTTCTATGGGTCGCAAACTGTCTGCTCTCAAAGGACTATTTATTTGCCATCATGGAATAAATAAGTGTTGGACCTTCCTCAGTGTGTGGTACTCCAGTTACTGGGAGCAAAGGGGTTCATCAGCAGGACTGACTTGGTTCTAAGTGTCATACACAGCCCGAGGAAGAACAGGTACTGGCCTTCACTGGGGAGGACATGGGCCGTGATGCATCTCACTCTCTCCTCCTAGGTACTCCCTAGACCAGAGCCAGAAGAGCAGTAACCGATAAAGAAGAAAGAGAGGGAGTGAGGCCGCTACACGTGGGGACTCGCAAGTCCGGGATGATGTGTGTTTCACTTATGGAGCCAAGAACGCCTGAATTTGTACTTTGTTGCCCGGAGGAAGAAGGCTACGATGAAGACCGGAACCCCGCTAGCAAAAGAGCTGGAAGAAGATAGCGAGCGCCCGGCAGAAAGACCCCCGAAGTCGGAAGAAGACCCCCGGAGCTGCCTAATAAATTACTTTAAAAACCTGTGTTGTGTTTTTTATTTACTTTTTTTGCCACCAGGTGAATGGGTAGGGGTACGATGTACCCCATATTCATTCACATAGGGTGGGGGCCGGGATCTGGGGGCCCCCTTATTAAAGGGGGCTCCCGGATTCCGATAAGCCCCCCGCCCGCAGACCCCGACAACCAACGGCCAGGGTTGTCGGGAAGAGGCCCTGTCCTCATCAACAAGGGGGCAGGGTGCTTTGGGGTGGGGGGGCCGCAGGTCGCCCCCCTGCCCCAAAGCACCAAACCCCCCATGTTGAGGGCATGCGGCCTGGTACGGTTCAGGAGGGAGGGGGGCCGCTCTCTCGTCCCCCCTCTTTTCCTGCGGCCTGCCAGGTTGCGTGCTCAGATAAAGAGTCTGGTATGGATTTTTAGGGGGATCCCCACGCTATTTTTTTTTTTAAGTTTGGCGCAGACCTTAAGGGCCTGGTATGGATCCTGGGGGGACCCTCACGCCATTTTTTTTTTCATTTTGGTGTGTGGGGGGTCCCCTTTGAATCCATACTAGACCCCATGGCCTGGTATGGACCTGGAGGGGACCCCACGCTGTTTTTTTCAAGATTTTTTTTTTTTTTAGAGCTGGCAATGTTTATTTTACATTTCCTTTAACAACCAGCTATAAACAGCTTAAGGCTAGGTTCACACTGCTGCGATGCGGGAACGCTGCAAATCCACTGCGGGTTCCCGCATCACAGGCTTTCCGGCGCCAGTTCACACTGCTCTATGCGAACTGCTGGGAGTGTCAATTAAAAGTTAATGACAACCCCAGATGTGGCAAGTGACACGCTAAATACAACTACACTGCTGCTCTCTCAGCTGCTGATACTCACTCTGGTCTCACAAAATAGCTGAAATGGTTAATAATACTGTTTTTGGAGCTTAGGGCGGCTCCTTATGATGTTTCCTAACTAAACGCATATAGACGCAAATGTGGGAAAACGCGGCATGCAAAACGCCACAAAGCGCGCCTTTCTAAACGACGCTTTCAACCTTAGTTCTGAACACTTTGCACCAGCGTCCCGTGTACATGGGGCCTAAAAACGCCATGGTGGCCATGAGGCCATAGGCTAACATGGAGAGATGTTTTTAAGCTGCAACAAACGCTCAAACAAGTGGCTGGAAAAACTTCCGTGTGCATGTAGCCTTATATTAACCACTTGCGCACTGGCCACTTAAACCCCCTTCCTGCCCAGACCAATTTTCAAATTTCAGCGCTGATGCACTTTGAATGACAATTGCGCGCTCATACAACACTGTAACCCAATGAAAATTTATTATTTTTTGCCACACAAATAGAGCTTTCTTTTGGTGCTATCTGATCACCTCTGCAATTTTTTTTTTTTTTCTATAAATACAAAAGACCGACAAAAAAATAAAAAAAATAATAGGATATTTTAACCACTTCAGCACTGGGCCTATTCTGGCACTTCTCTCCTTCATGTAAAAATCATAAATTTATGGCTATAAAATTACTTCAAAACCCCAAACATTATATATGTTTTTTTAGCAGACACCCTAGGGAATAAAATGGCGGTCATTGCTAATTTTTAGATTTTTAGCTCGCTCTGTATTTGCGCAATAAATTTTCTAACGCCTTTCGTTTGGAAAAAAAATGGTTTCATGAATTCCAAAAAATTACAAAACAGTAAAGTCAGCCCAATTTTTTTTGGATAATGTGAAAGATGTTGTTATGCTGAGTAAATAGATACCTAACATGTGACGCTTTAAAATTGCGCACACTCATGGAATGACACCAAACCTCAGTACTTAAAAATCTCCCTAGGCGATGCTTTAAAATTTTTTACACGTTACCATTTTCGCATTACAGAGGAGGTCTAGTGCTAGAATTGTTGTACTCATTCTAACGCACGCAGCAATACCTCACATGTGTGGTCTGAACGGCGTTTACATATGTGGGCGGGACTTATGTGTGTGTTTGCTTCTGAGCGCGAGCTACCGGGGACATGGGCGTTTTATTTAATTTTTTTCTTATTTTTTTTTTTTTTTACTTTTTTGTATTTCTTATGCCGCGTACACACGATAATTTTTAATGTCATTTTTTAAACCGACGTTTTTCTCCTCGTTTTTTTTCATGTTTCCTCTCAAGCCTGCCTTGCGTACACACGATCATTTAAAAAAACGATCAAGCAAAGCGCAGTGACGTTCAACACGTACGACGGCACTATAAAGGGGAAGTTCCGTTCTAATGACGCCACCCTTCATGTTAGTAAAGTTTGTTGAGCAACGATTCGCGCTTTTCAGCCTCGTGCTTTTCAGTCCGTTACAGCGTGATGAATGTGCTATCTCCATTACGAACGCTACTTTTACCAGAACGAGCGCTCCCGTCTCATACTTGATTCTGAGCATGCGCGTTTTTTTTCACGTCGTTAAAGCATGCACACTATCGTTTTTCACGTCGTTAAAAAAAACGACATGAAAAACGACGTGAAAAAAGAGAGCATGTTCGAAATTTTTAATGGCCGTTTTTCACGTCGTTAAAAATGCTCTGGAGCATACACACGATCATTTTTATTGCCCATTTTTAAAAATGGCATTTTTAACGGCATGAAAAACGATCGTGTGTATGGGGCATTACTCTTTTTTTTTACTTTTTTGTTTTTTTGAACACTTTTATTCCTATTACAAGGAATGTAAACATCCCTTGTAATCGGAATCTATTGTGACAGGTCCTCTTTATGGAGAGATGCAGGGTCAATAAGACCCCACTTCTTTCCTCCAGGCTGGAAAGCATGAGATTGGTCAAAAATATTCACCAATCTCATGCTGAAAGCCGAGATCACGGCTTTGTTTACATACGGGAACCCGGCGTGATGTCATAACGTCGCGCCTGGGCCTCCGACGGTCATAGAGATGACTGGTGACCATCTGGTCCCCATTCATCGCTATGCTTCCCATCCAGCGCCGGCCAATTCGTTCTCCGAGCCTCAGATGGCACGGGAGAGCCCGGAGAAGCACCGGATGGCGGCGGGAGGAACGTCCCCTCCCGCAGCCTATAAGAACGATCAAGCGGCGGAACTGCCGCTATGATCGTTTTTATCGTGCACAGAATCGCTGAAAAGAATGATATCTGAATGATGCCTGCAACTGCAGACATCATTCAGATGTCACCGCACAAAGCCAAGGACGTCATTTGACGGTGGGCAGTAGGAAAGTCGTTAATATTTAGAAATTTTTAGAAAAAAGGTAATTTTTCTCCTTCATTGATGTACACTGATGAGACTGCACTGATGGGCTGCACTGATGGGCACCGGTACGGTGGCAAGGGCGGGCACTGATAGGCAGCACTGCTAGGTGGCACTAATTGGCACCAGTGGTGGGCATTGATAGGTGGCACTGGCAGGGGCTACGGATTGTCACAGATGACGCAGAATTGCCTCTTCCTCTTCGGGCCCGATGTCCCTTGCACATAAGTCGGTGATTGCCTTTTTTTATGCTCACGCTGTCAGCACAAGGAGAAAACAAAAACCATTACCCAGCTTTTGTTTACATCACGTTATCAGCTGTCATTGGCTGACAGCTGATCACATGGTAAAGGGCAGGGATCGGCCCCTTACTCGGATCTGTAATCACCCAAGTCTCAGTGACTTGGTGACCACAGCGCGTGCGCGAAGGGGAGACGTCTATTGACGGACTCCCGGCAATTGAGGATCATGCTGTGGCTGGTGATCAGTTATAGCGCTGATCTCAAGTGATTAAAGAGAGTCTAAATGGGCCATTGACATGCATCACAATTCAACTTAGGAATGTGTCTTTGCAAAGTTAAACTTAATAAAATCCTCTCTTATTTTTGCTTGGGGATAGAGTGCAGAGGGATTACACGTCTAGACAGTTTTTGGGGATGTCTGCACCCCTGATAGGGTGAAGACAACTCCCAAATTTGGCCACTTTATCCTTCCAAATAATTCACTTCCTGTCACATAGCCACACAGGAAGTGAGGGGAAATCCCTACCAATGTCTTTCCTTGGGGACACACAGGTCAATCTAAATACTGTCCCGATTGTGTACATTGCACTCCAGCATTTTGTGGGGTACACCCCAAATTATTATTAGGCATTTTGGACTTTGGGGTTTATTTACTAAAGGCAAATCTACTTTGCACTACAAGTCCACTTGCTGGGTATCCGAGGGGGACATGCAAGTAAATGTTAGATAAATTTAAAATTATACTTTATCTGTCAACTATCAAGATGCATATTAATCTTCTAAAGTTAAAAAGTTTGTTTTATAACTCTATTATACATAAATATGCTGAATAGCTCTAATAGTCCTAATTACTGGAATAAGTCATATGACCATATTCTATTTGTGCAAAAAATGTGCTGACTTATAGTAAAACTGTAATTTGCTTACACCTGCCAAACATGGGCTGTGAACCATGAAATAATTTATGTTTCCATTGTATGAGATAATTTATGTATCCATTGTATGAAATATCCTGTCATAAGGTGTAGGCTGAAAAAGGATATTTCCCTCTTTCCTGCTAACGTCAGAATAAAGGTTGAAATTATACATGGTCAGGACGTTACGAGCAGGAAAGGGGAAGGTTTAAGGGTTATAAAAGCAGAATGTGAATCTATGACAGGCAGAAAATGGATCTCTGAAGCCGCAAATATACTTTAACCATTTTCTCTGCATATGCAATAAAACATCTTGACTTGTAACGAGAGTCGGTCCGAAATTCCTTTGACATTTTGGTCCTTCGAGCCGGAAGTCCAAATTCCTGGAAAGCACTAGCCAACAACCCAGTGAACCGATGTCCGTACGGCAAAAAACTGTAAGTCCTCCGTCTTAAAATTGACGTTAACAGAGGCCGGCTCACTGAACTAGTGCCTCCCGGGCAGCGACTTGCCGGATCAGCACAAGAGACCGCTCTCGGGGCAAGGTAAGATATTTTCATTTATTATATTATACCTTTAGGCCTAAATGTGATTAGGGATTTAATGAATTAAGGGATTTTTGTTAAATACATATAATATAGAGATGAATTGAATGTTTATCTGTTGTGTATATGTTTTGCTTTATCCGAGTTGAGGGAATATAAGTAGATACGTCCGTAGTTTAAATCCCTTTGATATAGGAGTATGGTCCCATTCTAATACCCGGGTGCAGATAAACGAAATTTGTCGACAAAGGACCTAGGTCCTGACAGCCTTGTAAACTGCAGGAATTCCCGTGGGGGACACATAAATATTCCTACATCAAAAACATGAACCCCTGTTAATACAAAGGTATGGCCTGATAGATTTCCAGGTAACAAATAGAGGTAATTTGACGAGCCCTTGCGCTCAGCCAGCCTCGTATGTTGTGTAAAAAACCTGTACAGGCATTTATAAATACCGTTGAATTAACAAATATTAATGTTTTGATAAAGTGTGGGAACAACAGTCGAGAGAAATTAAGTCTCTTTTGTAATTCTGTTCATGCTCCCTACAGTTTACTGAAATATTAATGTTTTGATCAGGGGGGGTTGACCAGTCAGGTGAATTTACGTTCGCCTTGTAATTCTGTTCATGCTCCCTACAGTTTACTGAAATATTAATGTTTTGATCAGGGGGGGTTGACCAGTCAGGTAAATTTACGTTCGCCTTGTAATTCTGTTCACGCTCCCTACAGTTTACTGAAATATTAATGTTTTGATCAGGGGGGGTTGACCAGTCAGGTGAATTTACGTTCGCCTTGTAATTCTGTTCATTCTCCCTATAAATGAATAAAACATTAAGTAAGAAGACAAGACACCAGTATTATAGCAGCACACAAGATCAATAATCTAGAAGTGATATGTCACGACTAGAAAGTTTGTGAGTAGCTGCAGAAGTGATAAGATACTGTGTGCAGGTATTGTGTCAGTGTGAGAAGACCTTACAAAAAAAAAAAAAAACTCAGTGTGCACGTTAAAATGGGTGTGATCCATGGAAAATCTGTTGGTTTGAATGAAGATGCTAAGTATATGTGTAGTCTAGACAAAGAGAATGTGAAATTTCTTAAGATGTGGGAAACAAAATATGATTTTGATACTTCCTTAAATAAGGATGGTTGTGTAATGCTGTGTAGAAAGCTTAAAAATAAGGCCGGCCTGAAAAAAAAAAAAGGAAACAGAAGAAATTAGGTCTTCCCCAGGCAAAAAATGGCTTGAGGAGGCTAATCGTAGGGTAAATTCAGAAAACCATAAAAAAAAACTATGTTTTTAGACAAAGAGGAGGACAATAATATGACCGTCCTCCGAAGCTTAGTTCAGCAAGTATTGACTGAAGAAAACTCAACAAATCAAATGCACCCAACAGCCCCCACACACCCTTTAGAAGATACCCCAAACCCACTGACAGTTGCCGCTCCCCCTTTAACCACAACTCCCACTCCCAAATCCCTATACCCTATTGCAGACTTACATTCCCCACCACCATACGGGACAGAGGCATGCAATAGGCCACCTCGACTGACCCCCCGACTATCGGCAAACAACCCTTTTTCCATGCAATGTGACCCCCCACTGTTTGCTGTCCCTTCGTGGTCACCTGGGTCACCCCCAGATGCAACCGTTTCTCCTACGGCTGCAGCAAAACCCCCTCTCAAAATGACCCTTGCTGTCCAGAGAAGTCCACAAGGGACCCCCCTTACAGCAACGGTTACAAAACTCGTCGGCCACCTGCTCAATAAATTAATATCCCCCGCAGCTGGGGAACAAACAGAATTTGGGGAGGAAGAGTTCCCATTAATTGAAGTTCCCAACCCTAGGGCAGGACAAGATGTAGGAGGTGTACCAGCCCCCAACACTATGATGGTCTATCGCCCCTGGACCCCCGAGGATGTTAAGAAAGCTATTGAAGGGATACCACATCCCAAAGTTAACATAGCTCAATTCAGGGATGGTATTATGGGAATGATTGCTAGCTATCATCTCAATGGGAGGGAAATAGAGCAGGTCATCTGACAGGTACTGGGACCTGACTGGCATCATGTAGTGGGAGATGGGAGTGGATTAAACAACCAGGGAAGGGTGTTGCCTCATGATGATGCAGCACTCGAAGTCAGGAGAAATGCTCTTATAGCAAGGATAGAAAATAGATGGGTACGTCGGGCCGACTGGTCCATTATAAATCAGTGTATGCAAGGAGAAGAGGAAACAGTGGATAATTTCATTGTTAGGATGAGGGAGATTTTCAATAACCACTCTGGGATAGAAATCCCAGCAGACCAAGTGAACGATAGCCCATATGAGCAACAGCTAAAGAATGCAATCCTGAAGGGGCTGATAGCCCCTATATCAAGTTTTGTTACCAAACACATGATTAACCATAGGATTTGCAGACTTCAGGAGCTAATTGAGTATGCAAGGCATGCTGAAAGGCACTTCCAATCAAAAAATAAATTAAAAAAAAGGGAAGGTGTTTATGATGGGTGAAAGTAATGATGTGTATGTTGTTGAGAATGGGAACAAAAGATTGGGGAACACTCGAACAAGGCCCCGCATTCAGGATTATGAGGGGAAAAAGAAGAGGGGGGAGTGTTTCCTGTGTGGTAAAAGAGGTCACTTAGTGAGAGCATGTGAGTCAAACAGAGAGGAAGAAGCATGACTAGAAAATGTTGGTATGTCCACAGAGAGAGATACAGAGGGAAATGAGGAGAAAGAGTCTGAGATCTTGGATGTGTGTAATGTTGAAGCTTGTTTGCATGCTGAAGTCAAGCCAGAAATAACATTGATTGTAAAGGGTAGTTGGGTAACATTTCTCTGTGACACCGGGGCTTGCAGGACCCTAATACACCCACTGGATATGCCACCAGGGGTAAAGAAAACAGGTGTAGTATATGTAAAGTCTGCAAATGGGTTAATGCACCAGGAGGCCGTGTCTGAAGGCCTTACTGTGGAAGATCCACAGACAGGTAAAAAGGCTCAGTGTAAAATTGTAATTTCAACTAAATGTCCTGTTAATTTGTTGGGTAGAGACATGTTGCATGCTCTCGATATTTCTGTCATACCAGTGGAGGGGGGCCTCAAAGCCCATCGGCTGTGTGAAAAACGAATCACAGCCGTGGATAATGAGCCCCGATACTGGTATAGCTTGGATTTGCAAACTGAGGGGTTAAAGATGCCCAAAACCCTGACAGAAATAGTTGAAGAAGAGCCTGTGAGGAGCGGGTACAAGGTCCAGACGAACCTCTATTGCACTATGTACTACAAAAAGACCTCAGGGCCTGATAAGTCTTATGAGAAACAGTTAATGAGTCTCACTAACACTGAAGTGCTCTTAAGATACCTGTACTGTGATAAGGAAGGAAATAGTGTGGCTACTTGTCTCCTACCACAACCAATTCTGCAAATATACAGGCAGGATACTGTACCTCATGTTTCGGTCACCCGGAACCCTGGGGTATCATGGTATGAGCTGGGAGAACTTATCACAGACTGGGTTCTACTAACAGATGAGGAACTAGAATCCAAAGGAATTCGGAGGTGCAGATTAGCATGGTTTGTTGAATGTACACCCAGAATCCACATGATTGAAGTTTGTGACAAAAGACAGTGACTGACACCTTGACCCAAGAAGAAGAGGATGCCTTAAAAGACGTCCCCGATTTCTTGTGGTCAAAAGGAAAAACAGACGTTGGACTAATTAAAACAGCCAGTGAGGTCCAAATAACCCCTAAAAGTACAATGAGGCCTCATCAAAAACAATATCCACTAAGGAAAGATGCCGAAGAGGGAGCAGACCACTTGATAATGGAATTACTAAAAAATGGTGTCATCATTGAATGTCCGGATTCACCATGTAACACGCCCCTGTTCCCAGTCAGGAAGCAGAAGGGAGGGGAAGATGGGTGGAGACTTGTACAGGATTTACAGGCGGTCAATAGGGCCGTATTACCGAGGGCCCCGGTGGTCCCAGACCCGCATGTACTTCTGAACGACCTTCACCCAGATAACAAGGTATTTTCTGTCATTGATATCAGTAACGCTTTCTTTTCTATTGCCTTACACAAAGACAGTCAGTTCTGGTTTGCTTTTACACATAAAAAGAAAAAATACACATACACCAGGTTACCCCAGGGATATTGTGAAAGTCCAACTATTTTCTCACAAGAAATGTCCAATAATTTGTCTCGGTTTATACCTCCCTGTGGGAGTCAAATTCTCTTGTATGTGGATGACATTTTGGTAGCAGCTCCTTCGGAGCAACAATGCAAGCTTGACACCTTGGCTCTGATGCATTTCCTCGCAGAACAAGGTCACAAGGTCAGCAAGCATAAACTACAACTATGGAAAGAAAAGGTGACATACTTGGGTTATATTTTGTCTCAAGAAGGCAGACATCTGGATGAGATCCGAAAAGAGGCCATCCTTCAAGTCCCCAAACCACGCACCAAAAAATAAATGATGTCATTTCTTGGTATGGCAAATTTCGGTAGAGCATGGATAGCTAATTATGCTACGGAGGTGGCGCCTCTTTCTGATCTCATCTATGGTACACAAATGTCTGCGAAAGATTGCATCCAGTGGAATGTACAAGCAGAGGATGCATTTACAAAAGTGAAGCACCTCATTGTGGGTTCCTCTGTGCTCAGCTTACCCAATTACAGTAAAATATTTTATCAGACTGTAGACTGTAAAGAGGGGTACATGACTTCTGTTCTCACTCAGGTTTATGGGGACAAACACAAACCAATTGCATTTTACTCAACTAAATTAGATCCAGTGGCACGGAGTTTGCCCCACTGTGTACAAGCTGTAGTAGCAGCCTCATTGGCCATACGGTCCTCTGCATTGATAGTATTGTTCCATCCCCTGGTACTTAAGGTCCCACATGCCATCTCAGTGATCTTACTACAAGACAAGATCTCCTATTTATCTCCAGCCAGACATTTATCATGCATGACTACACTTCTGGGACAGCCACACCTTACAATTGAGAGGTGCACTACATTGAATCCCGCTACACTAATGCCAACACCTGGTGACGGGGATCCACATGATTGTATAGCTCAAATTGATGAACGGGTACTCCCTAGATAGGATCTCACTGATGTTCCCTTTCTAGATGCTGACATTACCTTCTTTGTTGATGGGTCGTGTAGAAAAAACGATAAAGGGATAAATCAAACAGCTTATGCTATAGTGACACATGACCAGGTCATTGAAGCCAGATCCCTTCCCAATTCCTATTCTGCACAACAAGCTGAAATTATAGCCCTGTCTAGGGCTTGCAGTCTAGGGGAAGGGAAAAAAATAAATATTTATACTGACAGCCAATACGCTTTCTCCACTATACCCATATTTGCCCAGCAATGGAAAAATAGGGGTATGATTACGTCCACAGGTAAACCGATCACACATAGAGATCTCATTCTTGCCCTTCTAGAAAATGTACAAAAACCAGCACAAGTGGCTATTTGTAAATGTGCAGCACATAGAAAGGGAACAGATCCAATTACCCTAGGGAATGCACTAGCAGACAAGACAGCATAAGCAGCTGCTGAAGGACAGCAAATAACGTACATATGTTATACAAATCTCCAAGTAAATGGTGAGGTACGGAAAGCTATTGATGAAACATGGTTATCAGAAATGCAGAAGGCATCACCGGAAGGTGAAAAACAAAAGTGGTTATCAAAAGGGGCAACACTGGTCAATGATGTATATACAAGTACAGACGGTAAACCCATCTTACCTACATCATTATTTAGGTATGCTGCATTATTGAGCCATGGGCAAGCCCATACCTCAAAAGGAGGGATGGTACAGGTGATCAACAAGGTATTCACAACATATGGATTTACGAACTACTCAAAAAAATTTTGTCTCGCATGTCTGATTTGTAACAGATACCATGCACAAGGTGCCCTACGACCCTTACGAGGTCATTTCCCACAACCCCCTTATCCCTTTCACACAATATGCATGGATTTTATTGAATTGAACAAATGTGAGAATAAAAAGTACTGTCTGGTTATTGTTGATATGTTTACAAAGTGGGTGGAAGCTTTTCCTATGACACACCCGGATGGGCAGTCAGTAGCCAAAGTACTAATCAAAGAGGTGATTCCACGACAAGGGATCCCCTCGGTAATTTACAGTGACAATGGCTCCCATTTTGTGAACCGAACAATACAACAGATTGGTAAATGGTATAATATTGACCTGAAAAACCACTGTGTCTACCACCCACAATCTGCAGGCACAGTGGAAAGACATAATGGTACCTTAAAGAGTAAACTAAGAAAATTGATGGAGGAAACAGGAAAAAACTGGGTTCAGTGTTTGCCAATGGCATTGTTAAGTACAAGAATTACCCCTACTGCTAAGGGCCTAACACCGTATGAAATGTTGTATGGTAAACCTTATTATATTCCTCTCCCTGAAGAGGAAACAGATTTAGCTTGCATAATAAGACTGTTTTCAGAAAATATTACTGGGTCTGAATGTGCAAATGAGAAAAAGAGATACCCTAAAACTAAAATGCGAAGTATACCCCCTTCAGTACAAGCATTACCAGGAAATTTTTCTTGTTTCTCTAACATAGACAAGGATAGTTCAAAGGTTGGCACTCTATCTCCTAAATACTGTGCGACCACAACATCAACTACAGACATTAAGTACCAACTAAAATGGTTTCAGGAACGGAAACGGCAACTGGCTGATGTTTGGTGGCTGTGTGGGGACATGAAACTAAGACCCAGACTGCCACCTAGATGGGAGGGTAGTTGTGCCCTTACCCGCCTGTTGCTTCCCTTTTATATTGTTCCTATGACTAACAAATTGATAAAACTACCAGGTAAACACTATTTTAAACGGTTTAAGCGAGAAACACCCCAAGGATCCTTTGACAACCGGGTTTATATAGACTCAATAGGTGTTCCACGAGGAGTTCCGGATGAATTTAAAGCACAGAATCAAGTAACAGCAGGACTCACCTCACTCTTCCTATGGGTACAGCCCAATAAGAATGTCGACTGGATAAACTACATTTACTACAACCAGCAGAGGTTTGTGAATTACACCAGAGATGCTATCAAAGGTATAGCAGCACAATTGGACGCCACCTCTTTGACAGCGTGGCAGAACCGTATAGCATTGGATATGTTGCTGGCAGAAAGGGGCGGGGTATGCGAAATGTTCGGCACCTTCTGCTGCACTTTTATTCCAAATAATACGGCACCTGATGGAAGTATCACCAAGGCTTTGCAAGGCCTACAAATGTTATCCCAGGAACTAACTGAGAACTCTGGTGTAGAGAACCCCTTAACAGGACTCTTTGAAAAATGGTTTGGTAAATGGGGTGATCTTGCAAAAGGTTTGCTCATCTCTGTTGTCATGGCAGCCACGGTCCTTACGCTGTGTGGATGTTGCTGCATTCCTTGTATTAGAGGAATTCTTCAAAGACTGATTGACACATCACTAACAAAGACTATGTTTTTCCAGAACAACACTGAACTATACCCGGAACCTGATGAAGATGAACTTATAGTCCTTTCAAAAGACCTATTTGTCTAAATGATAATACCTGGTAAAATAAAGAACCTGGATATTTGAAGTATTGACATTATAAGTATAATGAGGAGGGAATGTTAGATAAATTTAAAATTATACTTTATCTGTCAACTATCAAGATGCAAAATGCTAAAGTTAAAATGTTTGTTTTATAACTCTATTATACATAAATATGCTGAATAGCTCTAATAGTCCTAATTACTGGAATAAGTCATATGACCATATTCTATTTGTGCAAAAAATGTGCTGACTTATAGTAAAACTGTAATTTGCTTACACCTGCCAAACATGGGCTGTGAACCATGAAATAATTTATGTTTCCATTGTATGAGATAATTTATGTATCCATTGTATGAAATATCCTGTCATAAGGTGTAGGCTGAAAAAGGATATTTCCCTCTTTCCTGCTAACGTCAGAATAAAGGTTGAAATTATACATGGTCAGGACGTTACGAGCAGGAAAGGGGAAGGTTTAAGGGTTATAAAAGCAGAATGTGAATCTATGACAGGCAGAAAATGGATCTCTGAAGCCGCAAATATACTTTAACCATTTTCTCTGCATATGCAATAAAACATCTTGACTTGTAACGAGAGTCGGTCCGAAATTCCTTTGACAGTAAACAAAAAAAAAACATCTTTGCTTTTACATGATTGGATGTTACAATCACCAGTGATTCCTCAGATTTTCAGCAGCTACACTTTTACTGCAAAATGGATTTGTCTTTACTAAACCCCAAACTATCCAATGATTTGGGGTGTACACAACAAAGTGCTAGAGTGCAATTTGCTTAATGGGGACACTAGTTAGATTGATCTGTGTGTCCCCAAGAAAAGACATTGGTAGGGTTTTACCTTCACTTCCTGTTTAGCTGTGTGACAGGAAGTGAAGCCAATTTTACTAAAAGGGGACAAAGCCCAACTTAAAAAAAAAAAAAAAAAACCAGCAGGGGTTCTAACACTTACTTTGTTTCCCTCAAATGCCCACAATTAGAATTGTATGGCCTTGAGCTATTTTTAAGTGCAGTGCTCTAAATCAGTGCTTCTCAAGTACCCCCAACAGGCCATGTTTGCAGGTTTTCCTTCATCCTGCACATGTGCTTTAAATCACAGTCAATGGTTTGGTATTTGACAGCAATTCTCGATAAGATAAATTCACAAAACATGTCCTGTTGGGGGTACTTGAGGACTGAGGCTGAGAACCACTGCAGTAAAAAGGAAAATTGAATACTTACCACTCTGTATTTTTCATTTCCTGGTGATTTTCCATGGCAGTACACAATACATGCATATGCTAGCATGAAGGCACCAGGGTAGACAAATCACACCTGTTGTTTTGACATGCCAATCAGCGGTCACATTTGCTGCAAAGAAAACGCAAAACAAACCTCAAAACTTTGCATCAAATTTTATTGGTCAACAAAACAAAGAATAATAAAAAATAATAAATAAAAAAATAAAAAACAGGGTCAATTTGAAACAGTCACAGACTCACAACATCTTGAGAAAGATTTAGCAATAATGCAGCACAGACAATTAAATCAAAGTGAACAAACGACACACATTAACAACATCAAAATTATTTCAGGGAAACATTTCCCCCACACAAAAAAATACAATCCACAAAAGTAAAACAAACACCTGTTTTGCAAAGACATAACAAATAAAATACATGTGTTACAAACTCGATAAGGACACCAAAATGTACTTTTTGCAGGCCAGACGCACACAAACACACACTTGCCTCTTTTCAGGGCAACAGAGCAATGTTCTCTTCAAGACCTATGTTTGTGTGCTAATGAGGCAATTGAAAACACATGCACAGTCCATGAAACACCCAAAATGCAAGTTCACCCAATGTAGAGACTGAACTTCAAAGTGGCTACACTTGTTAAGGATGTCCTTCAATTACTAACCCATAAAAACACTCTCTGAGCATGCCCAGAAATACCCAGGTGCTGTTCCCACACAAAAAGCACCAAAAAAAAAAAAAATCTAACTGTCTGAGCATGCTCAGAACAACCCTAATGCAGATAGCAGAAAATAACCCCCCCCCCCCCCCGTCCAAAATTAAGCACATCATTCAGCATGCTACAAAATTAGAGACGGGACCCCACTTGGCTGGCTTATCTTCTAGTTATTGGCCTTAAAATGGGGGCCCAGGTCCCACCCTAAGGGACATATATCAATGTCACCAATTTGGACAACACCAAAAACAAAACAAGGAGAAGTGCCTTTAAATATGCCAAATTGCTTAAGGGCCATTTCACACCACATGCAGTGCATTGCGTTTTTTATGTATTAAAAATGCATGGCAAGTTGGTTACATGGTTCTAAATGGCAGTGTTTGTTCCAGTGTGTTCCAGTTCCACAAAAAAGTAGAACATGCTGCATTTTACCTGCACTGGACTGTACTGGAACGCAGCAAAACGCATCATAAACGCACAGGAACACACCTAAATGCACCAAAAACGCACTGGAACACACTTGTCCTTATCTATGGTTAATAAAAAAGAGGGGTGAAAAAAAAGCACTGGACTGCATCAAAAACATACCAAAAATGCACTGGAACGCATCAAAAACGTGCATGCAAAAAAGCACCTGGAACGCATCTGGATTGCGTTTCTATGGTGTGAACTGGCCCTAGTTCACACCATAGAAACGCAGTCTGGATGCGTTCCAGGTGCTTTTCTGCATGCGCGTTTTTGACACGTTCCAGTGCATTTTTGATGCGTTTTTGATGCAGCCCAGTGTTTGTTTCCCCCTCTTTTCACTTAGGACAAGTGTGTTGCAGTGCGTCTTTGGTGCATTTAGGTGCGTTCCGGTGCATTCCAGTGAGTTTTTGGTACGTTCCGTTGCGTTTTTGATGTGTTTTACTGCGGTCCAGTACAGTTCTGTACCTAAAAAATGCAGCATGACCAATTTTTTTTTCCTTTCTGAAACACACTGGAATGGACTGCAGTAGTGTGAACTATGCCATTGGCATTAATGTGATCAACTTTCTTTGCGTTTTTCATGCATCAAAAAAACGCACTGCACTGCATCCGGCGTGAACTGGCCCTAAATATCATACCGGGGGTGTCTATAGTATGCCTGTAAAGTAGCGCATGTTTTCCATGTTTATAACAGTTCCAGAGCAAAATGACATTTCTAAAGTAAAATAATAGTCATTTAAAAGTACTCGCGGCTGTAATGAATTGCTGTTTCCCGTCAATACAGATAAAAGTAATTGAAAGTCTTAGAAAAAAAATGCGTGGGGGTCCCCCAAATTCCATTACCAGGCCCTTCAGGTCTGGTATGGATATTAAGGGGAACTGCGCGCCAATTTTTTTTTTTAAAATGGCGTGGGGGTTCCCCACAAAATCCGTACCAGGCCCTTCAGGTCTGGTATGGATTTTAAGGGGACCCCGCGCCAAACTTAAAAAAAAAAGCGTGGGGGTCCCCCTACCTAAAAATCCACACCAGACCCTTATCCGAGCATGCAACCTGGCAGGCAGGCCGCAGGAAAAGAGGGGGGGACGAGAGAGCGGCCCCCCTCCCTCCTGAACCGTACCAGGCCACATGCCCTCAACATGGGGAGGAAGTCCCTATGTTGATGGGGACAAGGGCCTCATCCCCACAACCCTTGCCCGGTGGTTGTGGGGGTCTGCGGGCGGGGGCTTATCGGAATCTGGAAGACCCCTTTAACAAAGGGGACCCCCAGATCCCGCCCCCTATGTGAAATGGTAATGGGGTACAAATGTACCCCTACCATTTCACAAAGAAAGTGTAAAAAATGTAAAAAATTACAAGAGCCGGTTTTTGACAATTCCTTTATTAATGTCTTCTCCTTTCTTCCATCTTCTTCCTTCTTCTTCCATCTTCTTTTCTCCATTCGGGTTTCTTCCTTCATCTTCATCTTCATCTTCCTTCTTCTTTCGGGGTTCTCATCCGCATCTTGCGCCGGCATCTTGCTCCGTCTTCTTCTTTCTTCGTCCGCTCCGTTTGAATTGGAGGTTCCCGCTGTGTGACGCTTCAGTTCTTCAGTTCTCCTCTTGGTCCAGTGACCCCGCCCCCCTCTGACGCACATGGATTTCACGGGGACTTTCCCCGTGGTGTCAGAGGGGGGCGGAGCCACCGGGTGCTAGCGGCGGACCAAGAGGAGAACTGAAGAACTGAAGCATCACACAGCGGGGACCTCCAATTGAAGCGAAGCGGCCGAAGAAAGAAGAAGCCAGAGCAAGATGCCGGAGCAAGATGCGGACGAGAACACCGAACACCGAACACCGAACACCGAAGGAAGAAGGAAGATGAAGAAGAAGATGGAGGAAGAAACCCGAATGGAGAAAAGAAGGAATTGTCCAAAACCGGCTCTTGTCATTTTTTACACTTTCTTTGTGAAATGGTAGGGGTACATTTGTACCCCATTACCATTTCACACAGGGGGGGGGCTGGGATCTGGAGGTCCCCTTTTGTTAAAGGGGTCTTCCAGATTCCGATAAGCCCCCCGCCCGCAGACCCCCACAACCACCGGCAAGGGTTGTGGGGATGAGGCCCTTGTCCCCATCAACATGGGGACATGGTGCTTTGGGGGGGACCCCATGTTGAGGGCATGTGGCCTGGTACGGTTCAGGAGGGAGGGGGCTGCTCTCTCGTCCCCCCCTCTTTTCCTGCGGCCGGCCAGGTTGCGTGCTCAGATAAAGGGTCTGGTCTGGATTTTTGGGGGGACTCCACGCCATTTTTTTTTTAATTTGGGGTGGAGTTCCTCTTAAAATCCTTTCCAGACCTGAAGGGCCTGGTATGGATATTTGGGGGAACCGCACGCTTTTTTTTTTTTTAAATTTGCGGCGGGGTTCCCCTTAATATCCATTCCAGACCTGAAGGGCCTGGTAATTGAATTTGGGGGGACCCCACGCTTTGTTAAAAAAAAAAAAAAGACTTTCAATGACTTTTCAATATTGCCGGGAGCCGACAATTCATTATAGCCGCGGCTGCTTTTAAAAGGCTTTTTTTTTTCCTTTAGAAATGTCATTTTGCTGGCGCAATGTTAGATAATGGAAAGTTCAGAGCTGCGCCTGTTCAACTTATGCAAATTAGTTTACGTGACTTGACATTTACTAAGATTTTGCCGGCGCAGTGTCCTGGCGCGTTTAAAAGACTGAAATTCCCGCTTTGAGCTCAAAAAAAACTCTCGCAGCTCTAATCGTACTTGCAGGCGCAGCGGGCTGGTTCTGAAAAAGTCACTTTATCACTCTATTTTGGGCATGTTTGTTACTCGGGCAGGTGTCACTACACTTCCTCACATCACCCCCATTATATCGGCACTTCCAGCTTCTTTATATTTAGATTTTAAGATGCCGTGCGCCAGGTCCATAGTAGCGCACTGAGCGCCTCCTCCCGGGCGCAGAGAACACTATAGTAAATAGGGAATCAGGCTGCGCTACCGGCGCTAATGTTTTGTAAATACCAAAACAGCCATTGCGCAACACAGATGCGCCAATACTCATGGTGCAAACGTTTCGTAAATCAGCCCCATTGTGTCAGGATGTTTGTGCTTTTCCCCTCTACAGGAGATCCATCTGTCAAGGCTGCTTAGAATGGGGTGGTCCTAAAGCCCCGTACACACGGTCGGACTTTTGCCCAACAAACTTCGTTTTGAGCAAGTTGGACCAACAATCTGACCGTGTGTACGCTCCATCGGACAAACTTTTTTTGTTTGGTTTTGGATTTCATCGGACAAAAGTTGGGTCTGCAAACGGACAAACTTTTGCCCAACAAAAGTCCGATGGAGCAAAGTCCGACCGTGTGTACAGAAAACCATCGGACTTTAGTCCGATGGACAAAACAACTAATGTTAAAATCAACCAACAATAGCAGAAGTTGACCAAAGGGTGGCAGTAAAGAGCAGAAAAGAGCAGAACGAACACGTGATGTTGTAAGAAGTTTTAAGAAAGTTTGCAGAAAAGTCCGAGCGTGTGTATGCTATGGGTGTTCCCAACCAACTCCGTTCGGACAAAAAACCACGGAAAAGTCCGATGGAAGTCCGACCGTGTGTACGAGGCTTTAGACAGCAAGAGGGGGGGGGGGGGGGAGGATTGTACATGTGTAAATGTCAGAGTGTTTTACTGAAAGTTTTATTGTTTTATATTTCTCAACATAGATTGGGACATAAATGCATTCATCAACAAAGCATGAGTTTGCATTCATGTCCCTAGTGGGTTTGGATGATATTAGTCTCATTATATATCTTCCTTGTTTAGGTTTTAACACCATTACTTGATATGTCTCTTCAAGCTAGTTTTGTATGTGTTCATACATTTTATAATACATCATATGCAGATTATTTTTATACGTATATGGTTTATTTTTGTTTTTACCAGCCTTTTCTTTTTAGGATATGGCTGTGTCTAATTCTTTATTTAGAGTTTTTTTTTTTAATGTCATATTGAAGCATAGTTGAATTATGTCCCGGCCTATGTATTTCTGTGTCCCCAATTGATTTACGTATCTGAGCTTGCCAACCGGATGTTTTCCGTTTTGATAATCTCTGATATTATGGGAGCCTTTCCTGTGTTTTTTTTTACTTGCCGGTATCAGGGCGCCACCCTGTACGTAGGAACATGCCTCCTATTCCTGCTTTGCCTCTCCGGGTGGTGATGCGCGTTGTACACGCCCGTTGCTATGCGACCAATTGGCTTGTGTTTACATGTGACGACGCACGTTCACTACGTGCGTTGCCGCGTGACCTGTCGCTGATGACGCATACTCCGTTCCTACTCAGCGGACTTTTCTCTTTCTCCGGGAGGTCATCAAGAGTCGCCGCGCTCCTATTGGTCAGCGAGCAGCGCTTACGACTATTGGTTGGACATGGTGAGTGCGCCGCCGCGACAGTTTGAGACTTGCTAATTGGGGGCATTGCCTACAGCTGCTGATATGCACGAAGTCCTGTCTATGGCTACTCGTGATTGGTGGCCTGGGGCTTATTGGCTGAAGTGTATGTGATGTGTGGCGCGTTGTTGTGACGCTGACCCCTTCCCATTCATAGTTTGTATTGCTTGATCAAGTGGGGTTTGGGTCTGCATGACAGGTGATCTGTGTGCTTGGCAATTAACCCCACGATGATTGACTGGTGTCATTTGGGAGGCGGAATTATCTTCCAGCTGTCCTGCATGACCTTTAAGTATTTTTAGAAGTTACCTATATATAGCGTGATGCAAGCTGGCAGTCTGACACCCCAGTTGAAGAGCTATTGCTGAAAACATGTCGGGTTTTTAGTCTGCCGTACCCTTGTCATCACGCCTTTTTACCTCGAGGATTCATTATTTTCTTATCATTTTTTACCTGTAACTATTAAGGCTACATGTATTGTTATTTCTCTGGATATTTATGCCAATAAAGGCTGTCCATTTTTTTACCACTCTCTGGATTTACTTTCACCATGTGGAGCAATTTAGTTTTTATCTTATGATATCTGGCCCAAGGGGACATCCACTTCGTGAGGTTTGTTGGGGCTTATGCCTCCCACGTTGTCTCTGCTGAGAGAGGCCCTTCCATACCACAGTGGTTCCACTGTTCAGAAGTTGGATTGAAGACATCCCCTCTGGAGCATTTGGATCCGGGATCTCGTCTATGTCTATCTCCATCTGACCCAACGGTAAGAGTATCCATTACTGTCATTGATGTTGGATTACACTTCCAGTACGTCGGGGGTATTTAGATATAATACCATCTGCTACGGTGACAGTCCATGCTTCATATCAGATTCTGCACATCCATTGTGGATCAATATAGACTTTGTTCCTTCTGTTATATGAGGCCCCTTTCACACTGAGGCGCTATTGTGCTAAAAATAGCGCCTGCAATGCACCCCAAAAAAGCCGCTCCATTGTATCCAATGTGAAAGCCGAGGGCTTTCACACTGGAGCGTTACGCTTGCAGGAGGGTCAAAAAACTCCTGCAAGCCGCATCTTTGAGGCGCGATAGGAGCGGTAAAAATACCGCTCCTATAGCGCCCCTGCCCATTGAAATCAATGGGGTAGCGCCTCCAATACGCCTGCAAAATGCCGCAAAGAGGCGTTATTGCGGGCGTTAACCCTTTTTCGGCCGCTAGCGGGGGTTAAAATACCCCCGCTAGCGCCCGCAAATCGCGGCAAAAAAACGATATAGCGGCGCTAAAAATAGCGCCGCTATACCGCCAGCGCATCCAGCGCCTCAGTGTGAAAGTAGCCTGACACTTTGATGTGCCTCATACCAGTTGTATTTGGATGTTGGACATTTTATATGTTTTAGACATATTTATGCACATCTTGTTTTTTGCACTTTGTAAGTTTTCAGTTCTGAGTGAGACATATCTGGGGATTATTCTCTGTGGTTATTCACACGGAATTTCTCTGGCACTATTTTGATCTAATTTTTAGCGCTGCATTGTTTTTTTCTACTTATTCTTACAGCAATACTATCTTATTGTTTATGTTAGCTGCTTTTTCCACATAATTTACTTTCATTGGTAGCGCAATTGTTTCCACTTTTATCGTTGTTTTATATTTTCCCTTTTCCCAATTTAGGTCTTGGCACAATTCAGGGCTAAATTGTTTAGAATGGTTTCTGGGTTGAACTTATGTTGCCACCATTAGGGGAGCGCGAGTTTGAACCAGACACTGGGGACCAGTGTCAAATCACCACGGGGAGAGTGTAGAGGGTATTTAAATTTAGGGGAGGAGCATCTGGGTGGTAGCATGGCCCAGATGCACTAATTAATAGGGAATTGAGACTGTTTGGTTCGTGGAGGATTCCAGTGGTGTGCGGTTCCCTGCGGCCTGGGGGTGGCGCTGTCGCCCTGGGCCAGGGTTGAGCCACCACAGTGGTGCTCTGCCTTTTTTGTCCTCTCTTGGCAGTGGTGCAGCGGGGCGGGGAACCTGCTGTGCCAGCCAGGAGGGGAAATAAAAGGGGAGGGACGCCCTCACCACAAGGTCGGAGTTGGTTGGAGTGGTTGGAGAGGAGCCCGGTGAGGGGTAGCAGAGCCTGGGTGCTGGCAAGTGATGGAGTCCATCTCAGGCACCTTAAGCCTGAGGTGAGGTACTACTTCCGAGGCCTGGGGCCCAGTAACTTCGACTGGGACCTGCAAGGGTGGAGGAATCCGAGGGGCCCTAAGGTGTTGGGTCCCGTATCTGAGGGCGAGGAGGCCAGAGAGGTAACCCTTCCGGATAGTCCGGTACAGCATTAACCCGGTGACAGCGGGGCCTCTGGTAACTCCCTTGGAGGGATGTCTTCCCCCTGACAGGGGCTACAGCGCAGCAAAGGTAACTCCAGTTCCGAATCACTAGAGTCGCTGGTAGAGACTCTGAAGATTGAAAGTTCTCACTACAGCCACCAAGCTTAGCAACCGCTGGTGATACCACAGTGGTTTCGATTAATTTGAGGATTGTGCCTTGACCTACTCTCCACCAATACTGAACTGTTCTATGGGTCGCAAACTGTCTGCTCTCAAAGGACTATTTATTTGCCATCATGGAGTAAATAAGTGTTGGACCTTCCTCAGTGTGTGGTACTCCAGTTACTGGGAGCAAAGGGGTTCATCAGCAGGACTGACTTGGTTCTAAGTGTCATACACAGCCCAAGGAAGAACAGGTACTGGCCTTCACCTCACCCGCTGCAATGGGGAGGACATGGGCCGTGGCGCATCTCACTCTCTCCTCCTAGGTACTCCCTAGACCAGAGCCAGAAGAGCAGTAACCAATAAAGAAGAGAGAGAGGGAGTGAGGCCGCTACACTTGTGTAGCGCTACCCCCAGTTAAGAGAGCCGCTGATATTGATTTGGGCCCTGTAGTGCACTGCTGTCAACCCCTGGCAATCGGCTCTAACCTCCCGTGGCACAGCTGGTGATAGAGGGATAGGACCGCGTGACTGCAACTGTTGGTGACGCAGTCCTATAACAAACATACACAGAATATACTTTAAAACTCCTATTAAAGTAAGCGGAACTGACACCAAATGTACTTTACCCAGATATTTTACTGAGGCTAATGGGCAAGTAATAAACAACAGTATAACAAGTTGCAGATCCCTGCAATAAACAGTAATAAAGATAAACAGAGTAATCAGAATAATAAAGTATTGCTATGCAACTCTAGCGCTGCCCTTTTACAGCTACTTCCCCTCATGGGTAGACTAACACCCAGCAATGTCTACCTATGCAGTCAGGCCTGACTGATCTAAATGGAAGTTCAGTGAAACAATATTCGCTAGCAATCTTTTCGGTGGTGCAATTGAAGAACAACTTTGTAATCCCAACGAATAGTAAAGATAAAGGTATCTGTCTTTAAACAGCTCTCACCACCCGGGCAAGTCAAAGTCCGTTTCCTCCATCGATTCGTCTAGGAACAGGAATCCACCGACATCCAAGTCTTCAATCCTTCTGGTGTACTGCAGCAAGGAGGATTAGATGTCTCTAAAGCTCTGCTAGGCTGGCAGAGGGCTCTTTGGAAAGGAGCACACGGCCCAGGCTTCAGGCCTTGTGCACACAGCAGTTCAGCACAGACATCCTCTTGCTAGGAGAGGGGTGTCCAAAGAGGCCGACCAAAACTCCGCCTCCCCTTTATAAAGTCTGCCCCAGCAGTCTCTGTTCTGGAGCAATGCACCCTGGGTGCTGCAAGATGTACTGGGAGATGTAGTCTCTCTCTCCTCTGCTTTCACTTCCATAATGTCTCTTTACTTCCTCCCGACTCACCTCTCACCTGGAACTTCTTGTCTCTCTGCATTAAAGGGGAACACCCCGCTACACACTCCCCCCACTTGAACTCTTTGGTCCCCAAAGATAAACTTCAACAAATACTGTTTACCATTTTGGACAATGTCGAGCATGATGTTGGCATAGGGAATTCCCACCAAAACTTTGGGATGGAACTCTCTTGCCCACAGGTCACACTACCATGAGTGGCCTGCCTAACTGTGCCAGAGAGTGAGCTGGGGTTGCCCTCCACCAAATGGACGGTGGAAGGATCAGGTTGTTCAACACTTCTCCTAGCCGTTACAACAGAGTCCTCTGAGCTCGTCCCCATTTGGGGGTAAGTTAGTTTCTTGGGAGGCCTGATGACTCTGCGAGCCCTCTGCTCTCTTGGTGCTTCTGACTCTGGCACCACAGGCTCTTCTTCAGGAGTAAGTTCAGGTAACATTGCTGGTTCTGGAACCTCTGATTCAGAAGTCGACTGACGTATGGAATCTCTAGAGTCCTCCTCTGCGCAAGTGTCAGGAACATCTTCCCAGTAATCAGCTGAGGGACTGAAGGGTATGAATTCAGTAGCCTCCGGATTCAGCGTTGCATCTGGGGTATCCCCTCCATTTGGGAGATCTATGGCGGACGTTCCCAGAGTCGAGGGAGGCCACAGCCAGTCCAGTTCTCCACCTTCTTCTGTACTCAATTGGGAGGCCTCCCCATCTTTGGCTCGAGAGGTCTGGGACCGAGTGTTCGGCCTAGGAATATCCAGGATAGAGGCCGGTTCAGGGGAGTCTCTCACGGGAGGTATTCTGAATGCCTCAGCAAGTGGGAGCAGGTGGTTCCGATGCCACGTCTTCAGTGGACCCACCTTTCCTTCTGGCTTTAGTTTGTAGACAGGCAAACCGGGCAACTTCCTACAGACAACATAGGGCTCAGATCTCCACCTGTCGGCAAGCTTATGTGTTCCTGAGACCCCCAGATTGCGTAGCAGTACTCGGTCCCCGGGCTGCAGATCTTGCACTCGAACCTTCAGATCAAAATTTCTCTTGTTGCGGGCCCCCCTTTGATCCGAAGCCGCCTGGGCTTGTTCATAGGCCACCTGCAAGCTACGTCTAAGTCTGTCCACGTATCCCTTGTGGGATGTAGCTGAGGTATTGTCTATAGAAGTGCCAAAGGCCAGGTCCACAGGTAGCCTTGCTTCTCTCCCAAACATAAGTCGATAAGGGGAGTAGCCAGTGGCGTCACTTGTGGTACAGTTATAGGCATGTACTAGGGCTGATATGTGCTGACTCCAGTGTTGCTTCTTCTCTGTTTCTAAGGTTCCCAACATGTTGAGCAGGGTCCGGTTAAATCTCTCCGGCTGAGCATCTCCTTGTGGGTGGTAAGGCGTGGTTCTGGTCTTCTTTATTCCTAATGAATCCAAAAGTCTTCGGATCAACCGACTCTCAAAAGTCCCTTCCTTGATCTGAGTGGAGTCTCTGTGGTAGTCCGTAATGGACAAAATACTTCTCCATAAGTATCTTGGCCACGGTGGA
Organism: Rana muscosa; assembly: GCA_029206835.1. NCBI lineage: Eukaryota > Metazoa > Chordata > Amphibia > Anura > Ranidae > Rana > Rana muscosa. Next base: position 400,739,733 of record CM055123.1, on the reverse strand, counting down.
TGCCTTCTGGTCTTTGGTTGGGAAAGCTTGAGCATAGCGGGTGAAATGGTCGGTTATTACCAGAACATTCCCCAATCCACTCAGGTCGGGTTCGAGGCAGAGAAAGTCAATGCATACCAGATCCATTGGGCCTTGACTCTGTAAGTGGCCCATTGGGGCAGCTTGATGGGGTAGGGTCTTTCTCTGAATGCATCGTGCACAGGAATGGCAATACTCCTCTACTTCTGCCCTCATGCAGGGCCAATAGAACCGATTTCTGACGAGCTGGAAGGTCCTTTCTGCCCCTAGGTGACCATGATGGTCATGCAGGGCAATTAGTACAGTCTCTCGGTGCTTCTCTGGAAGAAATAACTGCCACTTATCTTCTGAGTCATCAGAGGGGCCCCTTCGGTAGACCACTCCCTGATGTACCTGTAGCCTGTCCAATTCCTTCCTCAACAGGCGAGCCTCCTTTGAGGGGTGATGTAGGAATTTGTTGGGATCCTGATTCTCCAGGGCTTCGAGGACCAATCTCCCCATGGGGTCTTCCAATTGGTCACACCTCAACTCCTTCTTGGACAGTCTCGGTAGGTTGTCTTCCTCCAGTTGAGTTACCCCACAATAGTGTTTGGGGACTCCTACCATGGTAACCCCTATTTCTTCTGCTCTGGAGCCTCCTCTGGCTTGGAATTCAGCCCCTTGACAAAGGGCCCGCACCCCGTCCGGTGCCACTTGGGTCCAATCTTCCCAGTCATTTGTCGTGGCATGAGACCTCCGGGACAGGGCATCTGCATCCCTATTTCCGGCTCCTGGTCTGTACTTCAGACTGAAGTTGAATCCAGACAATGCGGCCAACCACCTGTGTCCGGTGGCATCTAGTTTTGCGGTGGTGAAGAGGTAGGTCAGGGGGTTGTTGTCTGTCTTCACAGTAAACTCTGCCCCATACAAGTAGTCTTTTAGCTTGTCTACTACCGCCCATTTGAGGGCCAGGAATTCCAGCTTATGAGTGGGGTAATTATTTTCTGAGGGGGTCAGGCTCCTGCTCACATAGGCCACTGGTCGCAGTTGTCCTTCATGTTCTTGGTAGAGTACACCACCTAGACCCTCATGGCTGGCATCCACATGTAATTCATAAGGTCTGGTAGGGTCGGCGTAGGCCAGGACTGGGGCAGTGGTTAAGCTCCTCTTCAGAGCATGAAAGGCCTCTTCACACCTTGGGTTCCACTGATCTTGAACTGACTCACCAGGCCTCCTGGGCCCTGAGTCATCCTCTTCCCCATCTGCCTTTAGCAATTCATTCAACGGGCGGGCAATCCGAGCAAACCCCTCCACAAACCTCCTATAATAGGAGCAGAACCCCAGGAAGGATCTGAGCTCTGTTACTGTGGTGGGTCGTGGCCAGGAAGTGACTGCTTCCAACTTCTCAGGATCTGTGGCCACCCCTTCTTCAGACACTATGTGCCCCAGATAGTTCACAGAAGACTGGTAGAACCGACACTTCTCTGGGGAAAGCTTAAGTCCCTCTTCGCTGAGTCTTCTCAATACTTTCTCCAACCTGGCTTCATGTTCTTCCAAGGTTCTTCCAAAGACAATGACATCGTCCAAGTACACAAGGACTTCTATAAGATTCATGTCTCCAACAGTCTTCTCCATAAGGCGTTGAAAGGTAGCAGGAGCTCCAGACAGACCCTGAGGCATCCTATTGAATTCGAAGAATCCCACCGGGGTTATGAAGGCTGTCTTCTCCCTGTCTTCTGGGTGCATAGGGATTTGATAGTACCCACTCTTGAGGTCCATCACACTGAACCATTTGGCTCCAGACAAACTTTGTAGGGCATCTTCTATCCTTGGCGTGGTGTATTGGTCAGGGATGGTTCTCCTGTTGAGAGTCCTGTAATCGATACAAAGCCTCAACGACCCATTCTTCTTTCTGACCACCACGATTGGGGAGGCATAGGGACTTCTAGACTCATGGATAACACCAGTCTTCTTTAGTTCTACAAGTTGTTCCCTCAGATCCTCCAGATCTGCCAGGGGGACCCGCCTGACCCTCTCTCGGAAGGGCTTATCTTCTTGGAGGCGGATCCGATGGGTGGCACTTCTTGCACACCCCACATCGAATTCATCTTCGGAAAAGATCTTCTCCCACCTGGTCAGCTGGGCCTTGGCTCTTTCTTTCCAAGCCCTGGGTAGGTTCGGGTTTTCCACGGACAGTTTCTCCCAAACATCTCCTCCGTCACCCGTCCCCTTGACTTCGGACCAAGTGACCGGGGCAGCAGGGCTCACCTGACCAAGCAACACTCTGGCAGGGATCTCCATGGGTCCTCCCGTAGTGTTCCTAACACTCACCGGAACTCTGCCATGGGCCTTCTTCAGGGCCTTGAACGGAATCACTTCTGGTATCACTTCCAGGCCTGAGGACTCTTCCCTTGGGTCTGATTCCAGCATGACAAAGGGGCCAGGTTGTTCCCACGAAAGCTTCACAGTGGCCCTAAGACAGGTTACTTCTCCGGGCTGTAGCACTACTCCTTCTCTGCCAAGTCTCCACACCTTCCCTATCCCCTCTCCCGGGGTCTTCTGCTCTAAGACCAGTCGTTGGTAGGCCGTCTTTAGCATGGGATGGATTTTGGTGGCTGAATGGTTTCTCTCTTTCACTAGAGGGGTCAGGAGTCTCCTGACTAGATCCGTGTTTGTCCCAATGATCAGGGAAATCTTGCTGGCTCCAGGCGGCCGGGGACACACAACTGCCAGGGTGTCAAACACTTCAGCCTTCCCAGCCACGGATGGGTCGAAAGTCATCTTTATGGGCAGGTACCCATCATAAGGGAAACTCTGGGTTCCAAGTCCCCATATCTCCAGCTCTTCTATCTTCTGGATAGGCAGATGACTCAAGTGCCTATCATAGAAGTCCCGGTATAGTAAAGTCACCTGTGCTCCGGTGTCCAAAAGAGCTTTAGTATAGACTCCTTCCACTTGAATGGGCACAGTAGGAGACGGGCCCACCAGTTCCTTTGGGTATGGCCGGACTGGGGTCACCTCTTTTTTTTTTGCTTTCGACCCTTGCCCTGCTCCTTTTGGACTTTAATTTTTCCTGAGCCTGGCATGCATTGACTTTCTCCCTCTCAATGGGGGCACAAACCCGCTGAGGGATGTTATTGTTCCTTTTAGGTGGATGTTCCTTCTTTGGGGTGCTGTACTTCCACTGAGGGGTCTTGCCCCCTCCCTCTGGGGTACATCTTGGTGGGGGTGTACTATACCTCCTCCTAGGAGTTTTGTCTCCTCCATTCTTGGCCTTTTTTTTTAGTTTGGAGCGCACTGAAGATGATGGGCACCCGGTTGACTCCTTCACCGGGGCCCCTTTGGAGTTTCCCGCCGGCTTGCAATTATCTGTTCTCTTCTTCTTTGGGCTGGAGCATACGTTAGCAAAGTGGCCACTCCCTCCGCAGTTATAGCAAATCACCTCTTCTCGGTCCTGTAGGGAGGCCGGTGCTGAGGTGTTCGGGAACAACTCCTTTCTTGGGCTTGGTTTCTCTCGTCTTCTCTGATCTTTCTCCATCAAAGAGGTCAGCATCTCCAACACTTGGGCCATTTGCGATTTCAGAGTGTCAACCTCCGCATCTCTTTCTGGGCTCTTGACCGAATGGACCAACACTGGTACAGGTGTGACATTCGCCTTGGCCACCTGCTGATCTTCCTCCAGCGCCTCTTCGTCCCTAATAATTTTTATTAGATCAGAGTAGGTTAGTGACATTCCTCCTCCTGAGGTTTTCAGGTGCAGCCAGACCGGGTCTGAGCGCCGCGCTCCCCTCATGATCTGCTTCATGCGTGCTTCATCTGCATCTTTGGGCAGCATTCCCTTCTTCAGTACAATCTTGCATAACTGCCTGTTCAGCCTTCTAACATATTCTGACAGTTTCTCATTCGGCTGCTGGAGAGTGTGTTCAATTTGATAAATCATCTCTGACACCTTCTCCAGCTGACCAAACTCTTCCTGCAGCATGGCCAGGCAATCTTGAGCTGTACAGTTTTCATTTCCAAACCGGAAGCTCTTCAACGCTTCTGCCGCGGCACCTTTCAGACTTTCTAAGACTCGCTGTCTCTTCTGTGCCTCAGGCACCTCCCATGCTTCTACTGCCTGCAATGCCTGTTCCACCCAAGTGTCAAAATCTTCCTCCCCCGCAGGGACGGGGAGCTTCCCTGAGAAGGTGCTAAGCTTCCGGTAACCGGCCTCCACATGCACCGTACTGCTTTTCTGGCACTTAATTACAAGGTCTCCTAGAGCATTCAACAATTCAGGCCCTATAGCGGCCAGCGGTGATCCCGGGCTTAATAGTTCCTTAAGCTTTTCTGCTTTAGGGGATAGTGGTGGAGATAATTGTGGGAGTGATGGCTTTGGTGTCTGAAACCATTCTTCCTTCACTGGCAGCGTATGTATCAAGTGATAGATCTGATTATCTATGGCTCGTATACTCTGACTTTTAAAATGCTCTGGGATTTCGTTTTTCCATTCTACCAGTGCGTATGTAAACGAGATCACTGGATCTGGCCTAAAATCCATCACCCATGCTTTGTGGCTCGGAGACAGTAACAATACGAGCTGTTTTATCTCCTCTTCCTTCCATCTTTCCCCCGGGAGTACAATGACTACCGCCGCGGTTGGATCGGCGCCAATCGCTGCGCACCACTGTGACATTGCCAGCGGGTCCATGCTGGTACTTCTGACCGGCTTGATTGCAGCGTGCAACGTACAAGGATCCCGGACTCGAGCCCCCACGTGTAGCGCTACCCCCAGTTAAGAGAGCCGCTGATATTGATTTGGGCCCTGTAGTGCACTGCTGTCAACCCCTGGCAATCGGCTCTAACCTCCCGTGGCACAGCTGGTGATAGAGGGATAGGACCGCGTGACCGCAACTGTTGGTGACGCAGTCCTATAACAAACATACACAGAATATACTTTAAAACTCCTATTAAAGTAAGCGGAACTGACACCAAATGTACTTTACCCAGATATTTTACTGAGGCTAATGGGCAAGTAATAAACAACAGTATAACAAGTTGCAGATCCCTGCAATAAACAGTAATAAAGATAAACAGAGTAATCAGAATAATAAAGTATTGCTATGCAACTCTAGCGCTGCCCTTTTACAGCTACTTCCCCTCATGGGTAGACTAACACCCAGCAATGTCTACCTATGCAGTCAGGCCTGACTGATCTAAATGGAAGTTCAGTGAAACAATATTCGCTAGCAATCTTTTCGGTGGTGCACTTGAAGAACAACTTTGTAATCCCAACGAATAGTAAAGATAAAGGTATCTGTCTTTAAACAGCTCTCACCACCCGGGCAAGTCAAAGTCCGTTTCCTCCATCGATTCGTCTAGGAACAGGAATCCACCGACATCCAAGTCTTCAATCCTTCTGGTGTACTGCAGCAAGGAGGATTAGATGTCTCTAAAGCTCTGCTAGGCTGGCAGAGGGCTCTTTGGAAAGGAGCACACGGCCCAGGCTTCAGGCCTTGTGCACACAGCAGTTCAGCACAGACATCCTCTTGCTAGGAGAGGGGTGTCCAAAGAGGCCGACCAAAACTCCGCCTCCCCTTTATAAAGTCTGCCCCAGCAGTCTCTGTTCTGGAGCAATGCACCCTGGGTGCTGCAAGATGTACTGGGAGATGTAGTCTCTCTCTCCTCTGCTTTCACTTCCATAATGTCTCTTTACTTCCTCCCGACTCACCTCTCACCTGGAACTTCTTGTCTCTCTGCATTAAAGGGGAACACCCCGCTACACATGGAAGAGAATTAATGGTCAAAATACAAGTAGTTATAACAATTGGAGATGGGGGCAGGGTAATCTTAAAGCGGAGGTTCCGCGGTATATCCTTTTTTTTTTTTTACATTGCATTGCAACGCTGAATCCTGGCCTAGGCCAACAAGGCCCAGGCCTAGGACAGCACTTTGCAGGGGGGCAGCACGGAAAGAGTCCCCGCTGGCTTGTGCTACACTGTTAGTGTAGCGCCAGTCTTATGGGGCGGGCTGGGCAGAGAGGCAAATTACTCTAGCGCCCCCATAAAGCGGCCGCACTGCTCCCTGTATGTGCTTAAAGTAGAACTATAGGCAACAATTTTATTTTTCATTTTGGATAGAGTAAGGGAGGGTTATTTTTTACCATCCCTGTCCTATTGCAGAGATTTCCCCTTCACTTATGCCCCATAGCCAAACAGGAAGTGAGAGGAAATCTATGCAAATTAAGGGACTCCATTCCCCCTCCCGCCCCCCAGGCCCTCAGAACTAGTGTCCCCACTCAAAATTTTCAGTCGTGTCTTAAACAGCAAGGGGTGTGGCCTTGACAGGAAGGGGTGGTTCATATTTAAATTAGGGGGTGCACGAGTTTAGTCAGGCCTAGGGCAGCACAAAACCTAAATACACTACTGTTGCATTGATTGGGTATTACTTTCGCATGTATGTACTCGCGTATCAGATGTTTCTAATTCTCCCCAGTCAGAATCGGTACTAAATTAGAACTTATAAAATCCCCGTTGTAAGTTGCCATTTTGCTTGTGGGCATTGTGAAGCCCACAAGCAAATACAGTACTTCCGGGAAGCGTGAATGCTGTTCTCCCAGTGTTAACGGCGAGCAACACTGTCATAAGTACACACCCCGTTACAGCCCACGCTACAGCTCAGAACGAGCGCTGTGAAGTTGATGACGACATGGTGAATTGTCTCCTGGTTAAGCATGACACTGTGCTCCCAGGAGACATTGGGGCTCTGGGGAAAAGTAAAGGAACGCCCACTCCCGCGGGAGGGATACCAGGAAGTGTCCCTAATTACTACTAAATTCAAGGTAATTAAAAAGACTTATAATAAAATAATTTGCCAAATGTTGATATACATATGTAGCGACCTCACCCCTCTCACCCCTTCTCATTCTCGGCTTGTTTGTCTTGTCTAGGGGTTAGTACTGGGGGGAGGGATGAGATGCACCACGGCCCATGTCCTCCAATGTGTAGCGGTGAAGGCCAGAACTATCGGGCTTTGTGTGTATGTCCCAGAGTCAAATCCTTCACCAAATGACCCCCCTTTGCTTCCAGTAACTGAAGTTCCACACACTGAAAACGGTCCAACTCGTATTTATTCTTCTCAAAATAGTCATTCAGCACAGACAGGTTGGGACCCAATGAACAGTTCAGTATTTGTGGGGGAGTAGGTCAAGGCACAATCCTTTAAAGTATAGCTAACCACTGTGGTGTCACCAGTGGCGAATAGTCACTGCCACTGACTATATAGAACAGGAACATGAATTACCTTCGCTACCACAGCCCCTGTCAGAGGGAAGATATCCGTCCAAGAGAGTTACTGGAGGCCTCTCCGTCACCAGCAAATGCTGCGCCGGACTCTCCGGAGAAGTTCCGCTCACCAGCCTCCTCATCTCAGACTCGGGCACCCAAGGCTTTAGGGCCCCCTCGAATTCCTCCACCCTCGTGGAACTCAGTCGAAGGTACTGAGCCCCAGGCTTCCTCCATAGTACCTCACCCCAGGCTAAAGGTGCCTGATATGGACTCCATCCTCCCGCTCCGGCCAGGTCAAGGGCACCTGGGTCCGGAACTCCGGAACGCCAGCACCCAGGCTGAAGGTGCCTGAGTGCGGCCGCGTCCTCCGACTCTGAACCCTGAACTCCGGGCGTCCGCCCCTTTTATCCCCTCTCCCTTTGCGTCACAGCGGGTTCCCCGCCCCGCTGTGCAAGCGCCAGGAAAGGACAAAAAGGCACAGTCTTGCGGTGTGGGTTCAACCACGACCCAGGGTGACAATGCCACCTGCAGGCCGCAGGGAACCTCACACCACCAGAGTCCTCCAACTCTGTAAATGGCCCCCAATAAGGATGCATTGGGTCATACTACCACCCATGCATTCCCCCAATAATTTAGACCCCCGCTACACATATTACACTGATCGGGATGAGCAAATGTTTACATTTAGGGTGAACCTCCGCTTTAATTCCCCTTCCTACATGTTTGCTGGTGTTCCGTCAGATATGGCAACCTGTCAGAATTGGTAACAGAAGTGACGTTCCGTCGCCGCCATCTTGCTACACCCCAAACTCCTCCACAGGAACGATACCCTGAGAAGGGGGCAAGCAGACATCTTGTTACACCCACCCGAGTTTTGCATTTCAGTTATTTTTAACAGGAAACGGAGCATATATGGAGAAATACAGTATTTGGAAATCCATCGGACTGTTTACATGTTGAATTATAAAAGCAGCGCTGTTCTGTCACATTAGCAAACCTGTGAGATCAGCAGGTTTGCCGCTGCTTTTAAAATTCAACATCTAAACAGTCCGTCGGATTTCTAAATACTGTATTTCACCTTATAAGCTCTGTTTCCTGTTAAAAATAAGTGTGAAATTCAAAACTCCGGTGGGTGCAACGAGATGTCCGCTTGCCCCTTCTTTGTGTTTCGTTGTGGAGTGTGGGGTGTAGCAAGATGTCGGGGACGGAACGTCACTTCTGTTACCAATTCTGACAGGTCGCCATATCTGACAGAACACCAGCTATAACGTCTTGTCTCTACTTCCTCACAACTCCCCTTTCACCCGGAACTTCCTGTTTATACCTTACATCACTTCCTGTCTGTACCCTATGTAGCGGGTAGGTACTTTCCTATCATGTTAAATTCGGGTGAAGACATCAGTGATGTCAGTTCCCTGCGGCCCAGCGGGTGGCGCTGTCACTTTGGGCCGGGGTTGAACCATTGCAGTAGTCCTGTACCCTTTGTGGCCTCTCGCCGCCTTTGTACAGCGGGGCGGGGAACCTGCTGTGCTGGCCGGGAGAGGGTATAAAGGGGGAGGACATCTTTGCCACGAGGTCGAGTCCCAGGCACCTTTAGCCTGAGGGCTGCTGTCCGTGGGCGGTGTCCAGGCGGCCTAGGCCTGGACACCAGGAGTTCGGAAGCCACCCCAGACACCCTCAGTCTGGGGTGAGGTACTTGTTCCAGGCCTGGGGCCCAGTTCCTTCCACTGGGTTCCGCCCGGGAGGAATCGTCCTAAGGTACCCAACGGACCGGGTACCTGAATCTAAGATGCAATGGACCGCGCAGGTGACCTTCCCGTAGATCTGGTGCAGCAGATTGCCAGTGCCGGGACAGGGCCTCCGGAGACAGTCTGGATGGATGTCCTCACCAAATAGGGGCCTATTCACACGGAAGGTGGTTCATGTTCTCAAGTCTGTGCAGAGACAGTTCGCAAAGGTCACATCTAAAGACCGTTATCTTCAGGCCTGTGGAAGGGGCTGCAACAGTTCACCCGGTAGGTGGCAGCTACCAATTCACGGTCGGTGGCAGAGACCATGCGCCAAGCCTATTCGCACGCAAAAGGAATAGGAGAGTTCTGTGTGCCTGGGCCTACTCGCATCCACACCCCCCTGTCTGTTTGTTGAGGGAGTCCAACTGATTGTGTTCATCCTGACATTGGAAAAATAGGATTTTTTGTACTCACCGTAAAATCCTTTTCTCTGACATCCATGGACTGACACGGTGTCTCTTTACACTTTACACGTGAGTTTATGTCCCTGCTTGCAGGAGAAGACCTAGGCAGAATGTGAGATGTTATACATACATTCTAAAAGCCAGAGCCGAACAGCCCCACCCAGGGGGTGGTCCCTCCGGACATAACCCTCCCACTACAGTCAGCAGACTTCAGTTCGTAACAAAGCAGTACAAACTTAAAAAGGAAGGGTGGGTGCCGTGTCAGTCCATGGATGTCAGAGAAAAGGATTTTACGGTGAGTACAAAAAATCCTATTTTCTCTTATCATCCATGGACTGACACGGTGTCTCTTTACACTTTACACGTGGGATGTCCCAAAGCAGTGTCAAGAGGGATGGGAGCAGTATAAATGGAAAAACCAAAAACTTCACTCCAAGAAGGCAGAGCTCCTCAACGGAGGAGTCGCAAACTTAAACAGCGGCCTGCAGCACCCTGCGGCCGAAGGAAGCATCCGAAGATGCAGCCACATTAACCTTATAAAACTTAAAAGGCATGAACAGGCGACCAGGTCGCCATCTTGCACACTCGTGCAACCGATGCTTGATGTCGGAAAACCCAGGAAGCACCAATTGCCCTGGTGGAATGCGCCGTAACCGGAAAGGGAGGCGCCCGCCCTTTGAGAGCATAGGCTTGAACGACGGTTTGTCTGATTCCCCTAGAAATGATGGCAGACAAAACCGCTTGGCCCTGTTATGGACCAGAGACAGTCACAAACAGTGAGTCGGACTTCCGAATAGAAGCAGTAGCAGACAGGTACACCCGTAAGGCTCGTACCACATCCAATATGTGCAGCGCAAACTCTCTGGGATGCGATGGGCGAGGACACAAAGACGGGAGGACAATGCCCTCATGTAGATGAAAGGTCGACACCACCTTTGGCAAAAAGGAAGGTCGCGGATGCAACCCCGCCTTATCCTTATGGATGACTAAATATGGCGACTTGCAGGACAAAGCCGCCAACTCAGACACCCGTCAAACAGAAGTGATTGCCACTAAAAGGCCACCTTCTGAGACAAGACAAGAGGGGAATATCCCGGATATTCCCAAAAGGAGGTTCCTGGAGGACCGAGAGCACCAAATTCAGATCCCACGGTGGGAAAGGAGGCTTGACAGGAGGGAGCACATGGCGAACCCCCAACACAAGGTGCTAACCAAGAAACGACCCGCTAGAGGTCGCTGAAAGAAGACGGCCAAGGCCGAAATCTGATCCTTGATGGTACTCAAAGCAAGCTTTTGGGTCACTCCACACTGCAGAGGACGCAGGATTCTGGGGACGGAATACGTCCGAGGACGCCAGTCCAGCACTTCGCATATGGCGATATAAGCTTTCCAGGCACGGTGATAGACCTGCCTGGAGGAAGACCTCCGTGACCTTAACATGGTCAAAATGCCCGAGTCCGAGAGATCTCGGTCCCTCAACACCTGGCTTTTAACAGCCCTGCCGTTAAAGCCAGAGACTGTAAGCTGGATGAAACATAGGACCTTGAGACTGAAGGTCCTCCCTCATCGGCAACCGCCAGGGAACGTCTGCGACGAGACGTACCAGATCAGCGTACCAGTGATGCTGAGGCCAATCCGGATCGCTGGAGTTTATATCAGGCGATAAGGACCCTATGGGGCCACCAACGCATCCGAGGCATCGCCCAAGGATCCCTGGATCTGGCCACAACCTCGACCCTTGCGATTGAGTCGAGAGGCCATCAGGTCCACATCCGGCGTGCCCCACCGTCGGTAAGGAGTTGAAATATGCAAGGACCACTCTTCTTGGTCCGGCATCTGGCGATTGGCGACTCAGATAGTCCGCCTGCCCATTGTCTATGCCCAGAACGTAAAATGGCCTACAGAGCCGGCACGTTTCTTCTGGCCCACTTCAGGATATAGACTACCTCGGAAGCCGCAGTTGAGCTCCGAGTTCCCCCTTGATGGTTTACATACGCCACCGCCGTGGCGGTGTTCTACTGGCTCCTGATGGAGCGACCCTGTACTCTCTCCGACCTGAGGAGAGACACAGTCCGATGGCCCGTATTTCCAGAACAGTGATTGGTAAACGGGCTCGTCCGGAGTCCAAGGCCTGAGCCGACAGGACCCCCCAGACTCCATCCCAGCCCGTCAGGCTGGTGTCCGTCGTGAGTACCATCCATTGGATGGGAGGGGGGGGAACGACTTTCCGGATCGAAGAGCCGAGGATCTCAACCACCATGTCAGGGGCGCCCTGACCAGGTGAATCACCTGGATCTGAAGATCCAAGGACAACGGGGATTTGTCCCAGGTGGACAAGATCTCCTTCTGCAATGCCCTGGTATGTGATTGGGCATACGGAACGGCCGCGAAGGAGGCCACCACGAGTCCCGGGACTCTCATGCAAAAAACGGATTGACAACCATTTATGGGATGTCAGCACACGCACCGCAGACTGAAGTGTCAGCAACTTCTCCAGAGGTAGGATACCTTTGCCTCCAAGGAGTCCAGAATCAGAACTAGATACTCCAGACACTGAGTCGGGACCAGGACTGACTCCTGAATGTTCAGGAACCACCCGAGTCCCTGAGGGTCTAATTGACGATAGTCACCTTTCCTCTAAGTCTGATCCACTTTCTGCTCTTAGCAGAAGATCGTCCAGATAGCCCACGACAGCAATACCTCGCTGTAACAGAAGGCTAGAACCGGAGCAAGCACCTTGGTGAACACCCTTGGTGCCGAGGCTAGGCCGAAAGGAAGAGCCACAATCGATAGTGGACTGCGCTGATCGCAAAGCGCAGAAACTTCTGGTGACTTGCGCAGATCGGAACACGCAAGTAGGCGTCCTTGAAGTCCAAGGACGCCAGAAGAAAATCCCTTTGGTGGAGTGTAGCGATCACCGTGCGAATGGATTCCGTGCGGAATTTCTGCACCTTCTCGAAGGCATTCAGGGCCTTGAGGTCCAGGATAGGTCGAACCACGTCCTATTTTTGGGACGACAAACAGATTCGAGTAGAATCCCTGAAAACTCTCCTGTGACGGAACCGGCACAATCACTCCGGACCTGATCAAATCCTGTACAGCCCCCAAGAGGGCTACCCGACAGGTAGGAAGGAGAGGAAGATTTGAGGGAAAGAATCTGTCTGGGGGCCAGGATCGGAATACTATCTTGTATCCTGAGGTGACCACCTCGCACACCCACCAGTCGGAGATTCGGGAGGACCACCGATTCGTGACCTGCGAAGTCGTCCCCCCACCCCAGAGTCGGGCGGAGGCAAGACTTCACGCGGAGGCGGGCTTGGGAGCCGCTTGTTCAGCTTACGCACCCAGGGGCACTTGTGCCCACCAGCCGCACTGCCGTCAGTCTGAGAGGGCCTACCAATGGACTCTGACGGACGAAAAAAAACCTTTTTTGCTGGAAAGGAAGGACCTGGTTTACGTCGGGCCTCCTTACCCTTGATAGTTTGAGGAAGGAGAGTGCTTTTACCTCCCGTGACATCCTTGATGATGTCATCCAGAGCAGCACCAAAAAGTCTACCACCCTTAAAAGGTAGATCCGTCAGGAGCTTCTTAGAGGCTAGGTCAGCAGACCAGCATTTCAACCAGATAAGACGACGCAATACCACCGCCGAGACAGAGGCCCTGGATATTAAGGGGGCCGCGTCCAACGTGGCGTCGCACACATATATCAGGCCCTGCACCATTTGGTGGGCCAGAGCAATAGTGTCTGGAGGAAGATTACGCTCCTGTACAGTTTGGTGCAAATTTTTTGCCCATTCCGTGAGTGTCTGAGACACAAGGGCCGCCACTACTACGGGCCGTAGGGCGGATCCCAACAAGGCGAACATGGCTCTACTCACCACTTCTGACCTCCTGTCAGTGGGGTCCTTAAACGCAGGAGTCCCCTCCATCGGGAGAGTGGTGGCCTTGTTTAAACGGGCGACTGGGGGGGGGTCGACCACCGGGGGAGAAGCCCACTTTTTAAGCAGGGCGTCTTCAAAGGGGTATCTAATAGACAAACGCCACGGGACCATGAAAGTCTTCTGCGGCTTTTCCCAGACCTGGCCAATGAGCTGGTCAAAGAAAGGTACATATGGAAAAACCTTTTTAGAAGGCTTGGCCTTAAAAGAACCAAAGGAGACTGCCTCCGCCTGAGGTTCTGCATCCGCAGCATTCAGCCTGAGAGTGTCCCTCACAGCATCAATGAGTTCACTAACAAGCGCCCTGTCATTTACTGACTCAGAACTGGAGTCTTCCTCACCAGGAATGTCCTGTTCAAAACCATCCAAATATTCAGAACTAGGGTCCTGAGCAGCAACAGCTAGGCCCATATCTGAATCAGAGCACTCCCCTTGTGGAGATAAAGTGGGGAGAGGGCGCTTTTTTGCTCCCTTGTGCTCACACACACAGCTTCCATCCTGGTCAGAAATGATTCCAGGACTGCCGACAACTGGTCCATAGGGACCGCAGGTGCTGGAGCACTGCCTGCTGCCTCTGGCATGTGAGGGAAAGCTGGCGACTCTGACTCCATAATGTCCCTCTCTGAGACCACCCACAGGCCGTGCCGACTGAGTAGGGGAAAAGCCCAGGGGACCCACCAACCTGACCAGGACCGCTCGGTTCCGCTGCCCTGTCTCTCTGCGCCACGCTGCTCAGCGTGAGTGAGCTGAGAGGAGAGAGTGTGAGGAGATTTGCGCCGTTCCCAGCGGCGATAGAGGCCAAACTAGTGCTCGAAAAACGTGCGGCTACAAGAAAATGGCTGCCGCAATGTGCTCCGGCGGACCACGGCAAGATGGCCGCCAATGTAAAAAACAGCACACACACCAAACATGGTGCCGAACGGCGCCCAGGCCCCTCACATTCAAAAAAACAGCCCCAGCGAAATGCAGAGCAGCATGAGCCCCCCCCAGGACAGTATGGCCCCCAGGCACCCCACACAGCACAGCGCCAGCAATGGTGAACAGAGAGTGACATTAAAAACACAGGGGGAGACAGGGAAATCCCCCACACAAGAAACACACAGCATGTACTCACCTGCAGCCAGGAGAGACTACTTACCCGTCCCCTGAGGGACCCACTGGTGTGTTTCTGACAGAACTATCACAGTGCGGTACTGAGTAGCTGTCGGCCCGGTCCACCGCGAAAGATACAGCCGGACTGTTCGATCTTGAGAGGACCGCGGAGCTGGAAGCCCACCGGCCACCCCTGGAGTTGTGGGGCATGTCGTGAACTGAGTCTCACGCACACAAGGCAAGGATCAGCACGCTCGATGGTCAGACAGGGAAGACTGCGAGGATATCTTGTACCCAACCTGTTGCCCAGCCGACAGTTGATAGAAGATCTCAAAAAATAAGAAAAAATTCCAAAAGGAATAAAAATAGGTCAGGAGACTGGCTCCTGAGAGAGCCATGTCTTCTCCTTCTGCTAGGCAGAAAAAAACTGAAGTCTGCTGACTGTAGTGGGAGGGTTATGTCTGGAGGGACCGCCCCCTGGGTGGGGCTGTTCAGCTCTGGCTTTTAGAATGTATGTATAACATCTCACATTCTGCCTAGGTCTTCTCCTGCAAGCAGGGACATAATCCCACGTGTAAAGTGTAAAGAGACACCGTGTCAGTCCATGGATGATAAGAGAAATAAAGGAGTGTTGGACTTTTAATGGTGTGGGGCTCATTTACTGGCAGACACTGTTCCACAGCAGAAGAGGAGGCTCCGCATGCAGAACACCGACCTAAAGGTAAAATGTAAAGAGACTTTGCTCACACCGCACATATATCTCAGGTGAAAGCTTGGCGTAGCAACCCCGCACGCTCTCCTCCAGAGTAACCCCTAGACAACAACCAGAACGCAGCCAGAGAGAGGGAGTGGAGGCCGCTAAACGTACATCACTTCCTGTCTCTACAAGGGGGTCTGGCTGCAGAGTGGAGCTCCACCGATGACAGGAAGCATGTGTCCTCCACTCCACTCAATTTTTTTTTTCTGAACTTTATTGTGAATCTCTGCAGCCAGACCCCTCTTCCAGGTGCAGAGATTCACAATAAAGTTCAGTAAAAAAAAAAAAAAGAAGTGGAGTGGAGGCCACATGCTTCCTGTCATCAGTGGAGCTCCACTCTGCCGCCAGACCCCTCTGGAAGAAACAGGAAGTATGGGGGGAGGATGGGCTAGATATAGGAAACATTCACTCCGTACCCTGAGAAGCCTCACATGATGCAGTTCTAACAAGACAACAACATCACATATTGTGTGCGGATCACTCTGACGGGAACTGATGAAAGATAAGCACAGAACGTTGTATAACGTACAATATCCAAGGTGATGGGAGGGGGAAAAAGAAAACACACATCACTGGAACACACAAAGAGGGTAATAAGATTCCTTTTCTATTTACACCAATAAATCCCCTCCCCCCATCATGTCCGTTCTCTTCCTCCATAGTCACTGTGATCTCTTTATCTCCAACATCCACTACTACACAAACCTAAAATACTGTTTTTAGGGGTTATTTTCTGACATGGGTAGAAGAAGGGATAATTCTGGAAAGTATGAAGTGATCATTATGACTTCCTGTCTTCACACCGGATTATAGAGCAATAACTATCTGGAGATCCATTAACACCCAGCAGCCGTCTTCACAGGACATCCCCCATCACAGCGCCTCCACCTCACTGTCTGACAACAGAGGTATTTAGAAGGACACGAGGATCTCTACAAGGACGTCATGATGGAGAATCAGCCGCCCCTCACATCACCGGGTAAGAGGAGACTTTATTGTAAAGGAGAGAGCAGTACGGAGGGTCCACCTAGACCCCCCTATCATCTGATAAACACATAGAAACAATGTATTCAGTCAGTGTGTGTGTTTCCTACAGATGGATCCAGTAATGGGAACCCCCCAGAGAGATGTCCCCGTCCTCTGTATTCCCGGGATTCCACACAGGAAGATCACACCATCCCTCACCATCATCAGGTAGGTGGAACTGAGCAATTAGAACTCAAATACGTTGTAGAATTCTTTGCTTCAAAATAACAGTCTTTTATTTCATCTCTTGTTTCCTTTTTGTTTCCTTTTTCTTTCCTAAATCTGTTTTATCATATTTGGGGTTTAGGGTGAACTGAAAGACATCAAAGTTGAGGTTAAAGTAGAAAAAGAAGAGAAGTCCGGGGATCAGCAGTCTATGGTAGAGGGTGATCCTCTGTATTCCCAGGATTCCACACAGGAAGGTCACACCATCCCTCACCATCATCAGGTAGGTGGAACTGAGCATGTAGATGCTAAAATGTATTCTAATTGTAGCGGGCTCACTCTCTCTTCTTCTTTATCGGTCACCTGATGGCTGTTGTCTAGAGGCACCTTGGACGAGAGAGTGAGATGCGCTACGGCCCATGTCCTCCCCATATGCAGCAGGGGGGGGTGAAGGCCAGTGCCTGTTTCTTCCTCGGGCTGTGTATGACACTTAGAACCAAGTCTGTTCTGCTGATGAACCCCTCTGCTCCCAGTAACTGGAGTACCACACACTGAAAAGGGTCCAACACTTGTTTATTCCATCAAGACAAATAAAGGGATTTTTATAACAGCTTACCTGTAAAATCCTTTTCTTGGAGTACATCACGGGACACAGAGCGACTTAGTCATTACTAATGGGTTATATAGATTACCTTCAGGTGTTGGCACTGGCCAATTCCAAACCGGAAGTACCCTCCCCTATATAAGCCCCTCCCATCCGGGAGCACCTCAGTTTTGTAGCCAAGCAATAAGTGTCCCAAAAAGAGGGGTGGGAGCTCTGTGTCCCGTGATGTACTCCAAGAAAAGGATTTTACAGGTAAGCTGTTATAAAAATCCCTTTTTCTTTTTCGTACATCACGGGACACAGAGCGACTTAGTCATTACTAATGGGACGTCCCAAAGCAATGCCAAATGAGGGGAGGGATACACTATACATAAGCTGGGCGCCATCAGGCATGAGGCTCTTTTGCGGCCTGCAACACACTGCGCCCAAAGGCGACATCCTCCTGACTTCTGACGTCTACCTGGTAGAATCTAGTAAACGTGTGTACTAAGGACCATGTTGTGGCCTTACAGACTTGAGCCAGGGAGGCCTGGTGATGCACTGCCCATGAAGTTCCAACTGCTCTTGTGGAGTGCGCCCTAACTTTGAACGGAGGCGGTCTCCTTTTCAAGCCATAGGCTTGTATTATGACCTGTCGAATCCACTTGGCTAAAGTAGATTTTTGATGCTGCCTGACCCTTTCTGGGGCCTTCCGGCAGAACAAACAAAGTATCCGTTCTACGAATCTGAGCAGTGGCTTTAAGATAAGCTTTAACTGCTCTTACTACATCCAAAGAATGCAATAACTTTTCCTCTACCGAACTAGGTTTGGGGAAAAAAGGAAGGAAGAACCACATCTTGGTTCAAATGGAACCTCGATACCACCTTAGGAAGAAGGCTGGATGAGGACGTAATACTACTCTGTCCTTATGGATAACCAGATATGGCTCCCTACAGGACAAGGCGGCTAATTCCGATACTCTTTTAGCCGAACAAATGGCTACTAAGAAAATCAATTTCCTGGTGAAAAGAACCAAGGAAATGTGCCGCAATGGTTCAAACGGTTGTTTCTGTAGAACCGACAGAACCAGGTTTTAGTCCCATGGACATATGGGAATACTAACCGGAGGGCTAATACGCATCACTCCTTGTATGAAAGCTTTGACTAATGAATGCAAAGCCAAGGGCCTTTGAAAAAAATATTGACAAGGCCGTCTGACCCTTGATAGTACTCAAGGCAAGCTTCCTATGTACAGCCCACTGTAGGAAGTCCAGAATCCTACCTATTACGTACTTGCGTGGATGCCATTTCCTGGCCTCACACCACGTGATGTACGCCTTCTAGATCCTATAATAGATCTGCCTGGATACCGGCTTCCTGGCATTGATCATGGTAGATACCACAGGATTAGAGAGCCCTCTCTTTTTTAGAATGTGGGCTTCAATAGCCAGGCCGTCAACCTAGGGCTGGTAAGGAAGGGTAGTATATCGGTCCTTGCGAAAGCAGGTCCGGACGATGTGGGAGGGTCCAGGGACTTCCCACTGACATTTTTACAATCTCCGCGTACCATGCCCTTCGGGGCCACGCTGGAGCCACCAGAATCACTGGTTTCTATTCTACCCTGATTCTGCGGATTAATCGCGGTGGGAATGCATATATCAGCTTGAACTGATCCCAAGGGAACACTAGGGGATCCTTTGTGCGAGACACAAATCTGTCCACCTTTGCGTTGAATCTGGATGCTAGCAGATCTACATCCGGTGTTCCCCACCGCTGGCATATTGCCTGGAAAACCTCGGGGTGAAGAGACCATTCCCCCGGGCATAATTGCTGGCGACTTAAAAAGTCCGCTCTCCAATTTTCCACTCCTGGGATGAAAACCGCGGATATGGCTGTGACATACCTTTCTGCCCATTCCAGGATGCAATTCGCTTCCCTCTGGGCTGCACAACTCCTGGTGCCACCCTGGTGATTGATATATGCCACTGCTGTGGCATTGTCTGATTGAATTCTGACAGGTGACCCTTGGAGTTTGGATGTCCATGCTACTAGGGCATACCGGGCTGCTCGTATCTCTAAGAGATTGGTGGGCAGGGCCTTCTCTGCTTCTGACCATCTGCCCTGGAGAGACCATTGCTCCAGTACTGCCCCCCCCACCAGCCTATGAGGCTGGCAACTGTAGTGACCACCTTCCAAGAAACCGGACTGAAGGGTTTCCCTTTTTCCAGATTCTGGGGCACCAACCACCAATGGAGGCTCTTGCGAACGGAAGGGGACAGGGACATTGGTAAGTCTAAAGCCTGAACTTTTTTGTTCCAGGCTGACAGTATGGCCCTCTGCAAGTTCCTTGAACGGAATTGACCGTAGGGTACCGCTTCGAATGAAGCCACCATTTTTCCCAGCAGCCTTATACACAGGCGTATGGATGGTTTTTTCTTTTTTGTACCCACTAAGTGGGTCAAATCTTCCAAAGACGACACCTTCTCTGGAGGTAAGAAAATCTTTCTCTGATTTGAATCCAGTCTTAGCCCCCAAGTATTCCAGGCTTTTGACTGGTTTTAGGGCTGACTTGTCTCGGTTGATAATGCAACCGTGAGATTCCAGATACTTGATTATCTTGTGAACGACCACTTCTAGTTTTTTTTTCACTGAGTGGTCTATCAGCAACAAGTCGTCTAGATATGCCATTATCGTTACACCTTGTGTTCCTAGTTTGGCCAATCGTAGGGCCAGAATTTTTGTGAACACTCGTGGTGCCGTGGCCAGACCGAAAGGTAAGGCTCTGAACTGAAAATGGCGCCCTTCTACTGCAAGGCGTAGAAATTTCTGGTGGGCCGGACAGATGGGAATATGCAAATAAGCATCCCTTATGTCGATCGAGGCTAACCATTCCTGCCCTTGTAGGGCGGTGACCACCGATCGGCTCGACTCCATCCGAAAAAGTCCTGATATGTAGGAACTTGTTTAGCCCTTTTATATTTAATATGGGCCTCATGTCCCCATTTGGCTTGGGGACTGTGACAAGGTTCGAGTAAAACCCGAACCCGTTTTCTTCCAAGGGAACCTTCATGATTACCCTTGGGGCAATAGTTGCTCTAGTGCCAGAAGGAGGGATCCACTCTTCTGGGGATCGCTTGGCACGTTTGACCTTATAAAATGGGCAGGAGGAATGTCTTTTAACTCCAGCCTGTATCCCAGACTTACTGCGGAGATCACCCATCTCTGATGGTGTCCCGCCAGGTCTCTGTGAACAACTGAAGTCTTCCCCTCACCCGACTGAGTGGGGGCAACCCTTCATGACTTAGGGGGAGGTTTTGTACCTCTCTTGACCCAGGGTTTCTTGTTACCCTGTGATTGTCCCTGATTTCTGCCCCCTGGATTTGACCGCGGAGGCCGTCGGAACTGTTTCACAGCCGATGTGCCCGGGACTGGAGAAGTAGGCCTCTTAGAAGAAGGACTTCTACCCTTGTTCTTAACCGGTAAGAGTGAACTTTTACCGGCAGAAATTTTCTGGATATATTTGTCCAGATCTTCTCCAAATAAGCGTTCTCCATGAAATGGGAAGCTAACCAGCAGTTTTTCACAGGGAGCTTCAGCAGACCAGTTTTTGAGCCACAGAAGCCTACGCATATGTACTATAGACAGCGTAAAGCGGGAGGCCTGTTGGATTGTATCCTTTATGGCGTCCACCGCAAAACACAAGGCTCTAGGCAGGTCAGCTAGGGCAAGAGCCTGCTGATCTGGTAAGTCCCTTAAGACTTGTTTCAACTGATCTTTCACTGCTTGGCAGACTCCAATCGCTGCTACTGCAGGTTGTGTCACCATGCTTGCTGTAGAGAAAGCAGATTTTAGTAAAGACTCCAATTTTTTATATATTGGGTCTTTGCACATTGGAACATTATCTACTGGACATGTCAGTGATTTGTTAACAGAAGAGATGGCTGCGTCCACTGTAGGGACCCTCCATTTTTTTATGAACTTATCCTCCATGGGATAGATCACCGGAAATCTCTTGGGGGGAGCAAATATTTTATCAGGATGCTCCCAATCCTGGTAAATAAGCCCTTCTAATAAAGGGTGGATTGGGAAGGAACAGACAGCCTGGGGAGCTTTTAGCGACCCCAGCGAGGAAACCGTAGTGGATGGTGGTTCCGCCAGAGGCATTTTAAATGCTGATCGGACCATATTAGTCAGAGACTGAACCCATAATCTTTCAGCCTGAGATGCTGAGAAAGGTTCTTCCACTGTTGATTCCTCCATAACTGAATCAACCTCATCCTGATCCCCTCAGGTAGGTCGATCTCTGTGTGGGGCTGTTCCTCCACTAACAGGCACTCTGAAGGAGGAGACGGAGATCGGACGCGCTTTTCCTGTGACAGGGAAGCAGCGATCAATGCTGTTAATCTCTCTTCCAATCCTCCCAGAGTTGAGGATAAAACCTCCTCTGTTATATATACAGGAGCAGGTGGACTGGGGACAGCCGCAGCACCAGGCATTCCTGCGGGGTTTCTACGGCTACTGACCTCTGAATTCTCAGGGGAGATTGGTGCAGTACAAGCATGCCCAATATCCTCAGAGCCCGATGGAGACCCCTTTGGCTTCCTGGAAGATCTATTTCCGGAGCGTCTGGACGACATATCCTTTAAGCACAAAGCTGAGGTATTCCCGTCGTCATACACCAATTTTGCTGGTAATAGTCTAACAAAGTTGCTGTTATATACCAGCTGGTGTCCACTAAAGTGCCTTTCTATGGGGATGCCTGCATCAACCGCCTCTGTGTGCCACTGTTTGTTGCTAGCTCTGTCTGCATCCAGCTGACACTTGTACTGTGTCTTTTAACCATGCTGGGACGCCCGCACATGCGCAGAAGCGCCGCGGCGCGCATCGAGCGTCATCCACCCGCCCCGCCCCTTTTTTTCATAGGAGGCGCGTGCACGCGCCCGCGCGCCATTGGCGCCCTTTTCGAAATCAAACAGGGGACTAGGAGCCAGGGCCCTTTTTGCCGGAGGGCCTGTGCGGTGGATGAGCGCAGCAACAGGGCAGAGGAAGTGGATTCCCACAGAGAAACTTACCAGCTGCCTGGATCTTTTGACTTGAGAAAACCAAAGATCCACATGACAAGAAAAATGGACTACAGCGGCCTCTAGTGGTTTAACACAGGTACCGCGGTCCCTTTTTTTTTTTTTTCTTGACTACTATTAAAATTTTACATTTTCAGTAGATACAGGCAAACACAGATATTTAGCGGGAATACCGTTAGGTAACAGACAGAAAGACAAATTAGGCTTGGGGGTCCCCCAATAGAACCAAGTTCCTGGGGGCCCCCACTTACCTGATCCCCGCCGCAGGACTTTGTTTGGTCCACAGAAGTCCAAACTTCACCTATCACGGCAGGCATTGTAATTAAACCTTCAGGGACCGGGTTCCCAAGGATTCCACTCCCCTGGACCTGTATAGCACCCTGCACAGACAACATCTTGGTCGTGGGTATGACCAGAGCTCTGGATCCCAGGGTCCAGCCCTCCTAAGAGAAGCATTACAGGCAAAACCTTGCTCTTCTGCTGCAAGGCCCGGGTACCGACCGTTTAGCTATGAAGCTTTTTTGGTGGGATCCGGAACAGCTTACTAAGGCCCAAAAGAACCTGTACGCAAGCCCAGTGAAAACACATGTTACTCTTTGGCCAACACCTTAGACACTGGCAAAAAACTGAGGTGCTCCCGGATGGGAGGGGCTTATATAGGGGAGGGTACTTCCGGTTTGGAATTGGCCAGTGCCAACACCTGAAGGTAATCTATATAACCCATTAGTAATGACTAAGTCGCTCTGTGTCCCGTGATGTACGAAAAAGAAAAACAGTCCTTTGCAAGCCGACAGTTTGAGACCCATAGAACAGTTCAGTACGGTGGGGCGAGTAGGTCGAGGCACAATCCTAACAGTCAATCTAAACCGCTGTGGTATCACCAACGGTTGCTAAGCCCAATGGCTGTAAAGAGAAAGTTTTTAGCTTCAGAGTCCAGCGACTCTACTGACAGGAACTGGAGTTACCTTCGCTGCGCTGTAGCCCCTGTCAGGGGGAAGACATCCCTCCAAGGGAGTTACCAGAGGCCCTGCTGTCACCGGGTTAATGCTGTACCGGACTATCCAGGAGGGTTACCTCTCCGGCCTCCTCGCCTCAGATACGGGTCCCAACACCTTAGGGGCCCTCGGACTCATCCACCATTGCGGAACTCAGTCAAAGTTACTGGGCCCCAGGCCTCCGTTGTAGTACCTCACCCCAGGCTTAAGGTGCCTGGGATGGACTCCAACTCTGCTCCGGCCATGTGCACTTGGGCCCGGAACTCCGGGACGCCAGCACCCAGGCCAAGGGTGCCTGGGTGCGGCTCAGCTCCTCCTCCCGGGACCCAAGACGACCACACGAAGAAGACCTCGTGGCGAGGGCGTCTGCCCTTTTTTTTTTTTTTTACAAAAAAAAAGTTTATTGTCATTTAAATCAACAGTACAGGTTTGCAATAGAGTGTTATAGCATTCAGTATACAAAGTAGATCTGGACTCGAAAGCCCTCACCAACAGGAAGGAAGCATGAGCCGTGATCTTATGTTATATTCAAGATAAAAATAAATGAAAAAGTCCTCAGGACCCGATGGTCCAGAACCTGGGCCATGCCCGGATGGGTGTAAACCTGTAGAATGGGTGTATAATACACAACAATAAAACATGAAAGTTGGCATCCTCTAGAAAAGATAGAACGGTTAAACCTCAAGTAAGAGCCTAAGAAGAAAAAAATTAAAAAATTGGAGAAAGAGAGAGAAAGAGAAAAGAGAAAAAAGGAGGCAGGACAAGAAGAAGAGGAGAAGGAGAAGAGGGAAAAAGAGAAGAGGGAAGTAGGAGGTCCACGGGGTGCGCGCAAGAGGGGTCCTATAGTGACAGCAATGCAGCGTCGAATCTAGAAGGGTGGTAAAAGGTGATCCAAGGTTGCCAGACTCTGAGAAACTTGTCATGCGTATCAGAAAGAATAGCTGTTAGTTTCTCGTTGACCATGATATCGTTCAGGCGGTTCTTGACTGCCTCAAAGCTTAGTGTAGGGGTTTTCCATGCTCTCGCAATTGTCAATCTAGTTGCAGTAAAAAGATGTTGGGCTAGTTGCCGTTCTGGACGCAGTAGTTCCACGATGGGCTTACCAAGGAGAGCTACATAAGGGTCTCTTTTGGTATTAATCTGAAAAAGGTTGCGGAGGAGAGTATATACCCTAATCCACAGTCTGCACGCCCGCGGGCATGACCACCAAATATGTGCCATGGTGCCTTCCTGGGAACACCCCCTATAACAAAGTGGAGAATAATTTGGGATAAAGCGAGCCAATCTTGCCGGTGTGTAGTACCACCTATACAATACTTTATAGGCATTTTCCAAAATTGACACATTACGTGAGCATTTGGACAGAGTTAGTGTCATCGTCTGCCAGTCCTCAGGGTCCAACTGCGGCGTCTGCCCTTTTATCTCCTCCTCCAGCAGGCACAGCAGGTTACCCCACCCCGCTGTACTACTGCCAGAGCAGGACAAAAAGGATGCAGCACTGCAGTGTTGGTTCTACCCCGGCCTGAGGCAACAGTGCCACCCACAGGTCAAAGGGAACTGCACACCACTGAAGTCCTCCACGATTCAAATGGTCTAAAACTCCTCACAATTGGTGCATCTGGGTCATGCTACCACCCAGATGCTCCCCCTAGATTTTAGACCCCCGCTACATAATCTATGAGAGGACATTGTTCTGTGTAATCTCTTGTTTCTTTTTACCAATGTATTCTATCACCTTTGGGGTTTAGGGTGAAGAACTGAAAGACATCAAAGTTGAGGATAAAGAGGAAGAAGAAGAGACGTTGGTGAGTGGAGATCAGCAGTCTATGGAGGAGGGGGAGATGATTACGGAATGTAAACAGGAGGAATCTTCTCTACATATGGACACAAGTAAGTAATAAAACACTAAATATAGAACCAGTTCCCATTATTATTTTACTTCTAGGAGTATAAAGTTTGTATTTACATTGTTACATCAGAGGAGAAAAGGTCTATGTCTACTGAATTCACCCAGGAGGAAGACAGAATAACCATATAAAGCTCGACCTCATTTTCTTTAGTTTAAATGTATTCTTTCCTGATCCGAAAAGGCAATTTTCCTACAACTAATAGTAATCATATACAGCAGTGGTGGCTGGTGCTCAACATTTTTTGGGGGGCACAAGCAAACTGAAAAATTTAACTGTTAGTAATAAAGGACTGTAAATAGCCATTTATCAGGTGATTATGTATCATTACTGCTAGAAACAACTGTGCCCATCATATGCAGCCTCAGTGTGCCCATCATATGCAGCCTCAGTGTGCCCATCATATGCAGCCTCAGTGTGCCCATCATATGCAGCCTCACTGTGCCCATCATATGCAGCCTCACTGTGCCCATCATATGCAGCCTCACTGTGCCTGTCACAGTAGGCCAATCACATCCACATTTCAAGTAAAATAAAATAAAACCGCTTAAAGTGGTTGTAAACCCTTTTGTGCTTTTTTTTTTTTTTTTTTTTAACCTGCAAGACAAAGCTATAATGAGCTAGTATGACTAGCATACTAGCTCATTATGTACCACTTACCTTCGATCGGGGCCCCCGAAGTCGTCCGTGTCCCTCCTCTAGCCGCATCCATCGCTGCGGCGATAGCCGGAATGTTACTTCCGGGTATCGCCGCTGCAGCCAATCACAGCGCCGCTCCGGCGCTGTGATTGGCCGGAGCGGCGAAGACGTGACTCCGCGCATGCGCGCGTGAGCTGTCAAATTCGGCTACGTCGTCGAATGTTGCGACCTAGCCGAATTTGTGAATGGGGTGACGTCAGCGTCGCCGCATTTACATACAAATATCTCCTTAACCGTGTAGGTTAAGGAGATATTTCATGCACCTACAGGTAAGCCTTAATCTAGGCTTACCTGTAGGTCTTTGTTTAAAAAGTGGGTTTACAACCACTTTAACATAAGGTGTCCTCATCAGAGCCTCCTTTTACATCAGGTGTCCCAATAAAATTCCCCCTTTACAGCATTTGCCCCCTCTACATCAGGTGTCCTCATCAGTCCTCCTTTACAACAGGTGTCCTCATCAGAGTCCTCCTTTACATCAGATGTCCCAATCAGAGTCCTCCTTTACAGCATGTGCCTCCCTTTACATCAGAGTCCCCCTTTACAACAGGTGTCCCCATCAGTATCCCCCTATACACTATACATCAGGTGTCTTCATCAGAGTCCCCTTTTACATCAGATGTCCCCATCAGATGTCCCCATCATAGTCCCTCTCACATCAGATGTCCCCATCAGAGTCCCTCTTACATCAGATGTCCCCATCAGAGTCCTCCTCTACATTAGATGCCATCAGAGCCCCCCTTTAGATTATATGTCACCATCAGAGTCCTCGTTTACATTAGATGTCCCCCCACTCCCTTATAGAGGGAGTGGTGAGGGTGCAGATTTCAGTCCCCGGAGGACTTTCTAAAGGAAGCCAATAGAGCTTCTTGTTTGCAATACTTGTGATTGCAAACACATCATGCTTCCCATAGCAGCTGTGTGTCCGGCGCCCTGCACACACTTAAAGGGCCAGTATTTTTTTTTTTATGATGAGTAGCTTTGGATAGGCGGCGCCCCTGTGCCCCCTATGGGCGGGCCACAACTGATATACAGTATTTGTAATAAGAAGAACATCCAATCATTTTTATTAGTCATCTGGAACCAGATTATTCCTCATCCACAGAGCTCTAAAAACAAAACACCCCTTCCGTATACAGAGGTTATAAAAACGTACACTCAGGCCTGATGAACCTGAAGACGTGTCAGGCCTTTGAATGAGAAAAGAAATGCCCAGATGCATGAAATGAAAGTGAAACGGATGAGGAGACTTGCCACCGTACAAGCCAATTAGAAACAAACATCTCAATCCGTCGTTACCCATGACGTGATAGGTAACCCGCAGTGGAGTGTAGCCATGAGATAAATGAAGATATGACCCTGACATGTATACAAAGACAATGAAAATGAAATGTAGGTAAGTGCAGGACAAACTGACAGTCTGGGGAATAACGTGATAAGCCCACTGCCTCGGTGTGACGTCGTAAAACCTAAAATGTGAAGAACGAACCAAATGTACTGACAATGCAAAATATGAGCAAGACTGAAAATGTGACAACCCCATGAATTTGCAAAGGCCGAGAAACCTGAGGCGTAGCAGGCAAATTAAAAACGTACACTCAGGCCTGATGAACCTGAAGACGTGTCAGGCCTTTAAATGAGAAAAGAAATGCCCAGATGCATGAAATGTATGTGAAACGTATGAGAAACGGATAAGGAGACTTGCCACCGTACAAGCCAATTAGAAACGCTCATCTCAATCCGTAAGCACCCATAAACGTGACGGGTGACCCCCCCCTCCCCCAGCGGTGAAACGCCATAAATCGAACACAAACATGCCAATGCTACCAACTAGGAAACAACATGACTGAACCTGTATGAGAAATGTAAAAGCATGAGAAACGTACATTGCAAGAGAACACAACCAGCATGAGAAAATGTAACCGCATGAGAAATGAAAACACAAAAGAACATAATTTGCACGAGAAAACGCAACCGCACGAGACCATGATTAGCATGAGAAACACGACCGCATGATGACATAACAGGCATGAGAAACGTAACAGAGTGAGAAACATGACAGGCATGAGAAACGTAACCGCATGAGACACGTGACCGCATGAGACATGTAGTAAGAAAAACATGACTCGCATGAGAAACGTAATCACATGAGAAGCAAGAAATACATGAATTGCACGAGAAACGTAACCTATGAACAACCTAACATGAGCCACGTGACCGCATGAGCCACGTGACCGCATGAGAAAAGTAGCAAGACATACATGATTCGCATGAGAAACGTAATCACATGAGAAGCAAGCAAGGAATGCATGAATGGCACGAGAAACGCAACCGCATGAGAAACATAGTCGCATGAGAACGTAATCGCATGAACTAACCGCACGAGAAACGCAACCTCACGAGAAACACAACCGCACGAGAAACGCAACCTAAGAAACATAACTAGCATGAGAAACGTGATTTGCCTGAGAAACGTAACACATGAGAAACATACCTACCATGAGACACGTGATCGCATTAGAAACATATTGCATGAGAAACGCAACACATGAGTAGGGATGAGCTCGGTGTTCGAGTCGAACATAGGTTCGACTCGAACATCGGCTGTTCGCGCGTTCGGCGAACAACGAACGATTTGGGCCGTTCGCGCCAAATTCGAGTGACGCGAACGGCCCACAATACACTGCGCCATCGCAGTGTAATCCCGGCGCTGTGATTGGCCAAGCATGCACTGTGACCCTGCATGCTTGGCCAATCACAGCGCCGGCAGCGAGGAGAGCAATGATTGGCCACAGGCAGGATGCCTGTGGCCAATTATTGCTGAGGGGGTTTAGTACACGCCCCACACTATAAAAGGCGGCCAGCGCGGCGGCCTCGTGTAGTGTGTTGCGGCGCAGGGAAAGAGGATAGGCAGGGACAGTGTCATATTTTTTCTTTGCTAAACCTTGTGTGTAGGGACAGAGAAGGATAGGCAGGGAGAGTGTCAGTTTCATATTCTTTGCTAAACCTTGTGTGCTGAACCATATTGCTAAACCTTGTGTGTAGGGACAGACAAGGATAGGCAGGGAGAGTGTCAGTGTCATATTCTTTGCTAAAACTTGTGTGCTGAACCATATTGCTAAACCTTGTGTGTAGGGACAGACAAGGATAGGTAGGGAGAGTGTCAGTGTCATATTCTTTGCTAAACCTTGTTTGTAGGGACAGACAAGGATAGGCAGTCGAGAGTGTCAGTGTCATAATCTTTGCTAAACCTAGTGTGCTGAACCATATTGCTAAACCTTGTGTGTAGGGACAGACAAGGATAGGCAGTCGAGAGTGTCAGTGTCATAATCTTTGCTAAACCTAGTGCGCTGAACCATATTGCTAAACCTTCTGTGTAGGGACAGACAAGGATAGGCAGTCGAGAGTGTCAGTGTCATAATCTTTGCTGAACCATATTGCTAAACCTTGTGTGTACGGACAGACAAGGATAGGCAGGGAGAGTGTCAGTTTCATATTCTTTGCTAAACCTTGTGTGCTGAACCATATTGCTAAACCTTGTGTGTAGGGACAGACAAGGATAGGCAGTCGAGAGTGTCAGTGTCATAATCTTTGCTAAACCTAGTGTGCTGAACCATATTGCTAAACCTTGTGTGTAGGGACAGACAAGGATAGGCAGTCGAGAGTGTCAGTGTCATAATCTTTGCTAAACCTAGTGCGCTGAACCATATTGCTAAACCTTCTGTGTAGGGACAGACAAGGATAGGCAGTCGAGAGTGTCGGTGTCATAATCTTTGCTGAACCATATTGCTAAACCTTGTGTGTAGGGACAGACAAGGATAGGCAGGGAGAGTGTCAGTTTCATATTCTTTGCTAAACCTTGTGTGCTGAACCATATTGCTAAACCTTGTGTGTAGGGACAGACAAGGATAGGCAGTCGAGAGTGTCAGTGTCATAATCTTTGCTAAACCTAGTGCGCTGAACCATATTGCTAAACCTTGTGTGTAGGGACAGACAAGGATAGGCAGTCGAGAGTGTCAGTGTCATAATCTTTGCTAAACCTAGTGTGCTGAACCATATTGCTAAACCTTGTGTGTAGGGACAGACAAGGATAGGCAGGGAGAGTGTCAGTTTCATATTCTTTGCTAAACCTTGTGTGCTGAACCATATTGCTAAACCTTGTGTGTAGGGACAGACAAGGATAGGCAGTCGAGAGTGTCAGTGTCATAATCTTTGCTAAACCTAGTGTGCTGAACCATATTGCTAAACCTTGTGTGCAGGGAGAGAGAAGGATAGGCAGGGGACAGTGTCAGTGTCATTGTTGCTAAGCCTCCTGCACAGTATACACCTGAAGCTAGCCCTTATTGCTGGTTTTCCCATCTCCCTGCAGGCCATTAGAATGTCTGAAAGGCAAACAAGGAGAGGCAGACAGTCAGGAGCCAATAAAAGAGGGCAAGCAGGCTCTGTGTCTGGGGGCAACAGTGCTGGTCGTGGACGCGGTGCATTGTCATCAGCACATGGCCATGGGACACGCTTGTCCTTCTTTTCGGCAGCTGGACATGTTGAGCCACATCATGTCGAAGACTTGGTAGAGTGGATGACCAAGCCCTCCTCATCCTCTCTCACCCAGGCTCAGGGTACTGGCAAAGCAGCTGCCAAAGCGTCCTCTTCCCTGGTATCAATGTCATCATCAGTCACTCCTTCCCTAGACCCACCATGTCCTCCTCCTGAGGAGTCCCCCGAACTGTTTGAGCACAGTGTTGGGTACATGCTCCAGGAGGATGCCCAGCGTTTCGAAGGGTCTGATGATGATACCCAGCTAGAGGAAGGCAGTAGCGTGAGAGCAGAGAGAGGGGATGCTCAAGAAGGACACCAATCTGGCAGTCATGTTCCAGCAGCTGCAGCATACTGCCAGATTGGCTCCAGTGATGAGGAGGGAGGGGATGATGAGGTCACTGACTCCACGTGGGTGCCTAATAGGAGAGAGGAGGATGAGGAGGAGGCACATCTCCAACGAGGCAGGATGTCCTTGGGTGGCCAGCGTAAGGGCAGCACACCGACGGAATCACACCGCAGAGCTCCGCCTGTGCAGGGCGCTGCCTCTGCCCGTTATTCAAAAAGTTCTTTGGTGTGGGCCTTTTTTGAGGCGAGTGCATCAGATCGCACAGCTGCTGTTTGCAACATATGTCTCAAGCGTATATCGCGTGGCCAAAACATCACCCGCTTGGGCACCACATGCTTGACCAGACATATGTTGACCTGCCATGCAGCTCGTTGGCAAGCCTACCTTAAAGACCCACACCAAAGAACAAAGCGGACCTCTCCTTGCACCGCATCAGCTGGGATCTCCAACCCCACTATACCTTCAGTCCTCTCTGAAACCTGCACTGAGAGGAATGAAGGTGTAGAATTAGGTGTGTCACAGCCAAGTACTTGTGGCCACTCTGCTAGCAGTACACCGACGTCCGATTCTAGCAGGCAAATTTCTCTGCCCCAGCTGCTGGACCGTCGAAAGAAGTTCACTCCCAGCCATCCACATGCCCAGCGGTTGAATGCTAGCTTGGCTAAATTGCTAGCGCTTCAACTGCTGCCTTTTCAGTTGGTAGACTCGGCCCCCTTCCGTGAGTTTGTGCAATGTGCGGTTCCTCAGTGGCAGGTTCCCAAACGCCACTTTTTCTCACGGAAGGCGATTCCGACTCTCTACCGGCATGTGGAAGGCAATGTCTTGGCCTCGCTGGACAGGGCGGTCAGCGGTAAGGTGCATATTACCGCTGACTCATGGTCCAGCAGGCATGGACAGGGACGTTACCTTTCTTTCACGGCCCATTGGGTCACTCTTTTGGCAGCTGGGAAGGATGCAGGAC
Source organism: Rana muscosa (assembly GCA_029206835.1). Lineage (NCBI taxonomy): Eukaryota > Metazoa > Chordata > Amphibia > Anura > Ranidae > Rana > Rana muscosa. The sequence goes on along the minus strand of CM055123.1, from coordinate 400,708,193 downwards.
AAGGTGCAGTAGTGTTGGAGGTTGTTCCACCGCCACGCCTCCAAAATGCTACTACTGGTTGTGACACACCTCTATCCTCCACCCCCTCCTCTTCTTCTTCCTCCGTGGCCTCTTCATGTGCTTTGTCCTCGGAACCAGCGGTGCTCCGTAGGCGTTCAAGGGGCTACGCAAGTACGCAGGCAAAAAGATGCCATGCCGTGCTTGCGCTGGTGTGTTTGGGGGACAGGAGCCACACTGGGGCAGAGGTTCTGTCTGCTCTGCAGGGGCAGGCCGAGAGGTGGTTAACGCCACGCCAGCTTAAGCCAGGAATGGTAGTTTGCGACAATGGCACCAACCTCCTCTCCGCTCTCCGACAGGGACAACTGACCCATGTGCCCTGTGTGGCTCACGTCCTTAACCTGGTGGTGCAGCGGTTCTTGGGCAGGTACCCGGGCTTACAGGATGTCCTGAGGCAGGCCAGGAAAGTCTGTGTGCATTTCCGCAGATCTTATAATGCCAGTGCTCGCCTGGCTGAGCTGCAAAAGGAGTTGAACCTGCCCAAGAACCGCCTTATATGTGACATGCCCACCAGGTGGAACTCAACGTTGGCCATGCTGCAGCGGCTGCACACGCAGCAGAGGGCCATCAATGAGTACCTGTGCGACTACGGCACCAGGACAGGGTCAGGGGAGCTCGGGTTTTTTTCACCACGCCAGTGGGGCATGATCAGGGATGCATGCACTGTCCTGGCACCATTTGAGGAGGCCACAAGGATGGTGAGCAGTGACAGTGCATGCATCAGTGACACTGTACCTCTTGTCCACCTGTTGGAACATACGCTGCGTGGAATAATGGACAGGGCACTTGAGGCAGAACAGAGGCAGGAAGAGGAGGACTTCCTTGCCTCTCAAGGCCCCCTTTACCCAGACAGTGTTCCTTCTGTCCCACCCATCGCACAGGAAGAGGAGGCGGAGGAGGATTGTGTCAGCATGGAGGTGGAGCCTGGCACTCAGCATCATCAGCAGCAGTCTTTTAGGGATGATTTACAGTCCCAAGAAACCAGTGGACTTGTACGTGGCTGGGAGGAGGTGGCTGCGGATCATGTCGTCCTTAGTGACCCAGAGGACTCCGGACTGAATGCCTCAGCTAACCTACGCTGCATGGCCTCCCTTATCCTGCAAAGTCTGCGGAAGGATCCTCGTATTCTTCGGATCAAGGAGAGGGACCATTACTGGCTGGCCACTCTCCTTGATCCACGGTACAAGGGTAAGGTTGCGGACCTTATCTTACCATCGCAGAGGGAGCAGAGGATGAGACAACTCCGGGAGGCCTTGCAGAAAGGTCTGTGCAACGCGTTCCCAGAGACTGGGAGGTTACAAACTCCTGGTCTTGGACAACGAGTTGCTGAGGCTTCGGTCAGTCAAAGAAGGAGCGGTGGGGAAGGTGGCCGTCTGACCGAAGCGTTCAGACAATTCTTTAGTCCGCAGCCCCAAGGTATGATCGGTTCCAGCAACCATCGCCAGCGTCTGATATACATGGTGCAGGAATACCTAGGGGCAAGGTCAGACTTGGACACCTTCCCCACCGAAAATCCTCTGGCTTACTGGGTCTTGAGGATGGATCACTGGCCAGAGCTTGCACAGTATGCAATTGAGCTACTGGCCTGTCCTGCATCCAGCGTTCTTTCAGAACGCACATTCAGTGCTGCTGGAGGATTTGTCACGAATCACAGGGTGCGCCTGTCCACCGACTCTGTTGATCGACTGACTTTCATAAAGATGAACCAGTCTTGGATCACCACCAGCTACCAAACACCTGAAGCTGATATAACAGACTAATTTATTTTCAAATGTCACATCCCTTCAAGACTGATGCTGATGCTGAGAGTTTGTCCTGTTATGTTGACTGACTATCCTCCTCCTCCTCAATGATCCGATTGACGATGATAGCTTGGAAGAACATTTTTGTTTCTGGGTGCCGCCACCAGTGGCTAAGGCCCATATTTTCAGCCCCTGTTTAACAGGGGTGTGTTATTACAATTTTTTATGCAATGCTTTGCAGCAGGGCTCATTCCTGCACTCCAACTAGAGTATCTGGGAGTGGTTGCAGTGTCGTGGCACCAGCACCAGTGGCTAAGGCCCAATTTTTCAGCCCCTGTTTAACAGGGGCGTGTAATTACAATTTTTGATGCAATACTTTGCAACAGGGCTCATTGCTGTGCTCCAAGTACAGTATCTGTGATGGGTTGCAGTGTTGTGGCACCAGTGCCTAAGGCCCAATTTTTCTGCCCCTGTTTAACAGGGGCATGTAATTACAATTCTTGATCTAATAATTCACAGCAGGGCCCATTCCTGCGCCCACCAAGACTAACTGTGAGGCCTTACAGTGTTGTGTCAACACCACCACCACCACCACCACCAAAGGCCCAATTTTTCAGCCCCTGTTCAACAGGGGCATGCAATTACAATTCTTGATCTAATAATTCACAGCAGGGCCCATTCATGCGCCCACCAAGAGTAACTGTGAGGGCTCACAGTGTTGTGGCAACACCAACATGTAAGGGGCAAATTTCAGCTGAGTATATACGGCAGGCCCCTACTTTCAAACATCCAACTTACAAACGACTCCTCCTTGCAAACGGAAGGATACAACAGGAAGTGAGAGGAAATCTACCCCTAGGAAGGCAAATTCTCTCCTGTGATGCCGCGTACACACGATCATTTTTCCCGTCGGGAAAAATTAAATTTTTTTTTTTTCGCCGAGAAAAATGATCGTCTATGGGCTTTATGTCGTTTTTTTCGACGAGAAAAACGGCATTAAAAACGCAGATAAAAATTAGAACATGTTCTAATTTTTCTCGTCGTTTTTTTCGACATGTTTTCCGCGGCAGTGTTTCCCATAGGGAAACACTGCCGCGGAGCCCACACACGGTCGTTTTTTTCGACCAAAAAAAAAATGACATTTAAAACGGCCGTGTGTGAGGGGAACAAGCTGTTCCTCGTTTTTAACGTCGATTTTTTCGACGGTGTTTTCACCGTCGAAAAAATCGATCGTGTGTACGCGGCATAAGAGTTCATATGGGAAAAAAAGTGTCTCCTCTCCACTGATTCTTTATCACCAATTCTTGTTTCAATAAAAACCCCAAATTTTCAAAAAACATTTGTCATTAGGACGGAAAGTGAGGTGAACTGTTCTGAACAGGTGCACACTGCACAGACAGCAAAACAAATGTTACAGGGGTGATAACCCTTCCCTAGGATATCCAAAAAGCTTAAAAATAGATTTTTTGCCTGGAGCTACACTTAAACAATGTACCTGTTCAAAATTACAAACAGATTCTACATAAGAACAAACCTACAGTCCCTGTCTTGTATGCACCGCCTGTATACGGCTGTTCAGAGTATATAGGGCCTTTTTTATTTTGTGTGCGGGGTTCCGCTTAATATCCATACAAGACCCAAAGGGGCTGGTAATGGGCTGGGGTAAGGGGGGGGGGGGGGTGTGATGGGGTAGCTATGTCATTTTTCTTAAAGATTTTCATCCATATTACCGGGACCAGACATTACATTAAAGCCGCAAGCAGTTTTAAATGGCTTTTTTTCCTTTAGAAATGTAATTTTGTGCAGGGACAGTTCTAAACACGGGAAACACGTGGCACTTCACAGACATACTTTAGACACCCCCCCCAGGTACGATATTTAAAGGAATATTTGACTTTTTTTTTTCACTTTATGCATCATTAAAATGACTGCTCCAGAAAAACGGCCGTTTTTAAAACTTCTTTTTGCATTGATACATGTCCCCTGGTGCAGAACCCGGGTTCCCAAACCCTTTTTAGGACAATAACATGCATAATAGTTGTTATAATTAGCACTTTAGAATTCAAACGTTCGCATCCATTGTATTTAATAGGGTTCTAAAGTTCGTGCGAACTTTCGGTCCGTTCGCGGGTCCTGGTGCGAACCGAACCCGGGGGTGTTCGGCTCATCACTACACATGAGAAACATACCTAGCGTGAGAAACGTAACACATGAGAAACATTTTTACATGAGAAACGCAACACATGAGAAACGCAACACATGAGAAACGCAACACATGAGAAACGCAACACATGAGAAACGCAACACATGAGAAACGCAACACATGAGAAACGCAACACATGTGAAACGTAACACATGAGAAACGCAACACATGAGAAACGCAACACATGAGAAACGCAACACATGAGAAACGCAACACATGAGCAACGCAACACATGAGCAACGCAACACATGAGCAACGCAACACATGAGCAACGCAACACATGAGCAACGCAACACATGAGCAACGCAACACATGAGCAACGCAACACATGAGCAACGCAACACATGAGCAACGTAACACGCATGAGAAACGTAACACGCATGAGAAACGTAACACGCATGAGAAACGTAACACGCATGAGAAACGTAACACGCATGAGAAACGTAAAACGCATGAGAAACGTAAAACGCATGAGAAACGTAAAACGCATGAGAAACTACCTAGCATGAGAAACGCAACACATGAGAAACGTAATCGCACGAGAATATACCTAGTATGAGAAACGTAACGCATGAGAACATAACTAGCCTGAGAAACGTAATCGCATCCGAAACGTAAACGCATAAAACGAAATTGCACGAAAAAAAACCCAACCGCAAGAGAAACGTAATCGCATGAGAACATTAGCATGAGAAACGCAAAACATGGAACAATCGCATGAGAAACGTAAAACACATGAGAAACGTAATCCCATGAGAAAAACTAGCACGAGAAACGTGATCGCCTGAGAAACGTGAATTGAAATAGTAACCGTCTCTTCATACACTCACTGAGCTCACATGGCTGAAAACATACACATTGTGTACACAAGAGACAGGGGGAGACTGACCGTAAAGCCAATTGTCCGGTAAACGCGATAACTGCCAGAACATAATGGGGAGGGAAGGACGTACTATCTCATCTACCTGCTGTACTGGGGGAGGGTGGAGCAGGCCCCTGGTCCCCCCCCCCCTCAACGCCAACCCACGCGGCCAGCCCTATGAGTGACACACACCCTACCACTACCCCCCACCATGCAGGAATACCCCCAAACAACACCCCCCCCGACACAGAATCTCATGCCACACCACACATAAAGCCCAACATCACTGCCTGGCTCACCAGGATCTGTCTCAGAGCCTGTCAGTGTTAACACTAACCCCTTCCCTTCCCACAATAGCTCCCCCGGAGATCTGTAGTCCTCAAGTAAAAGCGCCTCTGGCACAGCATGCAGAGTGCTGCAGGTTCTGAATGTTTAAACCCGGCGGGAGGCTGTGTGAGGAGAGGGCTCAGACCGTAACTCACCTCACGTGGGACAGTGTGACCGGAGGGGATCAGAAGGGGACTTCCGGTTACCGATCTGAGGAGATTACCTCGTTCTACCAAGCATAACAAAGGCTACAAAACATATTACCCAGACTAGCCACCCTCACCCCACCCGAAGCCCCCCTGATTGAAACCTGAAACCCCGCACGTGAGAGCGGGGAGAAGCGGCGCCTGCTGCAGTAGAACGACAAACGGAAATGACGTCAGAAAGGTCGCACCGGAAATGATGCCTGTCAGCACGAGAGCGACGTAGACAGGCAAGGAGGAGAGAGGGCGGGCTTAAATACCTTCCGACTCCTCCTACAAATTCAGGCGGACCTGCAGTCCCGCCTTCTAACCTATTGTCGCCGCTGCCGCCCCCTATTCATGTGCCCGGCCCCCTGTTGAGTGCCGGCCATCTGAATTACAGCGGTGGGTGTGTTTTGGAAGTGCCTGATTTAGAGCCATTGGCTTTAATAGGCTTCCTGATTAGAACCTGTGGGCTCTAATCGGCTTCCAAATGGTTAAACAGCGGGCGCACGTCTGTGCGTTGCCTGTTTAAACCATGCTGTGTTAGGGAATCGCTTCCCTAACACTGACCCGCCTCTCAGCCAATCAGGTGCACCAGATCTGGTTACCGGTCACCTGATTGGCTGAAGCGATATCGAGGACGAGAGAAGACATCGAGGACTCGGAGGGAGCGTGGTGGACCTGAGAAAGGTAAGTGCCGGCGGGGGGACAAGCTGGCTGCATTTGAGGGGAAACTGGCATCATTTGAGGGGGAAAACTGGAGGCGTTTGATGGGCACAGTGGCGGCAATTGATGTTTTTTTATTTTTTTAGTTTGTTTACGCCCCCCAATATTTTGAGCACCAGCCGCCACTGTTTACCACATTAGCCAATGTTCACAATTAATGAGGAGGAGATACTGTACACCATATGAAAGGTCCTTCTCTATTCCTCAATATAATGTCATGTTCCCAACAAATGAGGAGGAGATACTGTACACCATATGAAAGGTCCATCTCCATTCCTCAATATAATGTCATGTTCCCAACAAATGAGGAGGAGATATTGTACACCATATGAAAGGTCCATCTCCATTCCTCAATATAACGTCATGTTCCCAACAAATGAGGAGGAGATACTGAGATTGCAGGCTTGGCTGGATTAAATCAGGTTTGGTCTCCACCCAGAGACTGGCCACATTAATCACCTTGCAGGTGGACAGACAGACATGGAGAAGGCCATATGAAAGGTCCATCTCCATTCCTCAATATAACGTCATGTTCCCAACAAATGAGGTGGAGATACTGTAGACTAGGGGTCCCCAATCTGCAGACCAGTACCAGTCGGTGGCCTGTTGATGACGGTCCACGTAGCAGGAGGTGAGTGGTGACTGCAGTCCGGACAGGACTATCACAGAGCACGGTCGCCACTCACCTCCTGCTGTGCGGTCATAACACTTCTCCTGTGTGCCCTCTCCCGGGCCTCTCACCTCACAGACTATATCATGTAATGGGCAGGGAAGGGGGCAGGAGATCTGGAGAGAGAGTGGGAGTCTTTTCATGTTACCAAGCATCCAGATCTACAGCTCCTCCCACCCCCTGCCCTGCTGATTGGATGACATCATCGGTGGGGCGGGAGACCCGGCAGAGGACACACAGGGCTGATAACTGCCTCTGCCCTGCTGAAGGTAGGACTGTGCAGGGGAGGAAGAGATTTAAAGAGGCAGTGATGGGAGGACCATGACTGCAAGGAGACTGGAATGGGGGCTGTGATTGCGGGGGGCACTGTAATGTAAAGGGGCACAGTGATGGGGGAGGGGCTGTGATTGCGGGGGGGCACTGTAATGTAAAGGGAGACTGTGATGGGGGAGGGGCTGTGATTGCGGGGGGCACTGTAATGTAAAGGGGCACTGTGATGGGGGAGGGGCTGTGATTGCGGGGGGGGGGCACTGTAATGTAAAGTGGCACAGTGATATAAAGGGACATTGAATACAAGATTCCAACAATTCTTCTAACATTTATTGTAAAATTGTTTCTCAGCAGATGACCATAATGTCCGGAATACGTCTGAGGAATCTTCTGATAAATCACATCCCAGGACTCTAAGATCTCACAGGAGAAATACTTTAATAGATCCGTCTATTCCCGAGGAATCTTCTTCAGGGCAGGAAGGAGATCACACAGAAGAGAGGTCATTGTCATGTTCAGAGTGCGGGAAACTTTTTACAAAAAATATATCACTTCTTAGACACAAGAAATATCACACTGCTGAGCGTCCCTATTCATGTTCAGAGTGCGGGAAGTGTTTCATTACCAAGCAAACTCTTCTTACACACCAGTACAGTCACACGGGTGAGCGTCCCTTCTCATGTTCAGAGTGTGGTAAATGTTTCACTGTAAAAGGAAAACTACTTACACATAAAAAAAGTCACACAGGTGAGCGTCCCTTTCCATGCTCAGAGTGCGGGAAGTGTTTCATTACCAAGCAAAGTCTTCTTACACACCAGAACAGTCACACGGGTGAGCGTCCCTTCTCATGTTTAGAGTGTGGGAAAGGTTTCACTGAGAAAACAAATCTTATTAAACACCAGAAGCTTCACACGGGGGAGCGTCCCTATTCATGTTCTGAGTGCGGGAAAGGTTTCATTGTGAAAGCAAGCCTTCTTGTGCATCAGAGATATCACACGGGCGAGTGTCCTTATACATGCTCGGAGTGTGGGAAACGTTTCAAATGGAAATATTCATTAGATTTACACCATAAGCTTCACACGGGTGAGCGTCCCTATTCATGTTCAGAGTGCGGGAAATCTTTCACGACAAAAGGAAACCTTGTGCTACATCAGAGAACTCACATGAGAGAACGATCTTTCTCATGATAACAGTGGTGTGTTGGGGGAGGGGCGGAATATATTGAATGTTTTTCAGGTTGGGTTTGATAGATCTGAGTCTGCAGGGATTGAATTCTAGTAATATGATCCTCTAATCATACAGAGATGACTCGGTCCCGCACTCACACAGACCGCACCATACAACTAAACTGTGCTAATACATGGCCAGATATGACAATACATGGACAACACTTCTTATTGGTTGATATCGGTTTCTGTACATTATTGTTCTTTTTATGTTTTACTGAAGAAGCCGGCTTCTGATTGGTCCAACCAATAATACATAATTTTTTTGTTTATTATCTTCAATTATAAATGTTTTGATTTACATTCTAGCTTAGATTTTTTATTGTTTATTACCCACTTGAAGATCGCCATGTTATTCCCCCTTCCTGTATACGCCATTCTTTCATTCTTAGCACAGTGATATTTGACTGACAATTACTCGGTCATACAACTCGGTACCCAAATTAATCTTCTATCATTTTTATGAGACATGTAAAGCTTTCCTTTTAGTTGTTTCTCCATCACTTTTACTATACAGTATAATGGCAAAGAGACAAAAAAAAATTTGAATAAAAAGCATTTTTCTTAGTTTCTCTCATAAAAAATGCAAATTTATAACCTTTCTTCATTAATTTAGGGAAACATTTATTTTTCTACATTTCTTTGGTAACATACAAAGCAAATCCGTGTATATTATCTACTCTGTGTGGAAGTTATAAAGTCTTCAAACTATGGTATATATATTTGAAAATGAATCAATCCTGATGTTCTGATGGCCTATGTCAATTCTTGAGGCTCTAAAATGCCAGGACAGTACAAATACCTCCAAAATGACACCTAAGTAGACAGTCCAAGGTATTTAGTAAGAGGCATGCAGAGTTTTTTGATGCTGTAAGTTTTTGCCGCAATCTTTTTGAAAAATAAAGAAATGAAATAAAATCTGATTATTTGTATTAGTTATTTCTCACACACAGCTCGGGTATACTTACAATTACACATCAAAACACTTTCTTCTACTCCTTCCAATCATGAGGATACCACAAGTGTGAGACTTTTTATATGTCTATGTAGCGATGTCCTTAAATCTAGAGGGCCGTTTGAGTGATAACTACACTTAGGCACTGTAATTGTCAGGTTATTCATTGACCATTTTTATCCTCAGGGGAAAATGCTGGTGTGTGTGGTTCCCTGTGGCCTGCGGGTGGCGCTGCCATTCTGGGCCAGGGTTGAACCGCTAGCATAGTGCTGTGCCTTTTGTGTCCCCTTTCGGCAGTAGTGCAGTGGGTGTGTTCGACCTGCTGTGCATGCCGGGAGAGGATATAAAAGGGGCAGATGCCTCCTGATCGGGGTCCGAACCCCAGGCACCTTTTGCCTGGGGGCAAGTGTCATTGGAACCCCAGGCACCTTTAGTCTGGGGGCGAGTGTTGGTCGGAGTCCTAGGCACCTTTGGCCTAAGGCTAATGTGTAGCTGTTCCATCCTGGGCACCTTTAGTCCCGGGGTGAAGTACTGTTGGAGAATCAGTTCCAGGCACCTTTAGCCCTGGAACTGCAACTAAAACCAGTACTGCACCAGGGATCACTCTGAATAATCCCTGGCTGTTGTTAGACTTGCTGATTTGTGATAGGCCAGGGGCCTGCAGTACCCCTTCTTGATGGCCTAGTTACTTAGCAGCATTAAATGGTTGATGGACTACTGATCCCAGCCCGTCCGACCTGCAAACCCTGTGCCCTCAGGCCACAGCGATTTGACACATAACCCCACAGTCTCTCCTCTGGCCTTGCACCCAGCTCCCCTGGCATGCCCCTTCCAGATATCCACTGTGCCTCACTCACCGAGCTTCTCCTGCTCTGAGTCCTTCATGAAGAATTTACCCGGACCGTGCGTACCGACTGCTTCTCCAGCTCCTCTGTTCCAGGACACCTCTCCTTGACCATGTAAGGTGAGGCTCCCTCCCAACTCCCAAGCTCCTGTACCACTCCCCCCCCCCCAGATGGTAGTGAGCCTCCTGCTGCAGTCTAACACTCCATTCTTCACTTCACCCAGCCGATAACCCCCCTCCAGTGGGCTGGACCTTAGTTTATGTAGGAGGCCTGCCCCCTGCCAATCCTAGTTGGGGATTGGTCAGGGCTCCTCACATGAACTCCCTGTCACTCCAATTCCCAGCCCTGCCCCTCTTCCAGAACATTTTCTTTGGAAGCAGGGGAGGCGCCCAAGAACTGAAAGATGGGTAGTCACACCCACTGCTACACTAACCACACCCTGCCCCCCAGATCAAAACAAGCAGGCCTAGCATGCAGCATAGGCCTGCCTAAATTTAACTGCCTGGCAGCTATCACCCAAAACACCTTACCTCTAGCGCCTACCTTATGGTAGAGGGCGCTACAAAAGTATGGGCTTACTAACAATTACACTTCAAAACACATTCTTCTACCCCTCCCAAGTACGGGGATGCCACATGTGTGAGACTTTTTTTAATGTCTGGATTGATTATGTGCTCACTAAATGAAGGGTGCGTAACCCTGCGCACCAAAGACCATTGGTATTAAATAAGAATAGGAGGTTATAAGCGCAGAGGCTTGGTCATAATATCTAATATGTAAGCAGTGTAATTATAAGGTATAAGTCCATGATAAGACCAAAAATGTCCAAGGCACTAGGGCAGGCTTCTTGGTGGAGTTTAGTAGACTTTGAATATACAAGGACAAAAACAAAGGCAGAGAAGTGCCTCTGAGTGCAGTAAGACTTTGTATTTTAAAAGACCCCACACCAGAGCTACTTACAATAGATGGGTAAACATTAGGCACATCAATAAGTGTAGGTCCAGGACGCCAGTTGGAGCAGGCTGTGGGAACTGCTGGTACCGCCAGATGGAATGTGACAGAAGTCCCTGTGTGGAGGAGGAAGTTGGCCAAAGTCCTTCCAGAAGTGGGTGGGCAGCCAGGAGAAGGATGACACAGGCAGGGCTCAGGACCAGAATGCAACGCGTTTCGGAGCATGCACTATACCTCATAGGGGCATGTGCGCTCCCTTCTCAAGCAAATAACAACACCTAATGATGTGGTGTGTGTATGTATATGTGTGTATGTATATGTGTGTATATATATATATATATTGTGAGGGGGTTAGCTCGGCAGCGGGTGTGTGTGACCCCCGGGATGTGCTCCCCACACAAAAACAGGCCCAGCAAACGGAGGTTGTGGTTTTCAAAATCAAAAAAAGGTGCGGTTTATTTTCTATTTACAGTGACAAAACACAGCAAAGCCAAAAGAAACATAAACAAAATAAATCCTGGTCAACTTGACCTCTGACTAAACATACAGGTTTCCTAACTAACAACTGGGATCAGCCTAGTGCTGTCCTAGTCCCTAAGTCCCTGGTTTTAAATGTCCAAGCAAATAGCCACACAGGCTTTGTCTCACCGCACAGGGGTTCACTCTCCCTAGACAGTCCACACAGGTCTGGGTCCAGGCATGAGCTAACATCTAATGAAGCTGGGAGTTCTTATAGAGGCCTAAATGAGCTGACAAGCTTCAGCTGGTCTCATCAACTCCCTGTCTGCACGACGCCCCACACTCTCCCTAGAGGTATGAGTCATCCATGAGCCCACTAGCCTTAGCTGGGCTTATACAACTCTCCACCTAGTTGTATAAGTCGGCGTAAAGCCTGAATCTGGGCGAAATATATCTACCCCCTTGGATGCAACCAGGTGACTTTACCTTCCTGCTGTCACATACCCCCCCCTCTTGTTTTAACCTCGGGGTTGGAACACCAGCAATCAGGCATTCATGTACTCGAGACAAAGCATCCACATTCCCCATTTGAACGCCAGGGCGATGCTTTACTGTGAAGTTGAATTCCTGGAGGGCCAGGAACCACCTATTCACTCTTCTATTTGTTTCCTTGTTTTGAGCCATCCACTTTAACGGAGCGTGATCCGTAACCATGTCAAAGTGCCTACCTAGCAGGTAGTACCGAAGGGAATCTAGAGCCCACTTCACCGCTAAACACTCCTTTTCAACGGTGGCGTAATTTACCTCATGGGACTTCAACTTCCTGCTGAGGTAAATGACTGGGTGCTCTTCCCCGTTCCAGACCTGGGACAATACTGCTCCTAACCCCACATCTGACGCATCACTTTGTACGACAAAGTCTTTAGAGAAGTCGGGTGAGTACAACACTGGCTGGCTACATAAGGCTTGTTTCAAGAATTGGAATGCTGCCTCAGCCTCGGGGGTCCATTTAATCATGACCGACCCTTTCCCCTTCGTTAGGTTGGTTAGGGGCACAGCCTTAGAAGCAAAGTGGGGAATGAATTGCCGATAATACCCAGCGATTCCCAGAAAGGCTCGTACCTGCTTCTTGCTGTTGGGACGTGGCCAACTCTGGATGGCCTCGACTTTGTTGAGTTGGGGTTTTATTACTCCCCTCCCAATGGTGTACCCAAGATATTTGGCCTCCTCCTGCCCAATGGTACACTTCTTGGGGTTAGCCGTAAACCCCGCTTCCCGAACAGAGTCCAGGACTGCTTGCACTTTTGGCAGATGTGTGGCCCAATCTGTGCTATGGATAATTACGTCATCCAGGTAAGCCGCAGCATACTTCCGATGGGGCCTCAGCATCTGGTCCATTTTCCGCTGGAATGTGGCCGGCGCATTCTGTAACCCGAACGGCATTCTCTTATATTGGAACGCCCCGTCTGGGGTTACAAATGCGGTTTTCTCTTTGGCCAATTTGGCCAGGGGGATTTGCCAATACCCTTTTGTGAGGTCAAGAGTCGTCATGTATCGGGCTGTTCCCAGCCGGTCGATCAACTCATCTATACGTGGCATGGGGTAGGTGTCAAATTTTGTAACTTTGTTCAACTGACGAAAATCGTAACAAAATCGCCAGCTCCCATCCGGTTTAGGCACCAACACAATGGGACTAGACCAATCACTTTGGGACTCCTCTATCACCCCTAAGTTCAGCATTTTCTGTACTTCCTCCCGTATTGCCTCCCGTCGGGCCTCTGGGATCCGATAGGGTTTTAACTTCACCCTTTCACCGGGCGGGGTAATGATGTCATGCTCTACCCCAGATGTTTGTCCCGGCAGCTCAGAGAATACCTCCTTGTTGCGAAGCACAAACTCCTTAACCTCCTGTTGTTGGGGTTGTGACAAGGTGGCTGCTATTCCAACCTCAGGAATCACGCAACCAGTTTGAGCTGGTGACCAAGTGTCTGCGACTAGGGACTCTCTATCCCTCCAGGCTTTCAACAGATTAACGTGATAGATCTGTTCGGGCTTTCGCCTTCCTGGTTGTCTGACCTTGTAATTCACTTCGCTCACTTTTTCCATTATCTCGTAGGGGCCTTGCCATTTGGCAAGGAATTTACTTTCAACCGTAGGGACAAGTACCAGTATCCTATCCCCCGGGGAAAAGGTACGGGTCTTGGCTCCACGGTTGTACACTCTCTGCTGTGCTAACTGCGCTTGGGCCAAATGTTCCTTCACGATGGGCATTACCTGTGCAATTCGGTCTTGCATCAGGGCGACATGCTCAATCACACTCCTGTGGGGAGAACTCTCACTTTCCCAAGTTTCCTTGGCAATATCCAACAGCCCTCTTGGGTGTCTCCCATACAGTAACTCAAAGGGGGAGAATCCCGTAGAGGATTGGGGCACCTCCCTAATAGCAAACATCAGATAAGGAAGTAGACAGTCCCAATCCTTTCCATCTCTATCCACCACTTTCTTCAACATTTGTTTTAGGGTTTTGTTGAATCTTTCAACCAGCCCATCGGTTTGGGGGTGATACACAGATGTACGTAATTGCGTCACTTTGAACAATTTACACAGCTCCTTCATAACCCGGGACATAAAGGGTGTACCTTGGTCCGTAAGCAGTTCTTTACAAATACCCACCCGGCTAAACACCAGAGATAGCTCTTTGGCTATGGTTTTGGCCGAGGTATTTCGGAGAGGGATCGCTTCTGGATAACGGGTGGCATAGTCCATTATAACTAATATGTACTGGTGCCCCCTAGCGGACTTGATTATAGGACCTACCAAATCCATGGCGATCCTCTCAAACGGGACCTCAATGATGGGTAGAGGGACCAGCGGGCTACGGAAATGTGGCATCGGGGCCGACCTCTGACACACAGGGCAGGAGGAACAATAATTTTCTATGTCCTTCATCACCCCCGGCCAATAGAATCTCTGTAATACCCTCTCTCGGGTTTTCTCTGTCCCCAGATGACCTCCAAGAATGTGCCCATGGGCCAACTCCAACACCAACTTCCTGTAAGGTTTGGGCACCACAAGCTGCTCAACGGTTTCTTCTGCCCTTTTTGCCACCCGATACAGTAGGTCCTTCTCTACGCTGAAGTATGGGTAAGTGCAGGTATTATCTGGGTTCACTAACTCGCCATCTATTTTCACTACGTTTTCCCGTGCCTTTATTAGGGCGGGGTCTTTCAACTGTTCTGTGGCAAAGTTTTCCCTGTGAACCTCAAGATCAGAAAACTCCACAGACGGTAGGTTTTCGTCTGAGGAGGTGGGCTCCTCTCCAGTTTCTTGAGTCTCCCCTGCCAATACTGATAAGGGAAATTCCGGAGAGTCCTCACCACTCTCAGGGGAGTTCTGGCTATCACATTCCTGGTACATAGGGGCACCAGTGGGGGGCTCAGGATCATCCCACAGTTCCCAGAACTTCGGAAAATCCCTTCCCACAATGGCGTCATACGGTAACTGAGATACTAAGCCCACTGGATGAGAGAGGGTACCTTTGGGGGTCTCGAAACACACTGTAGTCACTGGATACTCTCGGGTGTCCCCATGCACACAAATAACAGCTACCTTGCTATTCCCAGAGACCTCTGTTTTAACTAACTCAGCCTTTATCAGGGTCACAAGGCTACCTGAATCCAGCAATACCACAACATTTCTACCATTAACACACATTTTGCATAAATGTTTCTCAGTTCCTCGAATGGCAGTGCATGCGACTGTCGCACACAGCGACTGACGTCTGCCCGTCAGAAAGTCACACTGCATGGGTTCCTCCACAACCGGGCAATTGGCTGCAATATGTCCCGCTTGCCGGCAGCGGTAGCAAACGATCCTTCTTGCCGCCTCTTGAGCCGCTGATTTCCCAGGCTGTTCTCGCCAAACTTGGGGTAGAGCTCCCACCCTCTCACTCTCTCCACCCTTACCCCTTGGAATCCTCTTATCCGCCCCTGGGGATGGTCTGGTCTTAGGGTGGAAAGTCCGAGTGTCTCTGGAAGAGGCCGTCAGGTTCTCTGTAGCCAAGTATTTCTCCACACGATCCACAAGACCATCGGCCGTCTCTGGGTCTCCATGGCTTACCCACTTTTGGATGGCAGTAGGAAGAGCTCTCAAAAACCGATCCATTACAACACGTTCCACAATCTTTGGTGCGGACAAAGTCTCTGGCTGTAGCCACTTTCTGCTTAGGTGAATGAGATCATACATTTGAGACCTGGGGGGTTTTCCAAGCTGGAAAGTCCAGTTATGCACACGCTGAGCCCGGACAGCCTGGGTGACACCCAGCCTTGCCAATATTTCAGCTTTTAGCATCACATAGTCTTTTGCTTGGTCAGGCTCTAGGTCATAGTAAGCCTTCTGCGATTCACCAGTTAACAGAGGAGCCACCAGTCCAGCCCACTGCTCCTCAGGCCACTTTTCTCTTTCAGCAGTCCTTTCAAATGTGGTCAAAAATACCTCTGGATCATCCTCTCCAGTCATTTTTGTCAATAAACGACTCACCCCAAAGGACGCGGTATTAGTGGGACGGCTTTCCTCACTGGTCTGCGGACGTTGCTGCATTACTGCTTCCATTTGTTGTAGTCTCTGCTCTTGCTTCTGTAACAGGTCTATGAAGCGGGCCTCAGATTGCTGCTGGGCTTGTTGCTGAGCTTCCAGACTCTGTTGGTGAGCTTGCTGCTGGGCTGCAAGGCTCTGTTGATGAGCTTGCTGCTGGGCTGCGAAGTTCTGTTGTTGAGCTGCAAGGCTCTGTTGATGAGCTGCAAGGCTCTTTTGCAAACCTGCATTTGTCTGCTGTTGATTGGCATTTGCTAGAGCCAGCTGCTTCAGTATCTCCTCCATGCTGGCTTAAAAAAAACTGCCACTGGTTCTCCACCAACTGTGAGGGGGTTAGCTCGGCAGCGGGTGTGTGTGACCCCCGGGATGGGCTCCCCACACAAAAACAGGCCCAGCAAACGGAGGTTGTGGTTTTCAAAATCAAAAAAAGGTGCGGTTTATTTTCTATTTACAGTGACAAAACACAGCAAAGCCAAAAGAAACATAAACAAAATAAATCCTGGTCAACTTGACCTCTGACTAAACATACAGGTTTCCTAACTAACAACTGGGATCAGCCTAGTGCTGTCCTAGTCCCTAAGTCCCTGGTTTTAAATGTCCAAGCAAATAGCCACACAGGCTTTGTCTCACCGCACAGGGGTTCACTCTCCCTAGACAGTCCACACAGGTCTGGGTCCAGGCATGAGCTAACATCTAATGAAGCTGGGAGTTCTTATAGAGGCCTAAATGAGCTGACAAGCTTCAGCTGGTCTCATCAACTCCCTGTCTGCACGACGCCCCACACTCTCCCTAGAGGTATGAGTCATCCATGAGCCCACTAGCCTTAGCTGGGCTTATACAACTCTCCACCTAGTTGTATAAGTCGGCGTAAAGCCTGAATCTGGGCGAAATATATCTACCCCCCTGGATGCAACCAGGTGACTTTACCTTCCTGCTGTCACAATATATATATATATATATACACAGACCAGCCAGCCGGAAGTTTCCTGCCAACTCATGGAGAGAACTGAGCAAGGTACAAAAGAATTAAAAACACTGGTATATTTTGTAACACATAAATACATAATAATAAATAATAAAGGATATATTAGGTATGTATGTGCCAATAAATCATTACTTGATAGACATTTCATGGGGTAAAAGGTAAGAATATAAAACTATACCTTTATAAATACAGTCAAGAGATGTTTTATATAGTTTGATTGAAAGTTATGTCCCAATACCAATGGCCTCTGGTGTGAAGGGTTACGCACCCTTCGTTTAGTGAGCATTTAGTGATTACCAGTTCAGGTATTTTGACATACTTAATGTATTCGTTTGTGTTTATGGACTGATTATGTACCAAACATTGTATCTTCTGCATCACAAAAATCAACCAGCATTGCATATAAAAACAGTGTATGGTAATGGTTGCCTATCTACAAGTGGTAAGGGAATACAGCTCTGTGTTGTCACCTGTAGCAGTCCTTTTTCCTGTAAGCCAAGCCAGCCTAACCTATTGATATGTAGTTGTCCCCAGGAATGCCATGCTCACTGATGAACAAAGGGTGAACAATAGAGTTCCTGTGGTTCCAGGAGTGCAGTTGTCTGCAGGGGATGGCTGGGACTGGTGTCTCCGGAACTTAGTCAGTGGGATACACAGATAGGTCAGGTAGGACGGCAGACAGTAATGCCGCGTACACACGATCGGTTTTTCCGATGAAAAAAGACTGATGGACTTTTTTCATCGGAAAGACCGATCGTGTGTGGGCCCCACCGGTCTTTTTTCCATCGGTGTAAAAAAATAGAACATGTTTTAAATTTTACCGATGGAAAAAAAAAAGATAGGAAATTCAGATCGTCTGTGGGGAACTCCATCAGAGAAAAAACCCACGCATGCTCAGAATCAAATCGACGCATGCTCAGAAGCATTGAACTTCATTTTTCTCGGCTCGTCGGAGTGTTTTACGTCACCGCGTTTTGGACGGTCGGAATTTTGTCTGATGGCATGTAGGCAAGACTGATGGAAGTCAGCTTCATCGGAATTCCGATGGAAAAATCCATCGGATTTTATTCCATCGGAAATCCGATCGTGTGTACAGAGCATAATGTGGTCAGCAATCAGGTACTGGGACTGGTGTGGCGGTGATCAGGAACACTGTTTCTAACTTACACTGGTCTGGGGACAATGGGACTCAAGCTGGTGATCAGGAACACTGTTGCTGGCTGCACTGGTCTGGTTACAGTAGGACTGGTGTAGTGGAGATTGGGAACACTGTTAATGGCTTACACTGGGACACATGAAGCATTGATCAGAAATGATGTTGGTGGCTTACACTGGTCTGGTGACACTGAGACTGATTTGGCAGAAACAGTGTGATTGGCTTACACTGGTCTGGTGTCTTTGGAACTCATGTGGTGGTAATCAAGAACACTGTTGCTGGCTGACACTGGGACTGCTGTGGGAGTGATCAGGAACACTGCAGATGGCTGCACTCATCTGGTGACAGTAGGAGTTGTGTAGCGGTGATCGGGAACACTGTTATTGGCTTACACTTGTGTAGTGACAGTGTCATGGGGTGGCAGCAATCAGTAACACTGTTGCCTGGTGAGTTTGTACTGGGATGGCTAGCAATAAGGGACACTGTTGCTGGTTGCACTGGTATGGTGATACTGTGCTGGAGTTGGTAGTGATCAGGGACATTGGTTGGCTGCTCTGGTGACACTGTACTGTGCTTATGGTGGCACCAACATGCAGCTTTTGTTCACATTTGTGATGGCTGTGATTGGTCATAGTGATCACATGGGACAGGGCAAATTTTATTGGTCTTGTACCCTGCTCTTTGATCTGCCGTGTCTGATGGATTCAGTGATCACGGAGCATGCTACTGCACACTCTAGAGGGCGTACATGAGCAGTGCAAAGGGGAGGCCATTCTTATACAGCCCACAACCTGCAGGAGCCCGCCGTCAAATCTGAAGCACAACCCAAGAAACAGCTTTCAAAGTATTTAAAAACACAGGCTGCAGTTGTTTTTCTCCACAAGGTGCTGATCTCACTTATTTTCAGTGGAACGCAAAGGAAGTGATTTCAACTATAGATGGGCGGTTCCTAGAGATAAGACAGTTTGCAGGAAGCAGAGAAGGATATCCTTGCAATCGGCAGCAGAGGAGGTAATACAATTTTTTAAATTTTTTTTTAAAGATATGTTTTATTAAGTTTTCCAAACAAACTTACAGACAGACAAAAATAAAGCACATACAAAAGAAAAAAACACACAACAAAGCACAAGATAATCTGGTTACCTCAGGTCATACAGATACATACAAAGTATTTTTCTGGCAAAGTGCATAGATATTCCTAAACAATGGGTTTCAGTGCAAAATATGAGAAATGAGTATAAAGGCACAATCTGGTAACAAACCTACTCCTCAAAGTAATAGGCAATCAACCTACAGTAAAAAAAAAAAAAAAAATCTTCAGGGGGTGCGGTCTATCAATGATCAACTACTAATGACAATAAGGAGGGGTCGATCGTTACTGGGATAATGTTAGTGGGCTGGCCAGCCATCTACCCCAAATTTTATTGAAGGTTTTACTCCGTTTCCGGATTTCAAAGGTGAGTTTATATAGCGGGATAACATCATTAATGAGCTTCAGCCAGAGGGTCTTTAGTGAGGTCTGTGCACCCTTCCAGGACAGTAAAATAGCCTTCCTAACAAAAAAGTATGCAGAGAAATCTCTTGGAATGAGATGATAAGTGCAGCTCCCCAAAGACGCCAAGAAGGCAATTCTTGGGGTGAACAATGTTCGGGAGACCCAACGCAGAAGAAATAAAGGCACCCACTTCCTCCCAGAGCTCCCGGACTACCGGGCATGACCAGAAGCAGTGCATAAAGTCCACCTCCTGGCCACGGCTGCAAAAGCAGGAAGCTGAGGGCAGGAGACCTAGCTTGTGTAACCTAGCTGGAGTAAAGTGGGTTTGATGGAAAATTTTAACCTGTATGATACGGTCACGGGAGGCAATAACGGATGACTTATATGTCTCGCTAAATTCTGACCAGTCATCGTCAGTTAAGGAGATGTCCAGGGCGGCCCATTTTGCTTGAGCCTTGTGAAACCTAGGATTATAATCAGACAGTAGGGCCGCATAATAGGTGGAGACCAGTTTAGTGGGATCTGGCTGTCTAAGCATCTCTTCCAAGGGAGGTATGGCAGTGGGGTCCTCCAGGGAGCCAAACTGAGCACGGATAGCATGCCGGAGCTGGTAGTAAGAAAATAAATAGGATCTCGGCAGGTCAAAATCCAAACATAATTGGGGGAAGGTTTTAAAGCCTTGAGCATTGTACAGGTGACACAAATATTTAACCCCTTTAGAGTACCAGCGGTTGGGGTCCGGGAGAGTATATAGTTCATGTAAATTCAGGTTGTACCACAGGGGGTTATTGGGCGACTTCAACCAGGTATTCTTAGAAATTTTCTGGACAATGTACCTAAACGAGGAAAGGGTGTTGGCAAGTATAGAGGTACGGTCAGGGACTCCTATATATGATATTATGCAGTGTTTCCAGGGAAGAAGCAATGGCCCCTTCCGTGGAGGTGCAGGCATTGGCCGAGACTGGGCACAACCAATTATGGATGTGCACTAGCTGCGATGCCAAATAATATATATGGAAGTTGGGAAACGCCAAGCCTGCCAAATTCGCTGGCAAGCGTAGCGTTTCAAGGGCCACTCTAGGGGAGCCATCTTTCCATAAGAAGGTAGTGCATATCGCATCAATGCGTTTAAAAATTGATTTAGGTATTTTACAGGGAGAATTAGCTAGGATATAGAGAAAACGAGGTAGGTAACTCATTTTGAACACATTGGCCCTCCCCATGAGGTCAAGAGGAAGATCCATCCATAACTTGGTCTCCTCCTGAAGGCGGGCCAATAGGGGTTCCAAGTTGTTAGCAACATAGGAAGACAAAGGGGCCTGCACCAAGACTCCCAGATATCTGAACGAGGACACCACCTGAAGTTTGGAGTCCGAGTGTATGTGGGGAGAACCAGACCCATCTAATAGAAAGAGACTGGACTTCTCCCAATTCACCCGGAAGCCAGAAAAATCACCAAAGGTGATAATCTCGTCCAACAGGGCTCGGAGTGATTCATTAGTGTCAGCTAGATACACACCAACGTGTCATCTGCATATAGGGAGATAAGTTCTTCAATGTTGGCAATTGGAAGACCTTTAATAGAAGGGGAGGAGCGGATCCGAACCGCAAGCGGCTCCATGGCCAAGGCAAACAAGAAGGGTGACAGCGGGGCACCCCTGTCGCGTGCCTCTAGTGATTGGAAAGGAGTCAGTGACAGAAGAAATTAACCTGTATCTTAGCTACCGGGGATGCATACAGGAGTTTAATCCATGCTATCATGCGGGGACCAAATCCATACATCTGCAGTACTCGGAAGAGATACGGCCATTCCACACTGTCAAACGCTTTGCATGTATCTAAAGACACAATGGCCCGTGAGGGAGGACAGTCAGGGGGATATTGCATATTATGAAACAGCCTACGTATATTCATTAGAGTGGACCTTCCTGGAATGAAACTCCCCTGGTAAAATATTTTATATTTACACCCAGTAGCCCCCCACGTCATGTCCGTCCTCCTCCTCCATAGTCACTGTGATGTCTTTTATCTCCAACAGATACTCCTATACAGACGTATATATAGAGTATTATAATATGTACACAGAGCCTCAGGTTTATAGGCCAGATACGTCCTAAATATAGTACCATTTATCCAACTGTCCATCCAGAGCCTCTGGTTTATAGACCAGATACATCCTAAATATAGAACCTTTTTTCCAACTCTCTGCTGGACAGTTAGCTTTACCAATTAGCACTGTCAGGGCCCTCTGATTGGACAAAGAGATGGTTACTTGCTCCAATCAAGTACTCGTGGTCCCACCCCACACTTTAAAAGCAAACTTCCCATAGCCAGCTTTTGTAGTGTTGTTGGAGTGGAGATAGATAGAGCAGGGCTCAGTTTGCTACTAGCGAGTATAGCGTGTTCACTTATTGTGACTCTGAGTTTAGAGTGTTAAGCTGCGTACACACGATCGGATTTCCTATGGTTTTTTAACCGATGGATTTTTCCATCGGAAAACCGATGAAGCTGACTTCCATCAGTCTTGCCTACACACCATCAGTCAAAAAACCGACCGTTCCAAACGCGGTGACGTAAAGCACTCCGATGAGCCGAGAAAAATGAAGTTCAATGATTCTGAGCATGCGTCGACTTGATTCTGAGCATGCGTGGGTTTTTTTCCGATGGAGTTCCCCACAGACGATAGTAATTTGCTATCGGTTTTTGAACCATCGGATAAATTTAAAACATTTTCTAATTTTAAACACCGATGGAAAAAAGACCGATGGGGCCCATACACGATCGGTTTGTCCGATGAAAAAAGTCCATCGGACTGTTTTCATCTGTAAAACCTATTGTGTGTACAGGGCTTTAGTGTAGTGCAGTGTTTAACACGGCATTACATAACATTTAGTGCTGTATACTCTTTCTTTTTTTTTTTGGTTGCTGCGTGTTTTTACTTTTTTGTGTCTTTTTTTTATGTCCACTGCCTGCCCCCTTTTTTTTAAATTGTCAGACGCAGTTTTTCTGACTGCGACCATGGTGTTCCCCCTTTTTATTTATTCATTTATTTTTTAATCGTTTCTACATTTCTGGCAGCGTCAGTTACTTTTCATTGAATAAAGTGCATCCAATTACACATTTCCCAGTATCTTTAAAATGTGAGTAATAAGCCTATAATGTCTGGGATGCCAATAAGGAGAGGAAGACGTTCCCAAGCCACTATGAGGGGTCCAACAGCATCTGTGTCAACAAGCAAATGCGCATGTGGTCCGTCCTCAGGCAGGGCAACTTTGTCTCGGTTTAGTGATGTTGCCCGTGTTATCCAGCCACAGGAGGTGGTGGACTGGTTTACTAAACCATCCTCATCTCCTAAGACTCTTCAATCTGGCACTAGTGTGCAGTCCACCGCAACTACCAGAGCGGCTTATTCTGCCTCCTTGTCCACAGCTACTCCTGCCATAGGCCCAGCATCATGTATGGAGGAGTCAGCTGAAATTTTTGAACACAGCGTCAGCCACTTGCTTTTTGAGGATGCACAGACATTACTTGATTCTGATGTTAGTTCTGAGGTTGAGGAAGGGACTAACATGAGCCTACAGGGGAGAACACTGATAAACAACAAATTGGCAGTCATGTTCCCCCAGCCACAGCGTGTCGCCAAGTTGGCTTCAATTCCCAACCGTGCCATAGCTGAATGACGGCTACAATGATGTCCTCCAATAATCACTCCCACCGCACAGGTCGGAGTAAAGAGCCAATCACAGCGGCCCTTTACCACGTGATCAGCAATGTCCTATCAGAGCTGATCACAATGTAAACACAGCCCAGAAAGAGTGTAACACCGCTCAGACTGTGGATAAAGATTTCCTCGTGGCTGCTGGCCCCGGCTCACCACCGTCAATAGTAATTGAAGAAAAAGAAGATTGGTCGCACACCATGGAAGGAAGAACTTCTGTAGAATAGTTACTTTATTGTCAAGGTGCCAAAGGGCGTAGACGGGACGTTACAGGAACATTGGTAGACGTGCTTCACAAGGATGACTCGTGCTTTTTTACAAGTTGTGAACAAGCACAAGTTATCCATGTAAAACTGGTCTACCAATGTTCCTGTAACGTCCTGTCTACGCCCTTTGGCACCTTGACAATAAAGTAACTATTCTACAGAATTTCTTCCTTCCATGGTGTGCGACCAATCTTCTTTTTCTTCAATTACGATGTAAACACAAGCTGGTTATCGGCATTCCTTTCCTCACGCTGACAGCATGAGGGGAGGAGAGCCGCTAACCAGCTTGTGTGAAAGAGACATCTACACTGATAATTAGGGCACTGATTATGCATGTCCTGATTATCAGTGCAGCCCCATCAGTGGCCACCAGTGCTGCCAATCAGTGCCCATCAGTGCTGCCAATCAGTGCCTTCTTATCAGTGTCACCTATCAGTGCTGCCTATCAGTGCTACCTACCAGTGTCCTTCAGTTTCCATCACTGCCGCCTATCAGTGCAGCTTCATGCAGCTTCCCAGTGGTGAATAAATACCCCCAAAGCTATAGTTTTGTGAAGAAAATAATTAAAATGTAATTTGCGTACAGTGTTGCATAACCACGCAATTGTCATTCAAAGCACGGAAAGCTGAAAATTGTCCTGGGCAGGAAGGGGGTGAAAGTGCCCGGTATTAAAGTGGTTAAAGGAGGGAGAATATACTGGAACTCTGAAAGAATGTGAGCCTTCTGTGGGTATAAATGTGGTCCTGACAAAGACCCGGGAAACCCGTTGCTTACTTGTGAGCAGTTTAGATGATAGATGCACGCTGTATCACCCTTGTAGAGTCATTCCCGGGTGCTCTGCGAATTAATGGCCAAAATACAAGTAGTTATAACAATTGGAGATGGAAGCAGGGTGGACTTTATTTCCCCTTTCTGCGTGTTTGCAGGTGTTACGTCAGATATGGCGAACCCATCAGAAGTCACGGGAAATGATGTGGGGTACAGACAGGAAGTGATGTGGGGGTATAAAATTTAAGTTCTGGGTGAAAGGGGAGTTGTGAGGAAGTAGAGACAAGATGTTAGAGCTGGTGTTTTCCGTCAGATATGGCGACCCGTCAGAATTGGTAACGAAAGTGACGTTCCATCGCCACCATCTTGCTGCACCTCACACTAGTACACAGAAACAATGCACCGAAAAGGGGGCAAGCGGACACCTTGTTACACCCACCGCATTTCACAGTTATTTTTAACAGTAAAACTCCTTTTTTACCCTCTTTTGGCTCCTTAGCAGGAAAAGGGCACGCCGTGCTATGTGCCCGTACCCTCTTGTGTGAAGAGGTTGAGCGGTGTCTTGACTTGGGTCTCCACAGCTAGGTTCTCCAGAGAATGGTTCTTATCTCTACATGCAATAAAGACAAGTCTCTATTTCCCCCAATAACTCCAAGTTCCACACCAGTTGCAACTCCAACGTAGAGTTTATTTACTCAAACACAGTCTCTAGATAGGAAAGGGTGGATGGAGAACAGGACAGCAGAAGGTGTGGAGGAGGTCCAGGCACAAACAAAGTTTTGACTCACTACTTATCTTCTCAAGTAGACTTAGCTCATCTGGATAGTCTCTCATGGATTCTAGCAGCCGGAATGATGCTCGAACTAGATTACACACAGTCCCTGCACAAACTCTGCCACAGGTCTGATGAACTTTGCTTGTGGTGTTAAGCCTCTTTTAGGGAGATGACATCCCTCCAGAGAGTTACTGGGCCCCTTCCTTCACTGTGATTCCTCACCAGTCCCTCGAAACGGTCCTCCCCCGGCCTCCTCATCTTGGAAACGGGTCTCCTCGCAAGGCAGCACCCTGGGATTCCTCAATCCTCAGTGGGCCCCAGCCAAAGGTACTGGACCCAAGGCCTTCAGTTGCAGCCCCAGGGCTAAAGGTGCCTGGGACTGATTCGCTGGACAGCAACGCACTCCCCGGGGGTAGGACCCCGGGACAGAACAGAACCCCACTCCTGGGGAAGAAGACGAACCCCAAACAGGCAGCGTCTGCCCCTTTTATATCCTCTCCCGGTATGCACAGCAGGTTGACCACGCCCACCATACCACTGCCGAGAGGGGACATCCAAGGCACAGCACTATACCAGCGGTTCAACCCTAGCCTCCGATGGCAGCGCCATCTACAGTAAGGTGACCAGATTTTTAAAATGAAATCCGGGGACATTTTTTATTTTTTTACTAGTAATGGTGGCAAACAGCGACTCTCTGCCCATCGCCGCCCGCCTCACAGCCTGTCAAGTCTTACCCTCTGGGCCCCGGCTACTATTGGGTGGGGAGCGGAGGAAGATCACTCCACTAGGGAAGGCAAGGAGATAAGCAGGCAGGCGGCTGGCCGGGATTTGAGCCAAGGCAGAAGAACGTGCGAGCGGAGCTGAATGGGCACCCGAAACTGAAGAAATATTCCCTCCACTCCGACCAGCACATGATCATCAGAAAGGGGCACAGATAATGGAAAAAAAATACACCCCCCTAAGCTAGTAGGAGTGGGGATGTGTAATTCAGAATTATTATTTTTTAATTCTGCACTGACTGTCTTTCAAATTGCCCAGGCCCCTGTTCAATTCCAATCCGGGGACAAAACTGGGGACAGACTTGGTCCGGGGACAGTGTTCTCAATCCGGGGACTGTCCCCTGAAACCGGGGATGTCTGGTCACCCTAATCTACAGGCTACAGGGAACTATACACTAGTATTCCACCTGCTGTATAAAACGGTTAGCAAAGCCCTAACAATTTAGGTGTTCGAGTACAACTACCACTCAGACATTCCCCTAAATTTAAAAGCCCCGCTACACAGTATTTGGAAATCCATTGGACTGTTTACATGTTGAATTATAAAAGCAGAGGTGTTCTGTCACATTAGCTTTTAACATTCAACATCTCTACAGTCCGTTGGTTTTCTAAATATTGTATTTCACCTTATAAGCTCCGCACCGTTTCCTGTTAAAAATAACTGTGGAATGTAAAACTCCGCTGAGTGTAACAAGATGTCCGCTTTCCCCTTTGTGTTTCGTTGTGGAGGAGTGCGGGGTGTAGCAAGATGGCGGGGACGAAACGTCACTTCTGTTACTAATTCTGACGGGTCACCATATCTGACGGAACACCAGCTATAAAGTCTTGTCTCTACTTCCCCTTTCACCGGGAACTTCCTGTTTATACCTTACATCACTTCCTGTCTGTACCTGACATCACTTTCTGTCTCTACAATGGGGTCTGGCTGCAGAGTGGAGCTCCACTGATGACAGGAAGCATGTGGCCTCCACTCCACTCCACTTTTTTTTTCTGAACTTTATTGTGAATCTCTGCAGCCAGACCCCTCTCCCAGCTGCAGAGATTCACAATAAAGTTCAGTAAAAAAATAAATGAGGAAGTTGAGTGGAGGTCACATGCTTCCTGTTATCAGTGGAGCTCCACTCTGCAGCCAGACCCCTCTGGAAGAAACACAGGAAGTATGGGCGGAGGATGGGCTAGATATAGGAAACATTCACTCCGTACCCTGAGAAGCCTCACATGATGCAGTTCTAACAAGACAACAACATCACATATTGTGTGCGGATCACTCTGACGGGAACTGATGAAAGATAAGCATAGAACGTTGTATAACGTACAATATCCAAGGTGAAAGGAGGGGGAAAAAGAAAACACACATCACTGGAACACACAAAGAGGGTAATAAGATTCCTTTTCTATTTACACCAATAAATCCCCCCCCCCCCGTCATGTCCGTTCTCTTCCTCCATAGTCACTGTGATGTCTTTATCTCCAACATCCACTACTACACAAACCTAATATACTGTTTTTAGGGGTTATTTTCTGACATGGGTAGAAGTAGGGATAATTCTGGAAAGTATGAAGTGATCATTATGACTTCCTGTCTTCACACAGGATTATAGAGCAGTAACTATCTGGAGATCCATTAACACCCAGCAGCCGTCTTCACAGGACATCCCCCATCACAGCGCCTCCACCTCACTGTCTGACAACAGAGGTATTTAGAAGGACACGAGGATCTCTACAAGGACGTCATGATGGAGAATCAGCCGCCCCTCACATCACCGGGTAAGAGGAGACTTTATTGTAAAGGAGAGAGCAGTACGGAGGCTCCACCTAGATCCCCCATCATCTGATAAATCAGGGCTCAAAAATTCAAGTCTTGAGCCACTAGCCAGGCCTCAAGGGTTACTCACCACCAGTTGCCCCACCCAACCCCTACCCTGCTCCGCCCCTAATTCTGCCGCTAATCACGGCCTTATAAATAACTTGTGAAATAACACTTAAATGTTTTATACAGAATTAAGTTACAAAAATAAATATTAACAACAACTTTATCAGTTCCCCTCAGCACAGCCTCACCTGTGCCCATCATTGCAGCCTCACCGTGCATTGCAGCCTCACTGTCCCCCCATTGCAGACTCATTCTGGCCCCATATTGCAGCCTCATTGTGCCCTCATTGCAGACTCATTGTGCCCCACATTGCAGACTCATTGTGCCCCACATTGCAGACTCATTGTGCCCCACATTACAGACTCATTGTGCCCCACATTACAGACTCATTGTGCCCCACATTACAGACTCATTGTGCCCCACATTGCAGCCTCTTTGTGCCCCACATTGCAGCCTCTTTGTGCCCCACATTGCAGCCTCTTTGTGCCCCACATTGCAGCCTCTTTGTGCCCCACATTGCAGCCTCATTGTGCCCCCATTGCAGCCTCATTGTGCCTCCCATTGCGGACTCACTGTGCCCCCATTGAAGACTCACTGTGCCCCCATTGCAGCCTCATTTTGCCCCCACTTAAGACTCACTGTGCCCCCATTGCAGACTCATTGCGGCCTCATTGTGCCCCCATTGCGGCCTCATTGTGCCCCCATTGCGGCCTCACCGTGCCCCCATTGCAGACTCATTGTTTCCCCACATTGAAGACTCACTGTGCCCCCATTGCAGCCTCATTTTGCCCCCCACTTAAGACTCACTGTGCCCCCATTGCAGACTCATTGTTCCCCCATTGCGGCCTCATTGTGCCCCCATTGCGGCCTCATTGTGCCCCCATTGCGGCCTCATTGTGCCCCTATTGCGGCCTCACCGTGCCTCCCATTGCAGACTCCTTGTGCCTCCCATTGCAGACTCCTTGTGCCTCCCATTGCAGACTCCTTGTGCCTCCCATTGCAGACTCCTTGTGCCTCCCATTGCAGACTCCTTGTGCCTCCCATTGCAGACTCCTTGTGCCTCCCATTGCAGACTCCTTGTGCCCCCATTGCAGACTCCTTGTGCCCCCATTGCAGCCTCATTGTGCCCCCATTGCAGCCTCATTGTGCCCCCATTGCAGCCTCATTGTGCCCCCATTGAAGACTCACTGTGCCCCCACTTAAGACTCACGGTGCCTCCCATTGCAGACTCACGGTGCCTCCCATTGCAGACTCACGGTGCCTCCCATTGCAGACTCACGGTGCCTCCCATTGCAGCCTCACTGTGCCTCCCATTGCAGCCTCACTGTGCCTCCCATTGCAGCCTCACTGTGCCCCCATTGCAGCCTCACTGTGCCCCCATTGAAACTTCCTCCGCTCTGCTCGCTCTCACACAGCCCAGCCTCCTCCTGACCCCACGCCTGTGATAGACAGAACATATCCCAGCATTGGACCCGCATTCTGACTATCACAGACGTGGGGTCAGGAGGAGGCGGGGCTTGTGAGAGTGAGCAGAGAGGAGGAAAATTCAATGTAAGCTGTAACAGCGGGCTATACCGCTCTGCGAACCCGCGGCTCTCCTCTTCCTCCATGCTCTCTGTCACCGGGGTGATCGCTGGGAGAACAGCTCCCGATCAACCCTGCCCACCGGCGGTGCTCGGCCCCCCACTCCCAGGCAGCCCAGCTCCTCGCCAGACGTCTTTTTCCACTCGCAAAATGCGAGTAGGCAAGTGGAAAATGTGAGGTCTGTGATAAACACATAGAAACGATGTATTCAGTCAGTGTGTGTATTTCCTACAGATGGATCCAGTAATGGGAACCCTCCAGAGAGATGTCCTTGTCCTCTGTATTCCCGGGATTCCACACAGGAAGGTCACACCATCCCTCACCATCATCAGGTAGGTGGAACTGAGCAATTAGAACTTGAATACACTGTAGAATTCTACGCTTCAAAATAACCTTCTATTTCATCTTTTGTCTACTTTTATAAATCCATTTTATCATATTTGGGGTTTAGGGTGAAGACCTGAAAGACATCAAAGTTGAGTATAAAGAGGAAGAAGAGGAGAGGTTGGTGAGTGGAGATCAGCAGTCTATGGAGGAGGACGAGATGAATATGGAAAGTAAACAGGAGGAATCTTCTCTACATATAGACACAAGTAAGTAAAAAAACATTAAATATAGAACCAGTTCCCATTATTATTTTACTTCTAGGAGTATAAAGTTTGTATTTACATTGTTACATCAGAGGAGAAAAGGTCTATGTCTACTGAATTCACCCAAGAGAAAAATAACATTTTCAAAGCAGCAGCTGACCCCCAGGACAGTAGAATGTCCATATAAAGCTCGGCCTAATCTTCTTTAGGTTATAAAGATTCCTCCCTGATCCCAAAAGGCAATCAGATAACTCACCAGATCAACATTCTAAAATATTTTTCCTACAATTGGTAATCATAAGAAGAACATCCAGTCAATTTTTCAGAGTCGTCTAGAACCAGACAATTCTTCATCCACAGAGCTCTACAAACAAATCACCTCTTCCGTATACAGTGGTTTTTTTTTTGTATTTAATTTCAACACATCTGTGTTGCTCATGTACAAAATAGAGAGTATGTTATCCTTTGGTACAGGAAAGACTGAGAAACCTCAACTGCTGACAGTAAGAACATCATCGATGTACCTCATCAATGTCCTGTAAAGAACACCAATCTGAGAGGACTGATTTGTAAATAAAACTGTAACAGAAGTATCATGGAAGGTGTTCCCAGTATCTGCCTACTGCAGCATGTCCTCAGTCTCCGGCCTCATTTGCACCATGCTTATAGTCTCTGACCATCTACTGTAATATGTTCACAGTCTGACAGATTTCTGTAGCTTTACATACACTGAATATTATGTGCTACCCTTTGATTATATTAGGGGCCACACTTAAGGCCTCCTACATCCAGCAAACTGACCACCACTTGTGTACACCATATGAAAGGTCCATCTCCATTCCTCAATATAACGTCATGTTCCCAACAAATGAGGAGAAGATACTGTACACCATATGAAAGGTCCATCTCCATTCCTCAATATAATGTCATGTTCCCAACAAATGAGGAGGAGATACTGTACATCATATGAAAGGTCATCTCCATTCCTCAATATAATGTCATGTTCCCAACAAATGAGGAGGAGATACTGTACACCATATGAAAGGCCCATCTCCATTCCTCAATATAACGTCATGCTCCCAACAAATGAGGAGGAGATACTGTACACCATATGAAAGGCCCATCTCCATTCCTCAATATAACGTCATGTTCCCAACAAATGAGGAGGAGATACTGTACACCATATGAAAGGTCCATCTCCATTCCTCAATATAACGTCATGCTCCCAACAAATGAGGAGGAGATACTGTACACCATATGAAAGGCCCATCTCCATTCCTCAATATAACGTCATGTTCCCAACAAATGAGGAGGAGATACTGTACATCATATGAAAGGTCCATCTCCATTCCTCAATATAACGTCATGTTCCCAACAAATGAGGAGGAGATACTGTACATCATATGAAAGGTCCATCTCCATTCCTCAATATAACGTCATGTTCCCAACAAATGAGGAGGAGATACTGTACACCATATGAAAGGTCCATCTCCATTATTCATTATGTTCCCAAGAAATGAGGTGGCGGAAGGTCCCT
The DNA here is from genome assembly GCA_029206835.1 of Rana muscosa. Classification (NCBI taxonomy): domain Eukaryota; kingdom Metazoa; phylum Chordata; class Amphibia; order Anura; family Ranidae; genus Rana; species Rana muscosa. Next base: position 400,676,596 of record CM055123.1, on the reverse strand, counting down.
CTCTGTTCCTCAATAACAATGTCCTCAATGCACAAAGTTGCACAGTGTGATTTGGGTGAATTGTTTATCTACATTGAATTTATATTTCTGTTCTGATTGCTCCCACTTGTATTCCGGAGCTCAAAGATTTAGAACTCGACCAACATATATGACTCCTGAATAGTGATGAGCCGAACACCCCCGGGTTCGGTTCGCACCAGAACCCGCGAACGGACCGGAAGTTCGAACGAACATTAGAACCCTATTAAATACAATGGATGCGAACGTTCGAATTCTAAAGTGCTAATTATAACAACTATTATGCATGTTATTGTCCTAAAAAGGGTTTGGGAACCCGGGTTCTGCACCAGGGGACATGTATCAATGCAAAAAGAAGTTTTAAAAACGGTCGTTTTTCGGGAGCAGTCATTTTAATGATGCATAAAGTGAAAAAAAAAAAGTCAAATATTCCTTTAAATATCGTACCTGGGGGGTGTCTAAAGTATGCCTGTGAAGTGCCACGTGTTTCCCGTGTTTAGAACTGTCCCTGCACAAAATGACACTTCTAAAGGAAAAAAAAGCCATTTAAAACTGCTTGCGGCTTTAATGTAATGTCTGGTCCCGGTAATATGGATGAAATTCTTTAAGAAAAATGGCATAGCTACCCCATGACCCCCCCCCCCCTACCCCAGCCCATTACCAGCCCCTTTGGGTCTTGTATGGATATTAAGGGGAACCCCGCACATAAAATAAAAAAGGCCCTATATACTCTGAACAGCCGTATACAGGCGGTGCATACAAGACAGGGACTGTAGGTTTGTTCTTATGTAGAATCTGTTTGTAATTTTGAACAGGTACATTGTTGAAGTGTAGCTCCAGCCCAAAAATCTATTTTTAAACTTTTTGGAAAACATAGGTAAGGGTTATCACCCCTGTAACATTTGTTTTGCTGTCTGTGCCCCTGTTCAGAACATTTCACCTCACTTTCCGTCCCAATGACAACTGTTTTTGAAATGTGGTGTTTTTCTTGAAACAAGGATTGCTGATAAAGCATCAGTACAGAGGAGACACCTTTCTCCCATATTTATTCTTACAGGAGAGAATTTTCCTTCCTAGTGGTAGATTTCCTCTCACTTCCTGTTGTCTTCTTGCGTTTGCAAGTAGGAGTCGTTTGTAAGTTGGATGTTTGAAAGTAGGGACCTGCCGTATATACTCTGCAGAAATAGGCCCCTTAGTTGTTGGTGTTGGCACAACACTGTAAGCACTCACAGTTACTCTTGGTTGGTGCTGGAACGCCCTGCTGTCAACTATTATATCAGGAATTTTAATTACATATAATTGTTGAACAGTGGTAGTAAAAATTGGGCCTTTGATGGTGGTGCTGGTGCCACAACACTGTAAGCCCTGACAGTTACTCTTGGTGGGTGCAGCAATGGGCCCTGCTGTGAATTATTAGATCAAGAATTGTAATTACATGCCCCTGTTGAACAGGGGCTGAAAAATTGGGCCTTAGGCACTGGTGGCACAACACTGCAACCCCTCACAGATACTGTACTTGGAGCACAGCAATGAGCCCTGTTGCAAAGTATTGCTTCAAAAATTGTAATGACACGCCCCTGTTAAACAGGGGCTGAAAAATTGGGCCTTAGGCACTGGTGGCACAACACTGCAACTCCTCACAGATACTGTACTTGGAGCACAGCAATGAGCCCTGTTGCAAAGTATTGCTTCAAAAATTGTAATTACACGCCCCTGTTAAACAGGGGCTGAAAAATTGGGCGTTAGGCACTGGTGGCGGCACCCATAAACAAAAATGATCTTCCAAGCTATCATCATCAATCGTATCATTGAGGACTCGGAGGAGGAGGATAGGCAGTCAACATAACAGCACAGGCACTCAGCATCAGCATCAGTCTTGAAGGGATGTGACATTTTAAAATCAATTAGTCTGTTATATCAGCATCAGGTGTGTGGTAGCTGGTGGTGATCCAAGACTGGTTCATCTTGATGAAAGTCAGTCGATCAACCGAGTCGGTGGACAGGCGCACCCTGTGATCCGTGACAAATCCTCCAGCAGCACTGAATGTGCGTTCCGAAAGAACGCTGGATGCAGGACAGGCCAGTAGCTCAATTGCATACTGTGCAAGCTCTGGCCAGTGATCCATCCTCAAGACCCAGTAAGCCAGAGGATTTTCGGTGGGGAAGGTGTCCAAGTCTGACCTTGCCCCTAGATATTCCTGCACCATGTTTATCAGACGCTGGCGATGGTTGCTGGAACCAATCATACTTTGGGGCTGCGGACTAAAGAATTGTCTGAACGCATCGGTCAGACGGCCACCTTCCCCACCGCTCCTTCTTTGACTGGCCGAAGCCTCAGCAACTCGTTGTCCAGGACCAGGAGTTTGCAACCTCCCAGTCTCTGGGAACGCGTTGCACAGACCTTTCTGCAAGGCCTCCCGGAGTTGTCGCATCCTCTGCTCCCTCTGCGACGGTAACATAAGGTCCGCAACCTTACCCTTGTACCGTGGATCAAGGAGAGTGGCCAGCCAGTAATGGTCCCTCTCCTTGATCCGAAGAATACGAGGATCCTTCCGCAGACTTTGCAGGATCAGGGAGGCCATGCAGCGTAGGTTTGCTGAGGCATTCGCTCCGGAGTCCTCTGGGTCACTAAGGACGACATGATCCGCAGCCACCTCCTCCCAGCCACGTACAAGTCCACTGGTTTCTTGGGACTGTAAATCATCCCTAAAAGACTGCTGCTGATGATGCTGAGTGCCAGCCTCCACCTCCATGCTGACACAATCCTCCTCCTCCTCCTCCTCCTCCTCCTCTTCCTGTGCGATGGGTGGGACAGAAGGAACACTGTCTGGGTAAAGGGGGCCTTGAGAGGCAAGGAAGTCCTCCTCTTCCTGCCTCTGTTCTGCCTCAAGTGCCCTGTCCATTATTCCACGCAGCGTGTGCTCCAACAGGTGGACAAGAGGTACAGTGTCACTGATGCATGCACTGTCACTGCTCACCATCCTCGTGGCCTCCTCAAATGGTGCCAGGACAGTGCATGCATCCCTGATCATGCCCCACTGGCGTGGAGAAAAAAAACCAAGCTCCCCTGACCCTGTCCTGGTGCCGTAGTCGCACAGGTACTCATTGATGGCCCTCTGCTGCGTGTGCAGCCGCTGCAGCATGGCCAACGTTGAGTTCCACCTGGTGGGCATGTCACATATAAGGCGGTTCTTGGGCAGGTTCAACTCCTTTTGCAGCTCAGCCAGGCGAGCACTGGCATTATAAGATCTGCGGAAATGCACACAGACTTTCCTGGCCTGCCTCAGGACATCCTGTAAGCCCGGGTACCTGCCCAAGAACCGCTGCACCACCAGGTTAAGGACGTGAGCCACACAGGGCACATGGGTCAGTTGTCCCTGTCGGAGGGCGGAGAGGAGGTTGGTGCCATTGTCGCAAACCACCATTCCTGGCTTAAGCTGGCGTGGCGTCAACCACCTCTCGGCCTGGCCCTGCAGAGCAGACAGGACCTCTGCCCCAGTGTGGCTTCTGTCCCCCAAACACACCAGCGCAAGCACGGCATGGCATCTTTTTGCCTGCGTACTTGCGTAGCCCCGTGAACGGCTACGGAGCACCGCTGGTTCATAGGACAAACCACAGGAAGAGGCCATGGAGGAAGAAGAAGAGGAGGGGGTGGAGGAGAGAGGTGTGTCACAACCAGTAGTAGCATTTTGGAGGCGTGGCGGTGGGACAACCTCCAACACTACTGCACCTTGTCCTGAATCCTTCCCAGCTGCCAAAAGAGTGACCCAATGGGCCGTGAAAGAAAGGTAACGTCCCTGTCCATGCCTGCTGGACCATGAGTCAGCGGTAATATGCACCTTACCGCTGACCGCCCTGTCCAGCGAGGCCAAGACATTGCCTTCCACATGCCGGTAGAGAGCCGGAATAGCCTTCCGTGAGAAAAAGTGGCGTTTGGGAACCTGCCACTGAGGAACCGCACATTGCACAAACTCACGGAAGGGGGCCGAGTCTACCAACTGAAAAGGCAGCAGTTGAAGCGCTAGCAATTTAGCCAAGCTAGCATTCAACCGCTGGGCATGTGGATGGCTGGGAGTGAACTTCTTTCGACGGTCCAGCAGCTGGGGCAGGGAAATTTGCCTGCTAGAATCGGACGTCGGTGTACTGCTAGCAGAGTGGGCGCAAGTACTTGGCTGTGACACACCTAATTCTACACCTTCATTCCTCTCAGTGCATGTTTCAGAGAGGACTGAAGTTATAGTGGGGTTGGAGATCCCAGCTGATGCGGTGCAAGGAGAGGTCCGCTTTGTTCTTTGGTGTGGGTCTTTGAGGTAGGCTTGCCAACGAGCTGCATGGCAGGTCAACATATGTCTGGTCAGGCATGTGGTACCCAAGCGGCTGATGTTTTGGCCACGCGATATACGCTTGAGACATATGTTGCAAACAGCAGCTGTGCGATCTGATGCACTAGCCTCAAAAAAGGCCCACACCAAAGAACTTTTTGAATGACGGGCAGAGGCAGCGCCCTGCACAGGCGGAGCTCTGCGGTGTGATTCCGTCGGTGTACTGCCCTTACGCTGGCCACCAAAGGGCATCCTGCCTCGTTGGAGATGTGCCTCCTCCTCATCCTCCTCCTCCTCCTCTCTCCTATTAGGCACCCACGTGGAGTCATTGACCTCATCATCCCCTCCCTCCTCATCACTGGAGCCAATCTGGCAGTATGCTGCAGCTGCTGGAACATGACTGCCAGATTGGTGTCCTTCTTGAGCATCCCCTCTGTCTGCTCTCACGCTACTGCCTTCCTCTAGCTGGGTTTCATCATCAGACCCTTCGAAACGCTGGGCATCCTCCTGGAGCATGTACCCAACACTGTGCTGAAACAGTTCGGGGGACTCCTCAGGAGGAGGACATGGTGGGTCTAGGGAAGGAGTGACTGATGATTTGTCTGACATTGATACCAGGGAAGACGACGCTTTGGCAGCTGCTTTTCCAGTACCCTGAGCCTGGGTGAGAGAGGATGAGGAGGAGGAGGAGGGCTTGGTCATCCACTCTACCAAGTCTTCGGCATGATGTGGCTCAACATGTCCAGCTGCCGAAAAGAAGGACAAGCGTGTCCCATGGCCATGTGCTGATGACAATGCACCGCGTCCACGACCAGCACTGTTGCCCCCAGACACAGAGCCTGCTTGCCCTCTTTTATTGCCTCCTGACTGTCTGCCTCTCCTTGTTTGCCTTCCAGACATTCTAATAGATGGCCTGCAGGGAGATGGGAAAAAAGCAATAAGGGCTACCTTCAGGTGTCCTTCTCTGTCCCTGGAAACAAGGACTTGCAGAGTGAAAGAAAAAAAACACTCTCCCTACCTACAGTTTTCTGTCCCTAGAAAAAAATGTTTTTTTTAATCACAATATAGCAAAAGGACAATTCACTCACTGTCCTTCCAGGTCCCTGGAAACAAGGACTTGCAGAGTGAAAGAAACTGACACTGTCCCTACCTAGAGTTTTCTGTCCCTGGAATAAATGTTTTTTTCAGCACAATATAGCACAAGGACAATTAACTCACTGTCCTTACAGGTCCCTGGAAACAAGGACTTGCAGAGTGAAAGAAAAAAAATACTCTCCCTACCTACAGTTTTCTGTCCCTAGAAAAAAATGTTTTTTTTAATCACAATATAGCAAAAGGACAATTCACTCACTGTCCTTCCAGGTCCCTGGAAACAAGGACTTGCAGAGTGAAAGAAACTGACACTGTCCCTACCTAGAGTTTTCTGTCCCTAGAATAAATGTTTTTTTTAATCACAATATAGCAAAAGGACAATTCACTCACTGTCCTTCCAGGTCCCTGGAAACAAGGACTTGCAGAGTGAAAGAAACTGACACTGTCCCTACCTAGAGTTTTCTGTCCCTAGAATAAATGTTTTTTTTAATCACAATATAGCACAAGGAAAATTAACTCACTGTCCTTACAGGTCCCTGGAAACAAGGACTTGCAGAGTGAAAGAAAAAAAATACTCTCCCTACCTACAGTTTTCTGTCCCTAGAAAAAAATGTTTTTTTTAATCACAATATAGCAAAAGGACAATTCACTCACTGTCCTTCCAGGTCCCTGGAAACAAGGACTTGCAGAGTGAAAGAAACTGACACTGTCCCTACCTAGAGTTTTCTGTCCCTGGAATAAATGTTTTTTTCAGCACAATATAGCACAAGGACAATTAACTCACTGTCCTTACAGGTCCCTGGAAACAAGGACTTGCAGAGTGAAAGAAAAAAAATACTCTCCCTACCTACAGTTTTCTGTCCCTAGAAAAAAATGTTTTTTTTAATCACAATATAGCAAAAGGACAATTCACTCACTGTCCTTCCAGGTCCCTGGAAACAAGGACTTGCAGAGTGAAAGAAACTGACACTGTCCCTACCTAGAGTTTTCTGTCCCTAGAATAAATGTTTTTTTTAATCACAATATAGCAAAAGGACAATTCACTCACTGTCCTTCCAGGTCCCTGGAAACAAGGACTTGCAGAGTGAAAGAAACTGACACTGTCCCTACCTATAGTTTTCTGTCCCTAGAATAAATGTTTTTTTTAATCACAATATAGCAAAAGGACAATTCACTCACTGTCCTTCCAGGTCCCTGGAAACAAGGACTTGCAGAGTGAAAGAAACTGACACTGTCCCTACCTAGAGTTTTCTGTCCCTAGAATAAATGTTTTTTTTTAAGCACACTATAGCAGAAGCACAAAACACACTGACACTCTCCCTACCTATCCTTCTCTTTCCCTAAACTAAAGGAATCCAGGTTAAGCAAGAAAGAAATAACAGTCACTGTCCCTGCCTATGCTACTCTATCCCTGCTCCGGAACACACTACACTAGGCCGCCGTGCTGGCGGCCTTTTATAGTGTGGGGCGTGTACTAAACACCCTCAGCAATAATTGGCCACAGGCATCCTGCCTGTGGCCAATCATTGCTCTCCTCGCTGCCGGCGCTGTGATTGGCCAAGCATGCGGGGTCACAGTGCATGCTTGGCCAATCACAGCGCCTGGATGACACTGCGATGGCGTAGTGCATTGTGGGCCGTTCGCGTCACTCGAATTTGGCGCGAACGGCCCAAATCGTTCGATCTTCGTCGAACGATCGAACAGCCAATGTTCGAGTCGAACGTATGTTCGACTCGAACACGAAGCTCATCCCTACTCCTGAATACAAGATTCCAACAATTCTTCTAACATTTATTGTAAAATTGTTTCTCAGCAGATGACCATAATGTCCGGAATACGTCTGAGGAATCTTCTGATAAATCACATCCCAGGACTCTAAGATCTCACAGGAGAAATACTTTAATAGATCCATCTATTCCCGAGGAATCTTCTTCAGGGCAGGAAGGAGATCACACAGAAGAGAGGTCATTGTCATGTTCAGTGTGTGGGAAACTTTTCACAAATAAGAGAGACCTTCTTAGACACAAGAAATGTGACACTGCTGAGCGTCCCTATTCATGTTCAGAGTGCGGGAAATGTTTCACTAGCAAACGAAACCTTCTTACACACCATTACAGTCACACAGGTGAACGTCCCTTCTCATGTTCAAAGTGTGGAAAATGTTTCACTAGCAAACAAAACCTTCGTATACATCAAAGAAGTCACACGGGGGAGCGTCCTTATTCATGTTCAGAGTGCGGGAAATGTTTCACTCTGAAAAACAATCTTAGTAGACACCAGAAGCTTCACGCAGGTGAGAGTCAGCTTGCATGTTCAGAGTGCGGGAAATGTTTCACTGGCAAACAAAACCTTCTTACACATTGGTACAGTCACACGGGTGAGCGTCCCTTCTCATGTTCAGAGTGCAGGAAAGGTTTTGTTCAGAAAAGAGACCTTCTTAAACATCATAAAATTCACACTTGTGAGCGTCCCTATTCATGTTCAGAGTGTGGAAAATGTTTTATTATGAAAGGAAAACTTCGTGAACATCAGAAAATTCACACGGGTGAGCGCCCCTTTTCTTGTTCAGAGTGCGGGAAATGTTTCATTGAAAAAAGAGGCCTTCTTAAACATCAGACAATTCACACTGGTGTAAGTCCCTTTTCATGTTCAGAGTGCAGGAAATCTTTCACCTCGAAAGGAAACCTTGTGTATCACCAGAAAGTTCACACGGGTGAGCTTCCTTATTCATGTTCAGAGTGCGGGAAATCTTTTGGGTCAAAAGGAAACTTTGTGTATCACCAGAGAGTTCACACAGGTGAGCGTCCTTATTCATGTTCAGAGTGCGGGAAATCTTTCACATCGAAAGGAAGCCTTGTGTATCACCAGAAAGTTCACACGGGTGAGCAACCTTATTCGTGTTCAGAGTGCGGGAAATCTTTCGGGTCGAAAGGAAACCTTGTGTATCACCAGAGAGTTCACAAGGGTGAGCGTCCTTATTCATGTTCAGAGTGCGGGAAATCTTTCACGTCGAAAGGAAACCTTGTGCTACATCAGAGAACTCACATGAGATAACAATCTTTCTCATGATAACAGTGGTGTGTTGGGGGATGGGCGGAATATATTGAATGTTTTTCAGGTTGGGTTTGATAGATCTGAGTCTGCAGGGATTGAATTCTAGTAATATGATCCTCTAAACATACAGAGATGACTCGGTCCCGCACTCACACAGACCGCACCATACAACTAAACTGTGCTAATACATGGCCAGATATGACAATACATGGACAACACTTCTTATTGGTTGATATCGGTTTCTGTACATTATTGGTCTTTTTATGTTTTACTGTAGAAGCCAGCTTCTCATTGGTCCAACAAATAATTCATACATTGTATAGTTTATTATCCTCAATTAGAAAGATTTAGATTCTATCTTAGTTTTTATTGTTTGTTACCCACTTGAAGACCCCAATGTTAAATCCCATTCCTGTCGAGGCCATTTTTTAGTTTTCGTCACCGTGATACTTTGACTGACAATTACTTGGTCATCAAACACTGTACCCAAATGCCAAATAAATTTTATATCAGAGACTTGTAAAGCTTTCTTCTAGTTGTGTTCCTTCACCACTTTTACTATACAATATAATGGAAAAAGGACTGAAAAGTTTGAATAAAAATAATTTCTCTTCTTCGTCCATGGACGGACACAGCTCCTTAAATCATGACCGTTGGGTTATGTTCCTGTTCATAGGAGAAGACTAGGCAGAACATGTTAGTTATCTTAAAACATGTAACTTTAACAGAGTTGAACAGCCCCGCCCAGGGGGCGGTCCCTCCGTACATAACCCTCCTACCTGCAGTTAGCAGCTTCAGTTTTTTTCTGCCTAGCAGAGGAGAGGATGTGGCTCCCTTTTGAGAAGAGATTTTTTACTTTCATTATTTTATTTCTGAGAATCTTCCATCAACTGCCGGCTGGGCATGACAGGCAGGACTTTAGATCCTTGTAGTCCCCCCAGTCCGGCCATCGAGCGTGTTACCGTCCCCTCGCTACTGCGTCAAGGTCTGTCACGACATACCCCATGGCTCCAGGGGTGGCCGGTGAGCTATATGCTCCGGGGTCCACATATGACCGTGCGGCTTGCTGTCTCAGTCACAGTGGACCGGGCCGGCAGCTACTCCGTACTGCTCGGTTGTAGGTCTGTCAGGAACGCACCAGCAGGTCCTCGCTGGGACGGGTAAGTACAGTTCCTCCTGCTTCGGTGGGGTGGAACAGCTGGGTATTCCTAAGGGGGTCGTTAGGTTCTCCTACCTTCCCCTCTCTCCCTCTGTCACCCTTTTTTCCTCCTCCCCTCACGGGGCTACTGCGACCGGGAATACCTTTAGAGGGGCTCCTGGTACCGGCGGGGGGCTGTGAGGGTGTCCAGGCCTGCTATCTGTGTTCGGGGTGGTCTTTTTTTGGGAGCCTCCGCTGCTGGCCTTCCCGTCCACCTCGCTTGCTGGCCGCCAATTTTTGAAGCGCTGGCGCCATTTTTCTGTGGTCTATGCATTGCATTGAATTCCCCATTGGCGGTCATTTTGCCATAGCCGCACCATGCTGTAGGCGGGCGGCCATTTTCTTGTGGTCCGCGGCTTTTTTTCTGGCACCCGGCGGCCATTTTAGAAGGGGTTTTGGGCGGGGCTGTTCAACTCTGTTAAAGTTACATGTTTTAAGATAACTAACATGTTCTGCCTATTCCTCTCCTAGGAACAGGAACATAACCAAACGGTCATGATTTAAGGAGCTGTGTCCGTCCATGGACGAAAAGAGAAAATCTGATTTTACGGTGAGTAAAAAAAATCCTATTTTTTCTTAGTTATTCTTATAAAGAAATTGCAAATAAATAATCTTTCTTCATAAATTTATGGCAACATTTATTCTTCTACATTTCTTTGGTAAAATAGCAAATCAGTGTATATTATCTACTCTGTGTGAACGTTATAAAGTCTTCAAACTATAGTGTATATATACTGTATTTGAAATCCTGATGTTCTGATGGCCTATCTCACTTCTTGAGGCCTTGAAATTCCAGGACAGTACAAATACCCCCAAAATGACACCTTTATGGAAAGTAGACAGTCCAAGGTATTTAGTAAGAGGCATGCAGAGTTTTTTGATGCTGTATGTTTTTGCCGCAATCTTTTTGGAAAATCTGATTTTTATTTTACAAAGTTGTCATTTTAACAAGTTATTTCTCACACACAGCTCGGGCATACTTACAATTACACATCAAAACACTTTCTTCTACTCCTTCCAAGCATGAGGATACCACAAGTGTGAGACTTTTTATGTCTAGATACATAAAGGGGTCCAAAATCCAAGGAGCACCTTCAGGCTTTCAAAGTGCATAAATGTTGCAGCTGACTTCCTATCACATTTCTTGAGGCCTTCAGTGCCAGAATAAGAGAAACACCCACACAATGACCACATTTTGAAGAGTAAACACCCCAAGACACAAGTTTTTAGAAAATACAGGAAGTAAATGATTTTTTTTACACAAACCTGTCAATGAATAAATATTGTAACACACAGTATGGGCATATTTACAATTTCCAGGTACCTATAGAGTACAAAAAATAGGGATTTTAAAGGTGCTGATTAATACACAAATATTGTTAAAATGTAACCATTTTTTGTTTCATTTCAGTTAAAAATATTCATTAAAACCCTGAATCTCACTGTGTTTTGATGAACAAACATAGTTTACATATTCCATGTTACAATAGATGCGTCAATCTCGACGTTTCGCCAAATACTTTTGACTTCTTTAGGAGTTTATGCATCAATTTGAATTGTATGAGAGACTATCTGTTAAATCATAAAAATGAGAGTGATGTAAGAGATATTATCAGTATTTACATCAACAACTGGAGCCCATGTACTGATAATCAAGGTAGCTGAATAGATGGCCATAGGGAGGACAAAAAGTCCAGGAAAGGGGCCACTAATCTTTTGTGTCACTCAGAAGTAACTTCAGGTCCTGCTTATGGAGCTGGTATATCCAAAAGGGAAAGAAAACCAGGGGATAGCCAGTAGCTCACTGGGGTGTATGGGCTGGGAAGGCTCTGTATGAGAGCAAACACAGCATCCCTCAAATAGCTGACTCACCTTAATAAGGTGTGATTCTGGTAATCAACCAAGCATACAAAAGAAAGGTGAAAAGAGAGCCTCACCTGTAGTAATTACTAGGGACCATGCAGCTTATAGATATTTTATTACACAAAAATATCAAATGGTAATACAAAAAACACTGGACAAAAATCCCATCACCAGCACCTCAGTAAAAAATAGACAACGTTGTCTGATCGAGCTGCATCTTGATCAGACAACGTTGTCTGTCTTTTTTTTTTTTTTACTGAGGTGCTGGTGATGGGATTTTTATCCAGTGTTTGTACCATTTGATATTTTTGTGTAATAAAGTTCCCTTAACTATAAGCTGCATGGTCCCTAGTTATTACTGCAGGTGAAGCTCTCTTTTCACCTTTTTTCTTTTACATCCAAAAGTGGTAGGTTTATATGCAGATAATGTTTTGTGATGTGTTTGGCATTATAGCTCCCTTGTGGCTCCAACAAAATACTACAAAAAAATACATTCTACTATTACTCCCAAGTATAGGGATACCACATTTTCAATGTTTGAAACAATTATATATTGACTTTTTCAGAGCTTAACCACATAGAGAAGTTAAAAAACCAAGGAGCACCTTCAGACTTTTAAGGGGTGTATCACCCTCCTAAATAGGTTTCTATAATGATTAGGAAAATGTATTTATTTTTGGCTGTGGAGCAGTTTGTGATTGCTTTGGGCTGTTTTGGGTTTCACCGGCTGCAGGTTCGATTATTTCCCCTTGCCTTCTGAAATGTTCTAGAATGTACTGGGCTGGATGAAGCAAATCAGCAGCCCAGCTGATGTTCTTCAGGTGTTCATTATTGTCCCAGCTAGTCCAGAGCTAGGGGGGGGCTACTTCTGAGGATCCTTTCTAATCAAGGGATTTCACTCAGGATCTTGTCTGGAGAGCTCAGTGGTGAATGTCGGACTGATATTGGAAGGGGCATCCAGTTATGCAGAAACATTGTGCGTACAGACCGCAGACCAGGAAACCTCTAGATTGTTTTATTGAGCTAGAGAGAGTGACTGTTGCTGCGTGCCTGGCTGTCTGTGCTTTTATTAACTGCTTTCTGCCCGGCCTATAGCAGAATGACGGCCGGGCGGTGGTTCAGTTATCCTGACTGGGCGTCATATGACGTCCAGCAGGATAACAGCCGCCGCGGGCCCGGGGGGGCACGCATCGCGGCGATCGGTGGTGCAGTGTGTCAGTCTGACACACCGCAACACCGATCTCGGTAAAGAGCCGGCGGAGGCTTTTTACCACATGATCAGCCGTGTCCAATCACGGCTGATCACGATGTAAACAGGAAGAGCCGCTGATCGGCTCTTCCTCACTCGCGTCTGACAGACGCGAGTAGAGGAGAGCCGATCGGCGGCTCTTCTGACGGGGGTTTCGCGCCGATTGTTTATCAGCGCAGCCCCCCCTCGGATGCCCACACTAGACCACAAGGATGCCGCCCAGGACCACCAGGGAAGCACCTTACATGTGGATGGCCAGGTAAGTCCCCCATGGCCATCCACATGTAAAAATGTAAGCACAACATATGCCAATCAGTGCCCACAAATGGGCACTGACTGGCACCATCATGGCGCAAAAAAATTTGTGATACCCAGAAAGTCCACCCACCAGTGTCATCGGTGCCACCTATCAGTGCCCATCTGTGCCCACCTATCAGTGCCCGTCCATGCCACCTATCAGTGTCACCCATAAGTTCCCATCAGTGCCGCCTCTGAGTTCCCATCAGTGCCCATCATCAGTGCCACCTTATTAGTGCCCGTCAGTGCAGCCATATCAGTGCTCGTCATTGAAGAAGAAAAGGTACTTATTTACAAAAAAATAACAAAAACAAAGAAAAATGTTGTTTTTTGCAAAATTTTCGCTCTTTTTTTATTTGTTGCGCAAAAAATAAAAATCACAGAGGTGATCAAATACCACCAAAAGAAAGCTCTATTTGTGGGAACAAAATGATAAAAAATTTGTTTGGGTACAGTGTAGTATGACCGCGCAATTGTCATTCAAATTGCGACAGCGCTGAAAGCTCAAAATTGGTTTGCGCAGGAAGGTGTATAAGTGCCTGGTATTGAAGTGGTTAAACTGGGGAATGAACTTTGGGAAAACCGGGGCTCCTTGGGGGGGCACTCCAGGGGCATAAATAAAACATTTAATTTCCAGATTACCTATGACATTTTGGAGACTATGGAGCACCAGGACAGTAGAAACGCCCACAAAATTTGGAAAGTAGACCTTCTAAGATGTATAGTAAGACACAAGGTGAGCTTTTTTGAAGTTGTACATGTTTGCCATAATCTTAGTTACAAAATTTGTCATTGTAACAAATTATTTCTAACATGCAGCATGGGAATACTTCCAATCACACCAAAAAAACACACTCCTCTACTCCTCCCCAGTATGAGGTTGCCACATATGTGAGACTTTTACAGAGCATAACCACATAGAAAGATCCAAAATCCAAGGAGCACCCTCAGGCTTTCTAGGGTCAAAAATGACACATCTAATTATCTGACCTACCTATCACATTTTGGAGGCCCTGAAGAACGAGGACAGTAGAAACATTCACAAAATTACCACAATTTGGAGAGGTAAGACCCCAAGGTATTTAATTTTTTTGGCACACGATTTAGTAAAATGCAAAAAGAAAATTAAATGTTACTTTTTTACACAAAGTTGTCAATTAATAAAATATGTTAATACACAGAATGTCCATACTAACAATTCCACTCCAAAACACATTCTTCTACCCCTCCCAAGTATGGGAATGCCACATGTGTGAGACTTTTTTTTAATGTCTGGATTGATTTTGTGCTCACTAAACGAAGGGTGCATAACCCTGCGCACCAAAGGCCATTGGTTTTAAATAGCCAAAGTCCTTCCAGACGTGGGTGGGCAGCCAGGAGAAGAATGACACAGGCAGAGCTCGGGATCAGAATGCAACGCGTTTAGGTGCTTGTGCTATACCACATAGCAGCACGCAGTGCTCCCTTCTCAAGCAAATAACAACACCTAATGATGTGGTGTATATATACACAGACCAGCCGACCAGAAGTTTCCTGCCAGCTTGTGGAGAGAACTGAGCATGGTACAGTATGTACGTAAGAATTAAAAACACTGATAAATCTTGTAACGCATATAAATACGTAATAATAAATGATAAAGGATATATTAGATAGACATATGTGCAAATAAATCATTACTTGATAGACATTTCATGGGGTAAAAGGTAAAAATATAAAACTATAACTTTATAAATACAGTCCAGAGATGTTTTATATAATTAGATTTAAAAGTTATGTCCTAATACCAATGGCCTCTGGTGTGCAGGGTTACGCACCCTTCGTTTAGTGATTACCGGTTCAGTTGTTTTGACATACTTAATGTATTTGTTTGTGTTTATGGATTGATTATGTACCAAGCATTTTATCTTGTGCATCCCAAAAATCAATTGATACGTGGTTGTCCCCAGGAATGCCATGCTCACTGATGAACAAAGGGCGAGCAATAGAGTTGCTGTAGTTCCAGGAGTGCAGTTGTCTGCAGGGGATGGCTGGGACTGGTGTCTCTGGAACTTAGTCAGTGGGATACACAGATGGGTCAGGTAGGACGGCAGACAGTAATGTGGTCAGCAATCAGGTACTGGGACTGGTGTGGCGGTGATCAGGAACACTGTTTCTAACTTACACTGGTCTGGGGACAATGGGACTCAAGCCGGTGATCAAGAACACTGTTGCTGGCTGCACTGGTCTGGTTACAGTAGGACTGGTGTAGTGGAGATTGGGAACACTGTTAATGGCTTACACTGGGACGAATGAAGCATTGATCAGAAATGATGTTGGTGGCTTACACTGGTCTGGTGACACTTGGACTGATTTGGCAAGTGATCAGAAACAGTGTGATTGGCTTACACTGGTCTGGTGGCTTTGGAACTCATGTGGTGGTAATCAAGAACACTGTTGCTGGCTGACTCTGGTCAGGTGCCACTGGGACTGCTGTGGGAGTGATCAGGAACACTGCCGATGGCTGCACTCACCTGGTCACAGTAGGACTTGTGTAGCAGTGATCGGGAACACTCTTATTGGCTTACACTAGTGTAGTGACAGTGTCTTGGGATGGCAGCAATCAGGAACACTGTTGTTTGGTTATTTTGTACTGGGGTGGCTAGCAATAAGGGACACTGTTGCTGGTTGCACTGGTATGGTGATACTGTACTGGAGTTGGTAGTGATCAGGGACATTGGTTGGCTGCTCTGGTGAGACTGTACTGTGCTTATGGTGGCACCAACATGCAGCTTTTGTTCACATTTGTGATGGCTGTGATTGGTCACAGTGATCACATGGGACAGGGCAAATTTTATTGGTCTTGTACCCTGCTCTTTGATCTGCCGTGTCTGATGGGCTCAGTGATCATGGAGCATGCTACTGCACACTCTAGAGGACGCACATGAGCAGTGCAAAGGGGAGGCCATTCTTATACAGCCCCCAACCTTCAGGAGCCCGCCGTCTTGTTTTTATACAACAGCTACTGTATATGGCAAGTGGTTAGGCACCAAATCTGAAGAACAATCCAGGAAGCAGCTTTCAAAGTATTTAAAAACACAGGCTGCAGTTGGTATTTTCTCCACAAGGTGCTGATCTCACTTATTTTCAGTGGAACGCAGAGACAGAATTCCATAGAAGGGCGGTTCCTAGAGATAAGACAGTTTGCAGGAAGCAGAGAAGGATATCCTTGCAATCTGCAGCAGAGGAGGTAATACAAGTTGTTTTATATTTACACCCATGTCCATCCTTCCTTCATAGTCCCTGTGACCTCTTTTATGTCCAACAGATAATACTATACAGACGTATATATAGAGTATTATAATTTCTTGTTCATACATCACGGGACACAGAGCAGCATAGTCATTACTATGTGGGTTATATAGAATTACCTTCAGGTGCTGGCACTGGCAACTTCCAAAACAGGAAGTACCCTCCCCTATATAAGCCCCTCCCATCCGGGAGTACCTCAGTTTTTTGCCAGTGTCTAAGGTGTTGGCCAAGGTTAACATGTATTCATCTGGGCTTGTGTACAGGTTCTCTGGGCCTTAGCAAGCTATTCCGGATCCGACCAAAAAAGCTTCATAGCTAAACGGTCGGTACCCGGGCCTTGCAGAGAAGAGCAGGGTTTTGCCTGTAATGCCTCTCTTAGGAGGGCTGGACCCTGGGATCCAGAGCTCTGGTCATACCCACGACCAAGATGTTTTCTGTGCAGGGTGCTATACAGGTCCAGGGGAGTGGAATCCTTGGGAACCCGGTCCCTGAAGGTCTAGTACAATGCCTGCCGTGAGAGGTGAAGTTTGGGCTTCTGTGGACCAAACAAAGTCCTGCGGCGGGGAAAAGGTAAGTGGGGGCCCCTCAGGAACTTGGTTCTATTGAGGGGACCCCCAAGCCTAATATGTCTTTCTGCCTGTTACCTAAAGGTATTCCCGCTAATAGCTGTATATGCCTAAGAAATCCTAGAAATGTCTTTTCATAAAGGAAGTTTTAAAAACTGTAAACCTGGAAATGTTTTTCATAAAGGAGGTTTTAAAAAAAAAAAAAAAAAGACAAAAGTGCGGTACCTGTGTTTGTCCACTAGAGGCCGCTGTGGAACGTCTTTTTTTCTTGGGACTATTCCTTCCATGGTGAAAGTCCAGGCAGATGAGTGAGCTCTCTATCAGGGAAGCTGCATTCCTCTGTCATGCTGCCAAGTAGTTTCCTTCCATCCCCGAGTCCTGGTGAAACAGAGACCCTGGCTCCTCTCCCTACAGGGCGCCAAGAGCGCACACGTGCACGCGCTTTCTTTTTATAGATTTAGCTTCAAAAAAGTGGGCGGAGCCTGGCGGATGACACGCTCTGTGCGCCCAGCGCTTCTGCGCATGTGCGGGCGTCCCAGCAAGATAAAAGGACTCAGTCCACGCTGCTTGCTATGGACACAGAGCATGAAAAGGAGCTGGTAGCATGGTATAGGGGCTTACAGCGGGCGGTTGATACAGGCATCCCCAGAAAGACGCATTAGTAGACACCCACTGATGTACATAGCAGCAAATTGCATTAGACTATTTCAGTAAAGGGGTGTATTGCGGCTGGAATACCTCAGCTTTGAACTAAGGAATATGCCGCCTAAAAAACTCCGAGATATACCTCTCAGGAAGTGTAGGGGGTCTCCATCGGGCTCTGAGGATCTGGAGCAGTCATCTGCACCCTCCTCCCCTGAGAAATCAGAGGTTAATACCCATAAGGAACCCCCGGGAGTGCCAGGTACTGCGGCTGTCCTCAGTCCACCTGCTCCTGCATATATAACAGAGGAGGTTTTTTCCTCAACTCTGGAGGGATTGGAGCAGAGATTGGCAGCATTGATCGCTTCTTCTCTACAGGAAAGAAAGCGCGCCAGATCTCCATCACCTCCATTAGAGTGCCTGTTGGCAGAGCAACAGTCCCAGGAAGGGACCGACCTACCTGAAGGGGATCAGGAGGAGGTCAACTCTGTTTTTGAGGAATCGACTGTAGATGAACCATTTTCAGCATCACAGACTGAAAGATTGTGGGTCCAGACCCTAACTGACATGGTTCGATCTGCATTTAAAATGCCTCTTGTTGAACCATCAACTACTGCTGTCTCCTCATTGGGGTCGCTAAAAGCTCCCCAGGTTAATTGCTCCTTTCCAATACATCCATTATTGGAAGGACTTCTATACCAGGACTGGGAACATCCTGATAAACTATTTGTTCCGCCTAAGAAATTTCCGGTGATCTATCCCATGGAGGAAAAGTTCACCCAGAGATGGAATGTTCCTACGGTGGATGCAGCCATCTCTTCTGTGAACAAATCACTGACATGCCCAGTAGATAATGTTCAAATGTTCAAAGATCCAGTAGATAAAAAATTGGAATCTTTATTAAAATCTGCTTTTTCCACAGCAGGGGCTGTTACACAGCCAGCAGTGGCAGCTATTGGGGTCTGCCAAGCTTTAAAGGATCAGATGAAAATGGTCCTGAGGGATTTGCCAGACCAGCAGGCCCAGGCTCTGGCTGATCTGCCTAGAGCATTATGCTTTGCGGTTGACGCCATCAAGGATTCTATCCATCAGGCCTCCCGCCTCACGCTGTCTTTGGTACATATGCGTAGGCTTCTGTGGCTCAAAAACTGGTCTGCTGAAGCTCCCTGTAAGAAGCTCTTAGTTAGCTTCCCATTTCATGGGGAACGCCTTTTTGGCGAGGACCTGGATAAGTATATCCAGAAGATTTCCAGTGGTAAAAGTACTCTCTTACCGAGTAAGAAGAGGTCTAGGGGTCCATCTTTTAAGAGGACTACCTCTCCTATCCCTGCGACGTCTGCTACTAAGCAGTTCCGACGGCCTCCTCGGTCAAACTCAGGGGGTAAAAATCAGGGACAGTCACAGGGTAATAAGAAACCCTGGATCCGAAGGGGTACTAAACCAGCCTCCAAGTCAAGCCTATGAAGGGCTGCCCCCACTCAAAGACTTCAGTTGTTCGCAGAGACCTGGCGGGAGACGATCAAAGACAGATGGGTGCTCTCCGCAGTAACTCTGGGATACAAGTTGGAGTTAAAAGAGTCTCCTCCTTCCCATTTTATGTGGTCAGGCATGCCAAGAGACCCTCTGAAAAGAGGGTCTCTCCTATTGGCGTTAGAACAACTATTGCTCCAAGGAGTAATTATGGAGGTTCCTATGGAAGAGTGGGGGTTGGGTTTCTACTCAAACCTTTTCACAGTCCCGAAACCAAACGGGGACATAAGACCCATATTGGACCTAAAGAGTCTAAACAAATTTCTAAACGTCCGGTCCTTCCGGATGGAGTCGATCCGATCGGTCACCGCTGCCCTACAGGGGGAGGAATGGTTAGCCTCGATCGACATCAAAGATGCTTACTTGCATGTTCCCATCTTTCCAGGTCATCAAAAATTTCTACGCTTTGCAGTAGAAGGGCGCCATTTTCAGTTCAGAGCCTTACCATTCGGTCTGGCCACAGCACCACGAGTGTTCACAAAAATTCTGGCCCCACTGTTGGCCGATCTAAGAACACGAGGTGTAACGATAATGGCATACCTAGACGACCTGTTGTTGATGGACCACTCAGTTGCCAAGCTAGAAGTGGTAATTGTCGATACAATCAAGTATCTAGAATCTCACGGTTGGGTCATCAACCTGGACAAGTCAGCCCTACAGCCAGTAAAAAACCTGGTATATCTAGGGCTACGGCTGGATTCAGACCAGAGGAAGATTTTCTTACCTCTAGACAAGGTATCCTCTTTGAGGGGCTTGGTCCGTCTGCTTTGTGCAAAAAGACAGCCGTCCATACGCCTGTGCATGAGGCTGCTAGGAAAGATGGTAGCATCATTCGAAGCTGTGCCATACGCCCAATTCCACTCAAGGAATTTACAGAGGGCAATATTGTCAGCCTGGAACGGAAAAATTCAGGCTCTAGACTTCCCGATGGCTTTGTCCCCTTCCGTTCGGAAGAGTCTCTGCTGGTGGTTGATCCCCCAGAATCTCCAGAAGGGAAAACCCTTCAGTCCGATATCCTGGAAGGTGGTCACTACAGATGCCAGCCTTATAGGCTGGGGGGCAGTACTGGAGCAATGGTCTCTCCATGGCAGATGGTCAAATGTAGTAAAAACCCTGCCCATCAATCTCTTAGAGATACGAGCAGCCCGGTATGCCCTAGTGGCCTGGACATCCAGACTCCAAGGGTCCCCTGTCAGAATTCAATCAGACAATGCCACAGCAGTGGCATATATCAATCATCAGGGAGGCACCAGGAGTCGTGCAGCCCAGAGGGAAGTAAGTCACATCCTGGAATGGGCAGAAAAGCATGTCCCATGTATATCAGCTGTCTTCATTCCAGGGGTGGAGAATTGGAAGGCGGACTTTCTGAGTCGCCAACAGTTATGCCCAGGGGAATGGTCCCTTCATCCCGAGGTCTTCCGAGCAATATGTCAGCGGTGGGGAACACCGGATGTAGATCTGCTAGCATCCAGATTCAACGCAAAGGTGGACAGATTTGTCTCCCGGACAAGGGATCCCCTCGCTTGCGGCTCGGATGCTCTGGTGTTCCCTTGGGATCAGTTCAGACTGATATATGCCTTCCCTTCCGCTACAATTGTTGCCTCGACTCCTTCGCAGAGTCAGGTTGGAAAAGAAGCCGGTGATCCTGGTGGCTCCAGCGTGGTCCCGAAGGGCCTGGTACGCGGAGATCATCAAAATGTCTGTGGGGAGTCCTTGGACCCTTCCACGTCGTCCGGACCTGCTTTCGCAAGGACCGATATACCACCCTTCCTTACTAACTCTAAGTTTAACGGCCTGGCTATTGAATCCCACATCCTAAAGAAGAGAGGTCTCTCTAACTCTGTGGTATCAACTATAATCAATGCCAGGAAGCCTGTATCCAGGCAGATCTACTATAGAGTTTGGAAGGCGTACATCACTTGGTGCGAGGCCAGAAAATGGCATCCACGTAAGTACGTTATAGGCAGAATTCTGGACTTCCTGCAGTGGGCTGTAGACAGGAAGTTTGCCTTAAGTACTATCAAGGGCCAGGTTTCGGCCTTATCAATACTATTTCAAAGGCCCCTGGCTATGCATTCACTTGTCAAATCCTTTATGCAAGGGGTGACTCATATTATTCCACCGATTAAAGCTCCCATATGCCCATGGGATCTAAATTTGGTTCTGTCGGTTCTGCAGAAGCAGCCGTTTGAACCTTTGCGGCACATTTCCTTGGTTCTACTCACCAGAAAATTGATATTTTTAGTAGCCATATGCTCGGCTAGAAGAGTGTCGGAATTAGCCGCCATATCTGGTTATTCATAAGGACAGAGTAGTATTACGCCCTCACCCAGCCTTTCTTCCTAAGGTGGTATCGAGGTTTCACTTGAACCAGGATGTGGTTCTTCCTTCTTTTTTCCCCAAACCAAGCTCGGTAGAGGAAAAGTTATTGCATTCTTTGGATGTAGTAAGAGCAGTTAAAACTTATCTAAAAGCCACTGCTCAGATTCGTAGAACGGATTCTTTGTTTGTTCTGCCGGAAGGCCCCAGAAAGGGTCAAAGGGTCAGGCAGCATCAAAATCTACTTTAGCCAAGTGGATTCGACAGGTCATAATACAAGCCTATGGCTTGAGAAGTAGACCGCCTCCGTTCAAAGTTAGGGCGCACTCCACGAGAGCAGTTGGAACTTCATGGGCAGTGCATCACCAGGCCTCCCTGGCTCAAATTTGTAAGGCCGCAACATGGTCTTCAGTACACACGTTTACTAGGTTCTACCAGGTGGACGTTAGAAGTCAGGAGGATGTCGCCTTTGGGCGCAGTGTGTTGCAGGCCGCAAAAGAGCCTCATGCCTGATGGCGCCCAGCTTATGTATGGTGTATCCCCCCCCTCATTTGGCATTGCTTTGGGACGTCCCACATAGTAATGACTATGCTGCTCTGTGTCCCGTGATGTATGAACAAGAAAATAGGATTTTTAAAACAGCTTACCTGTAAAATCCTTTTCTTGGAGTACATCACGGGACACAGAGCTCCCACCCCTCTTTTGGGGACACGTATTGCTTTGCTACAAAACTGAGGTACTCCCGGATGGGAGGGGCTTATATAGGGGAGGGTACTTCCTGTTTTGGAAGTTGCCAGTGCCAGCACCTGAAGGTAATTCTATATAACCCACATAGTAATGACTATGCTGCTCTGTGTCCCGTGATGTACTCCAAGAAAAGGATTTTACAGGTAAGCTGTTTTAAAAATCCTATTATGTACACAGATAAATCCTAAATATAGAGCCATTTATCCAACAGTCCATCCAGAGCCTCTGGTTTATAGACCAGTTACATCCTAAAGATAGAAACATTTATCCAACTGTCCATCCAGAGCCTCTGGTTTAATGCCTTTGCGCCGACCATACGTACATATGTAGCCTCGGCTTTAAGGGGTTATACCGGGATGATATGCAGCTGCATGCATCATCCCACTACCCTTTTTTAGAGCGGGCGGTTGGCTCTTCAGGGATAACAACTGATGCAGCTAAAAGCCGCTCGGCTGTTAGCCCGGAGGAGCAAGAGGGGATGCCCCCCCTCCCGCAACCTTCCGCCGCTCTTCCCGGGCCTCCCGTTTCACCGGGAGACCCGATCCAGCTAAAGAGAGTCTGGAAGGAAGCCGGAAACGGCTTTGTTCTAGTCTGCTTTGTGTAAACATGGAGGCGACGTCACAACGTCACTTCCGGTTTACTCGGCTGCCAATGGTGCAGTTTAAAAAAAAAATATTATAGTATTCTCAGAATCGCGCATCATGGAAGGAAGAACTTCTGTAGAATAGTTACTTTAATGTCAAGGTGCCAAAGGACGTAGACAGGACATGACAGGAACATTGGTAGACCGGCTTCACAAGGATAACTCATGCTTGTTCACAACTTGTAAACAAGCACAAGTTATCCGTGTAAAACTGATCTACCAATGTTCCTGTAATGTCCTGTCTACACCCTTTGGCATTTTGACAATAGAGTAACTATTCTACAGAAGTTCTTCCTTCCATGGTGTGCGACCAATCTTCTTTTTCTTCAATTACGATGTAAACACAAGCTGGTTATCGGCATTCCTTTCCTCACACTGACAGCATGAGGGGAGGAGAGCCGCTAACCAGCTTGTGTGTAAAAGACATGAGCAGTGTAGATAAGATGTCCCTCCTCATCCTGTTGCTCCAACCAATCCACCTCTCCCCCTTCTCCATCTCCAATCGTTAAAACGGAGGTCCCGGGAAAAAAAAACACTGCAGCTGCTGACTTAATAAATGGACACTTACCTGTCCAGGGTGCCCGCGATGTCGGCAGCAGAAGACGAGCAATCGCTCATCTCTCTGCTGCCCCTGCCACCATCCTCGGAGACGGAAGCCTTGTGGCTTCACTGCCCGGTTCCCTACTGCGCATGCGCGAGTAGCGCGGTGCGTTCCAAGTGGTCCCCGCTGTCTCCTGGGACCAGTGTGTTTCCCAGAAGGCAGGGGGGGGGGAAGTGGAGTGACTCCCGTGGGAGTCATTCCCGGAAGTGGGTGCAAATACCTGTATTATACAGGTATCTGCACCCCCTCCCCCCTGAAAGGTGCCAAATGTGACACCGGAGGTGGGGAGGGTTCCGAAAAACGGAAGTTCAATTTTTGGGTGGAACTCCGCTTTAACCTCATAGTTGCTTCCCCTTCTCACACTGTCATGCCGGCCCTGCACTATCTTTCATTTTATTTTCTCTCGCTCCGGGCCTTACTTCTACATGATAATTAGGGCACTGATTATTCATGTCCTGATTGTTAGTGCAGCCCCATCAGTGGCCACCAGTGATGCCAATCAGTGCCCATTAGTGCTGCCAATCAGTGCCTCCTTATCAGTGTCACCTATCAGTGCTGCCTACCAGTGTCCATCAGTTCCCATAACTGCCACCTTCATCAGTGCCCACCAGTGCAGCCAATCAGTGCCCATCAGTCCCACCTCATCAGTGTGTAGCGGCCTCCCCTCTCCACTCTATTATCAGCTCATCTTTCTCTTGTCTAGGGGTACCTTAGAGGGGAGAGAGCGGGGTCACCACGCCAAGCCTTCACCGCAGATAGTTGTGTGGTGTGAGCAAAGTTCCTGTTTTACCTTCGGGTCGGTGTTCTGCACCTGGAGCCTCCTCCTGATGGTTACCTTGAACAATGTCTGCCAGAAAATGAGCCCCACACCAGTAAAGTCCAACACTCCTTTATTCTTCCGATAACAGAGAAATTCACAGACAGTTGGACTCCCTCAAAGAGTAGAACAGACAGAGGGGTGTGGATACGAGTAGGCCCAGACACAATGAACTCTCCACTTTCCTTTCTGAAAGTGGGTTGCGGTCTCCGCACGAGGGGGAATATCCTTCCAGGCGGTCTCCGATGGAGGCTCACCTGTCACTGGCAATATGCTGCACCAGGTCTTCAAGCAAGTACCCCCCACCGGTCCATTACGCCTCTGGATTCGGGTACCCACTCCCGGGGTTCCCTAGGATCTCCTTCCCTCGCGGAACTCAGTGGTGGGCACTGAGCTCCAGACCTTCATCCGAGTACCTCACCCCAGGCTAAAGGTGCCTGGGATGGAACACGACCTCCGAACGTCCTTTAGGCCTAGGCCGCCTAGGACCTCCATCCGACCACCGCCCTCAGGCTGGAGGTGCCTGGGACTTCGACCCTGTGACAAAGATGGCCGGCCCCTTTATACCCTCTCCCAGCAAGCACGGCGGGTTCCCCGCCCCACCATACTGCTGCCGAGGGAGGACAAAAAGGGGGTAAGGCACACAGCAATGGTTCAACCCCAGCCCAAGGTGACAGCGCCACCTGCTGGGCTGCAGGGAACTGCACATTACTGGTGTCTCTGCCAGTTTTAAATACACAGGAAAGTGTATACCCGCTACAATTGCATATCAGAGAAGCAAATAAACTACATGTAAGCAAAATTTTATAAGAAACAATGAAAAAATTTTTTTTTCCAAAGTAATTGGTCTTTTTTGATTTTCTTAGAAAAAAAAACAGTGGTAATTAAATACCACCAAAAGAAAGCTCTATCTGTGTGAAGAAAATGATAAAAAAAATGTATTTGGGTACAGTGTTGCATGACCGCGCAATTGTCATTCAAAGTGCGACAGTGCTAAAAGCTGAAAATTGGCCTGGGCAGGAAGGGGGTGAAAGTGCCCAGTAGACAAGTGGTTAAACAACTGGTGGATAAATGGCCTAATAGGAATGACAAGGAGTTTGAGATAGATATCATGATAAAGGATGCCGCAGGTTGCTTTGATCTCCACAAATCTACTAGTAAAACTCACTTTCCGGGACTACAGCATGCTGAGCAGTTTTGGAGTGGGAGAAGCTCATAGAGGAATGAGTCAGGAGAAGGATGGTTATGGGCACGGGAACCGAGGAAGAGGTTATGGACACGGACGGGGTTCCCTGAGAGGTGGCCAGGGTAGATTTCACAATGACAAGTGTTCCATATGTGGTGATTCAGGACATTGTAAGAATGACTGTCCCCTAGCATGGTCCCAGTCTGGCACACAGAATGTGCCGCAACAGTGCCCTGGCAAGGGAAAAACAATAAGAATGCCCGGGAGGTGACCTCATGTGTGCTCCAATGTCCAGTAATTACCATGAAGCCCCTACAATAAAATTATTCAAATTATTGGTAGATGGTACCTCCTCCTCCTTAACCACTCCCTGCCCAGGTGGAGGTCAGGTGACGTCCTCCCGGATCGCGCCCCTCATGCGCCCTTGGGCCGCGCTGCGTCGTTATCTGTCACCAGCTGTTTCAACAGCCAATGCCTGATCACTGTACCGGCCCGCTATCAGTACTATGTGACCACTGTAACTAATCACAGCAGATCACATGACGATTGTAAATAATGAATGGCGTCCATTCAAGCCTTCTATTGTGTACAATTGTATTGCTATCTGTGATTGGTCTCAGTGATCACATGGTACAGACTGGGCCAATCACAGCCCATATATGCCAAGTGATCAGCTGTGGCCAATCACAGCTAATCACAACAATTCAAACTGAATGAATTGATTCACTGCTATAGGCAATCATAATGTGTAAAAGAAAAAATCCTAATCACTTCCCCAAAGTAGTACAATTTTACTATATTGTCAAAAAGTGGTTAAAAAATTATTAAATAAATAAAAAAGGGATTTTTATAACAGCTTACCTGTAAAATCCTTTTCTTGGAGTACATCACGGGACACAGAGCGACTTAGTCATTACTAATGGGTTATATAGTTTACCTTCAGGTGCTGGCACTGGCAACTTCCAAACCGGAAGTACCCTCCCCTATATAAGCCCCTCCCATCCGGGAGCACCTCAGTTTTGTAGCAAAGCAATAAGTGTCCCAAAAAGAGGGGTGGGAGCTCTGTGTCCCGTGATGTACTCCAAGAAAAGGATTTTACAGGTAAGCTGTTATAAAAATCCCTTTTTCTTTTTCGTACATCACGGGACACAGAGCGACTTAGTCATTACTAATGGGACGTCCCAAAGCAATGCCAAATGAGGGGAGGGATACATAAGCTGGGCGCCATCAGGCATGAGGCTCTTTTGCGGCCTGCAACACACTGCGCCCAAAGGCGACATCCTCCTGACTTCTAACGTCTACCTGGTAGAACCTAGTAAATGTGTGTACTGAAGACCATGTTGCAGCCTTACAGACTTGAGCCAGGGAGGCCTGGTGATGCACTGCCCATGAAGTTCCAACTGCTCTTGTGGAGTGCGCCCTAACTCTGAATGGAGGCGGTCTCTTTCCCAAGCCATAGGCTTGTATTATGACCTGTCGAATCCACTTGGCTAAAGTAGATTTTGACGCTGCCTGACCCTTTCTGGGGCCTTCCGGCAGAACAAATAAAGAATCCGTTCTGCGAATCTGAGCAGTGGCTTTTAGATAAGCTTTAACTGCTCTTACTACATCCAAAGAATGTAATAACTTTTCCTCTACCGAACTAGGTTTGGGGAAAAAAGAAGGAAGAACCACATCTTGGTTCAAATGAAACCTCGATACCACCTTAGGAAGAAAGGCTGGATGAGGACGTAATACTACTCTGTCCTTATGGACAACCAGATATGGCTCCTTACAGGACAAGGCGGCTAATTCCGATACTCTTTTAGTTTAGAACAAATGGCTACTAAGAAAATCAATTTCCTGGTGAGAAGAACTAAGGAAATATGCTGTAATGGTTCAAATGGTTGTTTCTGTAGAACCGACAGAACCAGGTTTAAGTCCCATGGACATATGGGAATACTAACCGGAGGGCTAATATGCATCACTCCTTGTATGAAAGCTTTGACTAATGAAAGCAAAGCCAAGGGCCTTTGAAAAAATATTGACAAGGCCGTCTGACCCTTGATAGTACTCAAGGCAAGCTTCCTATGTACAGCCCACTGTAGGAAGTCCAGAATCCTACCTATTATGTACTTACGTGGATGCCATTTCTTGGCCTCACACCATGTAATGTACGCCTTCCAGATCCTATAATAGATCTGCCTGGATACCGGCTTCCTGGCATTGATCATGGTAGATACCACAGGATTAGAGAGCCCTCTCTTTTTTAGAATGTGGGCTTCAATAGCCAGGCCGTCAAACCTAGGGCTGGTAAGGAAGGGTAGTATATCGGTCCTTGCGAAAGCAGGTCCGGACGATGTGGGAGGGTCCCAGGACTTCCCACTGACATTTTTACAATCTCCGCGTACCATACCCTTCGGGGCCACGCTGGAGCCACCAGAATCACTGGTTTCTTTTCTACCCTGATTCTGCGGAATAATCGCGGTGGGAATGCATATATCAGCTTGAACTGATCCCAAGGGAACACTCGGGCATCCGAACCGCAAGCTAGGGGATCCCTTGTGCGAGACACAAATCTGTCCACCTTTGCGCTGAATCTGGATGCTAGCAGATCTACATCCGGTGTTCCCCACCGCTGGCATATTGCCTGGAAAACCTCGGGGTGAAGAGACCATTCCCCCTGGCATAATTGCTGGCGACTTAAAAAGTCCGCTCTCCAATTTTCCACTCCTGGGATGAAAACCGCGGATATGGCTGGGACATATCTTTCTGCCCATTCCAGGATGCAATTCGCTTCCCTCTGGGCTGCACGACTCCTGGTGCCACCCTGGTGATTGATATATGCCACTGCTGTGGCATTGTCTGATTGAATTCTGACAGGGGACCCTTGGAGTTTGGATGTCCATGCTACTAGGGCATACCGGGCTGCTCGTATCTCTAAGAGATTGATGGGCAGGGCCTTCTCTGCTTCTGACCACTTGCCCTGGAGAGACCATTGCTCCAGTACTGCCCCCCAGCCTATGAGGCTGGCATCTGTAGTGACCACCTTCCAAGAAACCAGACTGAAGGGTTTCCCTTTTTCCAGATTCTGGGGCACCAACCACCAATGGAGGCTCTTGCGAACGGAAGGGGACAGGGACATTGGTAAGTCTAAAGCCTGAACTTTTTTGTTCCAGGCTGACAGTATGGCCCTCTGCAAGTTCCTTGAATGGAATTGACCATAGGGTACTGCTTCGAATGAAGCCACCATTTTTCCCAGCAGCCTCATGCACAGGCGTATGGATGGTTTTCTTTTTTGTACTGTGACAGCAGGAAGGTAAAGTCACCTGGTTGCATCCAGGGGGGTAGATATATTTCGCCCAGATTCAGGCTTTACGCCGACTTATACAACTAGGTGGAGAGTTGTATAAGCCCAGCTAAGGCTAGTGGGCTCATGGATGACTCATACCTCTAGGGAGAGTGCTGGGCGTCGTGCAGACAGGGAGTTGATGAGACCAGCTGAAGCCTGTCAGTTCGTTTAAGGCCTCTATAAAAACTCCCAGATTCATTAGGTGTTAGCTCATGCCTGGAACCAGACCTGTGTGGACTGTCTAGGGAGAGTGAACCCCTGTGCGGTGAGAAAAAGCCTGTGTGGCTATTTGCTTGGACATTTAAAACCAGGGACTTAGGGACTAGGACAGCACTAGGCTGATCCCAGTTGTTAGTTAGGAAACCTGTATGTTTAGTCAGAGGTCAACTTGACCAGGATTTATTTTGGTTATGTTTCTTTTGCTTTGCTGTGTTTTGTCACTGTAAATAGAAAATAAACCGCACCTTTTTTGATTTTGAAAACCACAACCTCCGTTTGCTGGGCCTGTTTTGTGTGGGGAGCCCATCCCGGGGGTCACACACACCCGCTGCCGAGCTAACCCCCTCACAGTTGGTGGAGAACCAGTGGCAGTTTTTTTTAAGCCAGCATGGAGGAGATACTGAAGCAGCTGGCTCTAGCAAATGCCAATCAACAGCAGACAAATGCAGGTTTGCAAAGGAGCCTTGCAGCCCAGCAGCAGACAAACGCAACTTTGCAACAGAGTCTGGAGGCTCAGCAACGAGCCCAGCAGCAATCTGAGGCCCGCTTCATAGACCTGTTGCAGAAGCAAGAGCAGAGACTACAACAACAGATGGAAGCAGTAATGCAGCAACGTCCGCAGACCAGTGAGGAAAGCCGTCCCACTAATACCGCGTCCTTTGGGGTGAGTCATTTATTGACAAAAATGACTGGAGAGGATGATCCAGAGGTATTTTTGACCACATTTGAAAGGACCGCTGAAAGAGAAAAGTGGCCTGAGGAGCAGTGGGCTGGACTGGTGGCTCCTCTGTTAACTGGTGAATCGCAGAAAGCTTACTATGACCTAGAGCCTAACCAAGCAAAAGACTATGTGATGCTAAAAGCTGAAATATTGGCAAGGCTGGGTGTCACCCAGGCTGTCCGGGCTCAGCGTGTGCATAACTGGACTTTCCAGCTTGGAAAACCCCCCAGGTCTCAAATGTATGATCTCATTCACCTGAGCAGAAAGTGGCTACAGCCAGAGACTTTGTCCGCACCAAAGATTGTGGAACGTGTTGTAATGGATCGGTTTTTGAGAGCTCTTCCTACTGCCATCCAAAAGTGGGTAAGCCATGGAGACCCAGAGACGGCCGATGGTCTTGTGGATCATGTGGAGAAATACTTGGCTACAGAGAACCTGACGGCCTCTTCCAGAGACACTCGGACTTTCCACCCTAAGACCAGACCATCCCCAGGGGCGGATAAGAGGATTCCAAGGGGTGAGGGTGGAGAGAGTGAGAGGGTGGGAGCTCTACCCCAAGTTTGGCGAGAACAGCCTGGGAAATCAGCGGCTCAAGAGGCGGCAAGAAGGATCGTTTGCTACCGCTGCCGGCAAGCGGGACATATTGCAGCCAATTGCCCGGTTGTGGAGGAACCCATGCAGTGTGACTTTCTGACGGGCAGACGTCAGTCGCTGTGTGCGACAGTCGCATGCACTGCCATTCGAGGAACTGAGAAACATTTATGCAAAATGTGTGTTAATGGTAGAAATGTTGTGGTATTGCTGGATTCAGGTAGCCTTGTGACCCTGATAAAGGCTGAGTTAGTTAAAACAGAGGTCTCTGGGAATAGCAAGGTAGCTGTTATTTGTGTGCATGGGGACACCCGAGAGTATCCAGTGACTACAGTGTGTTTCGAGACCCCCAAAGGTACCCTCTCTCATCCAGTGGGCTTAGTATCTCAGTTACCGCATGACGCCATTGTGGGAAGGGATTTTCCGAAGTTCTGGGAACTGTGGGATGATCCTGAGCCCCTCACTGGTGCCCCTATGTACCAGGAATGTGATAGCCAGAACTCCCCTGAGAGTGGTGAGGACTCTCCGGAATTTCCCTTATCAGTATTGGCAGGGGAGACTCAAGAAACTGGAGAGGAGCCCACCTCCTCAGACGAAAACCTACCGTCTGTGGAGTTTTCTGATCTTGAGGTTCACAGGGAAAACTTTGCCACAGAACAGTTGAAAGACCCCGCCCTAATAAAGGCACGGGAAAACGTAGTGAAAATAGATGGCGAGTTAGTGAACCCAGATAATACCTGCACTTACCCATACTTCAGCGTAGAGAAGGACCTACTGTATCGGGTGGCAAAAAGGGCAGAAGAAACCGTTGAGCAGCTTGTGGTGCCCAAACCTTACAGGAAGTTGGTGTTGGAGTTGGCCCATGGGCACATTCTTGGAGGTCATCTGGGGACAGAGAAAACCCGAGAGAGGGTATTACAGAGATTCTATTGGCCGGGGGTGATGAAGGACGTAGAAAATTATTGTTCCTCCTGCCCTGTGTGTCAGAGGTTGGCCCCGATGCCACATTTCCGTAGCCCGCTGGTCCCTCTACCCATCATTGAGGTCCCGTTTGAGAGGATCGCCATGGATTTGGTAGGTCCTATAATCAAGTCCGCTAGGGGGCACCAGTACATATTAGTTATAATGGACTATGCCACCCGTTATCCAGAAGCGATCCCTCTCCGAAATACCTCGGCCAAAACCATAGCCAAAGAGCTATCTCTTGTTTTTAGCCGGGTGGGTATTTGTAAAGAACTGCTTACGGACCAAGGTACACCCTTTATGTCCCGGGTTATGAAAGAGCTGTGTAAATTGTTCAAAGTGACGCAATTGAGTACGTCTGTGTATCACCCCCAAACCGATGGGCTGGTTGAAAGATTCAACAAAACCCTAAAACAAATGTTGAAGAAAGTGGTGGATAGAGATGGAAAGGATTGGGACTGTTTACTTCCTTATTTGATGTTTGCTATTAGGGAGGTGCCCCAATCCTCTACGGGATTCTCCCCCTTTGAGTTACTGTATGGGAGACACCCAAGAGGGCTGTTGGATATTGCCAAGGAAACTTGGGAAAGTGAGAGTTCTCCCCACAGGAGTGTGATTGAGCATGTCGCCCTGATGCAAGATCGAATTGCACAGGTAATGCCCATCGTGAAGGAACATTTGGCCCAAGCGCAGTTGGCACAGCAGAGAGTGTACAACCGTGGAGCCAAGACCCGTACCTTTTCCCCGGGGGATAGGATATTGGTACTTGTCCCTACGGTTGAAAGTAAATTCCTTGCCAAATGGCAAGGCCCCTACGAGATAATGGAAAAAGTGAGCGAAGTGAATTACAAGGTCAGACAACCAGGAAGGCGAAAGCCCGAACAGATCTATCACGTTAATCTGTTGAAAGCCTGGAGGGATAGAGAGTCCCTAGTCGTAGACACTTGGTCACCAGCTCAAACTGGTTGCGTGATTCCTGAGGTTGGAATAGCAGCCACCTTGTCACAACCCCAACAACAGGAGGTTAAGGAGTTTGTGCTTCGCAACAAGGAGGTATTCTCTGAGCTGCCGGGACAAACATCTGGGGTAGAGCATGACATCATTACCCCGCCCGGTGAAAGGGTGAAGTTAAAACCCTATCGGATCCCAGAGGCTCGACGGGAGGCAATACGGGAGGAAGTACAGAAAATGCTGAACTTAGGGGTGATAGAGGAGTCCCAAAGTGATTGGTCTAGTCCCATCGTGTTGGTGCCTAAACCGGATGGGAGCTGGCGATTTTGTAACGATTTTCGTCAGTTGAACAAAGTTACAAAATTTGACACCTACCCCATGCCACGTATAGATGAGTTGATCGACCGGCTGGGAACAGCCCGATACATGACGACTCTTGACCTCACAAAAGGGTATTGGCAAATCCCCCTGGCCAAGTCGGCCAAAGAGAAAACCGCATTTGTAACCCCAGACGGGGCGTTCCAATATAAAAGAATGCCGTTCGGGTTACAGAATGCGCCGGCCACATTCCAGCGGAAAATGGACCAGATGCTGAGGCCCCATCGGAAGTATGCTGCGGCTTACCTGGATGACGTAATTGTCCATAGCACAGATTGGGCCTCACATCTGCCAAAAGTGCAAGCAGTCCTGGACTCTGTTCGGGAAGCGGGGTTTACGGCTAACCCCAAGAAGTGTACCATTGGGCAGGAGGAGGCCAAATATCTTGGGTACACCATTGGGAGGGGAGTAATAAAACCCCAACTCAACAAAGTCGAGGCCATCCAGAGTTGGCCACGTCCCAACAGCAAGAAGCAGGTACGAGCCTTTCTGGGAATCGCTGGGTATTATCGGCGATTCATTCCCCACTTTGCTTCTAAGGCTGTGCCCCTAACCAACCTGACGAGGGGGAAAGGGTCGGTCATGATTAAATGGACCCCCGAGGCTGAGGCAGCATTCCAATTCTTGAAACAAGCCTTATGTAGCCAGCCAGTGTTGTACTCACCCGACTTCTCTAAAGACTTTGTCGTACAAAGTGATGCGTCAGATGTGGGGTTAGGAGCAGTATTGTCCCAGGTCTGGAACGGGGAAGAGCACCCAGTCATTTACCTCAGCAGGAAGTTGAAGTCCCATGAGGTAAATTACGCCACCGTTGAAAAGGAGTGTTTAGCGGTGAAGTGGGCTCTAGATTCCCTTCGGTACTACCTGCTAGGTAGGCACTTTGACATGGTTACGGATCACGCTCCGTTAAAGTGGATGGCTCAAAACAAGGAAACAAATAGAAGAGTGAATAGGTGGTTCCTGGCCCTCCAGGAATTCAACTTCACAGTAAAGCATCGCCCTGGCGTTCAAATGGGGAATGTGGATGCTTTGTCTCGAGTACATGAATGCCTGATTGCTGGTGTTCCAACCCCGAGGTTAAAACAAGAGGGGGGGGTATGTGACAGCAGGAAGGTAAAGTCACCTGGTTGCATCCAGGGGGGTAGATATATTTCGCCCAGATTCAGGCTTTACGCCGACTTATACAACTAGGTGGAGAGTTGTATAAGCCCAGCTAAGGCTAGTGGGCTCATGGATGACTCATACCTCTAGGGAGAGTGCTGGGCGTCGTGCAGACAGGGAGTTGATGAGACCAGCTGAAGCCTGTCAGTTCGTTTAAGGCCTCTATAAAAACTCCCAGATTCATTAGGTGTTAGCTCATGCCTGGAACCAGACCTGTGTGGACTGTCTAGGGAGAGTGAACCCCTGTGCGGTGAGAAAAAGCCTGTGTGGCTATTTGCTTGGACATTTAAAACCAGGGACTTAGGGACTAGGACAGCACTAGGCTGATCCCAGTTGTTAGTTAGGAAACCTGTATGTTTAGTCAGAGGTCAACTTGACCAGGATTTATTTTGGTTATGTTTCTTTTGCTTTGCTGTGTTTTGTCACTGTAAATAGAAAATAAACCGCACCTTTTTTGATTTTGAAAACCACAACCTCCGTTTGCTGGGCCTGTTTTGTGTGGGGAGCCCATCCCGGGGGTCACACACACCCGCTGCCGAGCTAACCCCCTCACAGTACCCACTAAGTGGGTCAAATTTTTCAAAGACGACACCTTCTCTGGAGGTAAGAAAATCTTTCTCTGATTTGAATCCAGTCTTAGCCCCCAAGTATTCCAGACTTTTGACTGGTTTTTGGGGCTGACTTGTCTCGGTTGATAATGCAACCGTGAGATTCCAGATACTTGATTGTCTTGTGAACGACCACTTCTGGTTTTTTCCACTGAGTGGTCTATCAGCAACAAGTCGTCTAGATATGCCATTATCGTTACACCTTGTGTTCCTAGTTTGGCCAATCGTAGGGCCAGAATTTTTGTGAACACTCGTGGTGCTGTGGCCAGACCGAAAGGTAAGGCTCTGGACTGAAAATGGCGCCCTTCTACTGCAAAGCGTAGAAATTTCTGGTGGGCCGGACAGATGGGAATATGCAATAAGCATCCCTTATGTCGATCGAGGCTAACCATTCCTGCCCTTGTAGGGCGGTAGCCACCGATCGGATCGACTCCATCCGAAAAAGTCCTGATATGTAGGAACTTGTTTAGCCCTTTTATATTTAATATGGGCCTCACGTCCCCATTTGGTTTGGGGACTGTGACAAGGTTTGAGTAAAACCCGAACCCGCTTTCTTCCAAGGGAACCTCATGATTACCCTTGGAGCAATAGTTGTTCTAGTGCCAGAAGGAGGGATCCTCTCTTCTGGGGATCGCTTGGCACGTTTGACCTCATAAAATGGGCAGGAGGAATGTCTTTTAACTCCAGCTTGTATCCCAGACTTACTGCGGAGAGCACCCATCTGTCTCTGATGGTGTCCCGCCATGGTCTCTGTGAACAACTGAAGTCTTCCCCTCACTCGATTGAGTGGGGGCAACCCTTCATGACTTGGGGGGAGGTTTTGTACCTCTCTTGACCCAGGGTTTCTTGTTACCCTGTGATTGTCCCTGATTTCTGCCCCCTGGATTTGACCGCGGAGGCCGTTGGAACTGTTTCACAGCCGATGTGCCAGGGACTGGAGAAGTAGGCCTCTTAAAAGAAGGACTTCTACCCTTGTTCTTAACCGGCAAGAGTGTACTTTTACCGGCAGAAGTTTTCTGGATATATTTGTCCAGATCTTCTCCAAATAAGCGTTCTCCATGAAATGGGAAGCTAATCAGCAATTTCTTACAGGGAGCTTCAGCAGACCAGTTTTTGAGCCATAGAAGCCTACGCATATGTCTACAGACAGCGTAAAGCGGGAGGCCTGTTGGATTGTATCCTTTTTGGCGTCTACCGCAACACAAGGCTCTAGGTAGGTCAGCTAGGGCAAGAGCCTGCTGATCTGGTAAGTCCCTTAAGACTTGTTTCAACTGATCTTTCATTGCTTGGCAGACTCCAATCGCTGCTACTGCAGGTTGTGTCACCATGCTTGCTGTAGAGAAAGCAGATTTTAGTAAAGACTCCAATTTTTTATCTATTGGGTCTTTGAACATTGGAACATTATCTACTGGACATGTCAGTGATTTGTTTACACAAGAGATGGCTGTGTCCACTGTAGGGACCCTCCATTTTTTTTTTTTATGAACTTATCCTCCATGGGATAGATCACTGGAAATCTCTTGGGGGGGAGTAAATATTTTAACAGGATGCTCCCAATCCTGGTAAATAAGCCCTTCCAATAAAGGGTGGATTGGGAAGGAACAGACAGTCTGGGGAGCTTTCAGCGACCCCAGCGAGGAGACAGTAGTGGTTGATGGTTCCGCCAGAGGCATTTAAAATGCTGCTCGGACCATGTTAGTCAGAGACTGAACCCATAATCTTTCAGCCTGAGATGCTGAGAAAGGTTCTTCCACTGTTGATTCCTCTATAACTTTATCAACCATCACCTGATCCCCTTCAGGTAGGTCGATCTCTGGGACTGTTCCTCCACTAACAGGCACTCTGCAGGAGGAGACGGAGATCGGACGCGCTTTTCCTGTGACAGGGAAGCAGCGATCAATGCTGTTAATCTCTCTTCCAATCCTCCCAGAGTTGAGGATAAAACCTCCTCTGTTATATATACAGGAGCAGGTGGACTGGGGACAGCCGCAGTACCAGGTACTCCTGCGGGGTTCCTACGGCTACTGACCTCTGAAATTTCAGGGGAGATTGGCGCAGTACAGCATGCCCAAAATCCTCAGAGCCCGATGGAGACCCCTTTCGCTTCTTGAAAGATTTGTTTCCAGAGCGTCTGGACGACATATCCTATAAGCACAAAGCTGAGGTATTCCCGTCGTCATACACCAATTTTGCTGGTAATAGTCTAACACAGTTGCTGCTATATACCAGCTGGTGTCCACTAAAGTGTCTTTCTATGGGGATGCCTGCATCAACCGCCTCTGTGTGCCACCGTTTTGTTGCTAGCTCTGCTTGCATCCAGCTGACACTTGTACTGTGTCTTTTACACATGCTGGGATGCCTGCACATGCGCAGAAGCGCCGCGGCGCGCATCGAGCGTCATCCACCCGCCCCGCCCCTTTTTTTCATAGGAGGCGCGTGCACGCGCCCGTGCACCATTGGCGCCCTTTTCCAAACCAAGCAGGGACTAGGAGCCAGGGCCCTTTTTGCCGGAGAGCCTGTGCGGTGGATGAGCGCAGCAACAGGGCAGAGGAAGTGGATTCCCACAGAGAACTTACCAACTGCCTGGATCTTTTGACTTGAGAAAACCAAAGATCCACATGACAAGAAAAAATGGACCACAGCGGCCTCTAGTGGTTTAACACAGGTACCGCGGTCCTCTTTTTTTTTTTTCTTGACTACTATTAAAATTTTACATTTTCCAGTAGTTACAGGCATACACAGATATTAGCGGGAATACCATTAGGTAACAGACAGAAAGACAAATTAGGCTTGGGGGTCCCCCAATAGAACCAAGTTCCTGGGGGCCCCCACTTACCTGTTCCCCGCCGCAGGACTCTGTTTGGTCCACAGAAGCCCAAACTTCACCTATCACGGCAGGCATTGTAATTAAACCTTCAGGGACCGGGTTCCCAAGGATTCCACTCCCCTGGACCTGTATAGCACCCTGCACAGAAAACATCTTGGTCGTGGGTATGACCAGAGCTCTGGATCCCAGGGTCCAGCCCTCCTAAGAGAGGCATTACAGGCAAAACCTTGCTCTTCTGTTGCAAGGCCCGGGTACCGACCGTTTAGCTATGAAGCGTTTTTGGTGGGATCCGGAACAGCTTACTAAGGCCCGTAAAAGAACCTGTACGCAAGCCCAGGAAAACACATGTTACTCTTTGGCCAACACCTTAGACACTGGCAAAAAACTGAGGTGCTCCCGGATGGGAGGGGCTTATATAGGGGAGGGTACTTCCGGTTTGGAAGTTGCCAGTGCCAGCACCTGAAGGTAAACTATATAACCCATTAGTAATGACTAAGTCGCTCTGTGTCCCGTGATGTACGAAAAAGAAATATTATTATTATTTTTTTTTACCTACTGTCACCAGTCAGTGTCTCTGTTCAACGCCACACCATATATATAATAATGCTGTACTGCACTGGTGACAGAATGTAAATAAATAAATAAAACTTTTTTTTTTTTTTTTACATGTTCTCATTTTCCAAAACAATTATGACAAAAAACGTACACTTCAAAAAAAAACTCGGCATGCCTCTTACTAAATACCTTGGACTGTCTAATTCCAAAAAGGGGTCATTTGGGGGATTATCTGTACTGTCCTGGCATTATTTTTGGGCCTTAAGACTTGAGATCATCCGATAAATTTTCAGATTTCTCCCATAGTTTGTGGACTCTTTGTCACTTGATATTTTATTTTATTTTTTAAATCTCGTATGTTTATGACTGATTTAACCGTTTCTTTCTTGTAAAATTCTGTCATTTATGTCATTTGTGTTTTTGTACCTATCTGTTGTGGAATAACAGACAAAAAAGGAAGGACTGGTGCATTACTTGATGTTTTTACCTATAGATCCTGTAACCTGAGTTGTAATGTCCTGTCTTCCATAAATAAAGATTATACAAAAAAAAAAAATAATAATAATATACTCTTTCCTCCTCCTATCACCTTGGATATTGTACGTTATACAACGTTCTATGCTTATCTTTCATCAGTTCCCGTCAGAGTGATCCGCACACAATATGTGATGTTGTTGTCTTGTTAGAACTGCATCATGTGAGGCTTCTCAGGGTACGGAGTGAATGTTTCCTATATCTTGCCCATCCTCCGCCCATACTTCCTGTGTTTCTTCCAGAGGGGTCTGGCTGCAGAGTGGAGCTCCACTGATGACAGGAAGCACGTGCCCTCCACTCCACTCCACTTTTTGTTTTTTCTGAACTTTATTGGGAATCTCTGCAGCCAGACCCCTCTCCTAGCTGCAGAGATTGACAATAAAGTTCAGTAAAAAAAAAGAAGACTCTGACGGGAACTGATGAAAGATAAGCATAGAACGTTGTATAACGTACAATATCCAAGGTGATAGGAGGGGGAAAAAGATTTCGCACATCACTGGAACACACAAAGAGGGTAATAAGATTCCTTTTCTATTTACACCAATAAATCCCCTCCCCCCCGTCATGTCCGTTCTCTTCCTCCATAGTCACTGTGATGTCTTTATCACCAACATCCACTACTACACCAACCTAAAATACTGTTTTTAGGGGTTATTTTTTGACATGGGTAGAAGTAGGGATAATTCTGGAAAGTATGAAGTGATCATTATGACTTCCTGTCTTCACACAGGATTATAGAGCAGTAACTATCTGGAGATCCATTAACACACAGCAGCCGTCTTCACAGGACATCCCCCATCACAGCGCCTCCACCTCACTGCCTGACAATAGAGGTATTTAGAAGGACACAAGGATCTCTACAAGGACGTCATGATGGAGAATCAGCCGCCCCTCACATCACCGGGTAAGAGGAGACTTTATTGTAAAGGAGAGAGCAGTACGGAGGGTCCACCTAGATCCCCCATCATCTGATAAACACATAGAAACAATGTATTCAGTCAGTGTGTGTGTGTTTCCTACAGATGGATCCAGTAATGGGAACCCACCAGAGAGATGTCCCCGTCCTCTGTATTCCCGGGATTCCACACAGGAAGATCTCACCATCCCTCACCATCATCAGGTAGGTGGGACTAAGCAACTAGAACTCAAAATATATTCTAATCTATGAGAGGACATTCTTCTGTGTAATATCTTGTTTCTTTTTACCAATGTATTCTATCACCTATGGGGTTTAGGGTGAAGAACTGAAAGACATTAAAGTTGAGGATAAAGAGGAAGAAGAAGAGAGGTTGGTGAGTGGAGATCAGCCGTCTATGGAGGAGGGGGAGAGGATTACGGAATGTAAACAGGAGGAATCTTCTCTTCATATGGACACAAGTCAGTAAAAAAAACACCAAATATAGAACCAGTTCCCATTATTATTTTATTTCTATCAGTATAATGTTTGTATTTACATTGTTACATCAGAGGAGAAAAGGTCTATGTCTACGGAATTCACCCAGGATGAAGACAGAATAACCATATAAAGCTCGGCCTCATTTTCTGTAGGTTAAAATATTCTTTCCTGATCTAAAGAGGCAATCAGATAACTTCCCAGATCAACATTCTAAAATGTTTTTCCTACAATTATTAGTATACAGTATTTGTAATAAGAAGAACATCCAGTCATTTTTATTAGTCATCTGGAACCAGATTATTCCTCATCCACAGAGCTCTAGAAACAAAACACCCCTTCCGTATACAGAGGTTAGTGTTTTCTATTTAATTACACACAATCTATTCTGCTCACATGCAAAATGGAGAATGTCACATCATTCTGTACAGGAATAACTGAGAAACCCTAACTGCTGATAGTAAAAACATCATCAATGTACCTACCCCACCACTCAATGTACTGTGGGTATTGAAAACCATTTGAAAGAATCAACTCTAGTCCTCACCAGAAGTAGGCAATTATATTTACCACATTAACCAATGTTCATAATTAACGAGGAGGAGATACTGTACACCATATGAAAGGTCCATCTCCATTCCTCAATATAACGTCATGTTCCCAACAAATGAGGAGGAGATACTGTACACCATATAAAAGGTCCATCTCCATTCCTCAATATAATGTCATGTTCCCAACAAATGAGGAGGAGATACTGTACACCATATAAAAGGTCCATCTCCATTCCTCAATATAACGTCATGTTCCCAACAAATGAGGAGGAGATACTGTACACCATATGAAAGGTCCATCTCCATTCCTCCATATAACGTCATGTTCCCAACAAATGAGGTGTAGACACTATAGACTAGGGGTCCCCAACCACCAAGCTGCGGACCAGTACCAGTCTGTGGCCTGTTGATGGCTGGTCCACAGAGCAGGAGGTGAGCGATGGGGAAGGAGCAAGGGAACCACTCCAGAACCCTAGATAGCAGAGCCGCCCTGTGATATAATTCAAAGTCAGGGAGACCAACCCCACCCTGAATTTTGGGATAAGTAAGAAAAGTGTGACGAATGTGAGACATGCCTTGGTGCCAGATGAAACGTATGGACATTGATCGCAGGGAGGTGAAAAAACGTTTAGGGACAGAGATAGGTACCGTTTGAAACAAATAAAGTAGTTTAGGGAGGGTGTCCATTTTCAATGTGTTAATATGACCAAACCAGGGTAGAGGGGAGGAGTTTCAGGCATCCAGTTCCTTCCGAAGTCGGGTCAGTAAAGGGAGATAATTGAGAGCGTAAAGCTCCGATAAGTTGGAAGGGATCGTTATCCCCAAATATGAGATGCCCTTGGAGCTCCATTGGAAGGGGAAGTTAGCCTGTACTCGGGTTAGGGTCACGTGCGGTAGGGATATATTAAGGGCCTCAGTTTTAGACATATTTTTTTTTCAATCAAAAGGTTTTTATTGCTCACAAAACAAACAGGATATAAAAATATGCAATACGGTACATGTAGTTCAGGCAGTATGATGATACAACGACATTTCTCGAGTACAACAGATACTACAAGAGGTCAACATTTCGCTCATAGTCTCGTCCTGCATAAGGTGCACACTACCCACCCCCCTGGCCCGACCTCCCCCAACCCCCACTAACCTCCCCCTGTTCAAGCATTTGTACAGAGGTCTAACAATTGGATCCCCAACGCAGTGTCCATGTCTACACCCCCCCTAACATCCTCATCCGTACTAGTTCCAAGGGGCTTAAACCAGGTACAGTGAGCCATGAATCCCATAGTTTATCAAATTTTTCAGCATTACCTCTGTGTTGATAAATGTACTTTTCCATAATGAGCATTCTACCCATCTGCTGTATCCACATTTTGGCCGTGGGCGGTGTGTCTGATTTCCAGTGTAAGAGGATGGTTTTCTTAGCCTGGAACAACGCCCTGGTAAATGCCATTCAAGTCACCTCCTCCGGTATCACCCCCTCCAGAACCCCAAGCAGGCAGTGTAGTGGGTCTAGAGGGACGTTGGTCTGGAAACACTGAATTTAGTGTATCCATGACCTTCGCCCAGTATCTGTAGAGTTTGGGGCAACGCCAGAGCAGGTGGTTCAGATCCCCAGGCACCGTCCTACACCTACCACATAGCGGATCAGGCACCCTGCCCATTTTGAAGAGTTTCACAGGGGTATAATGCACTCTCAATAGAATGTACAGCTGAGATACTTTCTGTGACACATTTAGCGAACAAGTATTAACCACCTGCAGCGCCTCCTCCCACATCTCCCCTTCGATGGGCCCAACATCAGCTTCCTACTGACTTGCTACCTTCATGGGGTGCCCATCTAGGAATGACGACAACAGCATGTTATAGCACTGGGAGATGACACCCTTAGTCTCTGAAGCGTCCTGCAATATATGGAAAACCGGAGTGGGGGAATGAACCCACTCCATCGCATCTCCCTGAGCTCCAACAGCGTGCTGCAGTTGCAGATAATAAAATAACATGTTAGATGGAAGCGCAAATCTGGACTGAAGTGTGCTGAAAGGAAGCAAGGCCCCGTTATGAAAGACAATCTCTTAGGTGAGTTATACCCATGGAGCACCATCTAGGTCCCTGCTCAATCTTGGCTAATTCACTATAAGCATCGTTCTCCCACAGCGGGCTGTACACATTGAACCCCGTAACCTTCTGGAGTTGTTTGGCTTTATTCCACACCTTCTGTAGTAGCGAATAAGTGGGCATGCGTCTAATGGGTTTTTGAAACCGTTGGGCCTCAAGCCCTTCTGGGATTAAGCCGGCTCCCGAACCAATAAGCAGAAGCCGTAGGAAAGGGGGCCATAGCACCAATCAGGTGCTGCAGCTGCGCCGCAAAATAGTATATCCAAGGGTTGGGCACGGCAAGCCCCCCCCCTCCTTTGGACGCTGTAGTTGCTCCAGTTTAATCCTGGGGGGTTTGTTGTGCCACAGCAGTTGCCTAAAGAGGGAATTGACAACTCTAAATATTTTAAGTGTGATAACTACGGGAGTATTGTGGAGCAGGTACAGCAGTTGGGGCATAAAAATCATCTTAATGAGGTTTGTCTTGCCGGCTAGGGACATCTTTAGCCTATTCCATATCTGTATTTTATCTCTAAACCTAGTCAATAGGGGGTATATATTTAGTTGACAGAAGTCCGTCACCTTAGGGGAGACGTATACACCTGGATATTTAAAGGAGTTTACTATGGGGACCGGGCAGGAGGGCCCCCCAATATGCACGGGGGGCTCATCCAGGAACAGCAGAGCAGACTTAGACCAGTTAATCGTGAGGCCTGAGAACCGGCCGAACTCTGTAATAAGGGACATAACCTGAGTCAATGAGTCATCCACATCTTCCAGGAATGTCATTGGCGTATAACATGATTTTCTCATGCATGCCACCATACGGAAGCCCTTAACCGTTGAGCGTTTTAGACATATTTAATCTAAACTTGCTAAAGTTTCCAAATCTGTGGAATTCATTCATCAGAGAGAGGAGGGATGTGTGTGGTTGTTGAACAAAGACCAGGAGGTCGTCCGCATAGAGTGAACGTTTAAGGTTGGAGGAGGGTGTCTGGATCCCCACTATAGATACGTTATGTCTAATGGCCTGGGCTAGGTGTTCTATTACCAAAACAAAAAGCAGGGGCGACAGGGGGCAGCCCTGCCGAGTGCCATTGGAGATGTGAAAGGGTGTGGAGGAGGAGCCGTTGACCAGGACAGATGCAGAGGGGCGAGAGTATAGTGCCATAACCTTGGATACAAAGGTGGGGCCAAGGCCCACCTGCTCCAAGGAGAGGCGCAGAAATTGCCAGTTGACCCAGTCAAAGGCGTCAAACGGTAGTAGGCATGCCTTTAAGTTGTGACGTTGGATGTATGATATAAGATGGATGGTTTTGGTGGTATTGTCCCTGGCCTCCCGACCAGGGACAAATCCCACCTGGTCTCTATGGACAATCAAGGGTAATAGGGGAGAGAGACAGCTTGCCAAGACCTTTGCATAGAGTTTAACGTTGAGGTTAAGGAGCGAAATCGGGCGATAGCTACTGCATTGAGAGGGATCTTTGCCAGACTTGGGTATTACCGAAATATTAGCGGACAGAAGGTTACTAGAAGGTAGATGGGCATTGTCTATAGAGTTAAACGCTGTGGACATTAGTGGGGCTAGGGACTGGGTAAATAACTTGAACTAAATAAAAGAACCTGGGGGAGAACCCGTCAGGACCTGGGCACTTACCACATTTCAACCCTTTAATAGCAGAAAGGAATTCCTCCGCCGTCAGGGGGTTATCCAAGTCAATTGTCTGCTCGGGAGCTATCTGTGGCAGGGCCGTCTCTGAAATATAATCCTTCATGTTGGATAGGTGTAGGTCTCCCGTAAAGTCCGGTGTGGTCTGTGGGGGCAGGTTGTATAAATTAGAGTAGTAACGCTGGAAGGCGTCTGAGATACGGCGTATGTTGTTGATTTTTTGTTGATCTGTAGTACAAATATGTTGGATGGGTCGACGTGGGGGGGCAGGGGTGGAGGACCCTCGCCAGGTGTTGCCCACATTTGTTGGCCAAAGTGTAGTGCCGGTTGCATCCCCTATCCCTAGCTATTAAGGAGTTCGCATCTAGAATGCGAAGCAGTTCTCTGCGCGCGTTAGAGAGGTCTACATAAGTCGCTGGGTCTGAGTCACTTTTATGTGCTAGTTCTAGCGTATTTATAGTGGACAATAGTTGGGTGATGTCAGTGGACCTGGCCTTCTTTAGGCGAGAGCCGTGTTGTATG
Organism: Rana muscosa; assembly: GCA_029206835.1. NCBI lineage: Eukaryota > Metazoa > Chordata > Amphibia > Anura > Ranidae > Rana > Rana muscosa. The sequence goes on along the minus strand of CM055123.1, from coordinate 400,632,096 downwards.
AGAGTCCCCCGAAGTACGCACTTCAGGGCCTCCCATTTAGTAAGAGGGTTGGTGTCGTCCGACCTATGGTCTTGAATAAAGTCTCGGATCGCCTGTTCAACATCCGCAACACACGGTGTCTTTCAAAAGGTTGTCTTTCAGACGCCACGAAAACGTTCTACGCAATGTCGGAGGGTGGGCTAGGCTAAGGTGCACAGGGGCATGGTCAGACCATAGCATGTTGCCTAGGGACGACTTAAGCGGGATATCTAGTAGTGATTGGGAGACTAAGAAGTAGTCAATGCGACTATAGGAGTTGTGGGCCACAGAATAACAACTGTAGTCTCTCTCGAATGGGTGCTGCACTCGCCAGACATCCACCAATTGTGCGAAATGCAGGAGTGACTTTATGTGTGTGAGAGTGGTGCGGGAAATGGAGGACTTACCCGAGGAAGTGTCCACGGCTGGAGAGAGGGCCACATTGAGGTCACCACCTAGGATGAAACAGGGACCGCCAAAAGAGAGTAACTTGTTCAGAACCACGGACAGAAAGCTTCCTTGGTCTTGGTTCGGACCGTATACGTCACCTACTGTGAAGATAGAAGAGTTCGATTTCAGTTTAAGAAACAAATAACGGCCTAGGGGGTCTACAAGGGAGTCTAATACTTCGGGATGGAATGATTTGTGGAAGGCTATGGATACTCCCTTGGATTTCGCCTGCGGGTTCGTGCTATGATGCCATAGATGGTAGTAAGGATTATTGAGGATTGGGATAGCCGAACCCCTAAAATGGGTCTCCTGCAGGAGCAAAATGTTAGTCCTGGCCTTGTGAAAATGGTACAGTATCTGGCTGCGTTTCTCAGAAGTATTGAAGCCCCTACAGTTAAAAGAGGATAAGGATATGTGATCAGGCAGCATCATGGTAGCATGGAGAGAAAATGACATCAAATCGAATCAGCATTAGTGCCAAGGCCTTCTAAGTCTGAGAGAAAATAGGAAGAGAGAAATGGGATGTAGGGGGTGGGGAGAGAGCAGAGAGGGGAGAAAATAAAAAATGAGGGATAGAAGAGTGGATGAGAATCAGCTCCAGAAAAAGGGAAAATTAAGTGTGATGTACACACGATCGGATTTCCGATGGAATAAAATCCGATGGATTTTTCCGTCGGAATTCCGATGAAGCTGACTTTCATCAGTCTTGCCTACACACCATCAGACAAAATTCCATCCAAAACGCGGTGACGTAAAACACTCCGATGTGCCGAGAAATGCTTCTGAGCATGCGTGGGTTTTTTCTCCGATGGAGTTCCCCACAGACGATCGGAATTTCCTATCGTTTTTTTTCCATCGTAGAAATGTAAAACATGTTCTATTTTTTGAAACCGATGGAAAAAAGTCAGATGGGGCCCACACACACGATCGGTTTGTCCGATAAAAAAAGGCCATCTGTCTTTTTTCATTGGAAAAAACGATTGTGTGTACACGACATTAGTGTTTTAGGCGACAGAACCCATCACATAAGACAGGAAAAGGAAAAGAAACAACAGGCCACTAGGTGGGAGCATTGAATTATTAAATGAATAGCTTAACATTACTAAGATGTAAAACAGGCTAAGAAAAGTACAGTGCTCACTCGAGCGCTATCGGTTCTAAGGGGAGTAAGCACGGTAAGCACACGGAGTGACTCCCGATCCCGGGGTTCACGGGGATACAATAACTAATACTAAACTAAAAGTAACCATCAGTATAAACCTTGTGAAACTGAATAATAACTTTGAGGCACAGATGCACTACAAGAGGTGAGCCCCCCCACGTGGATCTAGGTAACATAAAGGGGAACCTAGGAGACTCTACAGAATAAAGAACCTGGATAAGGACAGACAGAGAGGGAGTACAATCAGCAACGGTAAAATTAAACCCCTAGTCACTGCCTATGAAATAAGTCCCCATAGAGTCCAGATATCCGTGCGAATAGAAAAATAAAAAAATAAATAAAAATAAACACTGTCAGTGTGGGGATCTCTCAGGTAAAATTGGACGTCCGTTCCATCAGGTCTCGGGTGGGGGGTGCCAGTTCTGTAAAAAAACAAGGGTAAAAAACTCGACCTCAGGGCAAAGGTGTGCAATTAGTAGACATGTGCACACTGAAATATTTCGTTTCGGAATTTCGTTTTCGTCCGAAAAATAAATTTATTTAGTTACTCCCGAAATTCGTTTTTATTTATTTCGTTTTTCGTTAGAAATTGCATTCGTCCGAAAATCTGAATTAATTAAGGTCGAATCTGTCATTGAGGGCTTATGGTGTCTGTCGAATGTTCAAAGAAGATTAGACGGAGCAGCGAAACTGTACGACGCTGCAATCATACATTTCCGGTCGAATGTTCCGTCCACAAGCTATAGAAGAATTCTAATGTTGTATGACTAGTAATAATTATATTTATTCATTACTATTACTAGTCAACCAACATTAGAATTCTTCTATAGCCTATGGGCGGATGCATTTGACCGGAAATGTACGATTGCAGCGTCGTACAGTTTTGCTGCACCGTCGAATCTTCTAACTTTCGATGCTTTGTCGAATCTTCGTCATTCTAGCTATTTTACTGCTCCTCCTCTTTGGTTACAATCAGCCAATAACATTCATCATCAACTTTATTTTTATTTTACTTCCCCCACCCAATTCCAGCAGTGATCTTTTCTCTCTATAATGTCGAATCTTTTCTCTCTATAATAACAAATCTTTTCTCTCCTATGTCGAATCTTTTCTCTCCTATGTCGAATCTTTTCTCTATAATAACAAATCTTTTCTCTCCTATGTCGAATCTTTTCTCTCCTATGTCGAATCTTTTCTCTCCTATGTCGAATCTTTTCTCTCCTATGTCGAATCTTTTCTCTCCTATGTCGAATCTTTTCTCTCCTATGTCGAATCTTTTCTCTCCATAATGTCGAATCTTTTCTCTCCTATGTCGAATCTTTTCTCTCCTATGTCGAATCTTTTCTCTCCATAATGTCGAATCTTTTCTCTCCATAATGTCAAATCTTTTCTCTCCTATGTCGAATCTTTTCTCTCCTATGTCGAATCTTTTCTCTCCTATGTCGAATCTTTTCTCTCCATAACGTCGAATCTTTTCTCTCCTATGTCGAATCTTTTCTCTCTATAATGTCAAATCTTTTCTCTCTATAATGTCGAATCTTTTCTCTCCTATGTCGAATCTTTTCTCTCCTATGTCGAATCTTTTCTCTATAATAACAAATCTTTTCTCTCCTATGTCGAATCTTTTCTCTCCTATGTCGAATCTTTTCTCTATAATAACAAATCTTTTCTCTCCTATGTCGAATCTTTTCTCTCCTATGTCGAATCTTTTCTCTCCTATGTCGAATCTTTTCTCTCCTATGTCGAATCTTTTCTCTCCTATGTCGAATCTTTTCTCTCCTATGTCGAATCTTTTCTCTCCATAATGTCGAATCTTTTCTCTCCTATGTCGAATCTTTTCTCTCCTATGTCGAATCTTTTCTCTCCATAATGTCGAATCTTTTCTCTCCATAATGTCAAATCTTTTCTCTCCATAATGTCAAATCTTTTCTCTCCTATGTCGAATCTTTTCTCTCCTATGTCGAATCTTTTCTCTCCTATGTCGAATCTTTTCTCTCCATAACGTCGAATCTTTTCTCTCCTATGTCGAATCTTTTCTCTCTATAATGTCAAATCTTTTCTCTCTATAATGTCGAATCTTTTCTCTCCTATGTCGAATCTTTTCTCTCCTATGTCGAATCTTTTCTCTCCTATGTCGAATCTTTTCTCTCCTATGTCGAATTTTTTCTCTCTATAATAACAAATCTTTTCTCTCCTATGTCGAATCTTTTCTCTCCTATGTCGAATCTTTTCTCTTCTATGTCGAATCTTTTCTCTTCTATGTCGAATCTTTTCTCTCCTATGTCGAATCTTTTCTCTCCTATGTCGAATCTTTTCTCTCCTATGTCGAATCTTTTCTCTCCTATGTCGAATCTTTTCTCTCCTATGTCGAATCTTTTCTCTCCTATGTCGAATCTTTTCTCTCCTATGTCGAATCTTTTCTCTCCTATGTCGAATCTTTTCTCTCCTATGTCGAATCTTTCTCTCCTATGTCGAATCTTTTCTCTCTATAATGTCGAATCTTTTCTCTCCTATGTAGAATAATCTTGGACTAACAGATTGTTATTGTCAGCGTCACGTCGAATCTCCTATCTATATCGAACTGTTGTCACAACGAAAACGAAAATAAAGCATTTGTTTATGTCGGATCTTTCGGTTTTCGGATTCTGTGCTTTCGTTTTCGTTTGTTAAAACGATAACGAAAATAGCTGAAATTCGGACGAAAACGAATGCACATGTCTAGCAATTAGTAGGAGCCATAGAAGAGTCAATCGTGTGGTGGTTTCTGGGATGGGCCTCTGGGGCACTTGTTTTTGCGGGACTTCTGCCATTGCGGGCGGAATGGAAGACCTGGTGTGGTGGGCGGTAAGGGCCAATCAGGCAAGGAGACTTGAGGTAACTCGAGCGTGCTCAGGAACTGTGGTAAATCTCCCAGGGTGCGGACGAGGGCTGTCTTGCCTTCATGAGAGACCCGTAGTTGGAAAGGGAACCTCCATTGATATTTGATCTGCCTCTCTTGGAGTAGGGACGTGAGTGGCTTAAGGGCACGTCTCATGGCCAGTGTTTGGCGCGAGAGGTCCAGGAGCAGCATGACAGGAGTATCATTCAGCCAAATGGAGTCCTGCGTACTGGCCGCTCTCATAATCTCCTCTTTAACTCTGTAAAAGTGTACCCTGCACAGCGTGTCACGGGTGAAAGAGGAGTCAGGATTCCTCGGGCCCGAGGTCCTGTGCACTCTGTCCAGTTCAATGGGGGCATCCTTAGGCTGCTGGAGAAGTTGATTAAAGATGGCGGTGACTGCCCCAGCTAGGTCTTTGTGTTCCACCTTTTCAGGGATGCCATGGATCCTGATGTTGTTCCGTCTATTACGGTTCTCGATATCATCTTGATGATACATAAGCTGCTGCAGCATGACCGTATGGGAGTTAAGAGTCTCTTCATGGGATTGCAGTGTATTGCAAATGCCATCAGCGGCGTTTTCAACATCCTCCATGCGGGTCCCCAAATCTTTCTTAAGGTCATTATTCTCCTGTCTATAAGACCTCTCAATGCGTGAGACATAATTTTCAAAATCGTTTTTAGTGGGCAGGGATCGCAGGTAAGCATGCATGGATCGCATCTGCGATTCCATGTCCCATCTGTCCCCAGAGCACAGGAATGCCTGTGAGAGGTGGTGTGGGCTGTAGGGGCTGCATGAGGGAGGATCAAAGTCAGTAAGGGAGGCTGATCGGCCCCTAGGGTGTACCTGTACAGTGTCTGCTGGCTCAGAGCAGGCTGGGGACGGAGGCGCCGTCGCCATCTTGGATTTCTCCTGGCTCAGGAAGGTCGCAGAAGCTCGGGTCACAAATCGGCCCAGATCACTCTGTGTGCGATCGCCAGCGGGCTTGTGTTGGTCCTTGGGCTTCCCTTTACACATCTGGGTGGTTTGGAGGCTGTGCGGGTGGTGATGGAGGTGATTAGACCCCGTGAGAGCCGTCAGGATCGGGAGCTGCCGCGATGTGCGTCCTACAGCTCCATGCGCTAGGCCACGACCCCTGACAACAGATGTATTTAGAAGGACACGAGGATCTCTACACGGACGTCATGATGGAGAATCAGCCGCCCCTCACATCACCGGGTAAGAGGAGACTTTATTGTAAAGGAGAGAGCAGTACGGAGGCTCCACCTAGATCCCCCATCATCTGATAAACACATAGAAACAATGTATTCAGTCAGTGTGTGTGTTTCCTACAGATGGATCCAGTAATGGGAACCCACCAGAGAGATGTCCCCGTCCTCTGTATTCCCGGGATTCCACACAGGAAGGTCACACCATCCCCCACCATCATCAGGTAGGTGGGACTGAGCATGTAGATCCAAAAATGTATTCTAATCTATGAGAGGACATTCTTCTGTGTAATCTCTTGTTTCTTTTTACCAACGTATTCTACTATCTATGGGGTTTAGGGTGAAGAACTGAAAGACATCAAAGTTGAGGATAAAGAGGAAGAAGAAGAGAGGTTGGTGAGTGGAGATCAGCAGTCTATGGAGGAGGGGGAGATGATTACGGAATGTAAACAGGAGGAATCTTCTCTACATATAGACACAAGTAAGTAATAATCACTAAATATAGAACCAGTTCCCATTATTATTTTATTTCTATGAGTATAAAGTTTGTATTTACATTGTTACATCAGAGGAGAAAAGGTCTATGTCTACTGAATTCACCCAGGAGGAAGACAGAATAACCATATAAAGCTCGGCCTCATTTTCTTTAGTTTAAAAATGTTCTTTCCTGATCCGAAAAAGTAATCAGATAACTTCCCAGATCAACATTCTAAAATGTTTTTCCTACAATTATTAGTAATCACATACAGGAGTGGCGGCTGGTGCTCAACATTTTTTTGGGGGGGCGCAAACAAACTGAAAAATTTAACTGCTAGTAATAGACTGTAAATAGCCATTTATGGGGTGATTATGTATCATTACTGCTAGAAACAACTGTGCCCATCATATGCAGCCTCCCTGTGCCCGTCATATGCAGCCTCGCTGTGCCCGTCATATGCAGCCTCACTGTGCCCGTCATATGCAGCCTCGCTGTGCTCATCATATGCAGCCTCACTGTGCTCATCATATGCAGCCTCACTGTGCTCATCATATGCAGCCTCACTGTGCTCATCATATGCAGCCTCACTGTACCCATCATATGCAGCCTCACTGTGCTCATCATATGCAGCCTCACTGTGCTCATCATATGCAGCCTCACTGTGCTCATCATATGCAGCCTCACTGTACCCATCATATGCAGCCTCACTGTGCCCGTCATATGCAGCCTCACTGTGCCCGTCATATGCAGCCTCACTGTGCCCATCATATGCAGCCTCACTGTACCCATCATATGCAGCCTCACTGTGACCGTCACAGTAGGTCAATCACATCCACATTTCCAGTTAAAGAAAATAAAACCACTTAACGTAAGGGGTCCACCTCAGAGCCCCCCATTTACATCAGATGTCCCAGTCAGAGTCCCCCTTTACATCAGGGGTCCCAATCAGCATCCCCCTATATATCAGGTGTCTTCATCAGAGCCCCCTTTACATTAGATGTCCCCATCAGAGTCCTCCTTTACATTAGATGTCCCCCCATTCCCCCCTCGTACTCACAGCAAGTTGCCTGTCACCCACCTTTGGATGGCCGGGATGAGTCAGAGAAACCAAAGTAAAGGCACAGGACTCGCCAATCACACATCACAGCAGGGGACAATGCTACAGAGGGAGTGTTCAGGGCGCAGAGTTCAGCGCCCTGAGGACTTTCTAAAGGAAGCCAATAGAGCTTCTTGTTTGCAATCACGTGATTTCAAACACATCACGCTTCCCATAGCAGCTGTGTGTCCGGCGCCCTGCACACACTTAAAGGGCCGGTATTGTTGTTTTTTTTTATGATGAGTAGCTTTGGATGGGTCATGCTTCAAATACACCTGTGAGTCCGGCATCCAACACACACTTAAAGGGCCAGTATTTTTATTTTTTTTATGATGAGTAGCTTTGGATGGGCGGCGCCCCTGCGCCCCTTATGGGCGGGCCACCACTGATACAGTATTTGTAATAAGAAAAACATCCAATAATTTTTATTAGTCATCTGGAACCAGATTATTCCTCATCCACAGAGCTCTAGAAACAAAGCACCCCTTCCGTATACAGAGGTTAGTTTTTGTCTATTTAATTACACACAATCTATTCTGCTCACATACAAAATGGAGAATGTCACATCATTCTGTACAGGAAAAACTGAGAAACCTTAACTGCTGATAGTAAAAACATCAATGTGCTGTGGGTATTGAAAACCATTTGAAAGCATCAACTCTAGTCCTCACCAGAAGAAGCCAATTATATTTACCATATTAACCAATGTTCCCAACAAATGAGGAGGAGATACTGTACACCATATGAAAGGTCCATCTCCATTCCTCAATATAACGTCATGTTCCCAACAAATGAGGAGGAGATACTGTACACCATATGAAGGGTCCATCTCCATTCCTCTATATAATGTCATGTTCCCAACAAATGAGGAGGGGATACTGTACACCATATGAAAGGTCCGTCTCCATTCCTCAATATAACGTCATGTTCCCAACAAATGAGGAGGAGATACTGTACACCATATGAAAGGTCCATCTCCATTCCTCAATATAACGTCATGTTCCCAACAAATGAGGAGGAGATACTGTACACCATATGAAAGGTCCATCTCCATTCCTCAATATAACGTCATGTTCCCAACAAATGAGGAGGAGATACTGTACACCATATGAAAGGTCCATCTCCATTCCTCAATATAATGTCATGTTCCCAACAAATGAGGAGGAGATACTGTACATCATATGAAAGGTCCATCTCCATTCCTCAATATAACGTCATGTTCCCAACAAATGAGGAGGAGATACTGTACACCATATGAAGGGTCCATCTCCATTCCTCTATATAACGTCATGTTCCCAACAAATGAGGAGGAGATACTGTACACCATATGAAGGGTCCATCTCCATTCCTCTATATAATGTCATGTTCCCAACAAATGAGGAGGAGATACTGTACACCATATGAAAGGTCCATCTCCATTCCTCAATATAACGTCATGTTCCCAACAAATGAGGAGGAGATACTGTACACCATATGAAAGGTCCATCTCCATTCCTCAATATAACGTCATGTTCCCAACAAATGAGGAGGAGATACTGTACACCATATGAAAGGTCCATCTCCATTCCTCAATATAATGTCATGTTCCCAACAAATGAGGAGGAGATACTGTACACCATATGAAAGGTCCATCTCCATTCCTCTATATAATGTCATGTTCCCAACAAATGAGGAGGAGATACTGTACACCATATGAAAGGTCCATCTTCATTCCTCAATATAACGTCATGTTCCCAACAAATAAGGAGGAGATACTGTACACCATATGAAAGGTCCATCACCATTCCTCAATATAATGTCATGTTCCCAACAAATGAGGAGGAGATACTGTACACCATATGAAAGGTCCATCTCCATTCCTCAATATAACGTCATGTTCCCAACAAATGAGGAGGAGATACTGTACACCATATGAAAGGTCCATCTCCATTCCTCAATATAACGTCATGTTCCCAACAAATGAGGAGGAGATACTGTACACCATATGAAAGGACCATCTCCATTCCTCAATATAACGTCATGTTCCCAACAAATGAGGAGGAGATACTGTACACCATATGAAAGGTCCATCTCCATTCCTCAATATAACGTCATGTTCCCAACAAATGAGGAGGAGATACTGTACACCATATGAAAGGTCCATCTCCATTCCTCAATATAATGTCATGTTCCCAACAAATGAGGAGGAGATACTGTACATCATATGAAAGGTCCATCTCCATTCCTCAATATAACGTCATGTTCCCAACAAATGAGGAGGAGATACTGTACACCATATGAAAGGTCCATCTCCATTCCTCTATATAATGTCATGTTCCCAACAAATGAGGAGGAGATACTGTACACCATATGAAAGGTCCATCTTCATTCCTCAATATAACGTCATGTTCCCAACAAATGAGGAGGAGATACTGTACACCATATGAAAGGTCCATCTCCATTCCTCTATATAATGTCATGTTCCCAACAAATAAGGAGGAGATACTGTACACCATATGAAAGGTCCATCACCATTCCTCAATATAATGTCATGTTCCCAACAAATGAGGGGGAGATACTGTACACCATATGAAAGGTCCATCTCCATTCCTCAATATAACGTCATGTTCCCAACAAATGAGGGGGAGATACTGTACACCATATGAAAGGTCCATCTCCATTCCTCAATATAACGTCATGTTCCCAACAAATGAGGAGAAGATACTGTACACCATATGAAAGGTCCATCACCATTCCTCAATATAATGTCATGTTCCCAACAAATAAGGAGGAGATACTGTACACCATATGAAAGGTCCATCTCCATTCCTCAATATAATGTCATGTTCCCAACAAATGAGGAGAAGATACTGTACACCATATGAAAGGTCCATCTCCATTCCTCAATATAATGTCATGTTCCCAACAAATGAGGAGAAGATACTGTACACCATATGAAAGGTCCATCTCCATTCCTCAATATAATGTCATGTTCCCAACAAATGAGGGGGAGATACTGTACACCATATGATAGGTCCATCTCCATTCCTCAATATAAGGTCATGTTCCCAACAAATGAGGAGGAGATACTGTACACCATATGAAAGGTCCATCTCCATTCCTCAATATAATGTCATGTTCCCAACAAATGAGGAGAAGATACTGTACACCATATGAAAGGTCCATCTCCATTCCTCAATATAATGTCATGTTCCCAACAAATGAGGGGGAGATACTGTACACCATATGAAAGGTCCATCTCCATTCCTCAATATAATGTCATGTTCCCAACAAATGAGGGGGAGATACTGTACACCATATGAAAGGTCCATCTCCATTATTCATTATGTTTCCAAGAAATGAGGTGGAGGAAGGTCCGTCTCTGTTCCTCAATAACAATGTCCTCAATGCACAAAGTTGCACAGTGTGATTTGGGTGAATTGTTTATCTACATTGAATTTATATTTCTGTTCTGATTGCTCCCACTTGTATTCCGGAGCTCAAAGATTTAGAACTCGACCAACATATATGACTCCTGAATACAAGATTCCAACAATTCTTCTAACATTTATTGTAAAATTGTTTCTCAGCAGATGACCATAATGTCCGGAATACGTCTGAGGAATCTTCTGATAAATCACATCCCAGGACTCTAAGATCTCACAGGAGAAATACTTTAATAGATCCGTCTATTCCCGAGGAATCTTCTTCAGGGCAGGAAGGAGATCACACAGAAGAGAGGTCATTGTCATGTTCAGTGTGTGGGAAACTTCTCACAAATAAGAGAGACCTTCTTAGACACAAGAAATGTCACACTGCTGAGCGTCCCTATTCATGTTCAGAGTGCGGGAAATGTTTCACTGTGAAAGGAGGCCTCCTTAGACACAAAAGAAGTCACACAGGTGAGCGTCCCTTTTCATGTTTAGAGTGCGGGAAGTGTTTCACTAGAAAACAAAACCTTCTTGCACACCAGTACAGTCACACAGGTGAACGTCCATTCTCCTGTTCATTGTGTGGGAAACTTTTCACAAGTAAGAGAAACCTTCATAGACACAAGAAATATCACACTGCTGAGCGTCCCTATTCATGTTCGGAGTGCGGGAAACGTTTCACTCTGAAAAGCAATCTTAGTCAACACCAGAAGGTTCACACGGGGGAGCGCCCCCATTCATGTTCAGAGTGCGGGAAGTGTTTCACTAGCAAACAAAACCTTCTTGCACACCAGTACCTTCACACAGGTGAACGTCCCTTCTCATGTTCAGAGTGTGGGAAGTGTTACACTAAGAAAGGAAACCTTCTTAAACACAAAAGAAGTCACACAGGTGACTTTTCATGCTCAGAATGTGGAAAATGTTTCACTGACAACCAAAGTCTTCTTACACACCGGTACAGTCACACGGGGGAGCGTCCTTTCTCATGTTCAGAGTGCGGGAAATGTTACACTGAAAAAAAAAAACTTTGTATACATAAAAGAAGTCACACAGGTGAGCATCCTTATTCATGTTCAGAGTGCGGGAAAGGTTTCAATTTGAAACAAAGTCTTATTACACATCAGAGCAGTCACACGGGTGAGCGACCCTATTCATGTTCAGAGTGCGGGAAAGGTTTCAATGAGAAAAATAGTCTTATTACACACCAGAGAAGTCACACGGGTGACCAACCCTATTCATGTTCAGAGTGCGGGAAATGTTTCACTCGGAATCAAGATCTTATTAAACACCAGATGCTTCATACGGGGGAGCGTCCCTATTCATGTTCTGAGTGCGGGAAAGGTTTCATTGTGAAAGCAAAACTTCTTGTACACCAGAGAGATCACACGGGTGAGCGTCCTTATTCATGCTCGGAGTGTGGGAAATGTTTCAAATGGAAATATTCATTCGATACACACCAGAAGCTTCACACGGGGGAGCGTCCCTATTCATGTTTAGAGTGCGGGAAATCTTTCTTACAGAAAGGACCCCTTGTGCTACATCAGAGAATTCACACAGGTGAGCGTCCTTTTTCATGTTCAGAGTGCGGGAAATCTTTCAGTTCGAAAGGAAGCCTTGTGCATCACCAGAGAATTCACACGGGTGAGGATTATTCATGTTCAGAATGTGGGAAATCTTTCAGTTTGAAAGGAAGCCTTGTGTATCACCAGAGAACTCACACAGGTGAGCGTCCTTATTCATGTTCAGAGTGCGGGAAATCGTTTATTCAGAAAGGAAACCTTGTGAAACATCAGAGAACTCACATGAGATAACGATCTTTCTCATGATAAGTGGTGTGTTGGGGGAGGGGCGGAATATATTGAATGTTTTTCAGGTTGGGTTTGATAGATCTGAGTCTGCAGGGATTGAATTCTAGTAATATGATCCTCTAATCATACAGAGATGACTCGGTCCCGCACTCACACAGACCGCACCCTACAACTAAACTGTGCTAATACATGGCCAGATATGACAATACATGGACAACACTTCTTATTGGTTGATATCGGTTTCTGTACATTATTGTTCTTTTTATGTTTTACTGAAGAAGCCGGCTTCTCATTGGTCCAACCAATAATAAATACACTTTATGGTTTATTATCTTCAATTATAAAGATTTAGATTCTATCTTAGTTTTTTTATTGTTTATGAGGCCGGGTTCACACTGATACGAAACGACAGTCATCCGACTTTCATCCTACTTTGCTCTGCGACATCGGCCCTACATCGGTCTTACATCGGCCCTACATCGGCCCTACATCGGTCCTTACATCGGCCTTACATTGGCCTTACATCGGCCTTACATCGGCCCTACATCGGCCCTACATCGGTCCTACATCGGCCCTACATCGGCCCTACATCGGCCCTACATCGGCCCTACATCGGTCTTACATCGGCCCTACATCGGCCCTACATCGGTCCTACATCGGTCCTACATCGGCCCTACATCGGCCCTACATCGGCCTTACATCGGCCTTACATCGGCCTTACATCGGTCCTACATCGGCCCTACATCGGTCTTTCATCGGTCTTTCATCGGTCTTACATTGGCCCTACATCGGCCCTACATCGGCCCTACATCGGTCCTACATCGGTCTTACATCGGCCCTACATCGGTCTTACATCGGTCTTACATCGGCCCTACATCGGCCCTACATCGGCCCTACATCGGCCCTACATCGGCCCTACATCGGCCCTACATCGGCCCTACATCGGTCCTACATCGGTCCTACATTGGTCCTACATCGGTCCTACATCGGTCCTACATCGGCCCTACATCGGTCTTACATCGGCCCTACATCGGTCTTACATCGGCCCTACATCGGCCCTACATCGGTCCTATATCGGTCCTACATCGGTCCTACATCGGCCCTACATCGGTCTTACATCGGCCCTACATCGGTCTTACATCGGCCCTACATCGGCCCTACATCGGCCCTACATCGGCCCTACATCGGTCCTACATCGGCCCTACATCGGCCCTACATCGGCCCTACATCGGTCCTACATCGGTCCTACATCGGCCCTACATCGGTCTTACATCGGCCTTACATCGGTCCTATATCGGCCCTACATCGGTCCTACATCGGTCCAACATCCATCCAACTTGAATGAACAGGATACTACTTTGATCAGACTTTGTGATAGTCTGACTTGTCTTTTGACCAATCAAAACAATCCCAGTGTGAGATAAATTCCTTTTACTGCTGCTGTAATCACATGTCGGATGGTAAGGACAAGGATCCTACTTTGATCCGACTTCAATGATAGTCAATGGGCTAAAGTCGGACCAAAGTAGTACAGGGAGCATTTTCAAAGTCGTACCGACTTGTGTCGGACCAGTTAAGACGGCTCTCATAGGGATTCATTGATTTTCACACGTCATGTGACATGAGCTCCTAATGTCGGAGCGTTTGTCGGACAAGTGTGAACCCGGCCTCAACCACTTGAAGACCGCCATTTTAACCACTTCAGGCCCGAGCCAATTCTGACACTTCGCTCCTACATGTAAAAATCATCAATTTTTGCTAGAAAATTACATAGAACCCCCCAAACGCTATATATGTTTTTTTTTAGCAAAGACCCTAGAGAATACAATGGCGGTCATTGCAACTTTTTTATCTCGCACGGTATTTGCGCAGCAATTTTTCAAACGCATTTTTTGGAAAAAAAAAAAACATGCTTTAAAAAAAAAGAAAAACAGTAAAGTCAGCCCAATTTTTTTGCATAATGTGAAAGAGATGAAGCTACGCCGAGTAAATAGATACCTAACATGTCACGCTTCAAAATTGCACACGCTCGTGGAATGGCGCCAAACTTCGGTACTTAAAAATCCCCATAGGCGACACTTAAATTTTTTTACTGGTTACATTTTTTGAGTTACAGAGGAGGTCTAGGGCTAGAATTCTTGCTCTCGCTCTAACGTTCGCAGCGACACCTCACATGTGTGGTTTGAACACCGTTTTCATATGTGGGCGGGACTTACGTATGCGTTCGCTTCTGCGTGCGAGCACAAGGGGACAGGGGCACTGTAAAAATGTATTTTATTTTTTTATTGTTCATTTTACTTATTTTTTTTTATTTTGACACTTTAAAAAAATAAATTTTTTGATCACTTTTTTTACTATTACAAGGAATTTAAACATCCCTTGTAATAGGAATATGACCTGACAGGACCTCTTTACAGTGAGATATGGGGGGGTCAATAAGACCCCACATCTCACCTCCTAGGCTGGGAAGCCTAAAAACAAAACAAAAAAATGATCACCGCTTCAAAGCCGAAGGGGCGCCGTTTTTTTTTAATGCAGAGGCCGGGCGTGACGTCATAACATCGTGCCCGGCCTCCGACGATCATAGAGACTCCGGCGACCATCTGGTCCGCCGCAAATCTCTGTGATCAACATCCGGGGCCGGCGGATCCTGTCACCGACTCACCGACCGCACAGGTGAGTCGGGAGAAGCACCGGAGGGTGGCGGGAGGGGGGGCGTCCTCTTCCGCTGCCCGTAAGAACGATCAAGCGGTGGAACAGCCACTATGATTGTTCTCATGGTGTAGGGAATCGCCAGCTGAAACCGGCAATATCTGAATGATGCCTTTAGCTGCACCCATCATTCAGATACACCCCCACGAACCCGAGGACGTCATATGACGGCCTCTGGGCCTGAAGTGGTTAAACCCCCTTCCTGTATACGCCATTCTTTCATTTTTAGCACAGTGATATTTGACTGACTATTACTCGGTCATACAACTCTGTACCCAAATGAATTTTATATCATTTTTATGAGACATGTAAAGCTTTCCTTTTAGTTGTGTTTTTCCACCACTTTTACTATACAGTATAATGGCAAAGAGACAAAATTTTTTTTAATTAAAAGCATTTTTCTTAGTTTCTCTCATAAAAAAATGCAAATAAATAACCTTTCTTCATTAATTTAGGGCAAAATGTATTCTTCTACATTTCTTTGGTAAAATACAAAGCAAATAAGTGTATATTATCTACTCTGTGTGAAAGTTATAAAGTCTTCAAACTATGGTATATATATTTGAAAAACAAATCAATCCTGATGTTCTGATGGCCTATCTCAATTCTTGAGGCTCTAAAATTCCAGGACAGTACAAATACCCCCAAAATGACACCTAAGTAGACAGTCCAAGGTATTTAGTAAGAGGCATGCAGAGTTTTTTGATGCTGTAAGTTTTTGCCACAATCTTTTTGAAAAATAAAGAAATGAAATAAAATCAGATTTTATTTAACAAGTTATTTCCCACACACAACATGGGTATACTTACAATTACACATCAAAACACTTTCTTCTACTCCTTCCAAGCATGGGGATATCACAAGTGTGAGACTTTTTATATGTCTAGATGCATAGAGGGGTCCAAAATCCAAGGAGCACCTTCAGGCTTTCAAAGTGTATAAATGTTGCAGCTGATATTCCTATCACATTTCTTGAGGCCCTGCAGTGCCAGGATAATAGAAACACCCACAAAATGACCACATTTTGGAGAGTAAACACCCCCAAGGTATCTTTTTAAGAGGCATGATGAGTCTTTTGAGAATTTAATTTTTCTGACACAAGTTTTTAGAAAATACATGAAGTTAATGAATTTTTTTTTACACAAACCTGTCAATTAATAAAATATCGTAAACACAGTATGGGCATATTTACAATTTACTCCAAAATATACTCCACTACTCAGGTAAGTATATAGTACAAAAAAAATGGGTTTTTAAGGTGCTGATTAATACACAAATATTGTTAAAATGTATCTTTTTTTTTTATTATTATTATTTCAGTGAAAAATATTTATTAAAACCATGAATCTCACTGTGTTTTGATCAACAAGCATAGTTTACATATTCCATGTTACAATAGATGCGTCAATCTCAACGTTTCGCCAAAAGCTTTCGACTTCTTCAGGAGTTTATGTATCAATTTGAATTGTATGAGAAACTATCTGTTAAATCATAAAAATGAGAGTGATGGAAGATATATTATCAGTATTTACATCAACAACTGGAGCCCATGTACTGATAATTAAGGCAGCTGAAAAGATATAGGGAGGGCAAAAAGTCCAGGAAAGGGGTCACTAATGTATTGTGTCACTCAGAAGTAACTTCAGGTCCTGCTTATGTAGATGGTATATCCAAAAGGGAAAGAAAACCAGGGGGATAGCCAGTAGCTCACTGGGGTGTATGGGCTGGGAAAGCTCTGTATGAGAGAAAACACAAAATGGAATATCTATGCAGTAGTAAAATGGGGCAAGCGGAAAAATATAACAGCACCTGGAGCAGATGGATAGATTTCTGTTTCAATGTTTTTTTATTAATCGTTTACGTAGATTGTTAAAGAACCGTCAAGTAGAACAGTGAACAGTCCTCGCTTGCTCCACGTGTATCTAAAAAAAAAAATTCTGTTGAACAGGAAAACAAGCATCCAAGCATGGAAACAGTACAACGATGCAACAATTGAATGCTATGCTTAATACAAACAAATATGGACCCGACTCGCAGGTTAGGTTCTTAATTGCCCCCCTACATAGATTAGCTAGTACAGGAGGCAGGACAGTGTCTAGTGTTCAGATATTGGAATACCAAGGTGTAACGGCACCCCAAATACGAAAGGGGGTAACGCCGTTTAGATATCTTCCCTCTCCTGGACACACATTCGCTGCCGATCCTCCACAGTCAGACGACCCCTTCCCATAGGAATTAATCCTTCTGGAAGAACGAGACGCACTCTGTATCTTCCTAAGATCGAATGACTTTTATTGAGAAACATTGTAACTTTTATATACATCTAATACAAAGTAGTTTAACATGAACAATGGCCCAGCTCCACCCACACATTACAAGACTCAACACATTACTTTGACGTCTGTTAGGAGACAACAGACTTTACACAATAGACGTAATGATCTTCAATACACATCTTCTCATGAAAGGGTTGGCAGACGCTCCGTCTGCAGAGTACAATACACACAGGCATAGTGTTAACTATCTCTATTCACACCAGCCCTTTATGTTTAAATAACTATGCATGACCTTTATTCACCAGACTGTCTGGCACTTTACAATACACACAAGGACAGACTCAATTTCCCCAATACACATCACCACAAACAATGAACAGGTCCCTTAGAAGCTGGGATTTACATCACACTGGCAGGTAACACTTCTCTCAATTAACCTGGTAAGTTTCAGAATAAAATAATATTGTGGACTAATATTCCTATTTCAATTTCCAGCCAGCCAAGCCATATTCTTAATGTCCATGGTTTCTTGGCTCACCCTGTGTCCAACGTGACCCTCCTGTCACACAAGGAATCTATCTGTACTCTGTGATAGAGTCATTCTATCTGCCATCCCGCACGTTGCGTGTATATAGGATAACTTGGTCTCTGCGAGACATTCCGGCTAGAGTAAGATTACAGCAAGATAGTCTGGGTGGCTTGATACCATAGCGCAGTGTTTCTCAACTCCAGTCCTCAAGGCGCCCCAACAGGTCATGTTTTCAGGATTTCCCTCAGATAAAACAGCTGTGGTAATTACTAAGGCAGTGAAACTGATCAAATCACCTGTGCAAAATAATGGAAAGCCTGAAAACATGACCTGTTGGGGTGCCTTAAGGACTGGAGTTGAGAAACACTGCCATAGCGGGTAAGATTCCTTCAACAATTGTTTAACCTAACTGCCCCCTATAGGGGAACCTATAATCAACAATATTCCTAGAGCGGTCTAGGTTAACCAGAAAAGAGGTAAGCCGAAAAATCGTGCAGGCAAGGTACCAGAGGTAAGCAGGATAGAAGAAGGGAAAAGAAGAGAGAAGAGGGAAAGGTGAGTCCATCTGGGAATCCGTGGTCGGTCGTCTGAGTGGATAGCTTTATGTCTCAGGGGCCTGTAGGTAGGTGAGCCATGGGGACCATGTTTTCTCAAAGAGGGGTTGTTTGTCATTTAGAATGCTCACTATTTTCTCGTTTAACATGATCCAATTTAATTTGCGTTTCATCAATGCTATGTCTACAATGGGGCTTTTCCAGACTGACGCAATGGCTATTTTCGCCGCTAAGAATACGTAAAATATTAAAGTCTGAGTGTGTCTGGGGATATTGTCTACTGGTTTGTTTAGGAGGGCTGGGCAAAACAGGATACCGCGCTATTAAAGGACAAAAGCTGCAACTAAACAGTGAGATATACACCAAAAACATATGCAAAAATTTAAAGCTGCGCTATAAAAGATCCCCACTGTGTGATGGGAAAATTGAGACTTGTGATAAATTAAACCAGTGTCTAAACAATATTGATGCAGTGATTAAAATGTGAAAAACAAAATCACTTTTCCAATCACCATAAACTAACAAACATATAGTGATGGATTGAGCAAAATAAATTAGCAATACAAAGATGAAAAGAAATCCTTAGATCATAGTGAATGTGGTAAACGGTATATATAAAGCACAGTCCATGAATGATGGAGTAAATGAAGAAATGGCAGTCCCCAAAAACACCAGATGGAAGTCAGAGTGATAAGATGTCCACCAATAATAAACGAGTGCACCACCACCGTAAGGATTTTAAGCTTACCAGAAGCAAGCTAATATAGAGCCTGCGGCTATAACCCTGCCCGGGTCCTGTACCAGGAAGTAACGGCAACACAGCGGATGGTCCAAGAGGGATAGACAGCAGCACGCCGTCTGAGGGGTACTCCCGAAGGTATTGAAGGCTCAGGCAGGCCAGTATCACCCTAGGGCCTCACAAAGCCTAGAGCCGCCTCTGCACCACCCTATGCCCTGTGTTGCCAGAAGACAGCTTGCCGAACTCCTCTCTGATGCAGCATTTGGTGGGAAAACTCGCTCTCTTCTCAATCACTGGTGCTGAAAAAAGCTATTGTTTTTAAACGTTTTTTTTGCATTGATACATGTCCCCTGGGGCAGGACCCAGGTCCCCAAACACTTTTTATGGCAATAACTTGCATATAAGCATTTAAATTAGCACTTTTGATTTTTTATGTTCGTGTCCCATAGACTTTTTTTTTCCCCATAGACTTTAATGGTGTTGGCGTGTTCGCACAAATTTTTTGCCTGTTTACCGGTTCTGGTGCGAACCGAACCGGAGGGTGTTCGGCTCATCCCTATTGGATGACACTAAGTCTGGTGACACTGGAACTGTTGTGGCAGTGATGAGGAACACTGTTGCTGGATGCACTCCTCTGCTGACTGTGTACCGGGGTTGCGACAGTCAGGAACACTGTTGCTGGTTGTGGTGATCTATTGACACTGTACTGGGGTGGCAGCAATCAGGAACACTGTGACTGGATGCACTGGTCTGGTGACTTTGTACTGGGGTGGCTAGCAATCAGGGACTCTGTTGCTGGTTGCACTGGTATGGTGATACTGTACTTGGTAGAGATTAGGGACATTGGTTGGCTGCTCTGGTGACACTGTACTGTGCTGATCACTGGGATGACGCTGTTTCCTCTCACAGCCAATCGGTGTAGGAAGAAACAGAGTTGTGGCTCCAACATGCAGCCTTTGTTCACATTTGTGATGGCTGTGATTGGTCACAGTGATCACATGCGACAGGGCCAATTTCATAGGTCCTGTACCCCGCTCTGATCTGCCATGTCTGATGTACACAGTGATCATGGTGCACATTGTTGCATGCTCTAGAGGGCGCACATGAGCAGCGCAAAAGGGAGGCCATTCTAAAGCAGCCCCCCACATTTATGAGTCAGCTATCTTGTTGAGCAGAGAGAGCAGCATCAGTCACTCCCCGCTGACTCCGAGTCCTCCGACGTCCACCTCCAGTGACCTCTCGGCGCAGTCGGCAAGCAGCAGCATTCTGCTGTGCCAGTGCTGGCTAGCCTTAGATCCACGGCTCGGCTCAGCTGTTCCCGGTCCCGACCTCCCGCAGCCGCAGTGCATTTCAGGTTGCAGCCCGGGGCAGCGACATCTCTGACCTCCTCCAGGCTCCTCCTCCTCCCGCCCGAGCGGCCCGACTGCCTGGACCAGGGAACCAACGAAGAGAAGACCTGCGTGGAAGTCTGCTTACCCCACCACCACCAGACCAGACCGAGACCAGTCCAGATTAAAAGGTGAGCAAATGGAACCGGAGCAGATTAGGTGAAAAATAGCGGCAATTGACACTGGCAGCTTCTGATGGGGCACAGTGCCACAGTCACGGCAATTGATGGGCACACTGGCACTAGCAGCATTTGATCATGGGGCACAGTAGCGGCAATTGATTGGCACACTGGCAGCATCTGATGGGGCACAGTAGTGGCAATTGATGGGCACACTGGCAGCATTTGATGGGGCACAGTAGTGTCAATTGTTCGGCACACTGGCAGCATCTGATGGGGGCACAGTAGCGGCAATTGATCGGCACACTGGCAGCATTTGATGGGGCACAGTAGCGAAAATTGATGGGCACACTGGCAGCATCTGATGGGGCACAGTAGCGGCAATTAATGGGCACACTGGCAGCATTTAATGGGGCACAGTAGCGACAATTGATCGGCACACTGGCAGAATCTGATGGGGCACAGTAGCGACAATTGATGGGCACACTGGCAGCATTTGATGGGGCACAAGTATCAAAATCATCTTTTTTTGGGGGCGGGCGTGGGTGCGGGGGGGCGGGTGTCCCTGAATGACAGTTTGGAAATGTAGTCACCCTAGCTGGAGGAAGAGAGGAAGTTCTATATACTGGAGATGAATATAGGTTTCAGTCCCTACATTGTCTTTTTGATCAACTGGGCATCTCATAACTACCCTATCCCTATCCAAGTTTAATTCCCACAAATAAAAACAAATTACTTGGACTGTTTCATGTCTCATGGATGCTTGAGGACTGTGAGTCTGGCTGGGCAGGGTGACAGGTGGACCACAACAACCAGCAGCCCCTACGGGTTACCGCTACTTATATAACAGCGGTATGAAATGCCGTTAAAGTGGAACTTTACCCAAACCAATATCATAATAAATACATTTTCTCTGTCCTCTGGCCTTTCCGGCTGTTTCCGAGGCTCTCCGGCACCCCCCCTCACCTCTGGCCGCATGTGGTATTGCATGCCATTGAAGTAAAATACAGAACAAATTATTTTCATTTCCATTGACTTAAATGGGGAAACTCGTTTGATATGGGAGTACTTTGGATTACGAGCATTCTCCTGGAACGGATTATGCTCATAATCCGAGGTTCCACTGTATTTCCCTATTTACATGAAGGTACTATAACCCAGCCGGCACAGAGTTCCCCCTTACTAGTGATGAGCCGAACACCCCCGGGTTCGGGTCGCACCAGAACCCGCAAACGGACCGAAAGTTCGCACGAACTTTAGAACCCTATTAAATACAATGGATGCGAACGTTCGAAATCTAAAGTGCTATTTATAACGACTAATATGCATGTTATTGTCCTAAAAAGGGTTTGGGAACCCGGGTTCTGCACCAGGGGACATGTATCAATCCAAAAAAAGTTTTAAAAACGGCCGTTTTTCGGGAGCAGTCATTTTAATGATGCATAAAGTGAAAAAAAAAAAGTCAAATATTCCTTTAAATATCATACCTGGGGGGTGTCTAAAGTATGCCTGTGAAGTGCCACGTGTTTGCCGTGTTTAGAACTGTCCCTGCACAAAATTACATTTCTAAAGGAAAAAAAGCAATTTAAAACTGCTTGCGGCTTTAATGTAATGTCTGGTCCCGGTAATATGGATGAAAATCTTTAAGAAAAATGACATAGCTACCCCATCACACACCCCCCCCCCCTACCCCAGCCCATTACCAGCCCCTTTGGGTCTTAAGGGTATTAAGGGGAACCCCGCACACAAAATAAAAAAGGCCCTATATACTCTGAACAGCCGTATACAGGCGGTGCATACAAGACAGGGACTGTAGGTTTGTTCTTATGTAGAATCTGTTTGTAATTTTGAACAGGTACATTGTTTAAGTGTAGCTCCAGCCAAAAAATCTATTTTTAAGCTTTTTGGAAAACATAGGGAAGGGTTATCACCCCTGTAACATTTGTTTTGCTGTCTGTGCAGTGTGCACCTGTTCAGAACAGTTCACCTCACTTTCCGTCCTAATGACAAATGTTTTTTGAAAATGTGGGGTTTTTATTGAAACAAGAATTGGTGATAAAGCATCAGTGGAGAGGAGACACTTTTTTTCCCATATTAACTCTTACAGGAGAGAATTTCCCTTCCTAGGGGTAGATTTCCTCTCACTTCCTGTTGTATCCTTCCGTTTGCAAGGAGTCGTCGTTTGTAAGTTGGATGTTTGAAAGTAGGGGCCTGCCGTATATACTCAGCTGAAATTTGCCCCTTACATGTTGGTGTTGCCACAACACTGTGAGCCCTCACAGTTACTCTTGGTGGGCGCATGAATGGGCCCTGCTGTGAATTATTAGATCAAGAATTGTAATTGCATGCCCCTGTTGAACAGGGGCTGAAAAACTGGGCCTTTTGTTGGTGGTGGTGGTGGTGTTGACACAACACTGTAAGGGCTCACAGTTAGTCTTGGTGGGTGCAGGAATGGGCCCTGCTGTGAATTATTAGATCAAGAATTGTAATTACATGCCCCTGTTAAACAGGGGCAGAAAAATTGGGCTTTAGGCACTGGT
This sequence comes from Rana muscosa, assembly GCA_029206835.1. Taxonomy (NCBI): domain Eukaryota; kingdom Metazoa; phylum Chordata; class Amphibia; order Anura; family Ranidae; genus Rana; species Rana muscosa. Next base: position 400,608,731 of record CM055123.1, on the reverse strand, counting down.
GCCACAACACTGCAACCCCTCACAGATACTGTACTTGGAGCACAGCAATGAGCCCTGTTGCAAAGTATTGCATCAAAAATTGTAATTACACGCCCCTGTTAAACAGGGGCTGAAAAATTGGGCCTAAGCCACTGGTGCCACGACACTGCAACCTCTCCCAGATACTCTAGTTGGAGTGCAGGAATGAGCCCTGCTGCAAAGCATTGCATAAAAAATTGTAATAACACGCCCCTGTTAAACAGGGGCTGAAAAATTGGGCCTTAGCCACTGGTGGCGGCACCCAGAAACAAAAATGTTCTTCCAAGCTATCATCATCAATCGGATCATTGAGGAGGAGGAGGAGGAGGATAGTCAGTCAACATAACAGGACAGTCTCTCAGCATCAGTCTTGAAGGGATGTGACATTTGAAAATAAATTAGTCTGTTATATCAGCTTCAGGTGTTTGGTAGCTGGTGGTGATCCAAGACTGGTTCATCTTTATGAAGGTCAGTCGATCAACAGAGTCGGTGGACAGGCGCACCCTATGATCCGTGACAAATCCTCCAGCAGCACTGAATGTGCGTTCTGAAAGAACGCTGGATGCAGGACAGGCCAGTAGCTCAATTGCATACTGTGCAAGCTCTGGCCAGTGATCCATCCTCAAGACCCAGTAAGCCAGGGGATTTTCGGTGGGGAAGGTGTCCAAGTCTGACCTTGCCCCTAGATATTCCTGCACCATGTATATCAGACGCTGGCGATGGTTGCTGGAACCGATCATACCTTGGGGCTGCGGACTAAAGAATTGTCTGAACGCATCGGTCAGACGGCCACCTTCCCCACCACTCCTTCTTTGACTGACCGAAGCCTCAGCAACTCGTTGTCCAGGACCAGGAGTTTGTAACCTCCCAGTCTCTGGGAACGCGTTGCACAGACCTTTCTGCAAGGCCTCCCGGAGTTGTCTCATCCTCTGCTCCCTCTGCGACGGTAAGATAAGGTCCGCAACCTTACCCTTGTACCGTGGATCAAGGAGAGTGGCCAGCCAATAATGGTCCCTCTCCTTGATCCGAAGAATACGAGGATCCTTCCGCAGACTTTGCAGGATCAGGGAGGCCATGCAGCGTAGGTTAGCTGAGGCATTCGGTCCGGAGTCCTCTGGGTCACTAAGGACGACATGATCCGCAGCCACCGCCTCCCAGCCACGTACAAGTCCACTGGTTTCTTGGGACTGTAAATCATCCCTAAAAGACTGCTGCTGATGATGATGCTGAGTGCCAGGCTCCACCTCCATGCTGACACAATCCTCCTCCTCCTCTTCTTCCTGTGCGATGGGTGGGACAGAAGGAACACTGTCTGGGTAAAGGGGGCCTTGAGAGGCAAGGAAGTCCTCCTCTTCCTGCCTCTGTTCTGCCTCAAGTGCCCTGTCCATTATTTCACGCAGCGTATGTTCCAACAGGTGGACAAGAGGTACAGTGTCACTGATGCATGCACTGTCACTGCTCACCATCCTCGTGGCCTCCTCAAATGGTGCCAGGACAGTGCATGCATCCCTGATCATGCCCCACTGGCGTGGTGAAAAAAACCCGAGCTCCCCTGACCCTGTCCTGGTGCCGTAGTCGCACAGGTACTTATTGATGGCCCTCTGCTGCGTGTGCAGCCGCTGCAGCATGGCCAACGTTGAGTTCCACCTGGTGGGCATGTCACATATAAGGCGGTTCTTGGGCAGGTTCAACTCCTTTTGCAGCTCAGCCAGGCGAGCACTGGCATTATAAGATCTGCGGAAATGCACACAGACTTTCCTGGCCTGCCTCAGGACATCCTGTAAGCCCGGGTACCTGCCCAAGAACCACTGCACCACCAGGTTAAGGACGTGAGCCACACAGGGCACATGGGTCAGTTGTCCCTGTCAGAGAGCGGAGAGGAGGTTGGTGCCATTGTCGCAAACTACCATTCCTGGCTTAAGCTGGCGTGGCGTCAACCACCTCTTGGCCTGCCCCTGCAGAGCAGACAGAACCTCTGCCCCAGTGTGGCTCCTGTCCCCCAAACACACCAGCGCAAGCACAGCATGGCATCTTTTTGCCTGCGTACTTGCGTAGCCCCTTGAACGCCTACGGAGCACCGCTGGTTCCGAGGACAAAGCACAGGAAGAGGCCATGGAGGAAGAGAAGGGGGTGGAGGACAGAGGTGTGTCACAACCAGTAGTAGCATTTTGGAGGCATGGCGGTGGAACAACCTCCAACACTACTGCACCTTGTCCTGCATCCTTCCCAGCTGCCAAAAGAGTGACCCAATGGGCCGTGAAAGAAAGGTAACGTCCCTGTCCATGCCTGCTGGACCACGAGTCAGCGGTAATATGCACCTTACCGCTGACCGCCTTGTCCAGCGAGGCCAAGACATTGCCTTCCACATGCCGGTAGAGAGCCGGAATCGCCTTCCGTGAGAAAAAGTGGCATTTGGGAACCTGCCACTGAGGAACCGCACATTGCACAAACTCACGGAAGGGGGCCGAGTCTACCAACTGAAAAGGCAGCAGTTGAAACGCTAGCAATTTAGCCAAACTAGCATTCAACCGCTGGGCATGTGGATGGCTGGGAGTGAACTTCTTTTGACGGTCCAGCAGCTGGGGCAGGGAAATTTGCCTGCTAGAATCGGACGTCGGTGTACTGCTAGCAGAGTGCCCGCAAGTACTTGGCTGTGACACAACTAATTCTACACCTTCATTCCTCTCAGAGCAGGTTTCAGAGAGGACTGAAGGTATAGTGGGGTTGGAGATCCCAGCTGATGCGGTGCAAGAAGAGGTCCGCTTTGTTCTTTGGTGTGGGTTTTTAAGGTAGGCTTGCCAACGAGCTGCATGGCAGGTCAACATATGTCTGGTCAAGCATGTGGTGCCCAAGCGGGTGATGTCTTGGCCACGCGATATACGCTTGAGACATATGTTGCAAACAGCAGCTGTGCGATCTGATGCACTCGACTCAAAAAAGGCCCACACCAAAGAACTTTTTGAATAACGGGCAGAGGCAGCGCCCTGCACAGGTGGAGCTCTGCGGTGTGATTCCGTCGGTGTGCTGCCCTTACGCTGGCCCCCCGAGGGCATCCTGCCTCGTTGGAGATGTGCCTCCTCCTCATCCTCCTCCTCTCTCCTATTAGGCACCCACGTGGAGTCAGTGACCTCATCATCCCCTCCCTCCTCATCACTGGAGCCAATCTGGCAGTATGCTGCAGCTGCTGGAACATGACTGCCAGATTGGTGTCCTTCTTGAGCATCCCCTCTCTCTACTCTCACGCTACTGCCTTCCTCTAGCTGGGTATCATCATCAGACCCTTCGAAACGCTGGGCATCCTCCTGGAGCATGTACCCAACACTGTGCTCAAACAGTTCGGGGGACTCCTCAGGAGGACATGGTTGGTCTAGGGAAGGAGTGACTGATGATGACATTGATACCAGGGAAGAGGACGCTTTGGCAGCTGCTTTGCCAGTACCCTGAGCCTGGGTGAGAGAGGATGAGGAGGGCTTGGTCATCCACTCTACCAAGTCTTCGGCATGATGCGGCTCAACACGTCCAGCTGCCGAAAAGAAGGACAAGCGTGTCCCATGGCCACGTGCTGATGGCGATGCACCGCGTCCACGACCAGCACTGTTGTCTCTAGACACAGAGCCTGCTTGCCCTCTTTTATTGGCTCCTGACTGTCTGCCTCTCCTTGTTTGCCTTCCAGACATTCTAATGGCCTGCAGGGAAATGGGAAAACCAGCAATAAGGCCTAGCTTCAGGAGTATATTTTGCAGGAATCACACTACGCCTGCTGTAGGTGCTGCAAATGCCTGTTGGTGTAACACACCAGGAAAAAGCAGCAATACAGGCTAAGTTCAGGTGTAATATGGTCAGGAGGCACACTCCGCCCGCTGTAAGTGCCGCAAAATCCTGTTGGTGTAACACACCAGGAAAACGCAGCAATACAGGCTAAGTTCAGGTGTAATATGGTCAGGAGGCACACTCCGCCCGCTGTAAGTGCCGCAAAATCCTGTTGGTGTAACACACCAGGAAAAAGCAGCAATACAGGCTAAGTTCAGGTGTAATATGGTCAGGAGGCACACTCCGCCCGCTGTAAGTGCCGCAAAATCCTGTTGGTGTAACACACCAGGAAAAAGCAGCAATACGGGCTAACTTCAGGTGTATAATGTGCAGGAGGCTTAGCAACAATGACACTGACACTGTCCCCTGCCTATCCTTCTCTCTCCCTGCACACAAGGTTTAGCAAAGAATATGACACTGACACTGTCCCCTGCCTATCCTTCTCTCTCCCTGCACACAAGGTTTATCAAAGTATATGACACTGACACTCTCCCTGCCTATCCTTCTCTCTCCCTACACACAAGGTTTAGCAAAGAATATGACACTGACACTCTCCCTGCCTATCCTTCTCTGTCCCTACACACAAGGTTTAGCAAAGAATAGATTTGACACTGTCCCTGCCTATCCTTCACTTTCCCTGCTCCGGAACACACTACACGAGGCCGCCGCGCTGGCGGCCTTTTATAGTGTGGGGCGTGTACTAAACCCCCTCAGCTATAATTGGCCACAGGCATCCTGCCAGAATGTGCTAATACATGGCCAGATATGACAATACATGGACAACACTTCTTATTGGTTTTATTATGTTTTACTGAAGAAGCCGGCTTCTCATTGGTCCAACAAACAATTAATTTTTTTTTTGTTTATTATCATTAATTTATAAATGTTTTGATTTAGATTCTATCTTAGTTTTTTTATTGTTTATTAACCACTTGAAGACCGCCATTTTATACCCCCTTCCTGTATACGCCATTCTTTCATTTTTAGCACAGTGATATTTGACTGACAATTACTCGTTCATACAACATTGTACCCAAATGAATTTTATATCATTTTTATGAGACATGTAAAGCTTTCCTAAATGCAAATTTATAACCTTTCTTCATTAATTTAGGGAAACATTTATTTTTCTACATTTCTTTGGTAAAATACAAAGCAAATCAGTGTATATTATCTACTCTGTGTGAAAGTTATAAAGTCTTCAAACTATGGTATATATACTGTATTTGAAAACGAATCAATCCTGATGTTCTGATGACCTATCTCACTTCTTGAGGCCCTAAAATGCCAGGACAGTACAAATACCCCCAACATGACACCTAAGTAGACAGTCCAAGGTATTTAGTAAGAGGCAGGCAGAGTTTTTTGATGCTGTAAGTTTTTGCCGCAATCTTTTTGAAAAATAAAGAAATGAAATAAAATCAGATTTTATTTAACAGGTTATTTCTCACACACAGCTCGGCATACTTACAATTACACATCAAAACACTTTCTTCTACTCCTTTCAAGCATGAGGATACCACAAGTGTGAGACTTTTTATATGTCTAGATGCATAGAGGGGTCCAAAATCCAAGGAGCACCTTCAGGCTTTCAAAGTGTATAAATGTTGGAGCTGACTTCCTATCACATTTCTTGAGGCCCTGCAGTGCCAGGATAAGAGAAACACCCACACAATGACCACATTTTGGAGAGTAAACACCCCAAGGTATCTTTTTAAGAGGCATGATGAGTCTTTTGAGGATTTCATTTTTCTGACACAAGTTTTTAGAAAATATAAGAAGAAAATGAATATTTCTCTTACCGTCCATGGACGGACACAGCCTCTTCAATCTTCACAAGTGGATTTATGTCCCTGCTCATAGGAGAAGACTAGGCAGAATGTTAGATGTTTTAACATACATTACATTACCAGAGCTGAACAGCCCCGCCCAGGGGGCTGTCCCTCCGGACATAACCCTCCTCCCAGCAGCCTCAGTTTTTTTTCTGCCTAGCAGAGGAGAAGACGTGGCTCCCTTCGGAGCCAGTCTCCTGAAGAAATGTTTTTTTTATTCTTTTTGAATTTTATTATTTTATTTTTGAGATTCTTCTATCAACAGTCGGCTGGGCAACAGGTTGGGTAGTTCGCTATCCTCGTAGTCTTCCCAGTCCGACCATCGAGCGTGCTGATCCTCGCTCAGTGTGAGATCAGTCCACGCATATCCCACGGCTCCAGAGGTGGCCAGTGAGCTTTTGCTCCGAGGTCCACATATGACTGAACAGTTCTGCTGTATCTTTCACAGTGGACCGGGCCGACAGCTACTCAGTACTGCACTGTGATAGGTCTGTCAGGAACACACCAGTGGGTCCTTCTTGGATGGGTAAGTAGTTCCTTCTGTCTCCGCAGGTGAGTACATGCTGTGTGTTCCTATGCTGTAGGGGGTTTCCCTGATACCCCTTTGTGTACTTTGCTACTCTCTGTCACCTACTCTAGCGATGCGCTGACTGGGGGCACCTGGGGGTCTCTCTGTCCCGGTGGGGGTCCATAGGGGTTTGCATTGAGGTGTGGGCTCTTTTCTGTGTCAGTCTGGGCCTTGTTCGGCGCCACGTTTTTACTATGGTTTTACTTTACATTGAAAACCACATTGGTGGCCATCTTGCCGTGGCCTGGCTGTGACACACTTGTAATTGCGGCGGCCATTTTCTTGAAGCCGCGCGCTCTTTTGTGCTGGTTTGGCCTCTATTGCTGACTGGAACGGCGAGATTCTCCTCACAGTTTCCTCACTGTTCACTCGTGCTGGGAGCACAGCGCAGGCAGCGGAACCGAGCGGTCCTGACTGAGTTGGAGTTAGCCCCCCACAGTCAGTGCAGCAGGAGGGTGGACTATTTCTCTCATATTGACTAAGTCTCAGAGGGTGGTGGTATTATGGAGTCAGTGTCACCTGCTTCCTCATTCATGTCAGAGGCAACAGGTAGTGCTACTGCACCTGCGGTCCCTATGGACCAGTTGTCGGCAGTCCTGGAATCATTTGTTGCCAGGATGGAAGCTGTGTGCGAGTGCAAGGGGGCTAAAAAGCGCCCTCTCCCCACGCCATCTCCAGGGGAGTGCTCTGATTCAGATATGGGCCTTGCTGCGGCACAGGACCCTAGCTCTGAATTTTTGGATATTTTTGACCAGGACATTCCTTGTGAGGAAGACTCCTTATTTGGGTCAGTACATGACAGGACGCTTGTTAGTGAACTCATTGATGCTGTGAGGGACACTCTCAAGCTGGATGTTGCAGCTGAAGAACCTCTGGTGGAGGCTGTCTCCTCTGGTTCATTTCAGGCTAATCCTTCTAAAAAGGTTTTTTCCCTATACACCTTTCTTTGACAGATTCATAGACCAGGTATGGGACAAACCGCATAAGACCTTTGCGGTCTCGCAGCGTCTTACGGTTAGGTACCCCTTTTAGAAGAGCCTGATTAAAAAATAGGCCTCTCCTCCAGTTGTCGACTCCCCGGTCGCCTGGCTGAATAAGGCCACGACTCTCCCAGTTGAGGGGACTCCTGCCTTTAAGGACTCCACTGATAGGAGGTTGGAGGTGGTGAGCAGAGCCATGTTCACCATGCTGGGATCCACGATACGTCCTATTATAGCGACAACCCTAGTGTCTCAGACACTTAACGGAATGGGCAAATATTTTGCACCAGACTGTGCAGGAGCATAATCTTCCACCGGAATGCATCACACTGGCCGACCAAATGGTACAGGGCCTGGAGTATGTGTGCGATGCCACTAAGGCCTCAGTATCTGCGGTGGTATTGCGTCGCCTAATATGGTTGAAATGCTGGTCTGCTGACCTGGCCTCTAAGAAGCTCCTGACGGATTTGCCTTTTAAGGGCGGTAGACTATTTGGTGCTGCCCTGGATGACATTATTAAAAATGTCACAGGGGGTAAGAGCTCCCTTCTTCCTCAGACTACTAAGAGGAAGGAACCGTGCCGCAAACCGGCCCTTCCTTTCCCGCACAGAAGAGTTTTTTTCGTCAGTCAGAGCCCACAGGTAAATTCTCCCAGACTGACAAGAGTGCTCCCAAGCCCGCCTCCGCATGAAGTCTTGCCACCGCCCGACTCTGGGGTGGGGGGACGACTTCGCAGGTTCACGGATCAGTGGAGCTCCCGGATCTCCGACCGGTGGGTATGCGAGGTGGTCACCTCGAGGTACAGGATAGAGTTCCTTTCCTGGCCACCAAGCAGATTTTTTCCCTCAAATCTCTCTCTACTTCCAGCGTGTCGGGCTGCCTTATTGGGGGCAGTGCAGGACTTGCTGAGGTGTGGGGTAATTTTGCCAGTACCGTCAAAGGAGAGGTTTCAGGGATTTTATTCAAATCTGTTTGTGGTCCCAAAGAAGGACGAAGTCAGTCCAATCCTGGACCTCAAGGCCCTAAATGCCTTTGTAAAGGTTCGAAAATTCCGCATGGAATCCATTCGCTCGGTGATTGCTGCGCTCCGTCCGGGGGATTTTCTGGCGTCCTTGGACATCAAGGACGCCTACTTACATGTCCCAATCTGCGCTTTGCGATAGGCGAAGACCACTATCAGTTTGTGGCTCTTCCCTTGGGTTTAGCGTCAGCACCGCGGGTTTTCACCAAGGTACTAGCCCCGATTCTGGCTTTGCCGAGACAGCAAGGCATTGCTATCGTGGGCTATCTGAACGATCTTCTTCTGAGAGCAAACTCAGAGAATTCGGTTGGCTGCTGAACATTCAGAAGTCAGTCCTGGTTCAGACTCAGCGTCTGGAGTACCTAGGTTTGATCCTGGACTCCTCGGAGGCGAGGGTTTTTCTACCCTTGGAAAAATTACAGACTCTTCAATCTGCGGTACGGGTGCTGACGTCCCGCAAATGGTCGTCAATCCGTTTTTGCATGAGGGTCCTGGGACTCGTGGTGGCTTCCTTCGAGGCTGTTCCGTATGCCCAATCTTACACTCGAACATTACAAAAGGAGATCTTGTCCAACAGGGACAAGTCTCCATTATCACTGAATCGTCAGGTCCAGGTGAGTCACCTGGTCAGGGCATCCCTGACATGGTGGCTGAGATCCCCGGTCCTTCGGTCGGGGAAGTCGTTCCTTCCTGTCCAGTGGACTGTGATCATGACGGACGCCAGTCTTACGGGCTGGGGTGGAGTCTGGGGAGTTCTATCAGCCCAAGGGCTTTGGACTTGGGACAAATCCCGTCTGCCGATCAATGTCCTGGATCTCCGGGCAATCAGACTGTGTCTCTCCTCGTGATTAAAGAGACTACAGCGGTGCTCAGTCAGGATCCAGTCGGACAACGCCACGGAGGTGGCTTATGTCAACCATCAGGGGGGAACTCGGAGCTCGGCTGCGGCATCCGAGGCCGCTCCCATACTGAAATGGGCAGAAAGAAGCGTGCCGGCTCTGTCGGCCATTTACATTCCAGGAGTAGACAACTGGCAGGCAGACTATCTGAGCCACCAGATGTTGGACCAGGGGGAATGGTCTTTGCATCCGGAGGTGTTTCACTTTCTTTGTAGGCGGTGAGGCACGCCGGATGTGGACCTTTTGGCCTCTCGACTCAATCGCAAAGTATCGAGATTCGTGGCCAGGTCCAGGGATCCCTGGGCAGACGCATCAGATGCGTTGGTGGCCCCGTGGGGTCGGTATCGGCTGATGTATGCCTATCCTCCTACTGCAGTTGCTTCCTCGACTACTTCGCAGGGTGGATGCCGAGGGGATTCCGGTGATCCTCATCGCTCCAGATTGGCCTCTGCGTCCTTGGTACGCCGATCTTGTGCGCCTAGTGGCGGACGTTCCGTGGCGACTGCCTCTGCGGGAGGACCTTCTGTCTCAAGGTCCCATACTTCATCCTGCTTTACAGTCATTGGTTTTAACGGCATGGCTATGTAAAGCCAGGTGCTGAGGGACTGAGGTCTCTCAGGATTCGGTCATCTCGACCATGCTGAGGGCACGGAAATCTTCCTTCAGGAAGATATACTACCGTACCGGGAGGGCTTACTTCGCTATGTGCGAGGAACTGGATTGGCGTCCTCGGACGTATTCCGTTTCCAGGATCCTGCTGTTTTTACAGCGTGGGGCGGACCAAAAACTTGCTTTAAGCACCATTAAGGGTCAAATTTCGGCCTTGGCTGTCTTCTTTCAGCGGCCGCTGGCGGGCCATTCTTTGATTAGTACCTTTTGTACAGGGGGTTCGCCATGTGCTCCCCCCTATTAAACCACCTCTTCCTCCTTGGGATTTGAATTAGGTGCTTTCGGTTCTTCAAGAACCCTGCTTTTGAAAACATCAGAGATATTCCTCTTTTAACTTTGTCTCAGAAGGTAACCTTTATGGTAGCCATTACTTCTGTCAGATGGGTGTCTGAGTTGGCGGCCTTGTCTTGCAAACCGCCATACTTCGTCCTCCATAAGGAAAAGGCTGTGCTACGCCCACAGCCTTCTTTCCTCCCGAAGGTGGTCTCTGCCTTCCACCTTAATGAGGACATTGTTCTTCCATCCTTATGTCCTCGTCCATCGCATCCCAGAGAGTTTGCTCTTCACACTTTGGATGTGGTACGTGCTTTGCGAGTGTACCTGTCTGCTACGGCTTCTTTTCGGAAGTCTGACTCACTGTTTGTGTCTGTGTCTGGTCCAAAACAGGGCCAAGCGGTCACGTCCGCCACCATTTCTCAGTGGATCAGGGAGACCGTCATACAGGCCTATGCCCTTAAGGGGTGGGCGCATCCCTTTCTGATTACGGCACATTCAACCAGGGCAATTGGTGCCTCCTGGGCTTTCCGACATCAAGCGTCTGTTGCACAAGTGTGCAAGGCAGCGACCTGGTCGTTCGCTCATACCTTTTCAACGTTTTATAAGGTTGATGTGGCTGCATCTTCTGATGCTTCCTTCAGCCGCAAGGTTTTGCAGGCGACTATTTAAATTTGCAACTCCTCCGTTGAGGAGCTCTGCTTGTTTGGGGTGAAGTTTGGTTTTCCTTGATACTGTTCCTACCCCTCTTTCTTTGGACACTGCTTTGGGACGTCCCACTTGTCAAGATTGAAGGGGCTGTGTCAGTCCATGGACGGTAAGAGAAAATAGGATTTTTGTACTCACCGTAAAATCCATTTCTCTGACGTCCACGGACGGACACAGCACCCACGCCTCCTTTTTTAGGTTTGTACTGCTCTGTTACGAACTGAGGCTGCTGGCTGCAGGGAGGAGGGTTATGGCCGGAGGGACCGCCCCCTGGGCGGGGCTGTTCAGCCCTGGTAACGTAATGTATGTTAAAACATCTAACATTCTGCCTAGTCTTCTCCTATGAGCAGGGACATAAACCCACTTGTCACAAAGCAAAGGGAGGTTTGGGACTTTAGATGAAGCGGTAGACTGGTGGGGGTTTGAAGAAAGATATTGGACACATTGGTTTAGTATACATGTATTATAATAATGATCCACATATATACAAGTAATGTGCACATAGTATGATCCATATACATGATAATTTCATAAAAAGTAACAATGCGTAGCATACAATATCTATGACCACATATAAACCAAGCAGCACAAAACATGATGTAGCGCAAATAAATTAAAATTGAAAAAAGTCATAAAATTGACATGTCTGAATCACGTCACTGTAGACGCATGTAGTTACATCCTTTGTTGCCCGACGCGTTTCGTGTGGATGCACACTTCCTCAGGGGCGGATGCTACAGGATATCTGAAAGGACAGGGTATGGTCAAATCAGATGATTGACTCAGTGCCATCAGAAAGGACAATGTGTCAATGTTGGATACTTACGAGATGTATCCAGCTGTGGTGTATGTGGAAAATGGGCCGTAGGGACTGTCCGTCCCTGGAACTGAGGTGGCAAGTGTTCCAGCACACGACAAGACTCGAGGCATCAACACCAGAAAGCAAACCGCCATTGTAGTCATAGAGAGCAGGTATCCGGTCTTGGTAGTGTGTAAATGTCTGTAATGGATGGGTAGGTCCATCAAAGATTGCCCATGGTAATGGGAAATGCACATAGTAACATAAAGACTAAGTACTGGGGTTTCAGGATATTTACCTTGTGTTGTGCTTAGAAGCAGGGTCTCTCAGGGCTGTAGTGTTTGCACGTGTATGGCAGTGAGCTTAGAATCTGGGGAGACGCAAGGTAAACATCCTGAAACCCCAGTACTTAGTCTTTATGTTACTATGTGAATTTCCCATTACCATGGGCAATCTTTGACGGACAGTCCCTACGGCCCATTTCCCACATACACCACAGCTCGATACATCTCGTAAGTATCCAACATTGACACATTGACTCAGTGCCATCAGAAAGGACAATCATCTGATTTGACCATACCCTGTCCTTTCAGATATCCTGTAGCATCCGCCCCTGAGGAAGTGTGCATCCACACGAAAAGCATCGGGCAACAAAGGATGTAACTACATGCGTCTACAGTGACGTGATTCAGACATGCCAATTTTATGACTTTTTTCAATTTTTATTTATTTGCGCTACATCATGTTTTGTGCTGCTTGGTTTATATGTGGTCATAGATATTGTATGCTACGCATTGTTACTTTTTATGAAAATATCATGTATATGGATCATACTATGTGCCTATGTACACATTACTTGTATATATGTGGATCATTATTATAATACATGTATACTAAACCAATGTGTCCAATATCTTTCTTCAAACCCCCACCAGTCTACCGCTTCATCTAAAGTCCCAAACCTCCCTTTGCTTTGTTTCTTGAATATGGGATGGAGGCACATCTTTTTGATGAGCCTCATATAAAGTCCCAAACCCTCCCCCCTCCTTTGCATAAACCCACTTGTCAAGATTGAAGAGGCTGTGGCTGTCCATGGACGTCAGAGAAATGGATTTTACGGTGAGTACAAAAATCCTATTTTATTTTTTTCCCCACATCAAAACACTTTCTTCTACTCCTTCCAAGCATGAGGATACCACATGTGTGAGACTTATAATTATATGTCTAGATGCATATTATCCAAACCTATTCACCCTACTGCCAGACTCCCATACATCACTCCCCGGTAGGCAATGAAGTCATTTGCATTGTTTTGTTTATTTGGGGGATATAACTTGGTTGGGGAAAGGGTATGGGATGCCCATAGAACACGTTACATTTGCCATATTTACTTGAAGAATTGCTATAGCAGTTGCACTTTACATATCTTGGAAAGAGCGCTTAGAAAAATGATGGAATCTAACCTTGACAGACTTGACTTTACGCTTCCCCCTCTGCACAGCTCCTGCAGACTGTTACTCCTCCTCTGCACAGCTCCTGCAGACTGTTACTCCTCCTCTGCACAGCTCCTGCAGACTGTTACTCCTCCTCCTCTGCACAATTCCTGCAGACTGTTACTCCCAGGACTTCTCTCCTCCTGCACAAACTTCACTGTCACAACGTTAGTCTTTCCGCCCCATCATCTTGAACTGTACCAGGGATCACTCTGAATAATCCCTGGCTGTTAGACTTGCTGAATTGTGATAGGCCAGGGGCCTGCAGTAGCCCTTCTTGATGGCCTAGTTACTTAGCAGCATTAAATGGTTGATGGACTACTGATCCCAGCCAGTCCGACCTGTTAACCCATTGCCCTCAGGCCACAGCGATTTGACACATAACTACACAGTCTCTCCTCTGGCCTTGCACCCAGCTCCCCTGGCATGCCTCTTCCAGATATCCACTGTGCCTCACTCACGAACTTCTCCTGCCCTGAGTCCTTCATGAAGAATTTACCCGGACCGTGCATACCGACTGCTTCTCCAGCTCCTCTGTTCCAGGACACCTCTCCTTGACCATGTAAGGTGAGGCTCCCTCTCAGCTCCCGAGCTCTTCCGCCAAGGCCTGCACCCCCCCCCCCCAGATGGGGGTGAGCCTCCTGCTGCAGTCTAACGCTCCATTCTTCACTTCACCGAGCCGATAACCCCCCTCTAGTGGGCTGGACCTTAGTTTATGTAGGAGGCCTGCCCCCTGCCAATCCTAGTTGGGGATTGGTCAGGGTTCCTCACATGAACTCCCTGTCACTCCAATTCCCAGCCCTGCCCCTCTTCCAGAACATTCTCCATGGAACCAGGGGAGGCGCCCAAGAACTGAAATACAGGTAGTCACACCCACTGCTACACTAACCACACCCTGCCCCCCAGATCAAAACAAGCAGGCCTAGCATGCAGCATAGGACTGCCTAAATTTGCCTGCCTGGCAGCTATAACCCAAAACACCTTACCTCTAGCACCTACCTATGGTAGAGGGCGCTACAACAGTATGGGCTTACTAACGATTACACTCCAAAACATATTCTTCTACCCCTTCCAAGTATGGAGATGCCACATGTGTGAGACTTTTAGAAACGCCCACAAAATTTGGAAAGTAGACTTTCTAAGATGTACAGTAAGAAGCAAGGTGAGCTTTTTTGTCATTGTAACAAGTTGTTATTTCCAACATACAGCATGGGAATACTTCCAATGACACCCAAAAAACACACTCCTCCCCAGTATGAGGTTGCAACATATGTGAGACCTTTGCAGAGCCTAACCACATGGAGAGGCCCAAAATCAAAGGAGCACCCTCAGGCTTTCTAGGGTCAAAAAAGACACGTCTAATTATCTGACCTACCTATCACATTTTGGAGGTCCTGAGACACGAGGACAGTAGAAATATTCACAAATTACCACAATTTGGAGAGGTAACACCCCAAGGTATTTCATTTTTTTGGCACACATTTTAGTAAATTGTAGAAAGAAAATTAAATGTTACTTTTTTACACAAATTTGTCCATTAATAAAATATGTTAATACACAATATGAGCATACTAACAATTACACTCCAAAACACATTCTTCTACCCCTCCCAAGTACGGGGATGCCACATGTGTGAGACTTTTTTTTAATGTCTGGATTGATTATGTGCTCACTAAATGAAGGGTGCTAAGAACAGGAGGTTATAGGCGCAGAGGCTTGGTCATAATACCTAATATGCAAGCAATGTAATAATTATATGGTATAAGTCCATGATAAGTCCAAAAATGTCCAAGGCACTAGGGCAGGCTTTTTTAGTGGAGTTTAGCAGACTCTAAATATACAAGGACAAAAACTAAAGCAGAGAAGCTCCTCTAAGTGCAGTAAGACTTTGTATTTTAAAAGACCCCAAAACAGGGCTACTTACAATAGATGGGTAAATAACAGGCACATCAATAAGTGTAGGTCCAGGGCAACCAGGAGAAGGATGACACAGGCAGGGCTCGGGACCAGAATGCAACGCGTTTCAGAGCATGCGCTATACTTCATATGGGCATGTGCGCTCCCTTCTCAAGCAAATAACAACACCTAATGATGTGGTGTATATACACAGACCAGCCGGCTGGAAGTTTCCTGCCAACTTGTGGAGAGAACTGAGCATGGTACAGTATGTACATAAGAATTCAAAACACTGGTAAATCTTGTAACACATAAATACATAATAATAAATGATAAAGGATATATTAGATATATATGTGCAAATAAATCATTACTTGATAGACATTTCATGGGGTAAAAAGGTAAAAACATAAAACTATAACTTTATAAATACAGTCCAGAGATGATTTTTATAATTTTATTGGAAGTTATGTCCTAATACCAATGGCCTCTGGTGTGCAGGGTTGCGCACCCTTCGTTTAGTGAGCATTTAGTGATTACCAGTTCAGGTATTTTGACATACTTAAAGTATTTGTTTGTGTTTATGGATTGATTATGTACCAAACATTTTATCTTGTGCGTCCCAAAAATCAACCAGCATTGCATATAAAAACAGTGTACGGTAATGGTTGCCTACAAGTGGTAAGGGAATACAGCTCTGTGTTGTCACCTGTAGCAGTCCTTGCACCTGTAAGCCAAGCAAGCCTAACCTATTGATATGTGGTTGTCCCCAGGAATGCCATGCTCACTGACCAGGAAGTATAGGAGGATGAACAAAGGGTGAACAATAGAGTTGCTGTGGTTCCAGGAGTGCAGTTGTCTGTAGGGGATGGCTGGGACTGGTGTCTCGGGAACTTAGTCAGTGGGATACACAGATGGGTCAGGTAGGACGGCAGACAGTAATGTGGTCAGCAATCAGGTACTGGGACTGGTGTGGCGGTGATCAGGAACACTGTTTCTAATTTACACTGGTCTGGGGACAATGGGACTCAAGCTGGTGATCAGGAACACTGTTGCTGGCTGCACTGGTCTGGTTACAGTAGGACTGGTGTAGTGGAGATTGGGAACACTGTTACTGGCTTACACTGGGACGAATGAAGCATTGATCAGAAAAGATGTTGGTGGCATGCACTGATCTGGTGACACTGGGACTGATCTGGCAAGTGATCAGAAACAGTGTGATTGGCTTACACTGGTCTGGTGGCTTTGGAACTCATGTGGTGGTAATCAAAAACACTGTTGCTGGCTGACTCTGGTCAGGTGACGCTGGGACTGATGTGGGAGTGATCGGGAATACTGCCGACGGCTGCACTCACCTGGTGACAGTAGGACTGGTGTAGCGCTGTTATTGGCTTACACTAGTGTAGTGACAGTGTCATGGGGTGGCAGCAATCAGGAACACTGTTGCTGGTTGCAATGGTATGGTGATACTGTACTTAAGTTGGTAGTGATCAGGGACATTGGTTGGCTGCTCTGGTGACACTGTACTGTGCTTATGGTTTCACCAACATGCAGCTTTTGTTCACATTTGTGATGGCTGTGATTGGTCACAGTGATCACATGGGACAGGGCAAATTGTATTGGTCTTGTACCCTGCTCTTTGATCTGCCATGTCTGATGGGCTCAGTGATCACGGAGCATGCTACTGCACACTCTAGAGGGTGCACATGAGCAGTGCAAAGGGGAGGCCATTCTTATACAGCCCACAACCTTCAGGAGCACGCTGTCTTGTTTTTATACAACAGCTACTGTATATGGCAAGTGGTTAGGCACCAGAACTATGGAACAATCCAGGAAGCAGCTTTCAAAGTATTTAAAAACAATGGCTGCAGTTGGAATTTTCTCCTCAAGGTGCTGATCTCACTTATTTTTAGTGGAACGCAGAGACAGAATTCCATAGATGGGCGCTTCCTAGAGATAAGACAGTTTGCAGGAAGCAGAGAAGGATATCCTTGCAATCGGCAGCAGAGAAGGTAATACAAATTGTTTTATATTTACACCCATGTCCATCCTCTTCCTTCATAGTCACTGTGACCTCTTTTATCTCCAACAGATAATACTATACAGACGTATATATAGAGTATTACTAGAGTGGAACCATTTATCCAACTGCCCATCCAGAGCCTCTGGTTTATAGACCAGTTACATCCTAAATATAGAACCATTTATCCAACTGTCCATCCAGAGCCTCTGGTTTATCGCCTTTGCGTCGACCATACGTACATATGTGTCCTCGGCTTTAAGGTGTTATACGGGGATGATATGCAGCTGCATGCATCATCCCGCTACCCTTTTTTAGAGCGGGCGGTTGGTTCTTCAGAGATAACAACTGATGCAGCTAAAATCCGCTCAGCTTTTATCCCGGAGGAGCAAGAGGGGATGCCCCCCCCCCGCAATCTTCCGCCGCTCTTCCCGGGCCTCCTGTTTCACCGGGAGACCCGATCCAGCTAGAGAGAGACTGGAAGGAAGCCGGAAATGGCTTTGTTCTAGTCTGCTTTGTGTAAACATGGAGGCAACGTCACAACGTCACTTCCAGTTTACTCGGCTGCCAATGGTGCAGTTAAAAAAAAAATATGACAGTATTCTCAGAATCGCGCATCATGGAAGGAAGAACTTCTGTAGAATAGTTACTTTAATGTCAAGGTGCCAAAGGACGTAGACAGGACGTGACAGGAACATTGGTAGACCGGCTTCACAAGGACAACTCATGCTTGTTCACAACTTGTAAACAAGCACGAGTTATCCGTGTAAAACTGGTCTACCAATGTTCCTGTAACATCCTGTCAACGCCCTTTGGCACTTTGACAATAGAGTAACTATTCTACAGAAGTTCTTCCTTCCATGGTGTGCGACCAATCTTCTTTTTCTTCAATTACCATGTAAACACAAGCATTCCTTTCCTCACACTGACACCATGAGGGGAGGAGAGCCGCTAATCAGCTTGTGAGAAAAAGACATGACCAGTGTAGATAAGATGTCCCACCTTGTTTTGTGTCTGCCCTGACCATGAGTACTCACCATCCTTGCTATTATCTAAATTAATGAGACCACACATGAATTGGAGTACAGAATTCCAACTTGTTCCACTTGTAACACTGCGGGACCCTTTACCATACCAGGCCTCCAGCTCGGAGACAACCCACACCCGCAGTACAACCATTACCGTATCCAGCTAACCTTAGTAACTGGAATACACCAGGGGGGCACATACCACCGATGAGCCCACCACACTTCCATCTCAACCATATTTTCTTCCACCGTCAAAAGACCAACCACCGCCACACGATCAGCTGCCATGATGTCCTTTGCTCATATTGCACCTGCAAAGAGATAAAGCAAACCAACTAAACAAACAAAACACAGGGAGGGTGGGTGGGAAACTGCCTGCCTGTCACCTGTCCCTTCTCTGCTGTCCAGGAGACCCCAGTTATCCCTTAACTAACTACCACAAACCCCTCCTCATTCTGTTGCTCCAACCAATCCACCTCTCCCCCATTCTCCACCTACAATCCTTTAAAGCGGAGGTCCCGCAAAAAAAAATATATTAAAAGCCAGCAGCTACAAACACTGCAGCTGCTAACTTAATAAATGGACACTTACCTGTCCAGGATGCCCGCGATGTCGGCAGCAGAAGACGAGCAATCGCTCATCTCTCTGCTGCCCCTGCCGCCATCCTCGGTGAGGGAATCAGGAAGTGAAGCCTTGCGGCTTCACTGCCCGGTTCCCTACTGCGTATGCGTAAGTAGCGCGGTGCGTTCCCAGTGGTCCCCGCTGTCTCCTGGGACCAGTGTGTTTCCCAGAAGGCAGCGGGGGGGGGGGGACCGGAAGTGGAGTGACTCCTGTGGGAGTCATTCCCGGAAGCGAGTGCAAATACCTGTATTATACAGGTATCTGCACCCCCCTCCCCCTTAAATGTGACACCGGAGGGGGGGAGGGTTCCGAAAAGCGGAAGTTCCATTTTTGGGTGGAACTCCGCTTTAACCTCATAGTTGCTTCCCCTTCTCACACTGTCATGCCGGCCCTGCACTATCTTTAATTTTATTTTCTCTTGCTCCGGGCCTTACTTCTACACTGATAATTAGGGCACTGATTATCCATGTCCTGATTATTAGTGCAGCCCCATCAGTGCCCATTAGTGCTGCCAATCAGTGTCCATCAGTTCCCATAACTGCCGCCTATCAGTGCAGCTTCATTAGTGCCCACCAGTGCAGCCTATCAGTGCCCATCAGTCCCACCCCATCAGTGCATATCAGAGAAGGAAATAAACTACATGTAAGCAAAATTTTATAAGAAACAATGAAAAACTAATTGTTTCCAAAGTAATTGGTCTTTTTTCATTTTCTTAGAAAAAAAAACTGTGGTAATTAAATACCACCAAAAGAAAGCTCTATCTGTGTGAAGAAAATGATAAAAAATGTATTTGGGTACAGTGTTGCATGACCGCACAATTGTCATTCAAAGTGTGACAGTGCTGAAAGCTGAAAATTGGCCTGGGCAGGAAGGGGGTGAAAGTGCCCAGTAGACAAGTGGTTAAACAACTGGTGGATAAATGGCCTAATAGGAATTACAAGGAGTTTGAGATAGATATCATGGTAAAGGATGCAGCAGGTTGCTTTGATCTCCACAAATCTAGTAGTAAAGCTCACTTTCTGGGACTACAGCATGCTGAGCAGTTTAGGAGTGGGAGAAGCTCGTAGAGGAATGAGTCAGGAGCATGATGGTTATGGGCACGGGAACCGAGGAAGAGGTTATGGACACGGACGGGGTTCCCTAAGAGGTGGCTAGGATAGATTACGCAATGACAAGTGTTCCATATGTGGTGATTCAGGACATTGTAGGAATGACTATCCACAAGCATGGTCCCAGACTGGCACACAGAATGTGCCGCAACAGTGTGTGACACCTTCCCCGCCGGTTGGGAGTTCTTTGAAATACCCTATGCCTTGGCAAGGGAAAAACAATAAGGATGCCCGGGAGATGACCTCATGTGTGCTCCGATTTCCAGTAATTACCATGAAGCCCCTACAATCAAATTATTCAAATTATTGGTACCTCCTCCTCCTTAACCACTCCCTGCCCAGGCTACAGCCCAGGTGGACATCAGGTGACGTCCTCCCGGATAGCGCCTCACATGCGCCCTTGGGCAGTGCTGCGTCATGATCTGTCACCAGCTGTGTCCACAGCGGATGCCTGATCACTGTACCGGCCTGCTATCAGTACCATGTGACCGCTGTAACTAATCACAGCAGATCACATGGCAATTGTAAATAATGGATGGCTTCCATTCAAGCCTTCTACTGTGTACATACCTCCCAACTTTTCAAATGTCCACTGCGGGACATTCATTCACAATTTTTCCTCTCCCATTGCAGTTGTTAAGCGGGGGGGGGGGGGGGGGGTGCTACCACGGGACAGACGTTTTTTTTTACTCATGGCGAATTAAAGTTGGGAACGAAGCCTTTTAAACACACAACTAATAGCAGCCCTTTTAGACTAAAAACTTAGCCCCGCTACACAGTATTTGGAAATCCATCGGACTGTTTACATGTTGAAATATAAAAGCAGAGGCGTTCTGTCACATTAGCAAACCTGTGAGATCAGCAGGTTTTTTAAATGCTTTTAAAATTCAACACATAAACCGATTTCTAAATACAGTATTTCACCTTATAAGCTCCGTTTCCTGTTAAAAAAAAGTGTATAATGCAAAACTCCGGTGGGTGTAACAAGATGTTCTCTTGCCCCATCTCTGTGTTTCATGCAAGATGGCGGCGATGGAACATCAATTCCGTTACCAATTCCGAGAGGTCTCCATATCTGACGGAACACCAGCTCTAACGTCTTGTCTCTACTTCCTCACAACTCCTCTTTCACCCGGAACTTCCTGTTTATACCTTACATCACTTCCTGTCTGTACCCTACATCACTTCCTGTCTCTACAAGGGGGTCTGGCTGCAGAGTGGAGCTCCACTAATGACAGAATGTGTCCTCCACTCCACTTTTTTTGTTTTTTCTGCACTTTATTGTGAATCTCTGCAGCCAGACCCCTCTCCCAGCTGCAGAGAATCACAATAAACATCAGTAAAAAAAAAAAAAAAAAAAGGAAGTGGAGTGGAGGGCACATGCTTCCTGTCATCAGTGGAGCTCCACTCTGCAGCCAGACCCCTCTGGAAGAAACACAGGAAGTATGGGTGGAGGATGGGCTAGATATAGGAAACATTCACTCCGTATCCTGAGAAGCCTCACATGATGCAGTTCTAACAAGACAACAACATCACATATTGTGTGCGGATCACTCTGACGGGAACTGATGAAAGATAAACACAGAACGTTGTATAACGTACAATATCCAAGGTGAAAGGAGGGGGAAAAAGAAAACACACATCACTGGAACACACAAAGAGGGTAATAAGATTCCTTTTCTATTTACACCAATAAATCCCCTCCCCCCGTCATGTCCGTTCTCTTCCTCCATAGTCACTGTGATGTCTTTATCTCCAACATCCACTACTACACAAACCTAAAATACTGTTTTTAGGGGTTATTTTCTGGACATGGGTAGAAGTAGGGATAATTCTGGAAAGTATGAAGTGATCATTATGACTTCCGGTCTTCACACAGGATTATAGAGCAGTAACTATCCGGAGATCCATTAACACCCAGCAGCCGTCTTCACAGGACATCCCCCATCACAGCGCCTCCACCTCACTGTCTGACAACAGAGGTATTTAGAAGGACACGAGGATCTCTACAAGGACGTCATGATGGAGAATCAGCCGCCCCTCACATCACCGGGTAAGAGGAGACTTTATTGTAAAGGAGAGAGCAGTACGGAGGGTCCACCTAGATCCCCCATCATCTGATAAACACATAGAAACAATGTATTCAGTCAGTGTGTGTTTCCTACAGATGGATCCAGTAATGGGAACCCACCAGAGAGATGTCCCCGTCCTCTGTATTCCCGGGATTCCACACAGGAAGATCACACCATCCCTCACCATCATCAGGTAGGTGGGACTGAGTAACTAGAACTTAAATACACTGTAGAATTCTACGCTTCAAAATATCCTATTTCATCTTTTGTTTCCTTTTATAAATCCATTTTATCATATTTGGGGTTTAGGGTGAAGACCTGAAAGTCATCAAAGTTGAGTATAAAAAGGAAGAAGAAGAGAGGTTGGTGAGTGGAGATCAGCAGTCTATGGAGGAGGGGGAGATGATTATGGAAAGTAAACAGGAGGAATCTTCCCTACATATAGACACAAGTAAGTAATAAACACTAAATATAGAACCAGTTCCCATTTTTATTTTACTTCTAGGAGTATAAACTTTGTATTTACATTGTTACATTAGAGGAGAAAAGGTCTATGTCTACTGAATTCACCCAGGAGGAAACATTTTTTTTCCAAAGCAGCAGCTGACCCCCAGGACAGTAGAATGTCCATATAAAGCTCGGCCTAATCTTCTTTAGGTTATAAAGATTCCTCCCTGATCCCAAAAGGCAATCAGATAACTCACCAGATCAACATTCTAAAATATTTTTCCTACAATTATTAGTAATCATAAGAAGAACATCCAGTCAATTTTTCAGAGTCGTCTAGAACCAGACACTTCTACATCCACAGAGCTCTAAAAACAAATCACCCCTTCCGTATACAGAGATTTTGTATTTAATTATAAGCAATCTGTGTTGCTCATGTACAAAATAGAGAACATCTTATCCTTTGGTACAGGAAAGACTGAGAAACCTCAACTGCTGACAGTAAGAACATCATCTATGTACCTCATCAATGTCCTGTAAAGAACACCAATCTGAGAGGACTGATTTGTAAATAAAACTAACAGAAGTATCATGGAAGGTGTTCTCAGTATCTCCCTATTGCAGCATGTCCTCAGTCTCCGACCTCATTTGCCCCATGCTTATAGTCTCTGACCATCTACTGTAATATGTTCACAGTCTGAGAGATCTCTGTTCCTCAATAACAATGTCCTCAATGCACAAAGTTGCACAGTGTGATTTGGGTGAATTGTTTATCTACATTGAATTTATATTTCTGTTCTGATTGCTCCCACTTGTATTCCGGAGCTCAAAGATTTAGAACTCGACCAACATATATGACTCCTGAATACAAGATTCCAACAATTCTTCTAACATTTATTGTAAAATTGTTTCTCAGCAGATGACCATAATGTCCGGAATACGTCTGAGGAATCTTCTGATAAATCACATCCCAGGACTCTAAGATCTCACAGGAGAAATACTTTAATAGATCCGTCTATTCCCGAGGAATCTTCTTCAGGGCAGGAAGGAGATCACACAGAAGAGAGGTCATTGTCATGTTCAGTGTGTGGGAAACTTTTCACAAATAAGAGAGACCTTCTTAAACACAAGAAATGTCACACTGCTAAGCGTCCCTATTCATGTTCACAGTGCGGGAAGTGTTTCACCGTAAAAGGAAAACTTCTTAGACATAAAAAAAGTCACACAGGTGAGCGTCTTTTTCCATGTTCAGAATGTGGGAAATGTTTCACTACCAAACAAAGTCTTCTTACACACCAGAAAAGCCATACAGGTGTGCATCCCTTTTCATGTTCAGAGTGCGGGAAGTGTTACACTAGCAAACAAAACCTTCTTACACACCGGTACAGTCACACGGGTGAGCGTCCCTTCTCATGTTCAGAGTGCGGGAAAGGTTTCACTGAAAAAATAAATCTTATTAAACACCAGAAGCTTCATACAGGAGAGCGTCCCTATTCATGTTCAGAGTGCGGGAAAGGTTTCCCTGAGAAAAAAACTCTTATTCGACACCAGAAGCTTCATACGGGGGAGCGTCCCTATTCATGTTCTGAGTGCGGGAAAGGTTTCATTGATAAAGCAAACCTTCTTGTGCACCAGAGAGATCACAAGGGAGAGTGTCCTTTTACATGTTCAGAGTGTGGGAAATGTTTCACTAGCAAACAAAACCTTCATATACATCAAAGAAGTCACACGGGGGAGCGTCCTTATTCATGTTCAGAGTGCGGGAAAGGTTTCTCTGTGAAGGGTTCTCTTGTTATACATCAGAGAATTCACACAGGTGAGCGTCCCTATTCATGTTCAGAGTGCGGGAAATGTTTCACTAGGAAACAAAACCTTCTTACACACCAGTACAGTCACACGGTTGTGCGTCCTCTTTCATGTTTAGAATGCGGGAAATGTCTCGCTAGCAAACACAGCCTTCTTACACACCGGTACAGTCACACGGGTGAGCGTCCCTTCTCATGTTCAGAGTGCGGGAAAGGTTTCACTGTAAAAGGAACACTTCTTAGACATAAGAAAAGTCACACAGGTGAGCATCTTTTTGCATGCTCAGAATGCGGGAAATGTTTCACTAGCAAACATAACCTTCTTACACACCAGAACAGCCATACGGGTGAGCGTCTCTTCTCATGTTCAGAGTGTGGGAAAGGTTTCACTAAGAAAAAAAATCTTATTCGACACCAGAAGCTTCATACGGGGGAGCGTCCCTATTCATGTTCTGAGTGTGGGAAAGATTTCATTGATAAAGCAAACCTTCTTGTGCACCAGAGAGATCACACTGGTGAGTGTCCTTATACATGCTCGGAGTGTGGGAAATGTTTCAAATGGAAATCTTCATTCGATATACACCAGAAGCGTCACACGGGTGAGCGTCCCTATTCATGTTCAGAGTGCGGGAAATCTTTTAGGTCGAAAGGAAGTCTTGTGTATCACCAGAGAATTCACATAGGTGAGCATCTTTATTCATGTTCAGAGTGCGGGAAATCTTTCACTTCGAAAGGACCCCTTGTGTATCACCAGAGAGTTCACAAGGGTGAGCGTCCTTATTCATGTTCAGAGTGCGGGAAATCTTTCATGTCGAAAGGAAGCCTTGTGTATCACCAGAGAGTTCACACGGGTGAGCGTCCTTATTCATGTTCAGAGTGCGGGAAATCTTTCACAACGAAAGGAAACCTTGTGCAACACCAGAGAACTCACATGAGATAACGATCTTTCTCATGATAACAGTGGTGTGTTGGGGGAGGGGCGGAATATATTAAATGTTTTTCAGGTTGGGTTTGATAGATCTGAGTCTGCAGGGATTGAATTCTAGTAATATGATCCTCTAAACATACAGAGATGACTCGGTCCCGCACTCACACAGACCGCACCATACAACTAAACTGTGCTAATACATGGCCAGATATGACAATACATGGACAACACTTCTTATTGGTTGATATCGGTTTCTGTACATTATTGTTCTTTTTATGTTTTACTGAAGACGTCGGCTTCTCATTGGTCCAACAAATAATACATTTTTTTTTTGTTTATTATCTTCAATTATAAATGTTTTGATTTAGATTCTATCTTAGTTTTTTAATTGTTTATTAACCACTTGAAGACCGCCATGTTATACCCCCTTCCTGTATACGCCATTCTTTCATTTTTAGCACAGTGATATTTGACTGACAATTACTCGGTCATACAACTCTGTACCCAAATGAATTTTATATCATTTTTATGAGACATGTAAAGCTTTCCTTTTAGTTGTGTTTCTCCACCACTTTTACATGTAGCGCCCTCCTCACTCCCCTCTTTGTCTTCAGCTCGTCTTTTCTGTTGTCTAGGGGTCGAGTCCCAGGCACCTTCAGCCTGTGGGCGGTGGTTCGTGTCGGTCCTCTAGGCGGCCTAGGCCTAGAGGACAGCCAGAGGTCGTGTTCCATCCCAGGCACCTTTAGCCTGAGGTGAGGTACTCGGATGGAGGTCTGGAGCTCAGTGCCCAACACTGAGTTCCGCGAGGGAAGGAGATCCTAGGGAACCCAGGGGTTGGGAACCCGAATCCGGAAGGCGTAATGGACCGGGGGGAGCTCCTCACTTGAAGACCTGGTGCAGCATATTGCCAGTGACGGGTGAGCCTCTCGTCGGAGACCGCTTGGAAGGAAATCCCCCCTCGTTCGGAGACCGCAGCCCACTTTCAGGGAGGAAAGTGGAGAACACATTGTGTCTGGGCCTATTCGCATCCACACCTCCTTTTCTGTTCTGTTTCTACAAGGGAGTTCAACTGATTGTGTTCATTCGAGAAGAATAAAGGAGTGTTGAACTTTAATAGTGTGGGGCTCATTTCCTGACAGACATTGTTCAAGGTAACTCTCGGTGGAGGCTCCAGGTGCACAGCACTGACCCGAAGGTAAAATAACTTTTGCTTATACCGCACTGACACCTGTGGTGAAGGCCAGGCGTGGTGTCCCCGCTCCCTTCCCCTCTAAGGTACCCCTAGACAAGAGATAGACGAGCTGAAGACAAAGAGGGGAGTGAGGAGGGCGCTACATACAATACAATAAAATGGCAAAGAGACAAATAAAATTGAATAAAAAGCATTTTTCTTAGTTTCTCTCATAAAAAATGCAAATTTATAACCTTTCTTCATTAATTTAGGGAAACATTTATTTTTCTACATTTCTTTGGTAAAGTACAAAGCAAATCCGTGTATATTATCTACTCTGTGTGAAAGTTATAAAGTCTTCAAACTATGGTATATATATTTGAAAACGAATCAATCCTGATGTTCTGATGGCCTATCTCAATTCTTGAGGCTCTAAAATGCCAGGACAGTACAAATACCCCCAAAATGACACCTTTATGGAAAGTAGACAGTCCAAGGTATTTAGTAAGAGGCATGCAGAGTTTTTTGATGCTGTAAGTTTTTTGCTGCAATCTTTTTGAAAAATAAAGAAATGAAATAAAATCTGATTTTATTTAATAAGTTATTTCTCACACACAGCTCGGGTATACTTACAATTACACATCAAAACACTTTCTTCTACTCCTTCCAAGCATGAGGATACCACAAGTGTGAGACTTTTTATATGTCTAGATGCATAAAGGGGTCCAAAATCCAAGGAGCACCTTCAGGCTTTCAAAGTACATAAATGTTGCAGCTGACTTCCTATCACATTTCTTGAGGCCCTGCAGTGCCAGTAGAAGAAACACCCACAAAATGACCTCATTTTGGAGAGTAAACACCCCCAAGGTATCTTTTTAAGAGGCATGATGAGTCTTTTGAGGATTTAATTTTTCTGACACAAGTTCCTTCCAAGCATGAGGATACCACATGTGTGAGACTTCGACCCCTTTCAACCTGGGGCCGTTTGCAGGTGCTATTGCACTAAAAATAGTGCATGCAAACCAACCTGAAACAGCGGCTGCTGTTTCTCTAGTGTGAAAGCCCGAGGGCTTTCACACTGGAGCGGTGTGCTAGCAGGACCACTCCAAAAGTCCTGCTAGCCGCATCTTTGGAGCAGTGAAAGAGCGGTGTGTTTACCGCTCCTCCACCGCTCCTGGCTATTTAAAGCAATGGGACACAGCGGCTATACTGCCGGCAATGCGCCTCTGCAGAGGCGCATTGCGGGCGGTATTAACCCTTTTTCGGGCGCACTGCTAGCGGCCGAATACCGCCGCAATTCCGACGGTAAAAGCGCCGCTAAAAATAGCGGCGCTTTACTACCACCGCACCTCCCCCCAGTGTGAAAGGGGCCTTATAATTATATGGCTAGATGCATATATAGCGATACCTCCAGTTAAGAGGGCTGCCTTGATTGTTTCGGGCCCTGTAGTGCACCGCTGTCAACCCCTGGCAATTGGCTCTAACCTCTCGTGGCACAGCTAGTAAAGGGGATGATAGAATTGCAATCACTCTAATATTCTCTATGGCACAATCCCACAGTAAGGCACACAGTAATGGTATAGAACAGTAAATGACACTGACAACCAATATACTTAACTCTAATATTTTACTGTTGGTAAAGGTTGAAATGATAAACAGTATGCAATGTCACATGCAGAGCCCTGCAATTTCGATATACTTATTAATACATCAAAACGTTCAGCAATATGATAGACAGTTTAACAGACCCCGCTGCAGCTATCTTCCCTCGTGGACAATATGGCGCCCAGCAATGTCCTATACTACCCAGTCAGGCCTGACTATGATTTGGGTATAGTTCTGTGGAAGAAATCTTCGCTAGCAAAACACGGTGGTGCACTTTAAGAACAATTGTAATCCAACAAAGAAATGATGATCGGTAACTTTATAATGCCAGGGAGACTAATAACTCAGTTCAGCAGATAGTCTCCCCAGAGTGTAACTGCAATCACTATGATGGCCCTGAATAAAGTTAATGGGTCTAGGAATACTGTGGTGTAGTTCTGAGCAGGTGCTCTCTCACCCGACCGGACTAGTCCTTGTCCGTTACTGTGACTTGATTCACAGTGTCCACGACACCCGGGTCTTCGGTCCTCCTGATGACAGCACTCAGCAACAGGATCAGACGCTCCGCAGGCTCCTCGGTGGAGCGGAAGGCTCTTTGGAAAAGCACAAGGCCCAGGCTTCAGGCCTTGTACACACAGCAGGTCAGCACAGGGATCCTCTTGCTGGGAGGGCAGTGTCCAAAGAGAAAAAAACTGGGGCCCGCCTCCCTCTTATAAAGTCCACCCCAGCAGTGTTTGCACGGGGCAATGCACGGGGCATCACATATGGCTCCTCATAACAGAATGTGACGAAACACTGCCATCTTGAAAGGAGAGTTGTGAGGAAGTAGAGACAGGACGTTATAGCTGGTGTTCTGTCAGATATTGATCCGTCAGAATTGGTAACGGAAATGACGTTTCGTCGCCGCCATCTTGCTACACCCCGCACTCCTCCACAACGAAACACAGAGAAGGGGTGCTCCTCACATATGGCTCCCCCTCACAGATTGCTCCGGAAGTGACGTTCCGCTGAAAAATTACAATTTGTACACCCCCCGGTGTTTTACATTTTACTTATTTATAACAGTAAACTGAGGTTATATAGTGAAATACAGTACTTAAAACTCTGACTGTTTATATGTTGAATTTTAAAAGCAGCGGACTTCTGTCAGATTAGCAAACCTGTGACATCAACAGGCTTGTCGCTTCTTTTAAAATTCAACATCTAAACAGTCAGACGGAGTTCTAAGTACTGTAT
Organism: Rana muscosa; assembly: GCA_029206835.1. NCBI lineage: Eukaryota > Metazoa > Chordata > Amphibia > Anura > Ranidae > Rana > Rana muscosa. Next base: position 400,579,723 of record CM055123.1, on the reverse strand, counting down.
TTCACTATATAACCTCAGTTTACTGTTATAAATAAGTGTAAAATGTAAAACTCTGCAGGGTGTACTAAGATGTCCGCTTGTCCCCTTCTCACTGTATCCTGTGTGGAGGAGTGCGGAATGTTACAAGATGGTGGGTGTTTCGTCACATTCGGCTACCCATCACGGTATTAGTGTGCTGTTTTGTCGTAAAAGTGTTGGAGCGCATATGGCGGGGTCACGAATGCGCAGTGCGAATTTTTTCAGCGGAACGTCACTTCCGGAGCAATCTGTGATGGGGAGCCATATGTGACGAGACACCCCTTCTCTGTGTTTCGTTGTGGAGGAGTGCGGGATGTAGCAAGATGGCGGCGACGAAACGTCACTTCCGTTACCAATTCTGATGGATCACCAAATCTGACGGAACACCAGCTATAACGTCATGTCTCTACGTTCTCACAACTCACCTTTCACCCGAAACTTCCTGTTTATACCTCCACATCACTTCCTGTCTGTACCCTACATCACTTCCTGTCTCTACAAGGGGGTCTGGCTGCAGAGTGGAGCTCCACTGATGACAAGAAGCATGTGTCCTCCACTCCACTTTTTTTTACTGAACTTTATTGTGAATCTCTGCAGCCAGACCCCTCTCCCAGCTGCAGAGATTCACAATAAAATTCAGTAAAAAAAAAAAAAGAAGTGGAGGACACGTGCTTCCTGTCATCAGTGGAGCTCCACTCTGCAGCCAGACCCCTCTGGAAGAAACAGGAAGTATGGGCGGAGGATGGGCTAGATATAGGATACATTCACTCTGTACCCTGAGAAGCCTCACATGATGCAGTTCTAACAAGACAACAACATCACATATTGTGTGCGGATCACTCTGACGGGAACTGATGAAAGATAAGCATAGAACGTTGTATAACGTACAATATCCAAGGTGATAGGAGGAGGAAAAAGAAAACACACATCACTGGAACACACAAAGAGGTAATAAGATTCCTTTTCTATTTAAACCAATAAATCCCCTCCCCCCGTCATGTCCGTTCTCTTCCTCCATAGTCACTGTGATCTCTTTATCTCCAACATCCACTACTACACCAACCTAAAATACTGTTTTTAGCGGTTATTTTTTGGACATGGGTAGAAGTAGGTGTAGCGCCCTACTCCTGATGACCAGGCGCTATGTTAAATTTAGTGGGTGTCTGAGCTGGTAGTTAGCTCAGACTTTGTGATGATCAAGGCTAAATCGGCCTCTGTTCCGGCTATGGCTGTGTTTGGAAGGACTTCCCACTGTTCGCCTGTAGGTGTCGTTACCACCCCAGGCCCATGTTGGAACACAAGAAAGTGTATTGGGTATTTTTCCCCAGGAACAGCTCAGTGGGAGTGGTCTCCCTGCTGAGCATGCTGGGGAATGGTACTTAAGGGGCAGACGCCATTTCTCTGGGCTATCTTTGCCTTGTGGCCCTCCTGGCTCGAGGTATGTGATACTGGAATTTCAGCCGTGGAGCTACGTTGGCCCGAGGCTGCATCTCTGCCAGGTAGGCTTAGTTGTCCTGACTGGGGCCTACACTTTGAAGGTGATCCTGTGCTGTCTGTCCAGCAGGAGGAAGCCACTCAATGGCGGAAACCAGGGGAGGACCTGTCCTGGAGAGGACCAAGTGGAAGGCTGGTGTCTTGAGGAAGGCCTTGTGACCCTATTAGAGCATGTACCGTAGCTAATGTTGCCTTACAGTGTGCCGGGTCGGCTTAAAGGCTCTTAAACTGTAAGGCTGGATATCCGGGTACTAAAATCCTGTGGCAGAGGATCATTGAACAGTTTAACTTAATCATCCTAAAGGTCTGTGGCAGAGACTGTTATTTCTTTATTTGTTCGTGCATCATCCCGGCTGCTAGGTCAAGTGAGAGGGGCCTATCCGGGTGAGCAATACCCACTTGAAGGAGAGTGGTGAGTGTGACTTTGGAAGCTGAGAAGTTTCCCCAGTGATCTGCTGTGTGTGCCTGAACCTTACCCTAACCCTCCATTCCTCTACCTATGCAAGTTGTTTGGAAATAAAGCCTGACGAAAAGGATTCATAACTTGTGTGGACATTGAACTTTTTTATAGACTCTCATCCCCTAGACAACGAACAGTGAGGTAACATGCAAGGCCCAAATTTAAACCAGCAGCTCCTACGGGGGTAGTGCTACATAAGGATAATTCTGGAAAGTATGAAGTGATCATTATGACTTCCTGTCTTCACACAGGATTATAGAGCAGTAACTATCTGGAGATCCATTAACACCCAGCAGCCGTCTTCACAGGACATCCCCCATCACAGCGCCTCCACCTCACTGTCTGACAACAGAGGTATTTAGAAGGACACGAGGATCTCTACAAGGACGTCATGATGGAGAATCAGCCGCCCCTCACATCACCGGGTAAGAGGAGACTTTATTGTAAAGGAGAGAGCAGTACGGAGGGTCCACCTAGATCCCCCATCATCTGATAAACACATAGAAACAATGTATTCAGTCAGTGTGTGTGTTTCCTACAGATGGATCCAGTAATGGGAACCCACCAGAGAGATGTCCCCGTCCTCTGTATTCCCGGGATTCCACACAGGAAGATCACACCATCCCTCACCATCATCAGGTAGGTGGGAGTGAGTAACTAGAAATCAAAATGTATTCTAATCTATGAGAGGACATTCTTCTGTGTAATCTCTTGTTTCTTTCTATCACTAATGGGGCTTAGGGTGAAGAACTGAAAGACATCAAAGTTGAGGATAAAGAGGAAGAAGAAGAGAGGTTGGTGAGTGGAGATCAGCAGTCTATGGAGGAGGGGGAGATGATTACGGAATGTAAAAGGGAGGAATCTTCTCTACATATGGACACAAGTAAGTTAAAAAAACACCAAATATAGAACCAGTTCCCATTATTATTTTATTTCTATCAGTATAAAGTTTGTATTTACATTGTTACATCAGAGGAGAAAAGGTCTATGTCTACTGAATTCACCCAGGAGGAAGACAGAATAACCGTATAAAGCTCGGCCTCATTTTCTTTAGGTTAAAATGTTTTTTCCTGATCCGAAAAGGCAATCAGATAACTTCCCAGATCAACATTCTAAAATGTTTTTCCTACAATTATTAGTATACAGTATTTGTAATAGGAAGAACATCCAGTCATTTTTATTACTCATCTGGAACCAGATTATTCCTCATCCACAGAGCTCTAAAAACAAAGCACCCCTTCCGTATACAGAGGTTAGTTTTTTTTCTATTTAATTACACACAATCTATTCTGCTCACATACAAAATGGAGAATTTCACATCATTCTGTACAGGAAAAATGGAGAAACCCTAACTGCTGATAGTAAAAACATCATCGGTGTACCTACCCCACCGCCCAATGTACTGTGGGTATTGAAAACCATTTGAATTAATCAACTCGAGTCCTCACCAGAAGAAGGCAATTATATTTACCACCTTAACCAATGTTTCCAACAAATGAGGAGGAGATACTGTACACCATATGAAAGGTCCATCTCCATTCCTAAATATGAAGTCATGTTCCCAACAAATGAGGTGTAGACACTATAGACTAGGGGTCCCCAACCACGAAGCTGCGGACCAGTACCAATCTGTGGCCTGTTGATGGCTGGTCCACACAGCAGGAGGTGAGCGATGACCGCGGTCCGGCCCAGACTATCACAGACCAAGGTCACCACTCACCTACTGTTGTGCTCCCATATCATCTTGCCTGTGCGCCCTCTCCCGGGTCTCCCACACATCACAGTGCCTCCACCTCACTGCTTGACAACAGATGTATTTAGAAGGACATAAGGATCTCTACACGGACATCATGATGGAGATTCAGCCGCCCCTCACATCACCGGGTAAGAGGAGACTTTATTTTGAAGGAGAGAGCAGTACGGAGGATCCACCTAGATCACCCATCATCTGATAAACTAGGGCTCAAAATTTCAAGTCTTGAGCCACTAGCCAGGCATCAAGGGTTACTCGCCACCAATTGCACCACCCAACCCCTACCCTGCTCCTCCCCTAATTCTGCCGCTAATCACGGCCTTAAAAAATTATCTTGTGAAATGACACTTAAATGTTTTATGCAGAATTAAGTTACAAAAATAAATATTAACAACAACTTTATCAGTTCCCCTCAGCACAGCCTCACCTGTGCTCATCAATGCAGGCTCACCTGTGCCCATCATTGCAACCTTACTGTGCCCACCATTGCAGCCTCACTGTGCATTGCAGCCTCACTGTGCCCCCATTGCAGACTCATTGTGCCCCCATTGCGGACTCATTGTGCCCCACAATGCAGCCTAATTTTGCCCCCATTGCGGACTCATTGTGCCTCACATTGCAGCCTCACCATGCCCCCATTGCAGCCTCACCGTGCCCCCATTGCGGACTCATTGTGCCCCACATTGCAGACTCATTGTGCCCCACATTGCAGACTCACTGTGCCCCCATTGCAGCCTCACTGTGCCCCCATTGCAGACTCACTGTGCCCCCATTGCAGACTCACTGTGCCCCCACTGAAGACTCATTGTGCCCCCACTGAAGACTCATTGTGCCCCCACTGAAGACTCATTGTGCCCCCACTGAAGACTCACTGTGCCCCCACTGAAGACTCACTGTGCCCCCACTGAAGACTCACTGTGCCCCCATTGCAGACTCATTGTGCCCCCACTGCAGCCTCACTGTGCACCCACTGCAGACTCATTGTGCCCCCATTGCAGCCTCACCTTGCTCCCATTGTAGACTCACTGTGCCCCCATTGGCGGCCAGATCATGATGCCAGACCTCATTTTCCGAGTAGGCGAATGGAAAATGTGAGGTCTGTGATAAACACATAGAAACAATGTATTCAGTCAGTGTGTGTGTTTCCTACAGATGGATGCAGTAATGGGAGATGTCCTCGTCCTCTGTATTCCCAGGATTCCACACAGGAAGGTCACACCATCCCTCAACATCCTCAGGTAGGTGGAACTGAGCAATTAGAACTTGAATACATTGTAGAATTCTACGCTTCAAAATAACCTTCTATTTCATCTTTTGTTTCCTTTTATAAATCCATTTTATCATATGGAGTTTAGGGTGAAGACCTGAAAGTCATAAAAGTTGAGGATAAAGAGGAAGAAGAAGAGAGGTTGGTGAGTGGAGATCAGCAGTCTATGGAGGAGGGGGAGATGATTATGAAAAGTAAACAGAAGGGATCTTCTCTACATATAGACACAAGTGAGTAATAAACACTAAATATAGAACCAGTTCCCATTATTATTTTACTTCTATGAGTATAAAGTTTTCCTTTTCATTGTTACATCAGAGGAGAAAAGGTCTATGTCTACTGAATTCACCCAAGAGAAAAATAAAAATTTCAAAGCAGCAGCTGACCCCCAGGACAGTAGAATGTCCATATAAAGCTCGGCCTAATCTTCTTTGGGTTATAAAGATTCCTCCCTGATCCCAAAAGGCAATCAGATAACTCACCAGATCAACATTCTAAAATAGTTTTCCTTTAATTAGTAATCATAAGAAGAACATCCAGTCAATTTTTCAGAGTCGTCCATTACCAGACAATTCCTCATCCACAGAGCTCTAAAAACAAATCACTCCTTCCGTATACAGAGATTTTTTGTATTTAATTATAAGCAATCTGTGTTGCTCATGTGCAAAATAGAGAACATCTTATCCTTTGGTACAGGAAAGACTGAGAAACCTCAACTGCTGACAGTAAGAACATCATCTATGTACCTCATCAATGTCCTGTAAAGAACACCAATCTGAGAGGACTGATTTGTTGAAAAAACTGTAATGCCCTGTACACATGAGCGGAATTCCCGTCGGAAAAAAGTTGGATGGTTTTTCTGATGGAATTGCGCTCAAGCTTGGCTTGCATACACACAGTCAGACAAAAGTTCTCTTAACTTTCGAACGTTAAGAACGCGGTGACGTACAACACTACGACGAGGCGAGAAAAATAAGTTCAATGCTTCAGAGCATTCGTCAATTGTTTCCGAGCATGCGTGGTTTTTTTTGCGCGTCGGAAAAGCATACAGACGATCGGATTTCCCGATAGGAATTTTTTTCCGTCTGGAAAATTGAGAACCTGCTCTCAATCTTTTGCTAGCAGGAATTCCGACAGAAAAAGTGTGATGGAGCATACACACGGTCGGAATTCCCGACCAAAAGCTCCCATCGGACTTTTTCTGTTGGGAATTCCGACCGTGTGTACGGGGCTTAACAGAAGTATCATGGAAGGTATTCACAGTATCTCCCTATTGCAGCATGTCCTCAGTCTCCGACCTCATTTGCACCATGCTTATAGTCTCTGACCATCTACTGTAATATGTTCACAGTCTGAGAGATCTCTGTAGCTTTACATACACTGAATATTATGTGCTACCCTTTGATTATATTAGGGGCCACACTTAAGGCCTCCTACATTCAGCAAACTGACCACCACTTGTGTACATCATATGAAAAGTCCATCTCCATTCCTAAATATAATGTCATGTTCCCAACAAATGAGGAGGAGATACTGTACACCATATGAAAGGTCCATCTCCATTCCTCAATATAACGTCATGTTCCCAACAAATGAGGAGGAGATACTGTACACCATATGAAAGGTCCATCTCCATTCCTCAATATAACGTCATGTTCCCAACAAATGAGGAGGAGATACTGTACACCATATGAAAGGTCCATCTCCATTCCTCAATATAACGTCATGTTCCCAACAAATGAGGAGGAGATACTGTACATCATATGAAAGGTCTATCTCCATTCCTCAATATAATGTCATGTTCCCAACAAATGAGGGGGAGATACTGTACACCATATGAAAGGTCCATCTATATTATTCATTATGTTCCCAAGAAATGAGGTGGCGGAAGGTCCCTCTCTGTTCCTCAATAACAATGTCCTCAATGCACAAAGTTGCACAGTGTGATTTGGGTGAATTGTTTATCTACATTGAATTTATATTTCTGTTCTGATTGCTCCCACTTGTATTCCGGAGCTCAAAGATTTAGAACTCGACCAACATATATGACTCCTGAATAGAAGATTCCAACAATTCTTCTAACATTTATTGTAAAATTGTTTCTCAGCAGATGACCATAATGTCCGGAATACGTCTGAGGAATCTTCTGATAAATCACATCCCAGGACTCTAAGATCTCACAGGAGAAATACTTTAATAGATCCGTCTATTCCCGAGGAATCTTCTTCAGGGCAGGAAGGAGATCACACAGAAGAGAGGTCATTGTCATGTTCAGAGTGTGGGAAACTTTTCATAAAAAAGAGAGACCTTCTTAGACACAAGAAATGTCACACTGCTGAGCGTCCCTATTCATGTTCAGAGTGCGGGAAATGTTTCACTCTGAAAAACAATCTTAGTAGACACCAGAAGCTTCACACGGGTGAGCGTCCCCTTTCATGTTTAGAATGCGGGAAATGTTTCACTAGCAAACAAAACCTTCTTACACACCAGAACAGCCATACGGGGGAGCGTCTCTTCTCATGTTCAGAGTGCGGAAAATGTTACACTAGCAAACAAAACCTTCTTATACACCAGTACCTTCACATGGGTGAGCGTCCCTTCTCATGTTCAGAGTGCGGGAAAGGTTTCACTGTAAAAGAAAAACTTCTTAGACATAAAAAAAGTCACACAGGTGAGCGTCTTTTTCCATGCTCAGAATGTGGGAAATGTTTCACTACAAAACAAAGTCTTCTTACACACCAGAAAAGCCATACGGGTGAGCGTCCTTATTCATGTTCAGAGTGCGGGAAGTCTTTCACTAGCAAACAAAACCTTCTTACACACTGGTACAGTCACATGGGTGAGCGTCCCTTCTCATGTTCAGAGTGTGGGAAAGGCTTCACTGAGAAAAGAAATCTTATTAAACACCAGAAGCTTCACACGGGGGAGCGTCCCTATTCATGTTCTGAGTGCGGGAAAGGTTTCATTGTGAAAGCAAACCTTCTTGTGCACCAGAGAGATCACACTGGCGAGTGTCCTTATACATGCTCAGAGTGTGGGAAATGTTTCAAATGGAAATATTCATTCGATATACACCAGAAGCTTCACACAGGTGAGCGTCCCTATTCATGTTCAGAGTGCGGGAAATCTTTTGGGTCGAAAGGAAACCTTGTGTATCACCAGAGAATTCACACAGGTGAGCGTCCTTATTCATGTTCAGAGTGCGGGAAATCTTTCTCACAGAAAGGACCCCTTGTGTATCACCAGAGAGTTCACACGGGTGAGCGTCCTTATTCATGTTCAGAGTGCGGGAAATCTTTCACGTCAAAAGGACACCTTGTGCATCACCAGAGAACTCACATGAGATAACAATATTTCTCATGATAACAGTGATGTGTTGGGGGAGGGGTGGAATATATTGAATGTTTTTCAGGTTGGGTTTGATAGATCTGAGTCTGCAGGGATTGAATTCTAGTAATATGATCCTCTAATCATACAGAGATGACTCGGTCCCGCACTCACACAGACCGCACCATACAACTAAACTGTGCTAATACATGGCCAGATATGACAATACATGGACAACACTTCTTATTGGTTTCTGTACATTATTGCTCTTTTTATGTTTTACTGAAGAAGCCGACTTCTCATTGGTCCAACAAATAATACATATTTTTTTGTTTAATATCTTCAATTATAAATGTTTTGATTTAGATTTTAGCTTAGTTTTTATTGTTTATTAACCACTTGAAGACCGCCATGTTATACCCCCTTCCTGTATACGCCATTCTTACATTTTTAGTACCGTGATATTTGACTGACAATTACTCGGTCATACAACTCTGTACCCAAATGAATTTTATATCATTTTTATGACACATGTAAAGCTTTCCTTTTAGTTGTGTTTCTCCATCACTTTTACTATACAGTATAATGGCAAAGAGACAAAAAAAATTGAATGAAAGCATTTTTCTTAGTTTCTCTCATAAAAATTACAAATTAATACCTTCAAATTAATAGTTCTTCATTAATTTAGGGAAACATTTTTTCTAAATTTTTTGGGGTAAAATACAAAGCAAATCAGTGTATATTATCTACTCTGTGTGAACGTTATAAAGTCTACAAACTATGGTATATATACTGTATTTGAAAATGAACCAATCCTGATGTTCTGATCTCAATTCTTGAGGCTCTAAAATGCCAGGACAGTACAAATACCCCCAAAATGAAACCTAAGTAGACAGTCCAAGGTATTTAGTAAGAGGCATGCATAGTTTTTTGATGCTGTAAGTTTTTGCCACAATCTTTTTGAAAAATAAAGAAATTAAATAAAATCTGATTTTATTTAACAAGTTATTTCTCACACACAGCTCGGCATACTTACAATTACACATCAAAACACTTTCTTCTACTCCTTCCAAGCATGAGGATACCACAAGTGTGAGACTTTTTATATGTCTAGATACATAAAGGGGTCCAAAATCCAAGGAGCACCTTCAGGCTTTCAAAGTGTATAAATGTTGCAGCTGACTTCCTATCACATTTCTTGAGGCCTTCAGTGCCAGGATAAGAGAAACACCCACACAATGACCACATTTTGGAGAGTAAACACCCCAAGGGATCCTTTTAAGAGGCATGATGAGTCTTTTGAGGATTTCATTTTTCTGACACAAGTTTTTAGAAAATACAGGAATGAAATTTATATTTTATTTTTATTTTTTTCACATCAAAACACTTTCTTCTACTCCTTCCAAGCATGAGGATACCACATGTGTGAGACTTATAATTATATGTTGTTGTGCTTTTTAAGGGACTATGCAATGCTGTTTTTTTTGGGGGGGGATGCACAAGGTACAATGTTTGGTACATAATCAATCCATGAACACAAATGAATACTTTAAGTATGTCAAAATACCTGAACTGGTAATCACTAAATGCTCACTAAACGAAGGGTGCGTAAACCTGCACACCAGAGGCCTGGCAGGTCGTCGTCGGTGAGGAGTCCAGGCCATGGGGCCGCGTGCGCATCAGTTCCAGGCACCTTTAGCCCTGGGGCTGCAACGTCAGCACTGGGCCCAGCACCTTTAGCTGGAGCCCACTTCTGACAAGAGGAATCCCAGGGTGCCCCTTGCGAGGGGAACCGCTCTAAGAAGAGGAGGCCAGGGGAGGACCTTTCTGAGGGACCGGTGAGAGTTCACGGTGAAAGAAGGGGCCCGGTAACTTTCTGGAGGGATTCATCTATCCACCAAAGGCCTAGTAATGTGCTGTTGAGGGCACCTGTCCTTGTATTGCAAAAGCTGAGAAGTTCGGGACCTGATAGATTCTGTGGCAGAGTCTCCCGATAGTATCTAAGAAAATAACCTAATTATGCGTCCGAGCATCACTGCGGCTGCTAGGATCCACTTTGCAGGAGACTATACGGGTAAGCTGAACCTAGGGTTGCCACCTCATCCCTTTAAACCCAAACACATATAAATTACACAGGTTCTGAGGCTAATTAAATGCAGGTAAGGCACCAAGTGAGTTTAATTACCACCTTAATCATCCACAGAACCTGTGTAATTCATATGTGTTCGGGTTTAAAGGGATGAGGTGGCAACTCTAGCTGAACCCACTCGGGGATTGAGTGGTGATTGTAACATTTACTTGTGCCTGGACCTACCTCCCAAAACCTTGCTGTCCTGTCTCTTATCCACCCTTTCCTATCTGCTGAATATTGAGGAAAAATAAACTCAACGTTGGAGTTTAGAGTGGTGTGGACATTGGAATTACTTGGGGGAAAACAGAGACTTGTCCCTATTTCCTAGGAGATGAAAACCAACCGATGGAGAACCTAGCTGTGGGACCCAAATACATGACACCACTCAACCTCTTCATACAGGAGGGTACGGGCATATAGTACGGTGTGCCCTTTTCCTGCAAGTGAGCCAAAGCTGGGAAAAAGGGTCCTTGTGCTACACATATAAAAACAGTGTACGGTAATGGTTGCCTATCTACAAGTGGTAAGGGAATACAGCTTTGTGTTGTCACCTGTAGCAGTCCTTGTACCTGTACGCCAAGCAAGCCTAACCTATTGATACGTAGTTGTCCCCAGGAATGCCATGCTCACTGACTAGGAAGTATAGGAGGATGAACAAAGGGTGAACAATAGAGTTCCTGTGGTTCCAGGAGTGCAGTTGTCTGCAGGGGATGGCTGGGACTGGTGTCTCGGGAACTTAGTCAGTGGGATACACAGATAGGTCAGGTAGGACGGCAGACAGTAATGTGGTCAGCAATCAGGTACTGGGACTGGTGTGGCGGTGATCAGGAACACTGTTTCTAACTTACACTGGTCTGGGGACAATGGGACTCAAGCTGGAGATCAGGAACACTGTTGCTGGTTGCACTGGTCTGGTTACAGTTGGACTGGTGTAGTGGAGATTGGGAACACTGTTACTGGCTTACACTGGGACGAATGAAGCATTGATCAGAAATGATGTTGGTGGCTTACACTGGTCTGGTGACACTGGGACTGATTTGGCAAGTGATCAAAAACATTGTGATTGGCTTACACTGGTTTGGTAACTTTGGAACTCATGTGGTGGTAATCAAGAACACTGTTGCTGGCTGACACTGGTCAGGTGACACTGGGACTGCTGTGGGAGTGATCAGGAACACTGCCGATGGCTGCACTCATCTGGTGACAGTAGGACTTGTATATCGGTGATCGGGAACACTGTAATTGGCTTACATTAGTGTAGTGACATTGTCATGGGGTGGCAGCAATCAGGAACACTGTTGCCTGGTGATTTTGTACTGGGGTGGCTAGCAATAAGGGACACTGTTGCTGGTTGCACTGGTATGGTGATACTGTACTGGAGTTGGTAGTGATCAGGGACATTGGTTGGCTGCTCTGGTGACACTGTACTGTGCTTATGGTGGCACCAACATGCAGCTTTTGTTCACATTTGTGATGGCTGTGATTGGTCACAGTGATCACATGAGACAGGCCAAATTTGATTGGTCTTGTACCCTGCACTTTGATCTACCGTGTCTGATGGGCTCAGTGATCACGGAGCACGCTACTGTACACTCTAGAGCAGGGATCCTCAAACTACGGCCCTCCAGCTGTTGCGGAACTACAAATTCCATGGGGCATTGCAAAACTCTGACATTCACAGACATGACTAGGCATGATGGGAATTGTAGTTCCTAAACACCTGAAGGGCCGTAGTTTGAAGACCCCTGCTCTAGAAGGTGCACATGAGCAGTGCAAAGGGGAGGCCATTCTTATACAGCCCCCAACCTTCAGAAGCCCACCATCTTGTTGTTTTTATACAACGGCTACTGTATATGGCAAGTGGTTAGGCACCAAAACTGAAGAAGAATCCAAGAAGCAGCTTTCAAAGTATTTAAAAACACAGGCTGCAGTTGTTTTTTTCTCCACAAGGTGCTGATCTCACTTATTTTCAGTGGAATGCAGAGACAGAATTCCATAGAGGACAGGAAGTGATGTCATCTATAGAAGGGCGGTTCCTAGAGATAAGACAGTTTGCAGGAAGCAGAGGAGGATATCCTTGCAATCGGCAGCAGAGGAGGTAATACAAATTATTTTATATTTACACCCAGTAATCCCCCCACGTCATGTCCATCCTCTTCCTCCATAGTCACTGTTATGTCTTTTGCCTCCAGCAGATACTCCTATACAGATGTATATATAGAGTATTATAATATGTACACAGAGCCTCTGGTTTATAGACCGGATACATCCTAAATATAGAACCATTTATCCAACTGTCCATCCAGAGCATCTGGTTTATAGACCGGATACATCCTAAATATAGAACTATTTATCCAACTGTCCATCAAGAGCCTCTGGTTTATAGACCGGATACATCCTAAATATAGAACCATTTATCCAACTGTCCATCCAGAGCCTCTGGTTTATAGACCGGATACATCCTAAATATAGAGCTATTTATCCAACTGTCCATCCAGAGCCTCTGGTTTATAGACCGGATACATCCTAAATATAGAAACATTTTTCCAACTGTCCATCCAGAGCCTCTGGTTTATAGACCGGATACATCCTAAATATAGAACCATTTATCCAACTGTCTGCTGGACAGTAAGTTTCGCCAATTAGCACTGTCAGGGCCCTCTGATTGGACAAAGTGATGGTTACTTTCTCCAATCACGTACTCGTGGTCCCACCCCACACTATAAAAGCAAACTTCCCATAGCCAGCTCTTGTAGTGTTGTTGGAGTGGAGATATATAGAGCAGGGCTCAGTTTGCTACTAGCGAGTATAGCGTGTTCACTTATTGTGACTCTGAGTGTAGAGTGTTAGTGTAGTGCAGTGTTTAACACGGCATTACATAACATTTAGTGCTGTATACTCTTTTTCTTTTTTTTTTTGGTTGCTGCGTGTTTTTTTATTTTTGTGTCTTTTTTTTTGTCCCCTTTCTTTTTAAAGAGGAAGTAAACCCTGATGGGTTTTACTTCCTCTTTAGCGCGCTGCAAAGCCTGCAAATGCAAAGCATAATGGGCTAGTCTGCATCGCATACTAGGCCATTATGTGCACTTACCTGCAAAATAATCCAGCAAAGTCCCCAGAGTAGGCAGCGTCCATCTTATGGCCCCTCTTCCTTCCGGGCCACGGACTCCGGCTCTGTGATTCGCCGGAGCCACGTGACGTCACTCCCGCGCATGCGCACGGGAGCCACGATTCACGGCACAGGCTGGGGAAGAAACGGCACTTACTTTTGTTTCTTCCCCGCGTATGTGTCATTGGTATTTACGGCAGACTACAAGTGAAATATCTCCTAAACGGTGCACGTTTAGAAGATATTTCCACTACCTATAGGTAAGCCTTATTCTAGGCTTACCTATAGGTAGAAGTCCAAAAAGTGGGTTTACAACCACTTTAAATTGTCATCGTTTTTAAATTTCTGTCAGCATCATTCCTCAATTTAAAGCTAACCAAACACCACTTTTCATTGAATAAAGTGCATACAATTACACATTTCCCAGTATCTTTAAAATGTGAGTAATAAGCCCCCCTCCTATAATGTCTGGGATGCCAATAAGGAGAGGAAGACATTCCCATGCCACTATGAGGGGTCCAGCAGTATCTGTGTCAACAAGCAAACGTGGATGTGGTCCGTCCTCAGACAGGGCAACGTTGTCTCTGTTTAGTGATGTTGCCCGTGTTATCCAGGCACAGGAGGTGATGGACTGTTTACTAAACCATCCTCACCCTCTATGGCAATTCAATCTGGCACTAGTGTGCAGTCCACTGCAACTGCCAGAGTGGCTTATTCTGCCTCCTTCTCCACAGCTACTCCTGTCATAGCCCCAGTATCATGCATGGAGGAGTCAGCTGAAATATTTGAACACAGCATCAGCCACTTGCTTCTTGAGAATGCACAGACATTACTTGATTCTGATGTTAGTTCTGAGGTTGAGGAAGGGACTAACATGAGCCTACAGGGGAGAACACTGATAAACAACAAATTGGCAGTCATGTTCCCCCAGCCACAGCATGTCACCAAGTTGGCTCCAATTCCTGACCGTGCCATAGATGAATGACGGCTACAGCGTGGTCGTCCAGTTCTGGGAGGGTGTTATATGATGTCCTCCAATGATCGCTCCCAATGCACACCCGCTTCAGCTCGCTCTTATTCTTAGGACACAGCTGATCACAGGTCGGAGTAAAGAGCCAATCACAGCGGCCCTTTCCCACGTGATCAGCCGTGTCCAGTCACAGCTGATCACGATGTAAACACAGTTCAGAAAGAGTGTAGCACTCCAGACTGTGGATAAAGATTTCCTTGTGGCTGCTGGCCCCGGCTCACCACCGTCAATAGTAATTGAAGAAAAAGAAGATTGGTCGCACACCATGGAGGGAAGAACTTCTTTAGAATAGTTACTTTATTGTCAAGGTGCCAAAGGGCATAGACAGGACATTACAGGAACATTGGTAGACCAGTTTTACACGGATAACCCATGCTTCTTCACAACTTGTAAACAAGCACAAGTTATCCATGTAAAACTGGTCTACCAATGTTCCTGTAACGTCCTGTCTACGCCCTTTGGCACTGTTCTGTTCTCGCTACACGTTTGCCCCCGGCGTGTATGTAGCTCAACATACAGCTTAAACCTTGCATTCTAAATAACCAGACTGTCTGTAACTTTGGTTCTTTATTACGATGAACAGGTGGTGGCCATATAAGATGCGTATGAATAATGGTGAAACTAGAGATAAACAAATAAATAATCATAAGAATTATATGAACACAAACAAATGTCTACTAGGCATATAGATAAACAGTCTTTATCATACCAGCGATGCTGCCTTAAGGAGATCAGGACTTAGGAAACATGTGGCGCAGGCTTAGCTGACTCCATGTGGACTGTCCAGTGGAAAAAGATAAAAGAGTTGTAATAGGAAGTGAAGACAGTTTTCAATAACAAGACAGGAAATGTACATTACCATAGAACACTGCCCATCAACAGTCCTTTGTTAAGAGTGACATCTAGTGGACGATATTTGAATTACAAGTCCAGAAGATATTACTGTATTTCTTTGTACGCCAAAGGCATGACACTCCCCGCCTGGTATCATAAGATGCCACTATTTATTTCTCAGATGACAACAATAAAATTAGTTCAGAAACTGGTCTGAGGAACAACTTTGTTTCTATGGATCTTGACTTCCACTTTTCTGACCCTTCCATCCTCACTTGGAAAGGTGTTGGTGATGAGACCCAAAGGCCACTCATTCCTTTGAGATTGACAGTCCTTAACAAGAACAAGGTCTCCTCCTTTAAGGTTGGGCTTGTTGTCTTGCCATTTAGTACGTGGCTGTAAAGTGGAGAGGTATTGCTTCCTCCACCTGTCCCAGAAGGTATTTGCCAGACTTTGTACCTGTCTCCATTGGCGTAGGTATAAGGCTTTAGTGGTGAAATTCCCATGGAGGGCACTGATTACTCCAATTTTCTGTGTAAGGAGTGCTGCTAGTGTGAGTAACACAGGCTCGTCTGGGTCATTTGAGACTGGAGTTAGAGGTCTGGCATTGATGATGGCTGAGACCTCTGCCATGAAGGTTACCAGACTCTCATGGGTAAGTCTTGAGGTTCCTATTTGCAGAAAGATAGAATCCAGAATTCTGCGGGCTATGCCTATCATTCTTTCCCATGCTCCACCCATGTGAGAGGAGTGAGGTGGGTTGAAAGTCCATGAACAGCCCTGATCTCTGAGGTATCTTTCTATCCCTTTGGTGTCCATGTTTGAAGGAATATGCAGTTCCCTGGCTGCTCCAACAAAGTTAGTACCTCTGTCTGAGCGGATGTGTTTTACGGGGCCTCGGATAGCAATGAAGTGTCTAAGGGCATTTATGAAGCTTGAAGTGTCCATAGACTCAATAACTTCAATGTGCACTGCTCTGATGACCATACAGGTAAATATGACTGCCCAATGTTTGTTGTTTGCGTGACCTCCCCTGGTTTGACGTGTGACAACAGACCAAGGGCCGAAGACATCAAGGCCAACATTGGTGAAAGGAGGGTCTGGAGCAAGTCTGTTGGCTGTAAGGTTGGCCATTTTTTGTGTTTGTAGCATGCCACGAAGTTTGCCACAAGTAACACATTTAAAGATCGCGTTACTCACACATCTCTAAGCTCCAGCTATCCATAGGCCTGCAGCTCATAAGGCTCCTTCTGTGAACAGTCTTAGTTTTCTCAGGGCACTGTCACTAGGAATAGGTTTCCTTTTCAAGATACAGTCGATCTCCTTAGCAAAGATTTCATGCTGTACAGTACGGATGATAAGATCCTAGGACTGCTGGAGCTCTAATGCTGAACTGGTCCTTTGACAATGATGCCATCCATCCGGTCACAGCTGTTTGAGTCACCTTTGAAAGAGTGAGCTATATGGATAAGACCAGAAATAGCTCGAACAAGCGCCTTCCATTTTGAGAATCTGGTAAATCTGTCAGATTTAAGCTGGCAGTCTGAAGTTGCAGTCTGAAATGTTGAGATCTCAGGACGGATGTCAGTATCTGAGTCTGGATCTACTAATTCAATAGTGTCGCTCTTAGGAACAGTCTGTTCTGCATTGTACAAGAATGCAGGTGTCCTGTAAACCATGTTGTGTCTTTAAGGTTACATGTGGCAACAGCTCTTGTAGCATGGTCTGCAGGATTTTGGTCAGTAGGTACGTAGTGCCATTGTGTTGGGCAAGTGGATCTCCTAATCCTCAACACTCTGTTGTTGACTTAAACATAGAAACGTCTCATTGTAGATGTAGCCTAGCACTACCTGGCTGTCAGTCTAGAGCTGGATATCCTTAATGTCAATGTCCATCTCTGAGGTTATAAGTTCTGCCAGTTCAACAGCTAGTACCGCAGCACAAAGTTCTAGCCTAGGTACAGTGTGCTCAGGGTGTGGAGCTATCTCGGCGTGACCGTTCTCAAAGATCTTCCCCATCAAAGAAAATAAATGTTCTCTCATCTCTGACTTTCTTTGTAAATTACGTATAAGGGAAGCAAAACGTAGCACTTGTTCTCTGTTATTGGGTAAGTGTTGTCTCTGTGGTCTGAAGGGAAGAGGTGCGACCCAGCTGTTTGTGCTATCTTTGACTAGTCCTTGCTCCATTATTTCTAAGAAGAGTTTGTCTTCAATAGACATTACCGCACGATTGTCATCTTTAGTTCTTTGAAAGACTGTGCACCCTAAATGGTCTCGGTCACTGTCACAGGCAAAGTTGTCACTAGTGGGGCTTGTAAAGGGACAAGACAAGTGGGTGGTGTAGGCCGATTCCTTAACAAGGAACTGGTTGTGGCATGGATGGCATGCTGCTAACGGAGTTAGGTTTGTGCACGCTTCCTAGACAGACATTTCCTATGATGACCCATCCAAGGTCTAACCTCTGAGCATAAGGAGCGTTGTTGGGACCATTAATTTGAGCTCTGGATTTGTGGACTTGCAAGATATCTCTCCCAAGGAGTAGGATAATCTAAGCCTGAGGATCAAGTTCTGGTATGAGATGCGCTATGCGTTTCAAGTGTGGGCGATGAGCAGCCACATCTGGTGTAGGAATTTCAGATCTATGGTCAGGGATCTGGTTGCATTCGATAAGAGTTGGCAAAGACTCGACCTGGTAGCCGGATGCTCTCCTCCCCTTTCGTCTCCACTATTCCTGCACAAGTTTTTAAGGAGTAGGGGATGCTGGGGCCTTTAATGCCAAAGATGTGAAAGAAGGTTGAGCTGGCTAATGACTTGTTACTTTGGTCATCCAGAATTGCGTAGAGCTTAATAGGTTTGTCTTTTTGGCCTGCTAGGTAGACTCTGACTAGGCATATTTTGGAGCAGGACCTGCCACCTATGACTCCTTTGCAGACCTCTGTACATTGTGAAGTGATCTCTGGTGGAGTTGTAATGGTGTTCTCTTCCTCCCCGCCGTGCTCACTAGTGCTGAGAGTGTGTTGTAAAGTCCATGGAGCTGGCCCAGGATGTAAACCTGTGTTGTGATCTGACCTGTCACATTCTGTGCATTTTAAACTGACCTTACAGTCCTTGGCGAAGTGAGATGTTGAAGAGCAGCACCTGTAGCAGATGTGGTTCTCCTTGAGGAAGGCCTTGCGGTCCTGCGGGGTTTTCTCTGTGAAGGCTCTGCATTTTTGGAGAGGATGTGGCTTCCGATGCAAGGGACACTGCTTACCAGGATCTTTGACCTTTGTCTCCGAGTTAGAGAAGCTGGCAGACCTGTGAAAAGAATCTGGAGGAGTCACGTTAGTTTTGTGTACTGCTACTGGAGGTTTGCAAGGGATAAGTCCTGAAGGAGCAGCACATGACAATGTAAAATCAAAACTTGGATCATTTCTAAGCTTGCTGACACACAAAGTCCACAAAAACAGAAAACGGAACATCATGCTGTCTTTTAAATCAAGATCCATGTGTAATCCACAGGGCTGGGCGATTTTCCCCCCCAAAAAATCTGCGATTTTTTTTTTTTTTTATAAAAAACTCGATTTACGATTCGATTATTTTTTTTATTATATTAATTAAAGTGCATCAATAAACAAAATTGCATAGGCAAACCCTTTCTCTAACTGCAAAGTCAGTGTGCAGTTTGCAACAAAGATTGTTAAACATCTAAATTATTAATACTGTATTTGGATTTAGCTAATAAAAACAACAAAAAATCCCGAGGTTACTCTTAGTTGAATTGAACTGTGCCCGTGTCTCACTGTGCCCGTGTCTCACTGTGCCCATGCTTCAATCACTGTGCCCGTACCTGATGCAGATTTTCATGGGATACGGATTTTACTGTTACACCGACAGCCATTCCAGTATTCAAAAGCCGCACCTCCTCCTCGTCTGTGATAGGCGGAACACTCAATTTCCCAGCATTCAGTGTTCCGCCTATCACGGACATCCGCTCATCCTCATAACACAGACGAGGATGAGAGAATGTCCGCGATAGGCTGAAAACTGCCTGCTGTGAAATTGAGAGTTCCGCCTATCACAGACGATGAGGACTCGGGAGGCGCGGCTTTTGAACACTGCAATGGCCGCCGTCTGTCTGCATGACACGCTGATCAGGTAGGCAGACGGTGGCTTGCGGTTAGTTAGGTGTTACATTACATCTACTCGCTGCGGCGAGTAGATGTAATTGGGGTAACGCCGCCCAATGCCATTCCGGACACGCCCCCTGCAGCCCTGCTACGGAAACTCTGAAGGAAAAAAAAAGAAAAAAATCTAAAAAATCGATTTTTTTCAACTCTGAATCGATTTGAACTCAAAACTCGATTCAAGATTAAAATCGATTATTTTTTTCCCAGCCCTAAATCCACTGCTCTTGCAAGTTATAGGGTAACTTTTGTACAATGGGGTTGACACCTCTGGCTGTGTCAAGGAATGCAAGTCCTTGTAAGTCCCCCTCGGATTTAGCTACTTGAAGTTCCATTAGCAAGACACTTAGCTCCCTAAGTTTCTGGTAGGCTTTGTTGGGTATTTTGGGGAAGTTATCAAGTCTTTTGAATAGTGCACTTTCTACTGTCTCTGTTGAACCATAACACTCATCAAGTCTATCCCAGATCCTTTTAAGACCAGTGTATGGGTGGCTTATATTTATTGTCCTGATTCGTCTGGCGTGCTCGGCAGACTCATTTCCAAGCCATTTGATCAGAAGGTCCATCTCTTCACTGCAAGTAAAACCTAATTCTCTGATGGCATTTTGAAAAGGAAGACCGCCAGGCTCTGTAGCTTTCAGTCATTAAACTTTTCAAGTCCTTTGGTGACTAACTCACGTCGTGCAAAGAACCTTGCAAGGTCTATGGTGGCTTGGTTAACCTGCTGTGTGTTCCCATGGTGATATGGCTGTGTATAGTCATAGCTTTTGAGGGTGTCCAGTCGGCCTCTGTCATACCGTTCTGACTTGGACGTTGGTTCCGGAGGACGATTAGAAGGCTCTGTTACCTCACGTATAGGGAGTCTGTCGTAGGAGGCGTCACTTTGCATGTATTTCTCTTGTTTGCAGGCTGGAGACTTGTCACTGACTTGCGGCGGTACCGTGTAATGTCTTTAGCTTGTCTCTTTGACGTCCTCTTTATCACTGCTTGGCTTAAAATGTTGATTGATGTAATCTGAAGTTCGTTGTAGAGAATCTTTAGTTTCAGCTTCTGGGTTGAGAATATTGCTGCGTCTGCTGCATTCGCTTCTCGGGTATACAGCTAATTCTAAGGCCTCTGCTTCAGCTATGGCGGCTGCTGTTTCCTTCTCTACAGTGAGTTTCTCTAGGGCTACTTTTAGGATGGCTTCCTTGGCCTCTAACTGTGCCCCTTGCTGCACTTTCTGTGCCTCTAACTGCACCTGTTGCTGCACTTTCTCTGTCTTTAGCCTCACTTTCTCCTTTTTAATCTGCATTTCTTGCTCAGCAAAGGCTGCTCGGGTCTTGACGACTTTGGCTTTTGCAGGTGCGATAGCGAGTGCATTGCTTGCGGAGGAATATCTAGAGGAGCCGGAAACTTGGGACCTTGTCTTGAGTGAGGATGCCTGGCTATGTGACATGTTGCTTGCAGGAATGCTTGACTGTGTAGAGACTGCTGTATCGCTGTATGCAGGTGGCTGCGCTGACAGGGTAGCAGGCCTCTGTGTAGTCACTGTCCTAAATCCCACTTGCTGGATAGCCGCTGTTTCACTGTTTTGTTCTCGCTACACGTTTTCCCCTGGCGTGTATGTAGCTCAACATACAGCTTAAACCTTGCATCCTAAATAACCAGACTGTCTGTAACTTTGGTTCTTTATTACGATGAACAGGTGGTGGCCATATAAGATGCGTATGAATAATGAAACTAGAGATAAACAAATAAATGAACATATAAAAATTATATGAACACAAACAAATGTCTACTAGGCATATAGATAAACAGTCTTCATCATACCAGCAATGCTGCCTTAAGGAGATCAGGATTTAGGAAACATGTGGCGCAAGCTTAGCTGACTCCATGTGGACTGTCCAGTGGAAAAAGATAAAAGAGTTGTGATAGGAAGTGAAGACAGTTTTCAATAACACGACAGGAAATGTACATTACCATAGAACACTGCTCATCAACAGTCATTTGTTAAGAGTGACATCTAGTGGACGATATTTGAATTACAAGTCCAGAAGATATTACTGTATTTCTTTGTAGGCCAAAGACATGACAGGCACCTTGATAATAAAGTAACTATTCTACAGAAATTCTTCCTTCCATGGTGTGCGACCAATCTTCTTTTTCTTCAATTTCGATGTAAACACAAGCTGGTTATCGGCATTCCTTTCCTCACGCTGACAGCATGAGGGGAGGAGAGCCGCTAACCTGCTTGTGTGAAAGAGACATCTACACTGATAATTAGGGCACTGATTATCCATGTCCTGATTATCAGTGCAGCCCCATCAGTGGCCATCAGTGCCAATTAGTGCCTCCTTATCAGTGTCACCTATCAGTGCTACCTACCAGTGTCCATCAGTTCCCATCACTGTCGCCTATCAGTGCAGCTTCATCAGTGCCCACCAGTGCAGCCTATCAGTGCTCATCAGTGCAAATCAGAGAAGGAAATAAACTACATGTAAGCAGATTTATCCCATAGTTTGTGGACTCTAACTTTTCTGCAGACTAAATAATAAAAATAGATTTTTGTTATTTTTGCCAAAGAAATGTCACAGAATAAATTTTTGGGCAAAATTTATGAATAAAGATTATTTGCAAAATTTTATAACAAAAACAAAGAAAAACATGATTTTTTTTTTCAAAATGTTTCGCCTTTTTTCATTTATTTAGCAAAGTATAAAAACCCAGTGGTGAATAAATACCCCCCAAAGCTCTAGTTTTGTGAAGAAAATAATTAAATTGTAATTTGCGTACAGTGTTGCATAACCACGCAATTGTCATTCAAAGCATTGTAAGCTGAAAATTGTCCTGGGCAGGAAGGGGGTGAAAATGCCTGGAATTGAAGGGGTTAAAAGAGGGAGAATATACTGGAACTCTGACAGAATGTGAGCCTTTTGTGGGTATAAATGGGGTCCTGACAAAGACCTGGGAAACCCGTTGCTTACTTGTGACCAGTTTAGATGACAGATGCACAGTGTATCACCCTTGTAGAGTCATTCCCGGGTTCTCTGTGAATTTACTTGGAAGAGAATTAATGGCCAAAATACAAGTACCGTATTTATCGGCGTATAACACGCACTTTTTTCCCCTTAAAATCAGGGGAAAATCGTGGGTGCATGTTATACGCCGATACTCCGTCGAATTCCCCTGCTGAAAACGAGCGAGAGGAGCGAGCGGAGCCGAAGCCGAAGTACAATCGGCTTTACTCGGCTCCTCTCTCAGTCCCGCCCATCTCTGACTGCGCCGCTGACATAGAGAAAGCCGAGTGTACTTCGGCTAGTCTCGGCTCCTCTCGCAGTCCTGCCTGTGACTGTGAGCAGAGCCGAGTCTAGCCGAAGTACACTCGGCTTTCTCCGTCAGCGGCGCAGTCAGTGGAGATGGGCGGGACTGCGAGAGGAGCCGAGTCTAGCCGAAGTACACTCGGCCCCGCTCGCTCCTCTCCACAGAAATCGGCGCCAAATTTTAAAAAACGCCGGGATTGACACGAACGCAAAGGCACTGGGCAAGGCTGCAGATGGACAGATGGACACTGGGCAAGGCTGCAGATGGACAGATGGACAGATGGACACTGGGCAAGGCTGCAGATGGACAGATGGACACTGGGCACGGCTGCAGATGGACAGATGGACACTGGGCACGGCTGCAGATGGACAGATGGACACTGGGCAAGGCTGCAGATGGACAGATGGACACTGGGCAAGGCTGCAGATGGACAGATGGACACTGGGCAAGGCTGCAGATGGACAGATGGACACTGGGCACGGCTGCAGATGGACAGATGGACACTGGGCAAGGCTGCAGATGGACAGATGGACACTGGGCAAGGCTGCAGATGGACAGATGGACACTGGGCAAGGCTGCAGATGGACAGATGGACACTGGGCAAGGCTGCAGATGGACACTGGGCAAGGCTGCATGCTGCATTTAAATGTACGTTTTTTTTTCCTTGAATTTCCCTCCTAAAAGTTTTTTTCCTTAAAATTCCCTCCTAAACTTGGGGTGCGTGTTATACGCCGGTGCGTGTTATACGCCGATAAATACGGTAGTTATAACAACTGGAGATGGGGGAGGGTGGACCTTACTTCCCCTTCCTGCATGTTTGCAGGTGCTCCGTCAGATATGGCGGCCCGTCAGAAGTCACGGGAAATGATGTAGGGTACAGATAGGAAGTGATGTGGGGATATAAACAGAAAGTTCCGGGTGAAAGGGGACTTGTGAGGAAGTAGAGACTATGGAAAATTGTTATCAAATACTTACGGTAATTTTCCTTTCCTGGCCTATCCTCACGTCAGCACAGGACTGCATTGTGTGCTGACGTGCGGTATAGCTAGGAAAAGACGTTAGAGCTGGTGTTTTCTGTCAGATATGGCAACCCGTCAGAATTGGTAACGAAAGTGATGTTCCGTCGCCGCCATCTTGCTGCACCTCACACTCCTCCACAGGAACGATGCACCGAAAAGGGGGCAACTTGTTACACCCACCGCATTTCACAGTTATTAACAGTAAACTGAGCTTATATGGTGAAATACAGTATTTGGAAATCCATCAGACTGTTTACATGTTGAATTATAAAAGCAGAGGTGTTCTGTCACATTAGCAAACCTGTGAGATCAGCAGGTTTGCCGCTGCTTTTAAAATTCAACATCTAAACAGTCCGTCCGATTTCTAAATACTGTATTTCACCTTATAAGCAAGATGTCAGCTTGCCCCTTCTCTGTGTTTCGTTGTGGAGGAGTGCGGGGTGTAGCAAGATAGCGGCGACGGAATGTCACTTCTGTTACCAATTCTGACGGGTCGCCATATCTGACGGAACACCAGCTATAACATCTTGTCTCTACTTCCTCACAACTCCCCTTTCACCCGGAACTTCCTGTTTATATCCCCACATCACTTCCTGTCTGTACCCTACATCACTTCCTGTCTCTATAAGGGGGTCTGGCTGCAGGGTGGAGCTTCACTGATCACTGGAAGCATGTGGCCTCTACTCCACTTTTTTGTTTCTGAACTTTGTTGTGAATCCCTGCTGCCACACCCCTCTCCCAGCTGCAGAGATTCACACTAAAGTTCAGTAAAAAAAAAAAAAGGAAGTGGAGTGGAGGTCACGTGCTTCCTGTCATCAGTGGAGCTCCACTCTGCAGCCAGACCCCTCTGGAAGAAACACAGGAAGTATGGGCGGTGGATGGGCTAGATATAGGATACATTCACTCCGCACCCTGAGGAGTCTCACATGATGCAGTTCTAACAAGACAACAACATCACATATTGTGTGCGGATCACTCTGACGGGAACTGATGAAAGATAAGCATAGAACGTTGTATAATGTACAATATCCAAGGTGAAAGGAGGAGGAAAAAGAAAACACACATCACTGGAACACACAAAGAGGGTAATAAGATTCCTTTTTTATTTACACCAATAAATCCCCCCCCCCCTCCCCCTTCATGTCCGTTCTCTTCCTTCATAGTCACTGTGATGTCTTTATCTCCAACATCCACTACTACACAAACCTAAAATACTGTTATCAGGGGATATTTTTCTGACATGGGTAGAAGTAGGGATAATTCTGGAAAGTATGAAGTGATCATTATGACTTCCGGTCTTCACACCGGATTATAGAGCAGTAACTATCTGGAGATCCATTAACACCCAGCAGCCGTCTTCACAGGACATCACCCCTCACAGTGCCTCCACCTCACTGCCTGACAACAGAGGTATTTAGAAGGACAGGAGGACGTCATGATGGAGAATCAGCCGCCCCTCACATCACCGGGTAAGAGGAGACTTTATTGTAAAGGAGAGAGCAATACGGAGGCTCCACCTAGATCCCCCATCATCTGATAAACACATAGAAACAATGTATTCAGTCAGTGTGTGTGTTTCCTACAGATGGATCCAGTAATGGGAACCCACCAGAGAGATGTCCCCGTCCTCTGTATTCCCGGGATTCCACACAGGAAGATCACACCATCCCTCACCATCATCAGGTAGGTAGAACTGAGCAATTGGAACTCAAACAGAAATCTACACCTTGAGATAACATTCCTCTGTGTCAGCTCTTGTTTTTATAAATCCATTTTATCATATTTGGGGTTTAGGGTGAAGAACTGAAAGACATCAAAGTTGAGGTTAAATTAGAAAAAGAAGAGATGTTTGGGGATCAGCAGTCTATGGTTGAGGGTGATTCTCTGTATTCCCGGGATTCCACACAGGAAGATCACACCATCCCTCACCATCATCAGGTAGATGGAACTGAGCAACTAGAACTCAAAATGTATTCTAATCTATGAGAGGACATTCTTCTGTGTAATCTCTTGTTTCTTTTTACTAATGTATTCTATCACCTATGGGGTTTAGGGTGAAGAACTGAAAGACATCAAAGTTGAGGATAAAGAGGAAGAAGAAGAGAGGTTGGTGAGTGGAGATCAGCAGTCTATGGAGGAGGGGGAGATGATTACGGAATGCAAACAGAAGGAATCTTCTCTACATATAGACACAAGTAAGTAAAAAAAAAAACACTAATTATAGAACCAGTTCCCATTATTATTTTATTTCTATCACTATAAAGTTTGTATTTACATTGTTACATCAGAGAAGAACAGGTCTATGTCCACTGAATTCACCCAGGAGGAAGACAGAATAACCATATAAAGCTCGGCCTCATTTTCTTTAGGTTACAATGTTCCCAGATCAACATTTAAAAAAAAAAATTCCTACAATTATTAGTATACAGTATTTGTAAGAAGAAGAACATCCAGTCATCTGGAACCAGATTATTCCTCATCCACAGAGCTCTAAAAACAAAACCCCCCTTCCGTATACAGAGGTTAGTTTTTTTCTATTTAATTACACACAATCTATTCTGCTCACATACAAAATGGAGAATGTCGCATCATTCTGTACAGGAAAAACGGAGAAACCCTAACTGCTGATAGTAAAAACATCATCGATGTACCTACCCCACCGCCCAATGTACTGTGGGTATTGAAAACCATTTGAAAGAATCAACTCTAGTCCTCTCCAGAAGAAGGCAATTATATTTACCACATTAACCAATGTTCATAATTAATGAGGAGGAGATACTGTACACCATATGAAAGGTCCATCTCTATTCCTTAATATAACAACATGTTCCCAACAAATGAGGAGGAGATCCTATATACCATACGAAAGGTTCATCTCCTTTCCTAAATTATATCATACGAAAGGTTCATCTCCTTTCCTAAATATGAAGTCATGTTCCCAACAAATGGGGTGTAGACACTATAGACTAGGGGTCCCCAACCACCAAGCTGCAGACCAGTACCAGTCTGTGGCCTGTTGATGGCTGGTCCACGCAGGAGGTGAGCGATGACCGTGGTCCTGCCCAGACTATCACAGACCAAGGTCACCACTCACCTACTGTTATGCTCCCATATCACTTTGCCTGTGTGCCCTCTCCCGGGTCTCCCACACATCACAGTGCCTCCACCTCACTGCTTGACAACAGATGTATTTAGAAGGACACAAGGATCTCTACACGGACATCATGGTGGAGATTCAGCCGCCCCTCACATCACCGGGTAAGAGGAGACTTTGTTGTAAAGGAGAGAGCAGTACAAGGGGGCCACCTAGATCCCCCATCATCTGATAAACACATAGAAACAATGTATTCAGTCAGTGTGTGTGTGTTTCCTACAGATGGATCCAGTGATGGGAACCCACCAGAGAGATGTCCTCGTCCTCTGTATTCCCGGGATTCCACACAGGAAGGTCACACCATCCCCCACCATCATCAGGTAGGTGGTACTGAGCAACCAGAACTCAAAATGTATTCTAATCTATGAGAGGACATTCTTCTGTGTAATCTCTTGTTTCTTTTTACCAACGTATTCTACTATCTATGGGGTTTAGGGTGAAGAACTGAAAGACATCAAAGTTGAGTATAAAAAGGAAGAAGAAGAGAGGTTGGTGAGTGGAGATCAGCAGCCTATGGAGGAGGGGGAGATGATTATGAAATGCAAACAGGAGGAATCTTCTCTACATATAGACACAAGTAAGTAGAAAAACCACTAAATATAGAAACAGTTCCCATTATTATTATTTTATTTCTATGAGTATAAAGTTTGTATTTATATTGTTACATCAGAGGAGAAAAGGTCTATGTCTACTGAATTCACCCAGGAGGAAGACAGAATAACCATATAAAGCTCGGCCTCATTTTCTTTAGGTTAAATGTGTTCTTTCCTGATCCGAAAAGGCAATCCGATAACTTCCCAGATCTACATTCTAAAATGTTTTTCCTACAATCATTAGTATACAGTATTTGTAATAAGAAGAACATCCAGTCATTTTTATTAGTCATCTAGAACCAGATTATTCCTCATCCACAGAGCTCTAAAAACAAAGCACCACTTCCGTATATAGAGATTCGTTTTTTTCTATTTAATTACACACAATCTATTCTGCTCACATACAAATGGAGAATGTCGCATCATTCTGTACAGGAAAAACTGAGAAACCCTAACTGCTGATAGTAAAAACATCATCGATGTACCTACCCCACCACCCAATGTACTGTGGGTATTGAAAACCATTTGAAAGAATCAACTCTAGTCCTCACCAGAAGAAGGCAATTATATTTACCACATTAACCAATGTTCCCAATTAATGAGGAGGAGATACTGGACACCATATGAAATGTCCATCTCCATTCCTAAATATAAAGTCATGTTCCCAACAAATGAGGTGTAGACACTATAGACTAGGGGTCCCCAACCACGAAGCTGCGGACCAGTACCAATCTGTGGCCTGTTGATGGCTGGTCCACACAGCAGGAGGTGAGCGATGACCGCGGTCCGGCCCTGACTATCACAGACCAAGGTCGCCACTCACCTACTGTTGTGCTCCCATATCACTTCGCCTGTGTGCCCTGTAAAAGTGGGAGACACTTGTAAAAACAATTAGTGTCCCCTACCTAGGCGTTTAGTTCCATTTTCAATAGAGCCAGGAGATCTTCAAAAAAGGTTGTTTCTTCTTCAGAAAGACAAGCAAAAGACAATGCTTACATAATGACAGCTGGTAACACATGGTAAGGTGATTGGCTTCAGAAGGAGGAATGAGGTGTCACATGGTACAATGGTATATCTTCGAGCAGGGTCCCCTGACCTTCCATAGCGAAGGGTCACTTCTCCACCATCTTCCTCTAGGGCCTCATCGCCCGACATTCCTAACTCATGTTGAAAACTCTTGGGTACATATACTGTTTAATAATGTTATGTCAGCATTATTTACATTTAGAATCACTCCAAGAAAGGTGATGCTGCTGTCCACAGAAGTAACACCCACTTGTGTATATTAAGTAACATAACTCCACCCATTGTCCTGACATAGTTCCTTAGAATAGCTATTACATACACAGCAAATGTCCTTTGTCTGTCCTCAGCAACCTTCAAAATTAACATGTTTCAATAAAGAGTTCAGAAGCTTTTATCACTTAAAATAGTAATAAATTCAATATCTAACAGTCCCCAACCACCAAGCTGCAGACCAGTACCAGTCTGTGGCCTGTTGATGGCTGGTCCACACAGCAGGAGGTGAGCGATGACCACAGTCCGGCTCAGACTATCACAGACCAAGGTCGCCACTCACCTACTGTTATGCTCCCATATCACTTCGCTTGTGTGCCCTCTCCCGGGTCTCCCACACATCACAGTGCCTCCAGCTCACTGCTTGACAACAGATGTATTTAGAAGGACACAAGGATCTCTACACGGACATCATGATGGAGAATCAGCCGCCCCTCACATCACCGGGTAAGAGGAGACTTTATTGTAAAGGAGAGAGCAGTACGGAGGGTCCACCTAGATCCCCCATCGTCTGATAAACACATAGAAACAATGTATTCAGTCAGTGTGTGTGTTTCCTACAGATGGATCCAGTAATGGGAACCCACCAGAGAGATGTCCTTGTCCTCTGTATTCCCAGGATTCCACACAGGAAGGTCACACCATCCCCCACCATCATCAGGTAGGTGGGACTGAGCAACTAGAACTCAAAATGTATTCTAATCTATGAGAGGACATTCTTCTATGTAATATCTTGTTTCTTTCTATCACCTATGGGGTTTAGGGTGAAAAAATTAAAGACATCAAAGTTGAGGTTAAAGAGGAAGAAGAAGAGAGGTTGGTGAGTGGAGATCAGCAGTCTATGGAGGAGGGGGAGATGATTACGGAATGTAAACAGGAGGAATCTTCTCTACATATAGACACAAGTAAGTAAAAAAACACTAAATATAGATCCAGTTCCCATTATTATTTCTATGAGTATAAAGTTTGTATTTACATTGTTGCATCAGAGGAGAAAAGGTCTATGTCTACTGAATTCACCCAGGAGGAAGACAGAATAACCATATAAAGCTCGGCCTCATTTTCTATAGTTTAAATGTGTTCTTTCCTGATCCGAAAAGGCAATTTTTGTACAACTAATAGTAATCATATAGCAGTGGCGGCTGGTGCTCAACATTTTTTGGGGGCACAAACTGAAAAATAAACTGTTAGTAATGCAGGACTGTAAATAGACATTTATTAGGTGATTATGTATCATTACTGCTAGAAACAACTGTGCCCATCCTATGCAGCCACACTGTGCCCATCCTATGCAGCCTTACTGTGCCCATCCTATGCAGCCTCACTGTGCCCATCGTATGCAGCCTCACTGTGCCCGTCACAGTAGGCCAATCACATCCACATTTCAAGTAAAATAAAATAAAACCGCTTAACATAAGGTGTCCTCATAAGAGCCTCCTTTTACATCAGGTGTCCCAATAAAAGTTCCCCTTTACAACATTTGCCCCCTCTACATCAAGTATCCTCATCAGAGTCCTCCTTTACAACAGGTGTCCTCATCAGAGTCCTACTTTACATCAGATGTCCCCATCAGAGTCCTCCTTTACATTCAATGTCCCCATCAGAGCCCCCCTTTAGATTAGTAGTTACCATCAGATCAGAGTCCTCC
Organism: Rana muscosa; assembly: GCA_029206835.1. Taxonomy (NCBI): domain Eukaryota; kingdom Metazoa; phylum Chordata; class Amphibia; order Anura; family Ranidae; genus Rana; species Rana muscosa. The sequence goes on along the minus strand of CM055123.1, from coordinate 400,549,125 downwards.
TTTACATTAGATGTCCCCATCAGAGCCCTCCTTTACATTAGATGTCACCCCTCTCTCATCTCGAACTCACAGAAAGTCGCCTGTCATCCACCTTCAGATTGCCAGAGAAACCAAAGTGAAGGCACAGATTGCCAGAGAAACCAAAGTGAAGGCACAGAACTAGGGATGAGCTTCGAGTTCGAGTCGAATTCATGTTCGACTCGAACATTGCCTGTTCGCCCGTTCGTTGAACAGCGAACAATTTGGGGTGTTCGCTGCAAATTCCAAAAGTCTATGGGAGAAATCTAAAGTGCTAATTTTAAAGGCTCATATGCAAGTTATTGTCATAAAAAGTGTTTGGGGACCCGGGTCCTGCCCCAGGGGACATGTATCAATGCAAAAAAAAGTTTTAAAAACTGGTGTTTTTTCGGGAGCAGTGATTTTAATAATGCTTAAAGTGAAACAATAAAAGTGAAATATTCCTTAAAATTTCGTACCTAGGGTGTGTGTATAGTATGCCTGTAAAGTCGCGCTTGTTTCCCGTGCTTAGAACTGTCCCCGCACAAAGTGTCGTCTCCCGGCAATATAGAGAAAAGTCATTGATAAAAAAAAAAAATGCGTGGAGGTCCCCCCAAATTCAATTACCAGGCCCTTCAGGTCTGGTATGGATATTAAGGGGAACCCTGCCGCAAATTGAAAAAAAAATGACGTGGGGTTCCCCCCAAATATCCATACCAGGCCCTTCAGGTCTGGTATTGATTTTAAGGGGAACTCCACCCCAAACTTAAAAAAAAAAATGGCGTGGAGTTCCCCCAAAAATCCATACCAGACCCTTTATCCAAGCACGCAACCTGGCAGGCCGCAGGAAAAGTGGGGGGAAGAGAGAGCGCCCCCCCCTCCTGAACCGTACCAGGCCACATGCCCTCAACATGGGGAGGATGCCCCCCTATGTGAATTGGTAATGGGGTACATTGTACCCCTACCATTTCACAAAGAAAGTGTAACAAATTGTAAAAAAAAAAAACACAACAGACACTGTTGGGAAAGTCCTTTATTAAAAAAATAAATAAAAATACATTCCAGCAATGAAATCCAGTGTCCCGCGGTGATCCGATGTCCAGCGCTGTCCACACGAAACGTCATTGGCTGAGCCTGAACGGACCTGATGGGGAACTTCCTCCGCAGTGTATTAAATGAATAGACCCGCCCCTTCTAAAGTTCCCCATCAGGTCCGCTCAGCCAATGACGTAGGTGTAAGGCTAAGTGGTCTATTATTTGTTGCCAAAGTAACCCCTTTTGCCTGTTCCTAAACAGGTTGATCCCCTTTCCCTAAGGGCTCTTTCACACGGGGCGGATCCGTGAAGATCCGCCCCGTGAAGCTCCGCTTGCTCAGCGGGGATCGCTCCGTTGATCCCCGCTGAGCCGACGGATGACTGGGCGGTCCCCGCACACTGTGCAGGGACCGCCCTGTCAGAGCGCCGCTCTCCCCTATGGGGAATCGGATGACGACGGACCGTAGAGTCCGTTGTCATCCGATCCGCTCCGCCGACGGAAGAAAAAATAGGGTTTTCCTCCGTCACACTTTGGCGGAGCGGAGCGGATGTCAGCGGACATGTCTCCGCTGACATCCGTGCCTCCATAGGGCTACATGGAGGATCCGTTTCAGGTCCGCCTAAAAAACTGACAGGCGGACCTGAACGGACCTCCGTGTGAAAGGGGCCTTACCCTAATTTTTGTATGACTGAATGGTTACAGCAACAATACCTTATAAGGTTAATGATCTATAGTAAGTGATTCACCTGATCACTTACTCACCCAGTGGAAACTTGCGAAATCCCCTTTCCCCAGCCCCAATTTATTCGTAAGGCTAAGTGAACCAGATGCGGAACGTGAGAAGGGGCGGGTCTATTCATTTATTACACTGCGGAGGAAGTTCCCAATCAGGTCAGCTCAGCCAATGACGTAGGCGCGGTCTGACATACGAGGGGGCGGACCTGATGGGGAACTTCCTCCGCAGTGTAATAAATGAATAGACCCGCCCCTTCTCACGTTACGCATCTGGTCCGCTTAGCCTTACACCTACGTCATTGGCTGAGCGGACCTGATGGGGAACTTTAGAAGGGGCGGGTCTATTGATTCATTACACTGTGGAGGAAGTTCCCCATCAGGTCCGCTCAGGCTCAGCCAATGACGTTTCGTGTGGACAGCGCTGGACATCGGATCACCGCGGGACACTGGATTTCATCGCTGGAATGTTTTTTTTTCGTTTTTTTTAATAAAGAACTTTCCCAACGGTGTCTGTTTTTTTTTTTTTTTTTTTTACAATTTGTTACACTTTCTTTGTGAAATGGTAGGTGTACAATGTACCCCATTACCAATTCACATAGGGGGGGGCCGGGATCTGGGTGTCCCCTTTGTTAAAGGGGTCTTCCAGATTCCGATAAGCCCCCTGCCCGCAGACCCCCTCAACCACCGGGCAAGGGTTGTGGGGATGAAGCCCTTGTCCCCATCAACATGGGGACATCCTCCCCATGTTGAGGACATGTGGCCTGGTACGGTTCAGGAGGGGGGGGCGCTCTCTCCTCCCCCCCTCTTTTCCTGCGTCCTGCTAGGTTGCGTGCTCGGATAAAGGGTCTGGTATGGATTTTTGGGGGAACTCCACGCCATTTTTTAAAAAAATTTGGGGTGGAGTTCCCCTTAAAATCCATACCAGACCTGAAGGGCCTGGTATGGATATTTGGGGGAACCCCACACATTTTTTTTTAAATTTGCGGCAGGGTTCCCCTTAATATCCATACCAGACCTGAAGGACCTAATAATTCAATTTGGGGGACCCCCACGCATTTTTTTTTTTTTTTTACCAATGACTTTTCTATGTATTGCCGGGAGCTGACAATTCATTATAGCCGCGAGTGAGTTTTAAATGACTTTTTTTCCCTTCAGAAATGACACTTTGTGCAGGGACAGTTCTAAGCACGGGAAACAAGCGCGACTTTACAGGCATACTATACACACACCCCACCAGGTACGAAATTTAAAGGAATATTTCACTTTTATTGTTTCACTTTAAGCATTATTAAAATCACTGCTCCCGAAAAAACTGACTTTTTAAACCTTTTTTTGCATCGATACATGTCCCCTAGGGCAGGACCCGGGTCCCCAAACACTTTTTAGGACAATAACTTGCATATTAGCCTTTATAATTAGCACTTTTGATTTTGAACGTTCGAGTCCATTGTATTTAATAGGGTTCTAAAGTTCGCGCAAACTTTCTGTCTGTTCGCAGGTTCTGGTGCGAACCGAACAGGGGGGTGTTCGGCTCATCCCTACACAGGACCCGCCAATCACACATCACAGCAGGGAACAATGCTATAGAGCAGGTGTCTTCAAACTACGGCCCTCCAGGTGTTCAGGAACTACAATTCCCATCATGCCTAGTCAGGTCTGTGAATGTCAGAGTTTTACAATGCCTCAAGGGATTTGTTGTTCCGCAACAGCTGGAGGGCCATAGTTTGAGGATCCCTGCTATAGAGGGAGTGTTCAGGGCGCAGTGTTCAGCGCCCCAAAGGACTTTCTAAAGGAAGCCAATAGAGCTTCTTGTTTGCAATCACGTGATTGCAAACACATCATGCTTCCCATAGCAGCTGTGTGTCCGGAATCCCACACACACTTAATGGGCCATTATTTTTCATTTTTTTATGATGAGTAGCTTCGGCTGGGCGGCGCCCCTGTGCCCCCTATGGGCGAGTCACCATTGATACAGTATTTGTAATAAGAAGAACATCCAATAATTTTTATTAGTCATCTGGAACCAGATTATTCCTCATCCACAGAGCTCTAAAAACAAAGCCCCCCTTCCGTATACAGAGGTTAGTTTTTTCTATTTAATTACACACAATCTATTCTGCTCACATACAAAATGGAGAATGTCACATCATTCTGTACAGCATGGATATGCAATTAGCTGACCTCCAGCTGTTGCAAAACTACAAGTCCCATCATGCCTCTGCCTCTGGGTGTCATGCTTGCTGCTGTTAGAGTCTCGCTATGCCTCATGGGACTTGTAGTTTGGCAACAGCTGGAGGTCCGCTAATTGCATATCCCTGCTGTACAGGAAAGACTGAAACCTTTAATTGCTGATAGTAAAAACATCAATGTGCTGTGGGTATTGAAAACCATTTGAAAGCATCAACTCCCAGTCCTCACCAGAAGAAGCCAATTATATTTACCATATTAACCAATGTTCCTAATTAATGAGGAGATACTGTACACCATATGAAAGGTCCATCTCCATTCCTCAATATAACATCATGTTCCCAACAAATGAGGAGGAGATACTGAGATTGCAGGCTTGGCTGGCTTAAATAAGGTTTGGTCTCCACCCAGAGACTGGCCACATTAATCACCTTGCAGGTGGACAGACAGACATGGAGAAGGCCATATGAAAAGTCCATCTCCATTCCTCAATATAGCGTCATGTTCCCAACAAATGAGGAGGAGATACTGTACACCATATAAAAGGTCCATCTCCATTCCTCAATATAACGTCATGTTCCCAACAAATGAGGGGGAGATACTGTACACCATATGAAAGGTCCATCTCCATTCCTCAATATAACGTCATGTTCCCAACAAATGAGGAGGAGATACTGTACACCATATAAAAGGTCCATCTCCATTCCTCAATATAACGTCATGTTCCCAACAAATGAGGGGGAGATACTGTACACCATATGAAAGGTCCATCTCCATTCCTCAATATAACGTCATGTTCCCAACAAATGAGGGGGAGATACTGTACACCATATGAAAGGTCCATCTCCATTCCTCAATATAACGTCATGTTCCCAACAAATGAGGGGGAGATACTGTACACCATATGAAAGGTCCATTTCCATTCCTCAATATAACGTCATGTTCCCAACAAATGAGGGGGAGATACTGTACACCATATGAAAGGTCCATCTCCATTCCTCAATATAACGTCATGTTCCCAACAAATGAGGGGGAGATACTGTACATCATATGAAAGGTCCATCTCTATTCCTCAATATAATGTCATGTTCCCAACAAATGAGGAGGAGATACTGTAGACTAGGGGTCCCCAAGCTGCAGACCAGTACCAGTCGGTGGCCTGTTGATGACGGTCCACGTAGCAGGAGGTGAGTGGTGACTGCAGTCCGGACAGGACTATCACAGAGCACGGTCGCCACTCACCTCCTGCTGTGCGGTCATAACACTTCTCCTGTGTGCCCTCTCCCGGGCCTCTCACCTCACAGACTATATCATGTAATGGGCAGGGAAGGGGGCAGGAGATCTGGAGAGAGAGTGGGAGTCTTTTCATGTTACCAAGCATCCAGATCTGCAGCTCCTCCCACCCCCTGCCCTGCTGATTGGATGACATCATCGGTGGGGCGGGAGACCCGGCAGAGGACACACAGGGCTGATAACTGCCTCTGCCCTGCTGAAGGTAGGACTGTGCAGGGGAGGAAGAGATTTAAAGAGGCAGTGATGGGGGGATCATGACTGCAAGGAGACTGGAATGGGGGCTGTGATTTGGGGCACCGTAATGTAAAGGGGCACAGTGATATAAAGGGACCGCACTGTAAAGGGACATTGAATACAAGATTCCAACAATTCTTCTAACATTTTATTGTAAAATTGTTTCTCAGCAGATGACCATAATGTCCGGAATACGTCTGAGGAATCTTCTGATAAATCACATCCCAGGACTCTAAGATCTCACAGGAGAAATACTTTAATAGATCCGTCTATTCCCGAGGAATCTTCTTCAGGGCAGGAAGGAGATCACACAGAAGAGAGGTCATTCTCATGTTCAGTGTGTGGGAAACTTTATACACAAAAGAGATCACTTCTTAGACACAAGAAATGTCACACTGCTGAGCGTCCCTATTCATGTTCAGAGTGTGGGAAATGTTTCACTCTGGAAAAAGACCTTCATATACATCAAAGAAGTCACACGGGGGAGTGTCCATATTCATGTTCAGAGTGCGGGAAACGTTTCACTTATAAAAGCAATCTTTATAGACACCAGAAGCTTCACACTGGGGAGCGCCCCCATTCATGTTCAGAGTGTGGGAAATGTTTCTTTCGGAAAAATGAGCTAATTCAACATCTTGGAATGCACACGGGTGAATCTCCCTTTCCATGCTTAGTGTGTGGGAAATGTTTCGTTCAGAAAAATGACCTACTTCAACATCTTAGAATGCACACGGGTGAACATCCCTTTCCATGCTCAGAGTGTGGGAAATGTTTCTTTCGGAAAAATCGCCTACTTCAACATCTTAGAATGCACACGGGTGAACGTCCCTTTCCATGTTCAGAGTGTGGGAAATGTTTCTCTGAGAAAAAAATTCTTCTTATACACCAAAGAATTCACACAGGAGAGTTCCCTTATTCATGTTCAGAGTGCGGGAAATGTTTCTCTGACAAAAGAAATCTTATTGCACACCAGACATGTCACACGGGTGAGTTTCCCTATTCATGCTCAGAGTGTGGGAAAGGTTTAGCTAATAAAAGAAATCTTATTAGACACCAGAAACTTCACACGGGGGAGCGTCCCTATTCATGCTCGGAGTGCGGGAAAGGTTTCATTAGAAAAGATAAACTTATTGTACACCAGAGAGATCACACGGGTGAGCGTCCTTATTCGTGTTCGGAGTGTGGGAAATGTTTCAAATGGAAATATTCATTCGATGAACACAAGAAAGTTCACATAGGTTATCGCCCCTATTCATGTTCAGTGTGTGGGAAATCTTTCACTCAGAAAGGAAACTTTGTGCAACACCAGATAATTCACACAGGTGAGCGTCCGTATTCATGCTCAGAGTGCGGGAAATCTTTCACTCAGAAAGGAAGCCTTGTGTATCACCAGAGAAGTCACATGAGATAACGATCTTTCTCATGATAACAGTGGTGTGTTGGGGGAGGGGCGGAATATATTGAATGTTTTTCAGGTTGGGTTTGATAGATCTGAGTCTGCAGGGATTGAATTCTACTAATATGATCCTCTAAACATACAGAGATGACTCGGTCCCGCACTCACACAGACCGCACCATACAACTAAACTGTGCTAATACATGGCCAGATATGACAACACATGGACAACACTTCTTATTGGTTGATATCGGTTTCTGTACATTATTGCTCTTGTTATGTTTTACTGAAGAAGCCGGCTTCTCATTGGTCCAACCAATAATAAATACACTTTATGGTTTATTATCTTCAATTATAAAGGTTTTGATTTAGATTCTATCTTAGTTTTTATTGTTTGTTAACCACATAAAGACCTCCATGTTATTCCCCCTTCCTGTATACGCCATTCTTTGGTTTCCAGCACAGTGATAATTTGACAATTACTCCGTCATACAACTCTGTACCCAAAATAACTTTATACCATTTTTTTGAGACATGTAGAGCTTTATTTTAGTTGTGATTTTTCACCGCTTTTAATATATATATATATATATATATATATATATAAAAATATTGCAAGTAAATAATCTTTCTTCATAAATTTAGGGCAAAAATGATTTTTCTACATTTCTTTCAATAAAATTCAAAGCAAATCAGTGTATATTATCTACTCTGTGTGAAAGTTACAAAGTCTACAATGTATAGTGTATATATTGAAAATGAATCAATCCTGATGTTCTGACTGAATATCTAAATTCTTGAGTCTCTAAAATGCCAGGACAGTACAAATACCCCCAAATGACGCCTTTATGGAAAGTAGACAGTCCAAGGTACTTAGTAAGAGGCAGGGTGAGTTTTTTGTTGTTGTAAATTTTTTCCACACATTTCTGGAAAATAAAGAAATTAAATAAAATCAGATTTTATTTCACAAAGTTGTCACTTTAACAAGTTATTTCTCACACACAACATGCGTATATTTAGAATTACACCAGAAAACACATCTTTCCACACTTTCCAAGCATGGGGATACCACATGTGTGGGACTTTTTGTTCTGTCTGGATGCATAGAGGGGCCCAAAATCCAAGGAGCACCTTCAGGCAAATAGTACATCTGATTTCCCGACTATCTATCACACTTTTTTGAGGCACTAAAGTGTCAGGATAAGAGAAACACCCACAAAATCACCACATTTTGGAGAGTAAACACCTCAAGGTAATTTTTAATAGTCATGATGAGTCTTTTGAGGATTAAATTTTTATGCCACAAGTTTTTAAAAAATATAAAAATACATTTTTTTTTTTTTTTTTTACACAAAGCTGTCAATTAATAAATTATAACACACACAGTATGGTCACACTTAGAATTACTCTCCAAAATGCATTTTACTACTTTCCCCTAGTATGGTGATACCACATATGTGAGACTTTTCGCCTAATCATATAGAGAGGCCCAAAATCCAAGGTGCACATTTAGGCTTTAAAGGAGCATAAATGGCAAATTTAATTTTCTGACTACCTATCACATTTTGGAGGCCCTGGAGTAACAGGTGACCCCGCCTTTTTGTTTATTTATCGTTGGTGGGAACCAGAGCTGTGTCATTTGCCGGAAGGTAAGCATTGCGTGCGCACCTTTTTTCTTTCTCGTACATCACGGGACACAGAGCGACATAGTCATTACTAATGGGTTATATAGATACCGTCAGGTGCTGGCACTGGCAACTTCCAAAACCGGAAGTACCCTCCCCTATATAAGCCCCTCCCATCCGGGAGCACCTCAGTTTTTTGCCAGTGTCTAAGGTGTTGGCCAAGAAGAAACATGTGTTTTTCACTGAGTTTGCGTACAGGTTCTTTTGGGCCTCAGTAAGCTATTCCGGATCCGACCAAAAAAGCTTCATAGCTAAACGGTCGGTACCCGGGCCTTGCAGAGAAGAGCAAGGTTTTGCCTGTAATGCTTCTCTTAGGAGAGCTGGACCCTGGGATCCAGAGCTCTGGTCATACCCACGACCAAGATGTTTTCTGTGCAGGGTGCTATACAGGTCCAGGGGAGTGGAATCCTTGGGAACCCGGTCCCTGAAGGTTTGATTACAATGCCTGCCGTGATAGGTGAAGTTTGGGCTTTTGTGGACCAAACAAAGTCCTGCGGCGGGGAACAGGTAAGTGGGGGCCCCCAGGAACTTGGTTCTATTGGGGGACCCCCAAGCCTAATTTGTCTTTCTGTCTGTTACCTAACGGTATTCCCGCTGATATCTGTGCATGCCTGTAACTACTAAAAAAATGTAATAATTTTAATAGTGGTCAAGAAAAAAAAAAAAAAATTTTTTATATATATATTTAATATATTAGACTGCGGTACCTGTGTTTGTCCACTAGAGGCCGCTGTGGAACGTTTCTTGTCATGTGGACTAGTTTCTTTTCATCAGAGCAAGTCCAGGCAGATGGTGAGTTCTCTTATGGGAAACTGCTTCCTCTGCCATGTTGCAATGCTCGTCCATCCCCCGGCCTGCGGCAAAGAGGGGCCCTGGCTCTTGTCCCTGGTTTCCATTTTTCGAAATTAGCGCCGAAGGCGCACGTGGCCGCGCGCGTGCACGCGCCTCTATATATATAGAGGTGAGCCGGGAAAGGGGGCGGAGCCTGGGGGATGACGCTCTGTGCGCGCCGCAGCGCTTCTGCGCATGTGCGGGCGTCCCAGCATGTTAAAAACCACAAAGTTGTGTTGTGAGCTGGCTATAGAGTGCAGAGACAGAGCTGGCAACATTTAAAAAAGGCATACAGCAAGCGGTTGATGCAGGCATCCCCTAGAAAGGCACATTAGTAGACACCAACTGTTTCTTATAGCAGCATTTATGCTAGACTATTGTCAGTAAGTGGTGTATTTCGGCTGGAATACCTCAGCTTTGGGCTTAGGAATAATGCCGTCTAAAAACTCCGGGACTAGAAATTCCAGGAAGCATAGGGGGTCTCCATCGGGCTCTGAGGATCTTGGGCATGCTTTGGCTGCACCAGTCTCCCCTGAAGAATCAGAGGTTAGTGACCGTAGAGCACCCTCAGGAGTACCTGGTACTGTGGCTGTCCTCAGTTCACCTGCTTCTGTGTATGTAACAGAGGAGGTTTTTTCCTCAGCTCTGGGAGGGCTGGAAGAGAAATTGTCAGCATTGATCGCTGCTTCCCTGTCACAGGAAAAAAACGCCCGATCTCCGTCTCCTCCCTCAGAGTGCCTGTTAACAGAGCAACAGTCCCATACAGGGATCGACCTACCTGAAGGGGATCAGGATGAGGTTGATTCTGTTGTAGAGGAATCAACAGTGGAAGAGCCATTCTCAGCATCACATGCTGAAAGGTTATGGGTTCAGTCCCTGACTAATATGGTCCGATCAGCATTTAAAATGCACCTTGCGGAACCATCATCCACTTCTGTCTCCTCGTTGGGGTCGCTAAAAGCTCCCCAGACTGTTTGTTCCTTTCCACTTCACCCTTTACTGGAAGGGCTCATTTACCAGGATTGGGAGCATCCTGATAAAATATTTACTCCCCCCAAGAGATTTCCGGTGGTCTATCCCATGGAGGATAAGTTCATCAGAAAATGGAGGGTCCCTACAGTGGACACAGCCATCTCTTGTGTGAATAAATCACTGACATGTCCAGTGGATAATGTCCAAATGTTCAAGGACCCAATAGATAAAAAATTGGAGTCCTTATTAAAATCTGCTTTTTCTACAGCAGGCTTGGTGACACAACCAGCAGTGGCAGCTATTGGGTCTGCCAAGCAGTGAAGGATCAGTTGAAGCAGGTCTTAAGGGACTTGCCAGATCAGCAGGCTCTTGCCCTAGCTGATCTACCTAGAGCCTTATGCTTTGCGGTGGACGCTATAAAGGATTCAATCCATCAGGCCTCCCGCCTTATGCTGTCTGTAGTACATATGCGCAGGCTTCTATGGCTCAAAAACTGGTCTGCTGAAGCTCCCTGTAAAAAATTGCTGGTCAGCTTCCCATTTCATGGTGAACGCTTATTTGGGGAAGACCTGGACAAATATATCCAGAGAATTTCCAGCGGTAAAAGTACACTTTTGCCGGTTAAAAATAGAGTTAGAGGTCCCTCTTTTAAGAGGCCTGCTTCTCCAGTCCCTAGGACATCGGCTGTGAAACAGTTCCGACGGCCTCCTCGGTCAAATCCCGGAGGTAAAAATCAGGGACAATTGCAGGGTAACAAGAAGCCCTGGAGCAGGAGAGGTACAAAACCTCCCCCAAAGTCAAATTGGAGTTAAAAAACTCCCCTCCTTCCCGCTTTATAAGGTCAAACGTGCCAAGGGGTCCCCAAAAGAGAGGATCCCTCCTGTTGGCACTAGAACAATTATTGCTCCAAGCAGTAATTATAGAGGTTCCCCTGGAAGAATGGGGGTTCGGGTTTTACTCAAACCTCTTTACAGTCCCGAAGCCAAACGGGGACGTGAGGCCCATATTAAATCTAAAAGGGCTAAACAAATTCCTACATATCAGGACTTTCCGGATGGAGTCGATCCGGTCGGTGGCCACTGCCCTACAAGGGGAGGAATGGTTAGCCTCGATCGACATCAAAGATGCTTATTTGCACGTTCCCATCTTTCCAGCCCACCAAAAATTTCTACGCTTTGCGGTAGAAGGGCGCCATTTTCAGTTCAGAGCCTTACCCTTCGGTCTGGCCACAGCACCACGAGTGTTCACAAAAATTCTGGCCCCATTATTGGCCAATCTAAGAACACGAGGTGTAACGATAATGGCATATCTAGACGACTTGTTGCTGATAGACCACTCAGTGGAAAAACTAGAAGTGGTTGTTCACGAGACAATCAAGTATCTGGAATATCACGGTTGGATTATCAACCGAGACAAGTCAGCCCTAAAACCAGTCAAAAGTCTGGAATACTTGGGGCTAAGGCTGGATTCAGACCAGAGAAAAATTGTCTTGCCTCAAGAAAAGGGGTCGTCTTTGAGAGATTTGATCCACTTAGTGGGTTCAAAAAGACAGCCATCCATACGCCTGTGCATGAGGCTGCTGGGAAAAATGGTGGCATCATTCGAAGCAGTACCCTACGGTCAATTCCATTCAAGGAATTTGCAAAGGGCCATACTGTCAGCCTGGAACAAAAAAGTTCAGGCTCTGGACTTACCAATGTCCTTGTCCCCTTCCGTTCGCAAGAGCCTCCGCTGGTGGTTGGTTCCCCAGAGTCTGGAAAGAGGGAAATCCTTCAGTCCGATTTCCTGGAAGGTGGTCACTACAGATGCCAGCCTTATAGGCTGGGGAGCAGTACTGGAGCAATGGTCTCTCCAGGGCAGATGGTCGGATGCGGAAAAGGCCCTGCCCATCAATCTCTTAGAGATACGAGCAGCCCGGTATGCCCTAGTAGCATGGACATCCAAACTCCAAGGGTCCCCTGTCAGAATTCAATCAGACAATGCCACAGCAGTGGCATATATCAATCGTCAGGGGGGCACCAGGAGTCGTGCAGCCCAAAGGGAAGTAAATTACATCCTGAGATGGGCAGAAAGATATGTCCCAGCCATATCTGCGGTATTCATTCCAGGAGTGGAGAATTGGAAGGCGGACTTTCTAAGTCGCCAACAATTATGCCCAGGGGAATGGTCCCTTCATCCCGAGGTTTTCCGGACAATATGTCAGCGGTGGGGAACACCGGATGTAGATCTGCTAGCATCCAGATTCAACACAAAAGTGGACAGGTTTGTCTCTTGGGCAAGGGATCCCCTAGCTTGCGGCTCGGATGCCCTAGTGTTCCCTTGGGATCAGTTCAAGCTGATATATGCATTCCCACCGCCACAATTGTTACCTCGATTACTCCGCAGAATCAGGGTAGAAAAGAAACCAGTGATTCTGGTGGCTCCAGCGTGGGCCCGAAGAGCATGGTACGCGGAGATTGTAAAAATGTCTGTGGGGAGTCCTTGGACCCTTCCACATCGTCCGGACCTGCTTTCGCAAGGACCGATATACCACCCTTCCTTACCAGCCCTAGGTTTGACGGCCTGGCTATTGAAGCCCACATTCTAAAAAAGAGAGGGCTCTCTAATGCTGTGGTATCTACCATGATCAATGCCAGGAAGCCGGTATCCAGGCAGATCTACTATAGAATCTGGAAGGCGTACATCGCCTGGTGTGAGGCCAAGAAATGGCATCCACGTAAATACGTAATAGGTAAGATTCTGGACTTCCTACAATGGGCTGTAGATAGGAAGCTTGCCTTGAGTACTATCAAGGGTCAGATTTCGGCCTTGTCAATATTTTTTCAAAGGCCCTTGGCTTCGCATTCACTAGTCAAAGCCTTTATACAAGGGGTGATGCGTATTAGTCCTCCGGTTAATATTCCCATATGTCCATGGGATCTAAACTTGGTTCTGTCGGTTCTACAGAAACAACCATTTGAACCATTACAGCATATTTCTTTGGTGCTTCTCACCAGGAAATTGATTTTTCTAGTAGCCATTTGTTCGGCTAAAAGAGTGTCGGAATTAGCAGCTATGTCCTGTAAGGAGCCATATCTGGTTATCCATAAGGATAGAGTAGTGTTACGTCCTCATCCAGCCTTTCTTCCTAAGGTGGTATCGAGGTTTCATTTGAACCAAGATGTGGTTCTTCCTTCTTTTTTCCCCAAACCTACTTCGGTAGAGGAAAAGTTATTGCATTCTTTGGATGTAGTAAGAGCAGTTGAAGCTTATCTAAAAGCCACTGCTCAGATTTGCAGAACGGATACTTTGTTTATTCTGCCGGAAGGCCCCAGAAAGGGTCAGGCAGCATCAAAATCTACTTTAGCCAAGTGGATTCGACAGGTCATAATACAAGCCTATGGCTTGAGAAGGAGACCGCCTCCGTTCAAAGTTAGAGCGCACTCCACGAGAGCAGTTGGAACTTCATGGGCAGTGCATCACCAGGCCTCCCTGGCTCAAATCTGTAAGGCCGCAACATGGTCTTCAGTACACACGTTTACTAGGTTCTACCAGGTGGACGTTAGAAGTCAGGAGGATGTCGCCTTTGGGCGCAGTGTGTTGCAGGCCGCAAAAGATCCTCATGTCTGATAGCGCTCAGCTTATGTATGGTGTATCCCCCCCCTCATTGGGCATTGCTTTAGGACATCCCATTAGTAATGACTATGTCGCTCTGTGTCCCGTGATGTACGAGAAAGAAAATAGGATTTTTATAACAGCTTACCTGTAAAATCCTTTTCTTGGAGTACATCACGGGACACAGAGCTCCCGCCCCTCTTTGGGGACACTTATTGCTTTGCTACAAAACTGAGGTACTCCTGGATGGGAGGGGCTTATATAGGGGAGGGTACTTCCGGTTTTGGAAGTTGCCAGTGCCAGCACCTGACGGTATCTATATAACCCATTAGTAATGACTATGTCGCTCTGTGTCCCGTGATGTACTCCAAGAAAAGGATTTTACAGGTAAGCTGTTATAAAAATCCTATTTTTTTTTTTTTTGGATCGGTGGTCGGCTTTCATAGCGATTGACACTGAATTTACTTAGAGGGGGAGTTTTTATTTTTATAAAAAGGTATAGTCAAAAACTGTTTGTGTTTTTATTTATTTTTGACACTTTTCTGGTGAATAAATAGGGGAACTATGTACTCCGTACTCATTCACATGGAGGGGCTGGGATCTGGGGACTTGACTTACCTTACCCTTGCCTGCAAATCCCCACAACCACTGGGGAAAGGTTGTGGGGAAGAGAGATAAGGAACACTGTTGCTGGCTGTACTGGTCTGGTGACACTGGGATTGGTGTAAGAAACACTGTGGCTGACTCACATTGGTCTGGAGAAATTGGAACTGGTTTGGCTGGTGATCAGGAACACTGTGGCTGGCTTACACTAGACTGACAACATTGGAACTGGTGTGTTGATGATCAAGAACATTGTTACTGACTGACACAAGTCTGGCGACACTGGAACTGGTGTGGAAGTGATCAGGAACACTGTTACTGGCTGCATTCATCTGCTGACTGTGTGTTGGGGTTGAGACAGTCAGGAACACAGTTGCTGGTTGTGCTGATCTGTTGACACTGTACTGGGGTGGCAACAATCTGGAACACTGTGACTGGTTGCACTGGTCTGGTGACTTTGTACTGGGGTGGCTAACAATCAGGGACTCTATTGCTGGTTGCACTGGTATCGTGATAGTGTACTGGAGGGGGTAATGATCAGGGACATTGGTTGGCTGCTCTGATGACACTGTACTGTGCCGACCACTGGGATAATATTGTTTCCTCTCACAGCCAATCGGTATAAGAGGAAACAGAATTGTGGCATCAACATGAAGCCTTTATTCACATTTGTGATGGCTGTGATTTGTCAATTTGCCAATTTCATAGGTCCTGTGTCTAGCTCTGTGATCTGTTATGTCTGATGGACACAGTGATCACAGAGCACGCTGTTGCATGCTCTAGAGCAGGGGTCTCCAAAATACGGCCCTCCAGTTGTTCAGGAACTACAATTCCCATCATGCCTAGTCATGTCTGTGAATGTCAGTTTTACAATGCCTTATGGGACGTGTAGTTCCACAACAGCTGGAGGGCCGTAGTTTGGGGAACTTTACCCAAAACAACGTCATACAATACAGAATTTATATAGCGCCCACAGTTTATGCAGCGCTTTACAACAGATGGTATATTACTGGATTTTAAACAGTGTAGGCACTTATTTTTTATATAGCTGTATGTACAAAAAGGGCCAGTTCCACATTAAGCACAAAAACTAAAGAAAAAAATCAAGAAGCATCTGTCAAAGTTTTTAAAAACACCGACTGCAGTGCGTATTTTCTTTACAAGGTGATCTCACTTATTGTCCATGGATTGCAGAGACAGGAAGTGATAGAAGATACAAACAGGAAGTGATGTCAACACAGACGGGAAATATAATCTACAGACAGGAAGTGATGTCATCTTCAGAGTGGAAAAAGGGCGATATTAATGCAACCGACAGCAGTGGAGTTAATAAGTTATTATTATATATTTACACCCAGTAACCCGCCGCCATGTCCGTCCTCTTCCTCCATAGTCACTGTGACGTCTTTTATCTCCAGAAGATGCTGATATACACTTATGTAGATGTAGCGCACACCCCCCCCCCCCTTCACCTGCCTTTGGCTCCTCGCAGGAAGAGAGGGCACACCGTGCTACATGCCCGTACCCTCCTGTGTGAAGAGGTTGAGCGGTGTTATGAAACAGGTCTCCGCAGCGAGGTTCTCCAGAGAATGGTTCTCATCTCTATGCTCAATAAAGACAAGTCTCTATTTCCCCCAAAAACTTCATGGTCCACACCAGCTGTACCTCCAACGTAGAGTTTATTTCTCCTAAAGCACAGTCTCTGATAGAAAAGGTTGGAGGGAGAACAGGACAGTATAAGGTGTGGGAGAGGTCCAGGCACAAACGGAATACATTTCACTGCTCGGCTTCTCAAGCAGACTCAGCCCATTTTCATAGTCTCCCTAGAGAGGGAACTAGCAGCCAGAATGGCACTCTAACTAGATACACAGTCTCTGCACAAACTTGTGAACTTGGTCTCTGCCACAGACCTGGTGAACTTGGTTTCAAAGCTTGACCTCTTTTAACCACTTCCCTACCCAGCCATAGTCAAATGACGCCCACAGATGGGATCTCCCATCCTGGGTGGACGTCATATGACGTCCTAGCTTTGTAGGGGGATATCTGAATGATGCCTGCAGCTAGAGGCATCATTCAGATATCCTTTTGACGTGCCGGCGATTCTGTGCACCATAAGAACGATCATAGCGGCTTGATCGTTCTTATAGGCGGCGGGAGGGGACATCCCCCCCTCCCGCCGCCATCCTGTGCTTCTCCGGGCTCTCCCGTGCGATCGGGGACCCGGAGAGAATCTTCCGGTGCCGTTGGTGGGTCACGTGACGAGCATAGAGATGACTGGTGACCAGATGGTCACCAGTCATCTCTATGATCGTCGGAGGCCCGATGTGATGACGTCACGCCCGGGTCCTCAAATGTAAACAAAGCCGCCATTGCGGCTAGTAAGTATGAGATCAGTGAAAAAAATTTCACTGATCTCATGCTTTCCAGCCTGGAGGAGAGACCCCCCATCTCTCAATAAAGAGGACCTGTCACACACATTCCTATTACAAGGGATGTTTACATTCCTTGTAATAGGAATAAAAGTGATAAAAAAATTAAAAATTAAAATAATTTAAAAAAAATAAAAAATAAGTAAAAAAAAAAAATGTAAACGCAAATACTAATACTAAATACTTTGAACTATCTACTTCCCGAGTCATTTGGGGTATTTAAACTTTCCTGGTATTTTAAGACCTCAAGAATTTTGATTTCGAATGATCAGGACTGATTAATTTTCAAATACATACATTATATTTTGTAGACTCTACAACTTTCACACATATTAAATAATATACACTGATTTGCTTTTTATTTATTTTTTTATCAAAGAAATGTATACATTTTGGACTAAATTTATGAAAAAAGATTATTTGTGTGCAAAGTTTTATAAGAGAAAGTAATTTTTTTTTATTTCCAATGAAACCTTCAAAGACTTATCGTGTCTCTTAAATACATTGGGGTGTTTACTCTCCAAAATGTGGTCATTCTGTGGGTGTTTCTCATATCCTGGCACTTCAGAGATTCAAGAAATGTGATAGGTAGTCAGGAAATATGATGCAACATTTATGGCCCTTAAAAGCCTGAAGGTGCTCCTTGGATTTTTGGCTTCGCTATGCATTTCAGCAATGAAAAAGTCCCACATGTGTGATATTCCCATAGTCAGAATGAGTAGAAGAATGTGTTTTGGGGTGTAATTCTAAGTATGGCCATGCGGTGTGAGAAATAACTTGTCAACTTTAAAAAAAAAAAATCTTAATTTTCCAAAAAGATTGTGCCAAAAATGTACAACTTTAAAAACATTTATGGCCCTTAAAGCGGAGCTCCGCCGGAAAAAAAAATATTAAAAGCCAGCAGCTACAGCTACAGCAGCTGCTGGCTTTTAATATTTGGACACTTACCTGTCCTGGAGTCCAGCGACGTCCGCAGCAGAGGACGAGCGATCGCTCGTCGCTCTGCTGCCCCCTCCGCCATCCTCGCTGAGGGAACCAGGAAGTGAAGCACTGCAGCTTCATGCCCGGTTCCCTACGGCACATGCGCGAGTCGCGCTGCGCCGTTCTGATTCGTCCTCCTGTGTTCTGGGAGCCGAGTGTCTCCCAGAACACCAAGGGAAGTCTGCGGGAAGTGACGTCACTCCCGCAGATTCCCGGAGAGAGGACTCCCGGATGTGGGTGAAAATACCTGTCTTAGACAGGTATCTTCACCCCCCTCCCCCCTGAAAGGTGTCAATTGTGACACCGGAGGGGGGGAGGAATCCGATTACCAGAAGTGAAAATTTAGGGTGGAGCTCCACTTTAAAAGCCTGAAGGTGCTCCTTAGATTTAGAGCCTCTCTATGTAGTTAGATTCACATATGTGTTATCCTCATACTTGGCAGGCGTAGTAGAATGTATGTTGGGGTGAAATTCTAAATATGCCCAAACTGTATGTTAAAATATTGTAATAATTGACAACTTTGTATTTAAAAAAAAAATACATTTTCATTCCATATTTTCTAAAAACTTGAGGCAGAAAAATAAAATCTTCAATACTCATCATGCCTCCTAAAAAAAAAAATACCTTAAAAAGGTATTTACTTTCCAAAATGTGGCCATATTGTGGGGGTTTTTCCTATCCTGGCACTTCAGAGGCTTTACGAAATGTGATGGTAGTCGGGAAATCGGATGCAACCTTCATGGCCTTAGAAAGCCTGAAGGTGTTTCTTGGATTTTGGACCCCTCACACATGTGGTATTCCCATGCTTGGAAGGAGTAGAAGAATATATTTTGTGGTGCTTTTCGAAGTACACCCATGTTGTGTGCGAGAAATAACTTGTTAGATTGGCAACTTTGTGAAATAAAATCAAATTTTATTAAATTTCTTTATTTTCCAAATAGATTGTTGCAAACATTTACAAAAAAAAAAAAAAAAACTTGGAATCTCTACTTTCCATTTCCAAGGTAATTCGGGGGGAATTTGTACTGTCCTGGCATTTTAGGGCACCAGTACATCAGGATTTATTAATTTTTGAATATATACACTATAGTTTGTAGACTCTTTATTTTTTAGTAAAAACACTGTGTGAGTGCGGGACCGAGTCAGCACTGTATGTTTAGAGGACCATATTACTAGAATTCAATCCCTGCAGACTCAGATCTATCAAACCCAACCTGAAAAACGTTCAATATATTCCACCCCTCCCCCAACACACCACTGTTATCATGAAAAGGGTTGTTGGATCCTGTGAACTCTATGGTGTTGCAAAAGGCTTCCCCTCTGAGTGAAAGTTTTCCCACACTCTAAACATGAATAAGGACGCTCACCCGTGTGAATTCTCTGGTGATCATCAAGGTTCGCTTTGTAAATGAAAGATTTCCCGCACTCTAAACAAGAATGGGGACGCTCACCCGTGTGAATCTTCAGGTGTGTATCGAATGAATATTTTCGTTTGAAACATTTCCCACACTCCAAACATGAATAAGGACGCTCGCCTGTGTGATCTCTCTGGTGTATAAGAAGTTTGCATTTCTCAATGAAACCTTTCCCGCACTCTGAACATGAATAGGGACGCACACCCGTGTGAGTCTTCTGGTGTCTAATAAAACTGGATCTCAGAGTGAAACATTTCCCACACTCTGAACATGAATAGGGGCGCTCACCCGTGTGAATCCTCTGGTGTCCAATTAGACTACTTTTCTCATTGAAACATTTCCCACACACCGAACATGAATAAGGAGATTCACATCCGTGACTTCTTTGGTGCATAAGAAGATTTCTTTTCTCAGGGAAACATTTCCCGCACACTGAACATGAATAAGGAGCCTCACCTGTGTGACTTCTTTGGTGTATAAGAAGATATCTTTTCTCAGTGTAACATTTCCCACACTCTGAACATGGAAAGGAACGTTCACCCCTGTGAATCTTCTGGTGTCTAGTAACATATCTTTTCTCAGGGAAACATTTCCCGCACTCTGAACAAGAATAGGGACGCTCGCCTGTGTGAATTCTATGATGTTCAAGAAGGCTAGCTTTCTGAGAGAAACATTTCCCGCATTCTGAACATAAATAGGGACGCTCACCCTTGTGAAGCTTCTGATGTCTGATGAGATACATTTGCTCACTGAAACATTTCCCGCACTCTGAACACAGATAGGAACGCTCACGCATGTGACTTTTCTGATGTTTAATAAGGCTTCCTTTCTCTGCGAAACATTTCCCGCACTCTGAACACGAAAAGGGTCGCTCACCTGTATGAATTTTCTGATGTTTAAGAAGGCTTTGTTTTCTAGTGAAACCCTTCCCGCACTCTGAACATGAATAGGAACTCTCAGCAGTGTGACATTTCTTGTGTCTAAGAAGTTTGCTCTTTTGTGTGAAAAGTTTCCCACACTCTGAACATGACAATGACCTCTCTTCTGTGTGATCTCCTTCCTGCCCTGAAGAAGATTCCTCGGGAATAGACGGATCTATTAAAGTATTTCTCCTGTGAGATCTTAGAGTCCTGGTATGTGATTTATCAGAAGATTCCTCAGACGTATTCCGGACATTATGGTCATCTGCTGAGAAACAATTTTACAATAAAAGTTAGAAGAATTGTTGGAATCTTGTATTCAGGAGTCATATATGTTGGTCGAGTTCTAAATCTTTGAGCTCCGGAATACAAGTGGGAGCAATCAGAACAGAAATATAAATTCAATGTAGATAAACAATTCACCCAAATCACACTGTGCAACTTTGTGCATTGAGGACATTGTTATTGAGGAACAGAGAGGGACCTTCCGCCACCTCATTTCTTGGGAACATAATGAATAATGGAGATGGACCTTTCATATGGTGTACAGTATCTCCTCCTCATTTGTTGGGAACATGACATTATATTGAGGAATGGAGATGGACCTTTCATATGGTGTACAGTATCTCCCCCTCATTTGTTGGGAACATGATGTTATATTGAGGAATGGAGATGGACCTTTCATATGGTGTACAGTATCTCCTCCTCATTTGTGGGGAACATGACGTTATATTGAGGAATGGAGATGGACCTTTCATATGGTGTACAGTATCTCCTCCTCATTTGTTGGGAACATGACATTATATTGAGGAATGGAGATGGACCTTTCATATGGTGTACAGTATCTCCCCCTCATTTGTTGGGAACATGACGTTATATTGAGGAATGGAGATGGACCTTTCATATGGTGTACAGTATCTCCTCCTTATTTGTTGGGAACGTGACGTTATATTGAGGAATGGAGATGGACCTTTCATATGGTGTACAGTATCTCCTCCTCATTTGTTGGGAACATGACGTTATATTGAGGAATGGAGATGGACCTTTCATATGGTGTACAGTATCTCCCCCTCATTTGTTGGGAACATGACGTTATATTGAGGAATGGAGATGGACCTTTCATATGGTGTACAGTATCTCCTCCTCATTTGTTGGGAACATGACGTTATATTGAGGAATGGAGATGGACCTTTCATATGGTGTACAGGATCTCCTCCTTATTTGTTGGGAACGTGACGTTATATTGAGGAATGGAGATGGACCTTTCATATGGTGTACAGTAAATCCTCCTCATTTGTTGGGAACATGACATTATATTGAGGAATGGAGATGGACCTTTCATATGGTGTACAGTATCTCCTCCTCATTTGTTGGGAACATGACATTATATTGAGGAATGGAGATGGACCTTTCATATGGTGTACAGTATCTCCTCCTCATTTGTTGGGAACATGACGTTATATTGAGGAATGGAGATGGACCTTTCATATGGTGTACAGTATCTCCTCCTCATTTGTTGAGAACATGACATTATATTGAGGAATGGAGATGGACCTTTCATATGATGTACAGTATCTCCTCCTCATTTGTTGAGAACATGACATTATATTGAGGAATGGAGATGGACCTTTCATATGGTGTACAGGATCTCCTCCTCATTTGTTGGGAACATGACGTTATATTGAGGAATGGAGATGGACCTTTCATATGGTGTACAGTAAATCCTCCTCATTTGTTGGGAACATGACATTATATTGAGGAATGGAGATGGACCTTTCATATGGTGTACAGTATCTCCTCCTCATTTGTTGGGAACATGACATTATATTGAGGAATGGAGATGGACCTTTCATATGGTGTACAGTATCTCCTCCTCATTTGTTGGGAACATGACGTTATATTGAGGAATGGAGATGGACCTTTCATATGGTGTACAGTATCTCCTCCTCATTTGTTGAGAACATGACATTATATTGAGGAATGGAGATGGACCTTTCATATGATGTACAGTATCTCCTCCTCATTTGTTGAGAACATGACGTTATATTGAGGAATGGAGATGGACCTTTCATATGGTGTACAGGATCTCCTCCTCATTTGTTGGGAACATGACGTTATATTGAGGAATGGAGATGGACCTTTCATATGGTGTACAGTATCTCCTCCTCATTTGTTGAGAACATGACATTATATTGAGGAATGGAGATGGACCTTTCATATGATGTACAGTATCTCCTCCTCATTTGTTGAGAACATGACATTATATTGAGGAATGGAGATGGACCTTTCATATGATGTACAGTATCTCCTCCTCATTTGTTGAGAACATGACGTTATATTGAGGAATGGAGATGGACCTTTCATATGATGTACAGTATCTCCTCCTCATTTGTTGGGAACATGACATTATATTGAGGAATGGAGATGGACCTTTCATATGGTGTACAGTATCTCCTCCTCATTTGTTGGGAACATGACATTATATTGAGGAATGGAGATGGACCTTTTATATGGTGTACAGTATCTCCTCCTCATTTGTTGAGAACATGACGTTATATTGAGGAATGGAGATGGACCTTTCATATGATGTACAGTATCTCCTCCTTATTTGTTGGGAACATGACATTATATTGAGGAATGGAGATGGACCTTTCATATGGTGTACAGTATCTCCCCCTCATTTGTTGGGAACATGACGTTATATTGAGGAATGGAGATGGACCTTTCATATGGTGTACAGTATCTCCTCCTCATTTGTTGGGAACATGACGTTATAATGAGGAATGGAGATGGACCTTTCATATGGTGTACAGTATCTCCTCCTCATTTGTTGGGAACATGACGTTATATTGAGGAATGGAGATGGACCTTTCATATGGTGTACAGTATCTCCTCCTCATTTGTTGGGAACATGACGTTATATTGAGGAGTGGAGAAGGACCTTTCATATGGTGTACAGTATCTCCTCCTTATTTGTTGGGAACGTGACGTTATATTGAGGAATGGAGATGGACCTTTCATATGGTGTACAGTATCTCCTCCTCATTTGTTGGGAACATGACATTATATTGAGGAATGGAGATGGACCTTTCATATGGTGTACAGTATCTCCTCCTCATTTGTTGGGAACATGACATTATATTGAGGAATGGAGATGGACCTTTCATATGGTGTACAGTATCTCCTCCTCATTTGTTGGGAACATGACGTTATATTGAGGAATGGAGATGGACCTTTCATATGGTGTACAGGATCTCCTCCTCATTTGTTGGGAACATGACGTTATATTGAGGAATGGAGATGGACCTTTCATATGGTGTACAGTATCTCCTCCTCATTTGTTGGGAACATGACATTATATTGAGGAATGGAGATGGACCTTTCATATGGTGTACAGGATCTCCTCCTCATTTGTTGGGAACATGACGTTATATTGAGGAATGGAGATGGACCTTTCATATGGTGTACAGTATCTCCTCCTCATTTGTTGAGAACATGACATTATATTGAGGAATGGAGATGGACCTTTCATATGATGTACAGTATCTCCTCCTCATTTGTTGAGAACATGACATTATATTGAGGAATGGAGATGGACCTTTCATATGATGTACAGTATCTCCTCCTCATTTGTTGAGAACATGACGTTATATTGAGGAATGGAGATGGACCTTTCATATGATGTACAGTATCTCCTCCTCATTTGTTGGGAACATGACATTATATTGAGGAATGGAGATGGACCTTTCATATGGTGTACAGTATCTCCTCCTCATTTGTTGGGAACATGACATTATATTGAGGAATGGAGATGGACCTTTTATATGGTGTACAGTATCTCCTCCTCATTTGTTGGGAACATGACATTATATTGAGGAATGGAGATGGACCTTTCATATGGTGTACAGTATCTCCTCCTCATTTGTTGGGAACATGACATTATATTGAGGAATGGAGATGGACCTTTTATATGGTGTACAGTATCTCCTCCTCATTTGTTGGGAACATGACGTTATATTGAGGAATGGAGATGGACCTTTCATATGGTGTACAGTATCTCCTCCTCATTTGTTGGGAACATGACGTTATATTGAGGAATGGAGATGACCTTTCATATGGTGTACAGGATCTCCTCCTCATTTGTTGGGAACATGACGTTATATTGAGGAATGGAGATGGACCTTTCATATGATGTACAGTATCTCCTCCTTATTTGTTGGGAACATGACGTTATATTGAGGAATGGAGATGGACCTTTCATATGGTGTACAGTATCTCCCCCTCATTTGTTGGGAACATGACATTATATTGAGGAATGGAGATGGACCTTTCATATGGTGTACAGTATCTCCCCCTCATTTGTTGGGAACATGACGTTATATTGAGGAATGGAGATGGACCTTTCATATGGTGTACAGTATCTCCTCCTCATTTGTTGGGAACATGACGTTATATTGAGGAATGGAGATGGACCTTTCATATGGTGTACAGTATCTCCTCCTCATTTGTTGGGAACATGACGTTATAATGAGGAATGGAGATGGACCTTTCATATGGTGTACAGTATCTCCACCTCATTTGTTGGGAACATGACATTATATTGAGGAATGGAGATGGACCTTTCATATGGTGTACAGTATCTCCTCCTCATTTGTTGGGAACATGACGTTATATTGAGGAATGGAGATGGACCTTTCATATGGTGTACAGTATCTCCTCCTCATTTGTTGGGAACGTGACGTTATATTGAGGAATGGAGATGGACCTTTCATATGGTGTACAGGATCTCCTCCTCATTTGTTGGGAACATGACGTTATATTGAGGAATGGAGATGGACCTTTCATATGGTGTACAGTATCTCCTCCTCATTTGTTGGGAACATGACGTTATATTGAGGAATGGAGATGGACCTTTCATATGGTGTACAGTATCTCCTCCTCATTTGTTGGGAACATGACGTTATATTGAGGAATGGAGATGGACCTTTCATATGGTGTACAGTATCTCCTCCTCATTTGTTGGGAACATGACGTTATATTGAGGAGTGGAGATGGACCTTTCATATGGTGTACAGTATCTCCTCCTCATTTGTTGGGAACGTGACGTTATATTGAGGAATGGAGATGGACCTTTCATATGGTGTACAGTATCTCCTCCTCATTTGTTGGGAACATGACATTATATTGAGGAATGGAGATGGACCTTTCATATGGTGTACAGTATCTCCTCCTCATTTGTTGGGAATATGACGTTATATTGAGGAATGGAGATGGACCTTTCATATGGTGTACAGGATCTCCTCCTCATTTGTTGGGAACATGACGTTATATTGAGGAATGGAGATGGACCTTTCATATGGTGTACAGTATCTCCTCCTCATTTGTTGAGAACATGACATTATATTGAGGAATGGAGATGGACCTTTCATATGATGTACAGTATCTCCTCCTCATTTGTTGAGAACATGACATTATATTGAGGAATGGAGATGGACCTTTCATATGATGTACAGTATCTCCTCCTCATTTGTTGAGAACATGACGTTATATTGAGGAATGGAGATGGACCTTTCATATGATGTACAGTATCTCCTCCTCATTTGTTGGGAACATGACATTATATTGAGGAATGGAGATGGACCTTTCATATGGTGTACAGTATCTCCTCCTCATTTGTTGGGAACATGACATTATATTGAGGAATGGAGATGGACCTTTTATATGGTGTACAGTATCTCCTCCTCATTTGTTGGGAACATGACGTTATATTGAGGAATGGAGATGGACCTTTCATATGGTGTACAGTATCTCCTCCTCATTTGTTGGGAACATGACGTTATATTGAGGAATGGAGATGGACCTTTCATATGATGTACAGTATCTCCTCCTCATTTGTTGAGAACATGACGTTATATTGAGGAATGGAGATGGACCTTTCATATGATGTACAGTATCTCCTCCTCATTTGTTGGGAACATGACATTATATTGAGGAATGGAGATGGACCTTTCATATGGTGTACAGTATCTCCTCCTCATTTGTTGGGAACATGACATTATATTGAGGAATGGAGATGGACCTTTTATATGGTGTACAGTATCTCCTCCTCATTTGTTGGGAACATGACGTTATATTGAGGAATGGAGATGGACCTTTCATATGGTGTACAGTATCTCCTCCTCATTTGTTGGGAACATGACGTTATATTGAGGAATGGAGATGACCTTTCATATGGTGTACAGGATCTCCTCCTCATTTGTTGGGAACATGACGTTATATTGAGGAATGGAGATGGACCTTTCATATGATGTACAGTATCTCCTCCTCATTTGTTGGGAACATGACGTTATATTGAGGAATGGAGATGGACCTTTCATATGGTGTACAGTATCTTCCCCTCATTTGTTGGGAACATGACATTATATTGAGGAATGGAGATGGACCTTTCATATGGTGTACAGTATCTCCTCCTCATTTGTTGGGAACATGACGTTATATTGAGGAATGGAGATGGACCTTTCATATGGTGTACAGTATCTCCCCCTCATTTGTTGGGAACATGACATTATATTGAGGAATGGAGATGGACCTTTCATATGGTGTACAGTATCTCCTCCTCATTTGTTGGGAACATGACATTATATTGAGGAATGGAGATGGACCTTTCATATGGTGTACAGTATCTCCTCCTCATTTGTTGGGAACATGACGTTATATTGAGGAATGGTGATGGACCTTTCATATGGTGTACAGTATCTCCTCCTCATTTGTTGGGAACATGACGTTATATTGAGGAATGGAGATGGACCTTTCATATGGTGTACAGCATCTAAAATCTACAATGTTTGTTCAAACTACGTAGCTTATACTCAGACACAAACTGAAACAGGGAAATACTTTCTGCATTTAAAGTCTATCCGGATAAACCCTCTGTGCATTCTCTTATTTGTAATAATCTCCTCTTACCCGGTGATGTGAGGGGCAGCTGATTCTCCATCATGACGTCCTTGTAGAGATCCTTGTGTCCTTCTAAATACTCCCACTCCTCCATGGAGAAATAGACAGTGACATCCTGACACCTTATAGGAACCTGACACACACAATGATACAGTCACCATCCAGACACATCCCTTGTCTGTTACTGGATAATGTCCCAGAATTCCCGGCACCGCTCACCTCTCCTGTCAGCAGCTCCATCATCTTCTTGGTGACTTCTAGAATCTTCTTCTTGTCACATGAAGGAGTCAGAGATGCAGATGAAGGGACAGTGATGTGTCCCGGAGTTCCTCTCCATCCTTCTGACACACAGTGATGTCTACTTGAGGTCAAATACTCACCAGATGTTTTCTTCACTACTGTGTAACCCTATTGGGGGACATCATGATAATTGTGAATGATTGCTAAATTAGTTCAGTGACATTCCCAGAATCTCCCCCGTATCAGATCACATCATCTTCACCCTATATATTCAGCTCTATTTCACCGAATAGTAAGATAATTGTATAATATTCCCAGAATCCTCCTCACCACTCCGGTCGGGTCTGTGTTTTATTAATAGAGATAAGAGTGATGTCATGTGACCTCCCAGAATCCTCCTCACCTCTCCAGTCAGGTCTGTGTTTTATTAATAGATAAGAGTGATGTCATGTGACCTCCCAGAATCCTCCTCACCTCTCCGGTCAGGTCTGTGTTTTATGTTTTATTAATAGATAAGAGTGATGTCATGTGACCTCCCAGAATCCTCCTCACCTCTCCGGTCAACAGGTAGATGATCTCCAGGGTAAGGTCCAATATCCTCTCCATCATGTGACTTTGGTCTGTCTTCATAATTGATGAAGTCATGTGATCTATATATGAAACTCCTCCCTGTAGATGGATAAGAAGCTGAGAATTATCTGTATTGTACCGGGACAGAACTCGGGGCCCACCTGCCTGACCCACGCGCCCGCCATAGAAATAAAAAGGGGGGGGGTCGTCTGTGTTTCCTGTTTTATTTTTACAATGTAGCCCTCAATAACTGCTGTGAATCACTTGCCAGCAATTCTAAAATTCTGACCCTTGTAAATTTCATTGCTGAAAAAAAAATATATTATTTTATTGACACCCCCTTGCATATTAGCACAGGAAATTGGCATTTTTAATTTGACTGATTCAACTACAATTAGCTTCAATAGGCTTCTGGTTGAGCATCCGAACTTCTTTGAATTTCTGCCGAACCAAACCTCTGTAATGTCCTCTTGCTTCCGGATCCTGTGCAGAGCGGCTGCCCTGCTGCATTCTGACCTCAGGAGATCGGTCCCCTCGGCACCGGTGTTATTCAGAGAATGTTTTGCATTTTCCGAATGAGTGCAAAGCGTTCTCTGATTGGACGAGCATTCTCTGGATGGCACCCATGCCGAGAGGTCGGCCTCCTGTGTTCAGGATGCAGCACAGCAGCTGCTCATGGGACATGGATGTTATTGGAGATCACTGGAGTTGTGGAGTCCATTTCAGTGACTTCCAGCTTCTGGGGGCATCAGCCAGGTATGGAATAATAGGATTTTTTACTCACCGTAAAATCCTTTTCTCCGAGTCCGTGGAGCGACACAGCTTCTCTATTGACAAAGTGGGTATTATCCGTTAATTAGGAGTGACTAGGCAGAAAACTTGTAAAAAGTGTTGCATCACACCTTCTACAGTACCGCCCAGGGGGCGGACCCTCTGGGTATATCCCCTCAGTCTGCATCTCGCAGATCAGTTCGTCAAAAAGCAGTACAAACTTAAAAGGAGGGGTGGGTGCTGTGTCGGTCCTTGGACTCAGAGAAAAGGATTTTACGGTGAGTAAAAAATCCTATTTACTCTTTCGTCCATGGACCGACACAGCTTCTCTATTGACAAAGTGGGACGTCCCAAAGCAGTGTCAGAGAAAAAACGAGGGGTGGTAACAACATAAAAATAAACTTCACCCCAAACACAAAACAGCACTCCTCCAACGGAGGAGCTGCTACTCTAAACAGCCGCTTGTAAAACCTTGCGGCCGAAAGAGGCATCCGAAGATGCACCTACATCAACTTTGTAGAATTTTGTGAAAGTGTGAGCGGATGACCAAGTCGCCGCTTTACATAATTGGGAAACAGACGCTTGATGTCGGAAAGCCCAAGAGGCACCTATTGCCCTGGTCGAATGCGCCGTGACAGGAAAGGGGGGCGCCTGACCCTTTAAGGCGTAAGCCTGGATTACTATCTGTCGGATCCACCTAAAGATGGTGGCCGACGAGACTGCTTGGCCCTTCTTGGGACCAGCCACCGAAACAAACAGTGAGTCTGACTTCCGGAACAGGGAAGTAGAAGATAGGTATACTCTCAAAGCTCGGACAACGTCCAAGGAATGCAACGCCGACTCCTTAGGATTCGACGGATGAGGACACAAGGATGGAAGTACAATGTCTTCGTTAAGATGAAAAGCCGAAACGACTTTCGGAAGAAAGGAAGGCTGCGGCCACAGCACCACCTTATCCTTGTGAAAAATCAAATAGGGAGCCTTGCAGGACAAGGCTGCCAGCTCAGAGACTCGTCTAACTGATGTAACAGCCACCAAAAAGACCACCTTCTGAGAAAGTGTCAACAGGGGAATAACTCTAATATTCTCAAACGGTGCCTTCTGAAGCACCGAGAGGACCAGGTTCAAGTCCCACGGAGGTATTAGGGGACGGACCGGAGGGGCCACATGTCGAACCCCCTGCACAAATGTACTCACGAGAGAGTGAGCCGCCAGGGGTCGCTGAAAAAAGACAGCCAGGGCAGATATCTGTCCCTTAATCGTACTTAAGGCAAGCCTTTGGTCCACCCCATGCTGTAAAAACAGCAGGATTCTGGAAACCAAATAAGTACGCGGATGCCATTTCATTTCCTCACACATGGAGAGGTAGGCCTTCCAAGTGCGGTGATAAACCTTCCTAGAGGACGGTTTCCGAGCACTTCTCCTAGTAGAGATTACTGAATCTGACAGGCCCCGGTCTCTCAGTACCTGGTTCTAAACAGCCATGCCGTTAAAGCCAGTGACCGTAAAGCAGGATGGAGTATGGGACCTTGCGATAGCAGGTACTTCCGTAGTGGTAGACGCCAGGGGACGTCTGCTACCAGACGTACTAGATCGGTGTACCAAGGACGCTGAGGCCAATCTGGAGCGATTAGGATCATTGGAACTCCCTCTGACTCCACTCTGCGGAGCTGAAGAGGAAGAAGCCTTAAGGGAGGGAAGGCATAAATTAGCCGATACTGACCCCACAATGCCACCAACGCGTCCGTTGCGTCTGCCCATGGGTCTCTTGACTGGGCCACAAACCTCAATACCTTCCGATTGAGTCGGGAAGCCAGAAGATCTACATCTGGTGTGCCCCATCTTTGGCAGAGGAGTTGGAACACCTCCGGGTGTAAGGACCATTCTCCCTGGTCCAGCATCTGGCGGCTCAGGTAGTCCGCCTGCCAGTTTTCCACACCCGGAATGTACACGGCCGACAGTGCCGGTACGCTCTTCTCTGCCCACTTCAGGATGCAAGCGACCTCCGATGCTGCAGCTGAGCTTCTTGTTCCTCCTTGATGATTGACATATGCCACTGCTGTGGCGTTGTCTGACTGGATCCTGACTGGACGCCCTTGCAGCCTCAGACCATTTGAAGAGGCACAGCCTGATCGCCCAGATTTCCAGGACATTGATCGGCAGGAGGGCTTCCTCTGGGGTCCAGCGACCTTGTGCCGACTGAACACCCCAGTAAACCGGAAGAAATGACTTCCCGGCCATTAGAGCCGGTGCTGTCAGCCACCATACCAGGGATCTCCTGACTAGGTGGCTCACTCGGATTTGATAATCCAGAGATGATGGACATCTGTTCCATCTGGACAGAACTTCCTTCTGTAACACTCGAGTGTGGTATTGAGCATATGGGACCGCCTCGAAGGAGGCTACCATGAGGCCTAACACTCACATGCAAAAACGGAGTGACGACCAATTCCTGGAAGTCAGCTGCCGTACTGCAGCCCGGAGGGTCTGCAACTTCTCCACAGGAAGGAATACCTTTGCCTCTGAGGAATCCAGAATCAACCCCAGGTACACTAGGCGTTGAGTGGGCACCAATACTGACTTTTGCGTGTTTAGTATCCAACCACAGTCTCGAAGAGTCTGACAGGTAATGGACACGCTTACCTCTAATTCTGAGCTTGAAGGGGCCTTCAGGAGAAGGTCGTCCAAGTAGCCTGTGATAGCGATACCCCGCTGTCTTAGAAGTGCCAGAATCGGAGCGAGCACCTTGGTGAACGTCCTGGGTGCTGAGGCAAGGCCAAACGGGAGGGCCACAAACTAGTAGTGGCTCTTCCCAATAGCAAATCGCAGAAACCTCTGGTGTCTGGAGTATATGGGGCCATGCAGGTATGCGTCCTTGATGTCCAAGGAGGCCAGAAAGTCCCCCGGATGGAGAGCCGTGACTACAGATCGAACCGACTCCATACGAAATCTTTGTACCTTCACAAAGCAATTGAGGGCTCTGAGATCCAAGATTGGACGAACCCCCTCCTTCTTCGGCACAATGAACAGATTTGAGTAAAAACCCTGACCCCGTTCCTGTTCTGGAACTGGAATAACTACCCCGCGTTCCAGTAGACCCTGGACCGCCCCATACAGGGCCTCCCGACGGGTCGGTAGTAGCTGGAGATTGGAGGTGACGAATCTGTCCGGTGGACAAGATAGAAATTCTATCTTGTAGCCTGAGGAGATTACTTCGCAAACCCACCTGTCGGAGACTAGAGCTGTCCACTGAGTCGCAAATTTGCGAAGACGTCCCCCCACCCGAAAGCTGGGTGGGGGCGGACCTTCATGCGGACGCAGATTTGTCCGCAGGCTTGTTGGGTCTGCGGGACCAAGGACGCTTTTGTCCTTGGGCAGGCGCCTTGTTGGCCAGGGGGCTTTTCCCTGTCACCCTAGGGGGACGAAAAAAACGCTTGCGTGCAGTAAAGGAGGGCCCTTGCCCTTGGCGTGGCCCTTTACCCTTGCTAGTTTGGGGAAGCAAAGTGCTTTTACCTCCTGTGGCATCCTTGATGATGTCATCCAGAGAAGCCCCAAAAAGTCTGTCGCCCTTAAAAGGCAGATCCAACAGGGCTTTCTTGGAAGTCTGGTCTGCAGACCAGCCCTTTAGCCAGATCAGGCGGCGTATTGCTACTGCATAAACCAAAGCTTTTGACAGCAGGGGAATAGTATCCATGTCTGACTCGCAGACAAACTTAAGGCCCTGGACCAACTGGTCGGCCAAAGTTATCTCATTAGGAGAAGCATCTCGCTCCTTTAACCCCAGGAGTAGCAATTTTGCCCATTCAGTAAGTGTCTGACACACTAGGGCCCCCGCCAATGCCGGGCGTACTGCCGAGCCTACCACTGAGTATAGGTAGCGAGCGAGTGCTTCAGCCTTCTTATCCACAGGGTCCTTGAAAACAGGAGCCCCTTCTACTGGAATAGTGGTGGCTCTATTAAGTCTGGATACGGGAGGGTCCACTATAGGGGGAAAGGTCGATTTCTTCAGAAAACTCTCCTCAACGGGGTACCGTACCGCAAACCTCTTTGGGGCTGTAAAGACCCTTAGTGGGTTCTCCCATTCCTTGTATAAGAGTTTGTCAAAATAAGACACACAAGGGAACACCTTAGCAGTGCGGGCAGGTTTACGAAACCAAAAGGGGACTGGAGTCTCTGCTGCTTCTGCAGTATTTTCCAACTTTAGCGTATCCCGCACTGCAGTAATAAGGTCAGATACCAAAGCCGTCTCGCGTACTGACCTGGACTTGGAGTCACCCTCACTGTCCGATCGGTCACGGTCTGCAGTCTCTGATGCGTCAGAATCTGGGCCATGAGCCGTAGCTGGACCTGGTTCTGCATCAGAATTATCCTCAGAAGATTGCAGGGGACGGAGGCGTTTACTACCCCCTGTATTCCCGTGTGCTGCTTCCACCCTGGCAGCAAACGCCTCTAGGATTGCCGTCATAGCGTTCATAGACACCTCAGGGGCACCAGCTGCTAAATCTGGTGTTTCAGGGGAGAAGACATCTGGCTCAGATGCCATGCTGACTACACGCTGACACCCACAGGGCTCCAGGCAAGATATCAATAGGCCACCCTCCTGCGCTGCAGAGATGCTGGGTTACCCAGAGGACTCACCACCCTGGACCGGTACTGCTATGCTGCCGTGTGCTGCGCCTGTGATGCTGTCCCCCTGCTGCTGTGTCAGTCTGCTTCTTTTATCAGCACTTCCTGTGTGAATTTTCGCGCCAGTGTAATGCACCCTAGAGCCCGGAGACTCTCGCAAAATGGCCGCCAAAACGTCTGTATGGAAGATAATGTGGGCTCTAAGAAAATGGCCGCTGAACCGAAGATAGAGGCCAAAGCAGCTGTAGACCACAAAAATATGGCCGCCGAACGGCAATATATACATACAGCGTGGATCCATTACAAAACATGGCCGCCGATCAGTCAATAGAGGCCAGTGGGTGTGGAACTACAAGAAAATGGCGCCGAAACCACAGGAAGATGGCCGCCGGGCAGTCACTAGAGGCCGAACCCGGCACGGACCACCCCAAAATGGCCGCCGACAGGATTGAGGAGGAAGCACACACAGGTAAGCAGAAATGACATTTCTTTTAAATGTTAGTTACAGCCAGCCCGCTCCAGTGGAACCCCTTAGGTGACCCCCAGCACCCTTTAGCTAGAAGCCCAGGGAGGAGGGAAAGGCAGGGAGAGAGGAAAGAAAGGGGCCACAACCACTTACTTGGTCTCTCCAGGAATGTCCAGCCAAATCACCCAGCCGAGGCAGGGGAGTTTACTTACCTATCCTGCATGTATTATGCTGGAAGACATTCCAAAAGATCATCGTCCGCGCACGGAAGGTGACTGTTGGCCAGGCATGCTGTGATTGGACCCAAGGGGACGATCATATGTATGCCCTGGAGCGCGACGCTCACCGGACAGGCTGCTGCGACTCGGCCGTAAGGTCAGCCGAAGCTGAGCGGTCCAATGCAAGCCCTGGAGCGTAAGCTCACCGGCCAGGCTGCTGCGACTCGGCCGTAAGGTCAGCCGAAGTTGAGCGGTCCGATGAAGGCCCTGGAGCGTAGGCCCTGGAGCGTAGGCTCACCGGCCACCCGTGGAGCGACGGGCATGTCGTGGAAAACCCAGCGCATAGCTAGGGTCGGCACACGCTCGATGGCCGAAACTGGGGAGACTACAAGGATCGAGAATCCAGCCTGTCACCCAGTCGGCAATTGATCGAAGATCGCAGGAAACAAAAAAATAAAAATTTAGCAAAAAAATATATTTTTCCCCCGGACCTATGGACCCGAAGGGAGCCATGTCCTACTCCTTGCTAGACAGAAAAAAACTGATCTGCGAGATGCAGACTGAGGGGATATACCCAGAGGGTCCGCCCCCTGGGCGGTACTGTAGGTGTGATGCAACACTTTTTACAAGTTTTCTGCCTAGTCACTCCTAATTAATGGAAAATACCCACTTTGTCAATAGAGAAGCTGTGTCGGTCCATGGACGAAAGAGAAATATATAGTTATATTGGTCCAAGTTGGACCAAAAAAACACTCACCGTGAATATAAAAAAAATAGAAGGCAGGAAGGGGTGCAAAAAAGCCTCACAGTGTTGCGATTCCTTTAATTAGCCAACAATAAAAACACACTCAGTGGTATTACACTCACAAGCTTAGCCGGTGGAAGGATGTATAAAAGAATAATGTCCTCTAGTACCCCGCACCAAGATGAGGAGAGTGCTGCCTCTAATGGGTTTATATAACAGACTGATAATAATCATTATCTATAGCAGTGTCTAAGTGGTCAAAAAATGTACCCTTATGGATCCCGAAAGCGCTGTTGTTATTTAGTCTGGATGGACAGTTGGATAAATGGTTCTATATTTAGGATGTATCTGGTCTATAAACCAGAGGCTCTGGATGTACAGTTGGATAAATGGCTCTATATTTAGGATGTATCCGGTCTATAAACCAGAGGCTCTGGATGGACAGTTGGATAAATGGTTCTATATTTAGAATGTATCGGGTCTATAAACCAGAGGCTCTGGATGGACAGTTGGATAAATAGTTCTATATTTAGGATGTATCTGGTCTATAAACCAGAGGCTCTGGATGGACAGTTGGATAAATGGTTCTATATTTAGGATGTATCTGGTCTATAATCCAGAGGCTCTGGATGGACAGTTGGATAAATGGTTCTATATTTAGGATGTATCCGGTCTATAAACCAGAGGCTCTGGATGGACAGTTGGATAAATGGTTCTATATTTAGGATGTATCTGGTCTATAAACCAGAGGCTCTGGATGGACAGTTGGATAAATGGTTCTATATTTAGGATGTATCTGGTCTATAAACCAGAGGCTCTGGATGGACAGTTGGATAAAAGGCTCTATATTTAGGATGTATCTGGTCTATAAACCAGAGGCTCTGGATGGACAGTTGGATAAAAGGCTCTATATTTAGGATGTATCTGGTCTATAAACCAGAGGCTCTGGATGTACAGTTGGATAAATGGCTCTATATTTAGGATGTATCCGGTCTATAAACCAGAGGCTCTGGATGGACAGTTGGATAAATGGTTCTATATTTAGAATGTATCGGGTCTATAAACCAGAGGCTCTGGATGGACAGTTGGATAAATAGTTCTATATTTAGGATGTATCTGGTCTATAAACCAGAGGCTCTGGATGGACAGTTGGATAAATGGTTCTATATTTAGGATGTATCCGGTCTATAAACCAGAGGCTCTGGATGGACAGTTGGATAAATGGTTCTATATTTAGGATGTATCTGGTCTATAAACCAGAGGCTCTGGATGGACAGTTGGATAAATGGTTCTATATTTAGGATGTATCTGGTCTATAAACCAGAGGCTCTGGATGGACAGTTGGATAAAAGGCTCTATATTTAGGATGTATCCAGTCAGGTCTGTGTTTTTTAAACCAGAGGCTCTGGATGGACAGTTGGGTTAATGATGTTTAGGATGTACCTATGTAAATATTACAATACTCTATGTATGTGTGTATCATTATCTGCTGGAGATAAATTACGTCACAGTGACTATGGAGGAAGAGGACGGACATGACGGGGAGGATTACTGGGTGTAAATATATAATAATATCTTATTACCTCCTCTGCTGTCAGTTGCAGGAATATCTCCCTCTATTTCCTCAACACTTTCCTCTTTAGCAATTTCCTGTCTGTAGATGACATCACTTCCTGTCTGTAGATGACATCACTTCCTGTCTTTGTGTTTTGCTGACAATAAGTAAGATCACCACCTTGTGGAAAAAATATACATTGCAATCTATGTTTTTTTTATTTTTTTTCATATTTAAAGATTTTTATTACATTTTACAAATAAGTAACAGAATTAGTACATTAACAGATCAATTCAGTAATGTCACAATAGAACACAAATCTGACTTCTAAATGCAGACAAAGTAAGTTACTAGTATCTTCTGTAATCTAATTGACCGTTATTAGTGTAGATAATCCTTGATAATATATATTCCAAGTTTACTCCGAAGGGAACATGCTGTAAACAGGGAGAGGTTGCTTAACATAAAGGATAGGAGGAAAAGAAAGAGAGGATGGAAGTTATCATACGAATTCTAGAACCTTGGATTAATTTGTACTGGAGAAGCAAATTTAGCAGTTCTTAGTATCTTTCAGATAATTTAAAGCTCTGGGATGTGATGTCCACACTAGGGTGACCACATTTCCAATCTGCCATTCAGAGACACCCACCTTCCCCCCCCCCCAAAAAAAAATGAGGGGGGGCAATGTAGTCTCAGGGATGACGGGGAATTTGGTGTGATTTGTCGGGGGCAAAATGGCTGGTCTTAGCACATAAATCATCCCAACACCATGCTAAAAATGGTGTCAGGATGATCAAATCACATTATTTCTATTACCACATTGTAATATATCATGAAATAGTTCAACTCACCATAATCCAGAATCAGTGGGAACCCTGAGCTTGGCACTTGCCACCAAATGCAGTGTGCCACTTTCCACCTGTAACCTGCCACCAGATGCAGTGTGCCACTTGCCACTCATAGCCTGCCACCAGATGCAGTGTGCCACTTTCCACCCGTAGCCTGCCACCAGATGCAGTGTGCCACTTGCCACCCATAGCCTGCCACCAGATGAGTGGTCTCTTAGACAGTGAGTCGGGCTGTGGCCGAAAGGAGGAGAAGTCAGGCACTCGGGCAGCAATCGATCTGATCCAGCAGCAGCACACAGAACAGACACCAGATGACCAGTCCCTGCTGTCACTCCCTCTGCATGCTGCTTGGCGGTGGGCCACGGGCACAGAGGAAGGAGGTGGGTGGAGAGGAGACACTGCCTGGAGAGTGAAGATCACGCCAGTCCCTGCTGCTTGCTGTGTGCCGGAGAAGGAGGAGGTGCCGAGGTGGGTGGAGACAGCAGTGCAGCACTAAGTGCGGGCCTTGCTCCCGGCCTCACTGACTGAGAGATTGAGAGTCTGTGATGTCACTGGTTGCTGGAAGCCAGGCGGGCCAGCCCTAGCAACCAGTTCCGGAAGTGTAGAGAAATGTAATTACTAGTTAGTAGGTGGTGGATGTGACCTCAATTTCATTCCGGGACACTGTATTGTCCCGGAATGAAGGTGCCTGGGACCAGGGACAGAAATGGCAATTCCAGGATAGTCCCGGGCAATCCAGAACACGTGGGCACCCTAGTCCACACGTGCCAGAGCTGCTTCTTGTGTAGCCCCCTCCTAGGTCAGGTGGTAGAAGTGCGGCAAGTTTCGTTTTTTGGCTCTTCTGTTAGAAGTGGAGACTTAATTGTAGTTTGCCTCCTCTGAGTTCTGCAGCCGCAGGATGGTCTGTCTTTGCGTCTTTCCAGAACCTTCTGCAATCATAGTGAGAGGAGAGGGCAGAGTCTGAGCTGGCCCTGGATACAGCTTCAGCCAATTGCTGATTGAGAAAGAATGGCCAGCAGGGGGCTGACGGGTGTATATAAGGCGGAGAGCTGGAAGTAGCGGGGTTCTTTTTGACTGCTGAGAGTGACCCAGCCTGGAAATACTGATAAACCTCCCAAGGCTTAGGAGAAGCCTTAAGAAGTCCTGGAAGATTCTTGCTTGATGAGGAGCCATAGGATCGCCCCTAAAGTCGCAGGAACATTCAAGGCAACACTCAGAGGGGATCTTCCTGGGAGGATTCATGGAGAGGAAAGCTGAGAGGAGGTCTTTAGATTGTCTAGGTCACAATGAGTAGGCCATAGAGAATTCTTGGGATAGAGACTGTTGCCTGTACGTCGCTTCTGGCTAGAGGGATTGTTCCAGACTTGCTACCAGAGTGTGCCTTGGAGAAGAGAAGGACATCTCATAGCTCTTATCTATGCCAGTTCTACAAAGCAAAAACAAAGGCACTATCTGCTCGATTAACCACTTGACCTCCAGAAGATTTACCCCCTTTCATGACCAGGCCATCTTTTGCAATATGACACTGAGTTAACTGACAATTGCGCGGTCGTGCGATGTTGTACCCAAACAAAATTGACGTCCTTTTTTTCCCACAAATAGAGCTTTCTTTTGGTGGTATTTGATCACCTCTGCGGTTTTTATTTTTTGCTCTATAAACCAAAAAATGACTTTAATTTATTTATTTAATTCCTGCTATACAACATCCAATAAAAAAAATTGCAAAAATCAAATTTCTTCATTCATTTAGGCCAATATGTATTCTGCTACATATTTGTGGTAAAAAAAAAAAAAAATCCCAATAAGTGTATATTGATTGGTTTGTGCAAAAAATATTGCGTCTACAAACTATGGGATAGATTTCTGACATTTTAATTTTTTACTAGTAATGTCGACGATCATCGACTTATAGCAGGTCTGTGACATTTCGGCAGACAAATCAGGACACTTGTTGGGGACCAGTGACACTAATACAGTGATCAGTGCTAAAAATATGTACTAATGACACTGGCTGGGAAAGGGTTAACAGGGGCGGTCAAAGGGTTAAATGTGTTCCTAACATGTGCTTTCTCACTGTGGGGGAGGTGCTTTGACTAAAGAAAGGCATGGATCCATGTCCATGCTTTGCAGGAATGCAGGATCAAATCCTTACCTATTGACAGAACGGCAAATCGCCATTCTGTCCCTCTGCCTAACGATCGGCGGGTGTCGGTGCACATCAAGTCCGCCATACCAGCAGTCTATAATCACAGCGGGAGCGGGTCGCCGGTGGAGCGCATGCGCACCCCAGACCCGGAAGTGCAGGATTACGTACTAGGAGAGCTGCCTTGTCACCATATATTTACAGTATACGGTCGGCAAGTGGTTAAGGTATCAGAACCTGGGATCCAGTGGCGGCCCATCCATAGGGGGCGCCCAGGCGCCGCCCCCCTCCTGTAGTCACAAAAAAAAATAATTAAAAAACGGCCCCTTTAAGAAAAAAAAATTCAAAAACAAATTTAAAAAATGTAAAAAAATCCTTTTACCAAATGCACTATGTGGCGCCGGCCACGTGCATTATCGGAAGCGCCACATCAATGCAACCACGAGATTGCAGACGCGGCGCTTCATTTGCAGGCTTTTGTACCGCCTTGTGGCGCTTACCGATGCGCCACAGCTTCTGCCTGGCGCTCGTAGTATCTATTACTACGGCCGGGCAGTTTGATTGACATCTGAGTAGATCATGATGTCACTTCCTGTTTTCTCTCTCTCATTGTGCCCGAGAGAGAGAAAACCGGAAGTATGAGGAGCGGACTCCTCCATGGCCGCTGCCATGGAAGAAGACACAAGGAGAGGACACCACACAGAACGGTAAGTACCGCGCCCGCTGTGATCCCGTGAAGAAGGGGGGGATCTGATGGCACAGAGGCTACAATTGATGGGGCAGAGGCTGCATTTGATGGGGCAGAGGCTGCATTTGATGGGGCAGAGGCTGCAATTGATGGGGCAGAGGCTGCATTTGATGGGGCAGAGGCTGCATTTGACGGGACAGAGGCTGAAATTGATGGGGCAGAGGCTGCATTTGATGGGACAGAGGCTGAAATTGATGGGGCAAAGGCTGCATTTGATGGGGCAGAGGCTGCAATTGATGGGACAGAGGCTGCAATTGATGGGACAGAGGCTGCAATTGATGGGACAGAGGCTGCATTTGATGGGACAGAGGCTGAAATTGATGGGGCAGAGGCTGCATTTGATGGGACAGAGGCTGCAATTGATGGGACAGAGGCTGCATTTGATGGGACAGAGGCTGAAATTGATGGGGCAGAGGCTGCATTTGATGGGGCAGAGGCTGCAATTGATGGGGCAGAGGCTGCAATTGATGGGGCAGAGGCTGCATTTGATGGGGCAGAGGCTGCATTTGATGGGGCAGAGGCTGCAATTGATGGGACAGAGGCTGCATTTGATGTGACAGAGGCTGCATTTGATGTGACACAGGGCTGCATGTAAGGAGGGACTCCGCTGGGGACACCTGATGGCATCTGGTGGCAGGCGACACGCTCGGGGCTCCCACTGATTCTGCATTATGGTGAGTTGAATGATTTCATTTTTATATTACAATGTAATAATAGAAATAATGCGCTTCAATCATCCTGACACCATAACAACCATGGTGCCGGGATGATTGAAGTATCTTTATCTGCTGATTGTTAAACTTTCTGGAATACACATATTTCTATTGTTGTGTAGGATCTGGGCCTGCTGTCCCTCCCTCTCTCTCTCCCTCTCCCTCCATCCCTTGTTCATCTCAGATGCTAACCACACCACCTTAGATCTGCGCCCACTATTTTGCTGAAACCACGCCCATTTCCACCAAGTGGGAGGGGTCAAAAAGGAAGGGCGGGGTCTGGCGCCCCCCCCCAATCCTAAAACTTCACCAGCTGCCACTGCTGGGATCTATGTAGTGAAAATCAGTATTTAGAAATCCGTGACACTCTTTTGATGTTGAATTTGAAAAGCAGTGGCAAGCCTGCTGATCTCACAGGTTTGTTAATCTGACAGAACGCCTCTGCTTTTACAATTCAACATCAAAACAGTCTGACGGATTTCAAAATACTGTATTTCAGTATATAAGTTCAGTTTACTGGTAAAAATAAGTGTGAAATGCAAAACTTCAGTGGGTGTAAAAAGATGTCCGTTTTCCGCCTTCTAACAGTAGACTTAAAGTGGCTGAGTGCGGGGTGTACCAAGATGGCCGCGGTGGAACATCATTTCCATTACCAGATCTGACAGGTCGACCTAATCTGACGGAACAGAGGTCTCTGTTTTTCACAAACACTGAGTGAGATCGCCACCTTGTGTAGAAAATGCAAACTGCATGCTATGTTTTTTAATACTTTGACAGCTGCTTCTCACGGTGATAAAAAATGTAAACAAAGGCTTCACTTTGGAGCCACTGCTCTGTTTACTCACACACAGATTGGCTGATTGACAGTGATCAGCACAGTACAGTGTCACCAGAGCAGCCAGCCAATGTCTCTGATCACTACCACCTCCAGTACAGTATCACTATACCAGTACAACCGACAACAGTGCTCCTGATCGCTTACCACCCCAGTAGATTGTCCCCAGCGGAGCCCCTTCATACATCAGGTGTCCCCAGCGGAGCCCCTCCATACATCAGGTGTCCCCAGCGGAGCCCCTCCATACATCAGGTGTCCCCAGCGGAGCCCCTCCATACATCAGGTGTCCCCAGCAGAGCCTCTCATTATATAGCGCCCACCCCAATTCTGGGGCGCTATATACCTAACTTTAAGAGTGGTCTGAGCTAGTAGTTGAGCTCAGACTTATTGATTGTGTACAAATTTGCTTCTGCCTGGGTGTGATGTTGCCTAGCAGTACAGTTCCCTGTGGCCTGTAGGTGGCACTGTCGCCTCAGGCTCAAGTTGAACCGAACCACAGGTGGCGTTGCAACACCATTGGGTGTTCTCTCTCAGCAGTTGTGCGGTGGGCGTGGTCTACCCTCTGTGCATGCTGGGAGAGGATACTTAAGGGGCAGACGCCATTATTCGGGGAGCAGTTCGCGTCTCCAGGGCAGGGGTGTGTGTGTACCAGCCCCAGGCACCTTTAGCCTGAGGCTGCATCGCTGCAGGTAGGCCCAGCACCTTTAGCTGAGGCCTACACCCGAAGAGGAGTCCCAGGGTACCCATGTGAGGGGTGACCCACTCTGAAGGAGAGGAAGCCAGGGGAGGATCGGTCCCAAGGGGATTAGTGAAGAAGTCACTGTCTCGGGAGAGGCCTGGTCACCTGTCAGAGGGAAGGTTTCCAATCCATCAAAAGCCTGGTAATGTGCCCCATTGGCACCTAAGTTCTCGTCATTACTAGGCCGGGAAGTTCGGGATTTGAAGATTCTGTGGCAGAGGATCTCCTGATCATATCCCCGGGAAATCACAAGTGGCTGTTTCGTGCTCCACACCGGCTGCTAGGACCATTCATAACGGGACTATCCGGGTGAGCAAAAACCCACTCAGGCCTGAGTGGCGACGAGTGTATTCTTCAGGGTGTTGCGTGTCTGAACCTTCCCCTACTCTATTCCTTCTACTCTCTCTTCTTCCAAGTTTTACCCCAAGCAAAGAATAAAACCTAACTGCTTAGGTTTTTACTTATGTGTAGACATTGGCTTTATTCAAGTGAAAGACTTACTACCTTAGAGAACGGAGGCCGGGGATCCATTCGTGAGGGGTAACTCGCCGCAAGGCCCAAAAAAATCTAACACCGCTCGCCTCTCCATATCTGGAGTTCGACAATGGGCAAGTAGCAGGTGTGCCTTACTGCTAAAGATGGATATAGTAGAAGGGTCTGTGTGCTACACTTACATCAGGTGTCCCCAGCGGAGTCCCTCCATACATCAGGTGTCCCCAGCGGAGCCCCTCCATACATCAGGTGTCCCCAGCGGAGTCCCTCCATACATCAGTGTCCCCAGCGGAGCACCTACATACATCAGGTGTCCCCAGTGGAGTCCCTCCATACATCAGGTGTCCCCAGCGGAGTCCCTCCAAACATCAGGTGTCCCCAGCGGCGTCCCTCCATACATCAGGTGTCCCCAGCGGAGCCCCTCCATACATCAGGTGT
The DNA here is from genome assembly GCA_029206835.1 of Rana muscosa. NCBI lineage: Eukaryota > Metazoa > Chordata > Amphibia > Anura > Ranidae > Rana > Rana muscosa. The sequence goes on along the minus strand of CM055123.1, from coordinate 400,505,714 downwards.
CCCCAGCAGAGTCCCTCCATACATCAGGTGTCCCCAGTGGAGCACCTCCATACATCAGGTGTCCCCAGTGGAGCACCTCCATACATCAGGTGTCCCCAGCGGAGTCCCTCCATACATCAGGTGTCCCCAGTGGAGCCCCTCCATACATCAGGTGTCCCCAGCGGAGCCCCTCTATACATCTGGTGTGCCTGCAGCGGAGTTCCCGCCGACATTACCAAATTAGTAATAGGCTGAGGTAACCAAGATAAAGGCGGAGCCAGACGAGTGGCTACAACAGGTCACAAACAGAACGGCAGCGGGACGGGGTGGGCGGTGCCGCAGCTCAATTTCTATTGTCAGCCACCCGGCCGGCTTTGCCTCTTGTTCTTGGCCTTCTGTAAAATGGCGGCCAGCGAAGACATTGTCTCCGCCGGCCATGGACCTCTAGCGGAGGCGGCAGGCAGCGGCGAAAAATCTGGAAAAATGATTTCCCGGGACATTTTCCAGGAAACGCTAAAATCGCGAAAAAGGTCCAAATCCCGGGAATATCCCGGGAAATTCGGGACAGTTGGTAAGTATGCAGTGTCACCACACCAAGTGTTACAGTGTTCTTGATCGCTGCCACACCAGAGCAATGCAGCCAGCAACAATGTTCCTGCCATCATTTCACTAGACCAGTGTAAACCAGCAGAAGTGTTCCTGATCACCACCACACAAGTCCAAGTGTTGCCAGCTCAGTGCAAGCAGTAACAGTATTCTGGATTGCTAACCACACCAGTTCCAATGTCGTCAAACTAGTGGAAGCAGCAACAGTGTCCCTGATCTCCTTGCCACATGAGTCCTAGTGTACGCCAGTAACAGTGTTCCTGATCGCTGCCACACCAGTTCCAGTGTCAACAGGCCAGTGTGAGTCAGCAACAGTGTTCCTGATTGCTGGCCACACCAGTCTTAAGCCTCGTACACACGGTCGGACTTCCATCGGACTTTTCCGTGGATTTTTGTCTGAACGGAGTTGGCCGGGAACACCCCTAGCATACACACCACAGGACTTTTCTGCAAACTTTTCCTAAACTTTTTCCAACATCACGTGGTTTTCTGCTCTTTACTGCCACCCTTTGGTCAACTTCTGCTATTGTTGGTTGATTTTAACATTATTTGTTTTGTCCATCGGACAAAAGTCCGATGGTTTTCTGTACACACGGTCGGACTTTGCTCCATCGGACTTTTGTTGGCCAAAAGTTTGTCCGTTTGCAGACCGAACTTTTGTCCGATGAAAACCAAAAAAGTTTGTCTGACGGAGCGTACACACGGTCTGATTTTTTGGCAAACTTGCTCAAAATGAAGTTTGTTGGCAAAAAGTCAGACCGTGTGTACGGGGCTTTAGTTTCTCCAGACCAATGTAAGCCAATGGCAGTGTTCCTAGTAGCCACCACACCAGTCCCAGTGTTCCCAGACCAGCGTATGCCAGCAACAGTGTTCCTGATCACTGCCACACAAGTCCCAGTATCCCCAGACCAGTGTATGCCAGCATCAGTGTTCCTGATTGCTGGCCACACCAGTCCCAGTGCCACCAGATCAATGTAAGCCAATGGCAGTTTTCCTAATAACCACCACACCAGTTGCAGTGTTCCCAGACCAGTGTATGCCAGTATCAGTGTTCCTGATTACTAGCCATACCTGTCCCAGTGTCACCACATCAGTGTAAGGCAGTAACAGTGTTCCTGATTCCCACCACACCAGTCCCAGTGTTGTCATACCTGTAAAGCCATCAACAGTGTTCCTGATCACCTCTACACCAGTCCCGGAGTCACCAGACCTCTGTACACCAACTACAGTGTTCCAGATCACCACAACACCAGTTCCAGTGTCACCACACCAGTGTAAGGCAGTAACAGTGTTCCTGATTTCCACCACACCAGTCCCAGTGTTGTCATACCTGTAAGGCCATCAACAGTGTTCCTGATCACCTCTACACCAGTCCCAGAGTCACCAGACCTCTGTACACCAACTACAGTGTTCCAGATCACCACAACACCAGTTCCAGTGTCACCACACCAGTTTAAGGCAGTAACAGTGTTCCTGATTTCCACCACACCAGTCACAGTGTTGTCATACCTGTAAGGCCATCAACAGTGTTCCTGATCACCTCTACACCAGTCCCAGAGTCACCAGACCTCTGTACACCAACTACAGTGTTCCAGATCACCACAACACCAGTTCCAGTGTCACCACACCAGTGTAAGGCAGTAACAGTGTTCCTGATTTCCACCACACCAGTCCCAGTGTTGTCATACCTGTAAAGCCATCAACAGTGTTCCTGATCACCTCTACCCCAGTCCCGGAGTCACCAGACCGCTGTACACCAACTACAGTGTTCCAGATCACCACAACACCAGTTCCAGTGTCACCACACCGGCGTAAGACAGTAATGCTTTGTACACACGACCGGTTTTCCTGTCGGAATAAATTCGGATGGTTTTTCTGACGGAATTCTGCTCAAGCTTGGCTTGCATACACACGGTTACACTAAATTCCGACCGTCAAGAACGCGGTGACGTAAAACGCTACGACGGGCCGTGAAAATTAAGTTCTATGCTTCAGAGAATGCGTTGAATTGTTTCCGAGCATGCGTGGTTTTTTTTCCGTCGGAAAAGCATACAGACGATCGGAATTTCGGATAGGAATTTTTTCCAACGGAAAAATTGAGAACCTTCTAACAAACCTTTTCTGATGGAAATTCCGACAGGAAAAGTCTGATGGAGCATACACACGGTCGGAAATTCCGATGAAAAGCTCTCATCTGACTTTTTCCATCGGAAATTCCGACCGTGTGTACAAGGCATAACAGTGTTCCTGATTTCCACCACACCAGTCCCAGTGTTGTCAGACCAGTACAGCCAATAACAGTGTTCCTGATCACCTCTACACCAGTCCCGGAGTCATCAGACCTGTGTACACCAGCAACAGCTTTCCTGATCACCACCACACAAGATCTAGTGATGCCAGCAAGAGTGTTTCTGATCACAAGCCACACCAGTCCTAGGGTCACCAGACTTGTGGAAACCAGCAACAATATTCTTGACTGTTGCCACATCAGTACCAATGTCACCAAACAAGTGCAGCCAACAACAATATTCCTGGTCAAGTAGCCACCCCAGTGCCAGTGTTACCAGAGCCAGCATGTTTTCCCTGATTGCCACCAGACTAGTACAGTGTCACCAGAGCCAGTTTAGCCAGCAGCAGTGTTCCTGATCGGAAGCCACACCAGTGACATTGTCGCCAGAACTAGCAGTGCGTAATAGTCTTCTTCCCCCAACAGGCTCACATAGGAAAACTTCACCCTTTAGATGATGGTGGATAGAATGTAGATGAACACGCTTCTCCTCTGTATCATTCCCCTTCGGCTCCTCACTAATCTCTCCAGTGATGTTTCTTCTCTCTCCGTTAAGCAGAATACATATACCCTTATCATAAATTATAGAGCCCACTATGGCTGTGCAAAACTGGTTTGTTTTTTATTTGCGTGAGTTTTCGAGATTCGCCAACATTTTGATAAATGTCCCTCTATCTGCTGGAGATAAAGGACGTCACAGTGACTGTAGAGGAAGAGGACGGACATGACGGAGGGGGGGGGGGGTACTGGGTGTTTATAAAATAATATCTTATTACCTCCTCTGCTGCCAGTTCCAGCAATGTCTCCTCTCTACTTCCCTTTCACCTAGAACTTCCTGTTTATATGTGACATCACTTCCTGTCTCAGCTTGGTTTCACTTTCATTTTCTGTATTGCACGGACAATAAGGCCCCATGCACACGAGACGCCGGTGCAAACTCTGCTGAACACACGTTTTTAAAGGCTAAAACCGGCGTTTAAAAACGCCCGTTTTGCCGCGATTTTAGCGGCGTTTTACCGCGTTTTACCGCGTTTGCGTCTATAGGCGTTTAGTTAAGAAACATCATAAGACCCTCCCTAAGCTCAAAAAACATTATTATTTAACCATTTCAGCCATTTTGGGAGACCAGCAGCTGAGAGAGCAGCAGTGTACTTGTATTTAGCGTATCACTTGCCACATCATCTGCCACAAGCTGTGGATTGTCCACTTGCCACGTCACCTGATACGTCACCTGGCCACGTCACCTGCCACAAGTTGTGAATTGTCCACTTGCCACATCACCTGCCACGTCACCTGGCCACAAGTTGTGGATTGTCCACTGGCCACATCACCTGGCCACGTCACCTGCCACAAGTTGTGCATTGTCCACTTGCCACGTCACCTGGCCACGTCACCTGCCACGTCACCTGCCACAAGTTGTGAATTGTCCACTTGCCACGTCACCTGCCACGTCACCTGGCCATGTCACCTGCCACAAGTTGTGGATTGTCCACTTGCCACGTCACCTGCCACGTCACCTGGTCACGTCACCTGCCACGTCACCTGCCACAAGTTGTGAATTGTCCACTTGCCACATCACCTGGCCACGTCACCTGGCCATGTCACCTGCCACGTCACCTGGCACAAGTTGTGGATTGTCCACTTGCCACATCACCTGCCACATCACCTGCCATGTCACCTGGCCACGTCACATGCCACGTCACCTGCCACAAGTTTTGGATTGTCCACTTGCCACGTCACCTGCCACGTCTCCTGCCACAATTTGTGGATTGTCCACCTGCCACGTCACCTGCCATGTCACCTGGCCACGTCACCTGGCCACGTTACCTGCCACAAGTTGTGGATTGTCCACTTGCCACGTCACCTGCCACAATTTGTGGATTTCCACCTGCCACGTCACCTGGCAACATCACCTGCCACAAGTTGTGGATTGTCCACTTGCCACGTCACCTGCCACAAGTTGTGGATTGTCTACAGTGCAATGCAAGCAATTACAGTTTTTTTTCATATTTTTTTGATGGTTTTTCATCATTTGCCATCATTTTTGAGATTTCTAATGTAAAAAAATAGGTCACCTTTAAAAACGCTAATAAACGAAATCGCGGCAAAACGCCGGTACCGCGTTTTGCCGCGTTTAGCGGCGTTTAGCCGCGTTTTGCGTCTGAAACGTGGAAAACTTTTGCGTCTGAACCCATTTTTTTGCTTCTGGAAAAACGAGGTTAAACGCAACTGCCTAAAAACGGCAATAAACGAGACTGTGTACATGGTCACATAGGATAACATTGAATGGGTTCAGGGGCAGTTGAAAAAAGTGTCCAACTGCCTCTGAACGCGCGTTCAACAGCAAATAACAGAGTCTCGTGTGCATGGGGCCTAAGTGAAATCGCCACCTTTGCGGAGAAAATAAAAACGGCAGTCTACAATTTGGATGACTTCGACAGCTGCTTCTTTGGTTTTGGTAAATATATTACACACAAATTAGAAAGCCAAACAATTCAAAAATATAATAAAAACGATTGATGTTAAAGACATTAAAAAAATGTAAAAAAATTAATAAAATATATTTTTAATTTGGGACGTCACAGTGACTGTAGAGGAAGAGGACGGACATGACGGGGGGTGGTTACTGGGTGTTTATAAAATAATATCTTATTACCTCCTCTCCTGCCAGTTCCAGTGTAGTGTCATATTTTGCTCCCTATCACAGAATGCTGCGGAAGTGACGTTGCGGGCAGAAATTTCGCACTGCGCATGCGCAAAGTGTTCCAAACACTTGCGCCGTGCGTTCCAAAGGATTTTCGGCAATACAGTTCAGCGAAACCATCAGATAATGTCACGGAAGTGACAATACAGACAACACAAACACTGGGCTATGCGTTCCAACACTAATACTTCCCTTGTTACCTAGTATCATTTTTTAACAACCATGCTGAGCTACCTGTGGTGTTAGGTTCTGCATTGCTGGGACTTGTAGTGCCTATCCTGAGCTACGTGTGGTGTTAGCTCAGGATAGGCACTACAAGTCCCAGCAATGCAGAACCTAACACCACACGTAGCTCAGGATAGGCACTACAAGTCCCAGCAATGCAGAACCTAACACCACACGTAGCTCAGGATAGGCACTACAAGTCCCAGGAATGCAGAACCTAACACCACACGTAGCTCAGGATAGGCACTACAAGTCCCAGCAATGCAGAACCTAACACCACACGTAGCTCAGGATAGGCACTACAAGTCCCAGCAATGCAGAACCTAACACCACACGTAGCTCAGGATAGGCACTACAAGTCCCAGCAATGCAGAACCTAACACCACACGTAGCTCAGGATAGGCACTACAAGTCCCAGGAATGCAGAACCTAACACCACACGTAGCTCAGGATAGGCACTACAAGTCCCAGGAATGCAGAACCTAACACCACACGTAGCTCAGGATAGGCACTACAAGTCCCAGCAATGCAGAACCTAACACCACACGTAGCTCAGGATAGGCACTACAAGTCCCAGCAATGCAGAACCTAACACCACACGTAGCTCAGGATAGGCACTACAAGTCCCAGCAATGCAGAACCTAACACCACACGTAGCTCAGGATAGGCACTACAAGTCCCAGCAATGCAGAACCTAACACCACACGTAGCTCAGGATAGGCACTACAAGTCCCAGGAATGCAGAACCTAACACCACACGTAGCTCAGGATAGGCACTACAAGTCCCAGCAATGCAGAACCTAACACCACACGTAGCTCAGGATAGGCACTACAAGTCCCAGCAATGCAGAACCTAACACCACACGTAGCTCAGGATAGGCACTACAAGTCCCAGCAATGCAGAACCTAACACCACACGTAGCTCAGGATAGGCACTACAAGTCCCAGCAATGCAGAACCTAACACCACACGTAGCTCAGGATAGGCACTACAAGTCCCAGCAATGCAGAACCTAACACCACACGTAGCTCAGGATAGGCACTACAAGTCCCAGGAATGCAGAACCTAACACCACACGTAGCTCAGGATAGGCACTACAAGTCCCAGGAATGCAGAACCTAACACCACACGTAGCTCAGGATAGGCACTACAAGTCCCAGGAATGCAGAACCTAACACCACACGTAGCTCAGGATAGGCACTACAAGTCCCAGGAATGCAGAACCTAACACGACAGGGAAGTATTAGTGTTGGAACGCATAGCCCAGTTTTTGTGTTGTCTGTAATGTCACTTCCGTGACATTATCTGATGGTTTCGCTGAACTGTATTGCCGAAAATCCTTTGGAACGCACGGCGCGAGTGTTTGGAACGCTTCGCGCATGCGCAGTGCGAAATTTCTGCCCGCAACGTCACTTCCGCAGCATTCTGTGATAGGGAGCAAAATATGACACTACACCAGCAATGTCTCCTCTCTACTTACCTTTCACCTAGAACTTCCTGTTTATATGTGACATCACTTCCTGTCTCAGCTTGGTTTCACTTTCATTTTCTGTGTTGCACGGACAATAAGTGAAATCGCCACCTTTGCGGAGAAAATCAAAACGGCAGTCTACAATTTGGATGACTTCGACAGCTGCTTCTTTGGATTTGGTAAATATATTACACACAAATTAGAAAGCCAAACAATTCAAAAATATAATAAAAACGATTGATGTTAAAGACATTAAAAAAACGTAAAAAAAAAAATATATATATATTTTTAATTTGGAAAAAATATTTAATTGTAAAAAATTTACAAAATTGGTAAAAGTGATCTACAAAAATTGATGTTGATTTCTAATGGCAGCCCTGGTAGCACCCATCATCTCATGCCCTTTGTTTGACAATGCCTTGCCTATTAGCCGAGCCCTGGCACATTCTCACATCCATAATATTACCAAACATTGAAGAATTATAATAATTTAGTAAAATATAAAAAATTAAAAAAAACTCAGAACAAAGAAATGTAAAGCGTTGCACTTTATTTGAACTTTCTGATGTACAATAAATGTATTTATTATTTATTTTTGTAAAAAAAAAACGTTTTCAGCAAGCTTTACACCTATAATAAAGCTCACCCATGGGACTCTTCTAGTATGTTACAAGTGCATTTGTCTGAATAAAACATTTCCCACAACATAATTATGAATACGGATGCTAAGCTGCGTGAGTTCTCTGGTGTTTTTGAAGGTCTCCTCTCTGAATGAAACATTTACAGCCATCTGAGCATTAATAAGGACGTTCCCCCCCCCCTAATATTTCATCCAACCCCCCTCCCCCCCCAACAGTGTTGTAAAAAATAATAATAATAATAATAATAATTTTAAAACATGTAAAAAATAAATAAAAATTATTTTTAATTTGGAAAAAAGATTTAAAATTGTAAAAATATTTTAAAAAAAATTGGAAAAAATTATTGAAAAAAATTGGAAAAAATTATTTAAAAAAATTGGAAAAAATTATTTAACCACTTGCTTACTGGGCACTTAAACCCCCTTCCTGCCCAGGCCAATTTTCAGCTTTTAGCACTGTCACGCTTTGAATAACAATTGCGCGGTCGTGCGACGTGGCTCCCAAACAAAATTGACGTCCTTTTTTCCCCACAAAGAGAGATTTCTTTTGGTGGTATTTGATCATCTCTGCGGTTTTTATTTTTTGTGCTATAAACAAAAAAATTGTGACGATTTTGAAAAAAACACAATATCTTTTACTTTTTGCTATAATAAATATCCCAATTTAAAAAAAAATATATATATTTTTTTCTCAGTTTAGGCCGATACGTATTCTTCTACATATTTTTGGTAAAAAAAATCGCAATAAGCGTTTATTGATTGGTTTGCGCAAAAGTTATAGCGTCTACAAAATAGGGCATAGTTTTATAGCATTTTTATTAATATTTTTTTTTTACTAGTAATGGCGGCGATCAGCGATTTTTATTGCGACTGCGACATTATGGCGGACACATCGGATACTTTTGACACCATTTTGGGACCATTGTCATTTTTACAGCGATCAGTGCTATAAAAATGCATTGGTTACTGTAAAAATTACACTGGCAGTGAAGGGGTTAAGTGTTCCTAAGGGAGTGATTCTAACTGTGGGGGGAGGGGACTGACTAGGGGAGGTGACCGATGGTTGTCCCTATGTACAAGGGACACACCATCGGTCTCCTCGCCCTGACAGGGACGTGGATCTCTGTGTTTCGCGTGGGGAACGAGGAAAGGGGAGGACGTCAATAGACGTCCTCCCGGCATTCTAGGTCCGCGCTGTAGCCGTCATTCGGCTATAGCGCGGGCCTCTACTGGTTAAAAAAAATTGGATAAATATATTTTTTAAAAATGGAAAAAAAATTACTTAAAAAAATTAGAAAAAAATATTGAAAAAAATTGGAAAAAAATATTTAAAAATATTTTCTTTTTTTTTTTAATTGGGGGTGGGGGCATGTCAGGCAGGCTGTATGGGGCCTCGTGATCTCTAACAGCAGCCCATTTCCCACACCATAAACCTGAAAAGCGATGCTAAACTGTGTGAGTTCTCTGGTGTTTTTTTAGGTCTCCTTTCTGAATAAAACATTTCCCGCACTCTGAGCATGAAAAAGGATACTCGCCTGTGTGAGTTCTCTGGTGTACAATAAAGTGTCCTTTCTGAATGAAACGCTTTCTGCACTCTGGACATACATAGGGACGCTCACCAGTGTGAATTATTTGGTGTGTGAGAAGTACTTTTTCTTGAGTGAAACATTTGCCGCACTCTGAGCAAGAGAAGGGACGTTCGCCCGTGTGAATTCTCAGATGTTTAAGAAGGTTTCCTTTGTCATTGAAATATTTCCCGCACTCTGAGCAGGAATATGGATGCTCACCTGTGTGAATTCTCTGGTGTATATGAAGGTCTCCTTTCTGAATGAAGCATTTCCCACACTCTGAACATGGATAGGGACGCTCACCCGTGTGAATTCTCTGGTGTGCAATAAAATGACCTTTTTGAATGAAACATTTCCCGCACTCAGAACATGAATAAGGATGCTCACCCTTGTGAATCCTCTGATGTATTTGAAGGTCTCCTTTCTGAATGAAAGATTTCCCGCACTCCGAACATGAATAAGGGCGCTCACCTGTGTGACTTCTCTGGTGTGTAAGAAGTGCTTTTTGCTGTGTGAAACTTTTCCCACACTCTGAACATGAGTAAGGACGCTCACCCGTGTGAATTCTTTGATGTTTAAGAAGGTCTCCTTTCTGAATGAAACTTTTCCCGCACTCTGAACATGAATAGGGACGCTCACCTGTGTGAATTCTCTGGTGTTTAAGAAGGTCTCCTTTCTGAATGAAACTTTTCCCACACTCTGAACATGAATGAGGACGCTCACCTGTGTGAATTCTCTGATGTTTAATAAGGTGTCCTCTCTGTATGAAACATTTTTCGCACTCTGAACATGAATAGGGACGCTCACCCGTGTGACATCTCTGGTGTGTAAGAAGTGCTCTTTTTTTGGTGAAAGATTTCCCACACACTGTACATGTCAATGAACTCTCTCCTGTCTGAACTCCTTTATTGCCTAAAGAAGATTGACTGGGAATAGATGGATCTAATACAGTGTCTGTATTGTGAGATTTTAGAGATCTGGTGTGCGATTTATCAGAAGATTCCTGGGGAATAGACGGATCTATTGAAGTATCTGTACTGTGAGATCCTATAGTCTTGGTGTGTGATCCGTCAGAAGATTCCTCAGGATTAGAGGGATCCATTGATCTCCCCAATTGGGAAGGTCTGGGATGTATATTTGGAGTAACGGGATTTCCTCCTGGAGAATATTGTACAATGTTATTATCTTCTGCTTTATAATCTGGAGATACAATGAGATGTTCCTCAGAGGAATTCCGCACATCGTGTCCACCTGTTGGGAAACAATTTATCATTAAATGTTATAACCTTCCATTCAGGAGTAATAGCATTAAATATTTTTTAGGAGTTCTGGCATAGATTGATGACGATTTTTATTACTTGGGAACATGACATTATATTGAGGACCTTTCATATGGCCTTCTCCGTGTCTGTCTGTCCACCTGCAAGGTGATTAATGTGGCCAGTCTCTGGATGGAGACCAAACCTGATTTAAGCCAGCCAAGCCTGCAATCTCAGTATCTCCTCCTCATTTGTTGGGAACATGACGTTATATTGAGGAATGGAGATGGACCTTTCATATGGTGTACAGTATCTCCTCCTCATTTGTTGGGAACATGACGTTATATTGAGGAATGGAGATGGACCTTTCTTATGGTGTACAGTATCTCCTCCTCATTTGTTGGGAACATGACGTTATATTGAGGAATGGAGATGGACCTTTCATATGGCCTTCTCCATGTCTGTCTGTCTGTCCACCTGCAAGGTGATTAACGTGGCCAGTCTCTGGGTGGAGACCAAACTTGATTTAAGCCAGCCAAGCCTGCAATCTCAGTATCTCCTCATTTGTTGGGAACATGACATTATATTGAGGGATGGAGATGGACCTTTCATATGGTGTACAGTATCTCCTCCTCATTTGTTGGGAACATGACATTATATTGAGGAATGGAGATGGACCTTTCAGATGGTGTACAGTATCTCCTCCTCATTTGTTGGGAACATGACATTATATTGAGGAATGGAGATGGACCTTTCATATGGTGTACAGTATCTCCTCCTCATTTGTTGGGAACATGACGTTATATTGAGGAATGGAGATGGACCTTTCATATGGTGTACAGTATCTCCTCCTCATTTGTTGGGAACATGACATTATATTGAGGAATGGAGATGAACCTTTCATATGGCCTTCTCCATGTCTTTCTGTCCACCTGCAAGGTGATTAATGTGGCCAGTCTCTGGGTGGAGACCAAACCTGATTTAAGCCAGCCAAGCCTGCAATCTCAGTATCTCCTCATTTGTTGGGAACATGACGTTATATTGAGGAATGGAGATGGACCTTTCATATGGTGTACAGTATCTCCTCCTCATTTGTTGGGAACATGACATTATATTGAGGAATGGAGATGGACCTTTCATATGGTGTACAGTATCTCCTCCTCATTTGTTGGGAACATGACATTATATTGAGGAATGGAGATGGACCTTTCATATGGTGTACAGTATCTCCTCCTCATTTGTTGGGAACATGACTTTATATTGAGGAATGGAGATGGACCTTTCATATGGTGTACAGTATCTCCTCCTCATTTGTTGGGAACATGACGTTATATTGAGGAATGGAGATGGACCTTTCATATGGTGTACAGTATCTCCTCCTCATTTGTTGGGAACATGATGTTATATTGAGGAATGGAGATGGACCTTTCATATGGTGTACAGTATCTCCTCCTCATTTGTTGGGAACATGACATTATATTGAGGAATGGAGATGAACCTTTCATATGGCCTTCTCCATGTCTTTCTGTCCACCTGCAAGGTGATTAATGTGGCCAGTCTCTGGGTGGAGACCAAACCTGATTTAAGCCAGCCAAGCCTGCAATCTCAGTATCTCCTCCTCATTTGTTGGGAACATGACGTTATATTGAGGAATGGAGATGGACCTTTCATGTGGTATCTAAAGGGTGCTTTGTTTTTGGATCTCTGTAAATGCATATTTTGTCCTTATAGAAGTAAAATAAAAATGTGTACTGTTTCTGCATTTAGTGTATATGACTTACTTGTGTCTATATGAAGAGAAGATTCCTCCTGTTTACTTTTCATAATCATCTCCCCCTCCTCCATAGACTGCTGATCTCCACTCACCAACGTCTCTTCTTCTTCCTCTTTATCCCCAACTTTAATGTATTTCTGTTCTTCATTCTAAATTTCAGAGATGATAGAATATAACATCTAAAACACTGCTGCCAATAGAAGAATGTCCTCTCAGAATTATTTTGAATTCTTTTTTGCTCATCTACCTGATCATTCTCCGTATAGTTGTTATCTTCCTGTGTAGAGTCCCGGGAATACAGAGGACTTCCCTCCTCCATAGACTGCTCATCTCCCCTCACCAAAGTCTCTTCTTTTTCCTCTTTATTCTCAAATTCAATTTCTTTCAGTTCTTCAACCTAAACCCCAACGATGATAGAATACATTTATAAAAAGGAACAAGAATGTACATAGAATAATGTCATCTCATGGCTTGGACCAGTGTTTCTCAACTCCAGCCCTCAAGGCGCCCCAACAGGTCATGTTTTCAGGATTTCCATTAGTTTGCACAGGTAATTTGATCAGTTTCACTGCCTTAGTAATTACCACAGCTGTGGGGAATCCTGAAAACCTGACCTGTTGGTGCGCCTTGAGGACTGGAGTTGAGAAACACTGGCTTAGACCCTTCTACCTGATGATGATGGGGGATGGTGTGATCTTCCTGTGTGGAATAATCCCGGGAATACAGAGGACGGGGACATCTCTCTGGTGGGTTCCCATTACTGGATCCATCTGTAGGAAACACACACACTGACTGAATACATTGTTTCTATGTGTTTATCAGATGATGGGGGATCTAGGTGGACCCTCCGTACTGCTCTCTCCTTTACAATGCAAAGGAGATAAGGGATACGCCACAATCAACTTGGGTAACATTGCTTGTGCATTGATTACATTGTTACTGTGAGAATAGAGAAGAACCTTCCTCCGGCTTAATTTTTTGGAAACCCGACAACATACTAAAGAAAAGATATGGACCTTTCATATGGTGTACATTATCTCCTCCTCATTTGTTGGGAACATGACGTTATATTGAGGAATGGACATGGACCTTTCATATGGTGTACAGTATCTCCTCCTCATGTGTTGGGAACATGACGTTATATTGAGGAATGGAGATGGACCTTTCATATGGTGTACAGTATCTCCCCCTCATTTGTTGGGAACATGACATTATATTGAGGAATGGAGATGGACCTTTCATATGCACAATATCTCAAACTAATTTGGTGAGACAAATGGTTAGTGTGGTGAATATAATTGCCTTCTTCTGATGATGATTGGAGATGTTGTTTTCATATGGTGTACAATACTCACAATACATTGGGTGGTGGGTAGGTACATTGATGACTACTGTCAGCAGTTACACTTACCACATTGGGTAGCGTGGTAAATACGAAAGAACTACAAACAGCTACTAATATTTGTAGAAAAAACATAGTAGAATGTTGATCTGGGGAGTTATTGGGTTGCTTGTTAGGATCAGGAAGGAATTATTTTATCTTGGAAGAAAATTATGCCGAGCTTTATATGGGCATTCTGCCTTCCTCTGGGTCAATGGCCACTTTGAATTTGTTATTTTCCTTTTAGGTAAATTCAATAGACATATATCTATTTTCAACTGATATAACAAGGTAAATATGTATTTTATACTCATAAAAGTAAAATGAAAATGTGAACTGTTTCTAAATTTAGTGTTTATGACTCACTTGTGTCCATATGTAGAGAAGATTCCTCCTGTTTACTTTTCATAATCATCTCCCCCTCCTCCATAGACTGCTGATCTCCACTCACCAACCTCTCTTCTTCTTCCTCTTTAATCTCATCTTTGATGTCTTTTAGTTCTTCACCCTAAACCCCAAAGATGATAGAATACATTGATAAAGGGAACAAAAAGCTAGAAAGAAGAGTTCTAGTTGCTCAGTCCCACCTACCTGATGATGGTGAGGGATGGTGTGACTTTCCTGTGTGGAATCCCAGGAATACAGAGGAGGAGAACATCTCTCTGGAGGGTTCCCATTACTGGATCCATCTGTAGGAAACACACACACTGACTGAATACATTTTTTCTATGTGTTTATCAGATGATGGGGGATCTAGGTGGACCCTCCGTACTGCTCTCTCCTTTACAATAAAGTCTCCTCTTACCCGGTGATGTGAGGGGCGGCTGATTCTCCATCATGACGTCCTTGTAGAGATCCTTGTGACCTTCTAAATACTCCCACTCCTCCATGGAGAAATAGACAGTGACATCCTGACACCTTATAGGAACCTGACACACACAATGATACAGTCACCATCCAGACACATCCCTTGTCTGTTACTGGATAATGTCCCAGAATTCCCAGTAATGCTTAGAGTTAGGGTTAAGGTTACATTGTTGGATAAACGGTTCTATATTTAGGATGTATCTGGTCTATAAACCAGAGGCTCTGGATGGACAGTTGGATAAATTGCTCTATATTTAGGATGTATCTGGTCTATAAACCAGAGGCTCTGGATGGACAGTTGGATAAATGGTTCTATATTTAGGATGTATCTGGTCTATAAACCAGAGGCTCTGGATGGACAGTTTGCTAAAATGGAAGATGACGGACATGACGGGGGTTACTGGGTCTAATTATAAAATAATTTCTTATTACCTCCTCTGTTGCAGGAATACAGTATCTCCCTCTGCGTCCTTCAAGCTTTCCTCTCTCTTGTCTTCAGCTTTTATCACTTCCCGTCTCTGCGTTCCAGTGACAATAAGTGAGATCACCACCTTGTGGAGAAAATACAAACTGCAGCCTACATATTATATTACCCCGACTTCTTGGTGTATTCTTCAATTTTACAATGACACCCAAAAAAATAAAAAAACAATGAAAATATCTAATACAAATAATTTATATGTATATTAATCATTTGTGTCAGTGGGATAAAATAAGCTCCATTGTTCGTTGCAGTGGGATAAAGTAAGACTTCTGTCAATACCTATTGCACTTACATCCCCCATTTTTTTCACCACCCACATGACTGAAGTTATGCAGTTAAATATTTACAACATACCATAAACTCTTTGCTAGTGGAGGTTTACAATGCTATCAGTAAGGCTGTTGGCTTTGGAGATGTCTACCTATTGGGTTTAATTTCCCCAATTTGCTCATTACATTACTAAAATCTTTGGACTTCAGTGTGATTATCTAAGTGCTGATGACGACTGTGTAGATCACTGATAAAAGCCTTAGTGGTACTGTTATGAGACTTAATGGAGTAACTTTGAAGCTTAATGGAAGATCTCCTTTGAATGTTGAAATGCATTCCATTTCTAATGTACTGCAGCTGTGTTCTAGTGTGAGATGGGGGTCGAAGAAAGAGTGTCTGTTAAAATATGTCAGCATAGGGATGGTGGGAACACCTCATAATGGGCACAGCAGGTGTACAGACCCAGGAACTCAGCACAGGGATGGTGGAAACCCCTCATAATGGGCACAGCAGGTGTACAGACCCAGGAACTCAGCACAGGGATGGTGGAAACCCCTCATAATGGGCACAGCAGGTGTACAGACCCGGGAACTCAGCACAGGGATGGTGGGAACCCCTCATAATGAGTACAGCAGGTGTAAATACCCAAAACTCAGCACAGGGATGGTGGAAACCCCTCATAATGGGCACAGCATGTGTACAGACCCGGGAACTCAGCACAGGGATGGTGGGAACCCCTCATAATGAGTACAGCAGGTGTAAATACCCAAAACTCAGGACAGGGATGGTGGAAACCCCTCATAATGAACACAGCAGGTGTACAGACCCGGGAACTCAGCATAGGGATGGTGGCAACCCCTCATAATGAACACAGCAGGTGTAAAGACCCATAAACTCAGCACAGGGATGGTGGGAAACTGCCATTCTTCTCCCTGACAGTGAGGTGTGAGGTTGCTGGTTCCTTTGCTCCTGTGCTTCCAGAGACCAGGGGCTAGAGTAGCTTCTCTGCCCCAGGAGAGATGCTGGATCCTGGGGAGGATCCTGGCGGGGACCCTCTGGATAGGCCTCAGCCTGTGGAAGACACTGGGCCTGGCCCAAGGAAGGATGAATCTCTGTCTGCCTTTAGACGGAGGATTGTTGAAACGTTGAAGCGGATTGAGAAGGAACAGGAAAAATTGGTGGCTTTGAAAGCTGAATTTAAAAAGAAAAAACAGATTTGTGCCAAGGTGTTCAGTAAGAAGAGACCGGCTCTGAGGACTGAGTTGAAAGACTTGGAACAAGCTCTGTGGAAACAGAAAGAACTGGTAAGTTATCTGAAGGAGAGTAGTGGAGCTTTTAAAGAAAAAAATAGAAATGAAGAACGATTTAGCCAAATGAGAAGGGGGGCCGCTTCCTGCATGGAGGGTGAGGAGGCCAGTGAGGAAATGCAAGTACCGACAGAGTCAGCAGAGAGTAAGAAAGTGGGCCCGGAGGATGAGCCCAGCTCTACAACACCTCAGACATCTGCTGAGCCCTCAATGGTGGAGGCCTCTGTCCCCTTCCCTCCCCAGCAGCAATATGTTACATCTGAGCAGGAGGTTGAAGGTACTGGCATGCTGGATTTCATCACAAAGCTGGAATCCCCTCTGGATACGGCTTCCCCGGATGTTGATGAGAAGACGGACACCGTTCCTCGCCCTGTGGAAGAAAGACCTGTGGAGAGAGCAAGATCCACCATTAAGTCTGCAACAACTGGAAAGAAATCTGACACCACCATCAGCCATAACATTGCAGAGGTGACAACACAGCAAGCAGGTGCAGGTACAGTGTGTGTGAAAGATGGTGTGAACTTTAATGACAATGGGCTTGCTGAGGGTTGTAGTTCTACAGGCAGTCAGCCCAGACCCATAGACAATGTACAGCATGCAATAACTTTTGATAATAACTGTCAGCTTCAGTCTGCAGAGAGGTCCATGGAGAATAAAGAGACTTTGCCTGGACCAGACACAGCGGCTGTTCCTGTGAATGGTGGAGGAGATGCTGGGTGCAGTAGTGCTACAACTCTCCAGGAGTCTGCAGTGGACAGGATTGAAGCTGAGTGTTCAGAGCAGGGGGAGAGGGCGGGTCCTGCCTCTGCTAATCAGAAGATTGCTATCCCAGCTGATTCAGACTCTCTGCCAGCAGGTTTGAATGTGTCTAAGGACAAGACTGCAAATTCTGGTGGTGTAAGAAAAACGAATGCCTTATACACACGGTCGGAATTTCCGATAAAAAAAGTCAGACGCAATTTTTTCATCAGATATTCCGACTGTGTGTGTGCCCCATCAGACTTTTTCTGTCGGAAATTCCGACAGAGTTAGAAAGAGAAATTCTGTTTGTCTGTATGGAAATCCGACGGAGAAAAAACCACGCATGCTCAAAATCAAGTCAACGCATGCTCGGAAGCATTGAACTTAATTTTTCTCGGCTCGTCGTAGTGTTGTACGTCACCGCGTTCTTGACGGTCGGAATTTGGTGTGACAGTGTGTATGCAAGACAGCTTGAACGGAATTCCGTCTGAAAAATCCATCAGAGTTTATCCCGACGGAAAATCCGATCGGGTGTACAAGGCATTATAGTGGTGTTGCTGCTACAGGATCTGGGAAGGGGGAGCAAGCAGGGAAGGAATATGGGAACGTTTTATCTTCCCCCCTGTTTAAAAGGAGGAATGTTGTCCAGTTAAAGTGGAGTTCCACCCTGAAATTTTATTTTTTACCAAAAATCCTAAAAAAAATAAAAAATAAAATTTGAAAAAAATAAAATAAAATGTACTTACCAGAAATAGCGGTTGCTATGCGGAAGTCCCTAATCTGCCTCTTCATCGTCCGGCTGGTCAGATTCCTCCGTCCTACTCGCGGTGTCTTCTGGTGAATGGGGCGTGCTGCCTTCTGGGAACTGTGTGTATCCCAGAGAGCAGCCAGGCCATTCACAAAGCGCCGCGCGGCTCGTGCATGCGCAGTAGGAAACTGGCAGTGAAGCCGCACGGCTTCACTGCCTGTTTCCCTTACTGAGGATGGCGGCGCCGGGAGCTGCCAGGATCGAGGGATCGGCCTCGGGGGGGCTGACATAGAGGGCGAGTAAGAAAGGTAAGTGTCCTTATTAAAAGTCAGCAGCTACAGTGTTTGTAGCTGCTGACTTAAAAAAAAAATTGCGTGTGGAATCCCCCTTTAAAATGGGAAGGCGGTGGAATTCCCCCACATAGGAGGCCAGTGGTGGATACAATTTTGCAGATGGGGTTTACGCCCGCAGATATATTCACCCTGATCAGTCCGGCAAGTTCCTATGAATACAATTTGTGCTTTATCCGTCCGGAGTCTTTGGACATATTTTGGGAAAAATATGAGCACATGTGTAGGGGCCTGCTGGACTGGAAAGGGCTCACCCCCAAGCTTGTTTCACGGCAGCCACTCATTAAAATGGTGACAATTCTGGTCCGTAATGAATCCATACCCCAAGGGGATTTATCTGTATGGTTGAGGAGGTATGGGGACGTCCTGAGCCCCCTGAAAAAGATTTTGGATGATCGGGGAATATGGACGGGGGGGGGGGTGGTCTGTGCAGCTAAAATTAAAGGTCATTGACAATGTCGTCCAGCATCTGCCATCCTCAGCTTTCCTGGGGAGGGACAGGCTGAACATCTTTTATCCGGGCCAGACAAAGCTATGCAACAAGAGTGGGGATAAAGGGCATCTTGCATCCTCCTGTCCAGTGATGAAGTGCTCTCTGTGTCAGGGTATAGGACATTTGGCGAAGGATTGTAATATCATCAGGTGCAATCTGTGCAATGCATTGGGACATCCTTACAGTCAGTGTCCTGAGGCAATGCACAACAAGCCTGAGCTCATGAGAGAGTTCTTCTGCCTGGACATGGAGGATGCCCAGAGCTCAGCAGATGGAGTGCCTGTGAGTCCATCTGAGTCTGTGCCAATACCCAATGTGTCTGTGTCTCCCCAGTCTTTGGTGCCCCAGTCTGTGCCAATACCCAATGTGCCTGTGTCTTCCCAGTTGCCCCAGACTGTGCCAATACCCAATATGTCTGTGTCTTCCCAGTCTGTGTGTGTGCCCCTGTCTTCCCAGTCTGTGCATTTACCTAGTGTGTCAGTGTCTTCCCAGACTGTGGGTAAGGTATCAGTTGCCGAGAATGTGTCCAATCCTTCTGTGTCTTCTAAAATTGCAGAGGCAGCAAGAGGTGCTGAGGCTGGTACGTCAGGTGTGGTGCCAGTCCCCCTTCCCCGACGCTGTAGGGTTCCCATTGTGGATCGTGGGGTGCAGAGGAGTGGGGAGGATGGTGGAGAGGCTGGCCTGGTGGTAGATAAGGGAAGGGGGAGAGGGGGGTGAAGGGGAGGATAGAAGTGGGGAGGCTGTTGATTCTGGTTTGTCTAAGGATGATTAGGAGTGGTTGGAGGATAGGAGGAGGGGCAAAAGAAGGAAAAAAAGGGGTTCAGTTACCTTAAATCCTAAAGTTTTACCTTTGGAAAATAAGTTTGGGGTCCTGTCAGATGATAATGACGATGAATGGGACTCGTTCAGTTCAGCATCTTCTATGGATGATGAGTGCCAGGGTGCAACGAAGCGCGCTGGTTCTCCAGGGAGAAGGAGTAGTCAGGCTAAGAAATGGCTGCCTCAACTACCCTAATGGCAGTTCCCACTCCGTTAAAAGTGGCAACCATTAATGTTGCCAGCTTAAAATCAGTAATGCTCGTCCTATAGCCTTATTTTTGCTCAGCGAGTTTGAAGCTGACATTTTCCTTTTGCAAGAGACCCATCTGAGTAGTCTGGCCGATATACATCTGGCAAAGAATGTGGAGACGTGGTCCCTCATTTTGGTCTCTTGCGGTCGAGCCTTACAGCGGGGTTGCAGTCCTTTTTTCTGGTATGGTAACGTGGCGGCGGGTAATTGAGGTAGAGATAGGGAGATGCATGGTCTTGGACGTCTTTGTGAGGGGGCAGGACCTGCGCCTGATTAACATCTATGGTCCCCAGATGAAGTGGGACAGGAAATGCCTCTTTACAAAGATTACGCCTATTCTTTTTACAGCCCAGCAGGTTATCTTTGGAGGTGATTTCAACACCATTACTAGGTCTAAAGACAGGAGAGGTTTCAGAGATAAGCTGGGCTATGACACCCTTTTTCTCAATGCAATAGTTAGGGAAGCAGGTCTGGTAGATACGCACATTAAGCGCTACTCAGACAGCACGGGATTCACTTTTCAGCGAGGTAGTAGTCAGAGTAGGATAGATCGTTTTTTTTCAATGGGGGCCTGCTTTTTCGGCACCTGTGTGTCAGGCAGTGGAGTTTTCTGATCACTGTATTCTATCGGTGACTCTGAATGCCTCAGACATGCCACCTAGGGGGAGGGGTATCTGGGGATTGAATTCGGCCCTCCTGGAAGACGAGAGAGTAAGACAATCCTTTGAGGATTTTTTTCAAGCACAGGTAACGATCCTAGACTTTTGCAACAGCAAGTCAGAATGGTGGGAGCTAGTAAAACAGCGGACTGTTGGGCTTTTTAAGGCCATAGGAAGAAGGAAGCAGCAAGATAAGTATATCACCTACCAGTGTTTGCGGAGGAAACTTGACCGCCTTGTTTCGAATGGAGGAGATTCTGGGGCGATCTCTGAGGTGAAGCTCCTCCTTAGGAGACATCAATATGACCGGCACGCCTCTTTGGTTCAGGAGAGGGATTACGGGAAATACCATTCGCCTGACCCTTACCAAAACTGTAAACAGAGCGTAGCAGTTAAGATGGTCAATGGCCTGAAGGACAGTACGGGCTCTCTGACGAATTCTAGGTCAGGGATCCTGGAGGTTGTCGGGTCATACTATGCCGATCTCCTGGGAAGAAGGAACCTTGATCAGACAAGGATGTTGGGCTTTTGGACTCTACACCAGGTCTGGAAAGTAATGTTTCTTTGATGAATTTGACAGATGAAATCACTGCAGATGAGGTAATCCAGGCTATTGGTAAACTAGCTATCAAGTAAACGCCAGGGCCAGATGGTTTGACAGCCAAATTTTTAAATGTTTTAAGACGATCCTGACTCCTTACCTTGGAGGTTTTTAATGGTTTTTAATGGCTGGTTCTCTCCCTACCTCCATGAGGCAATCTGCAGTGATCCTTCTGTCAAGGGGTAAAGATCCTTCGATGATGGGGAATTGGCAACCCATTAGTCTTTTTAATGTCGATAGAAAGATACTAGCAAAGATTTTTTCTGGCGATTATCACCAGTGGCAGGCAGTTTGTTATCTCACCACCAGCACTGCTCGGTCCAAGGTAGAAGCACTTTCTCAGCAGTGTTAGCTGTCCGGGAGGCCTTGAAACGTTGTATGGCTGCTGGTTGGGGTAAATTTTTGCTGACATTGGATCAGGCTAAGGCCTTTGATCGGGTTAATCATGAGTACTTATGGCTACTTCTTGGCAAATATGGCCTGGAGGGGGGTTTCATTGATTGGCTCAAGATTTTGTACAAAGGGGCTGAAAGCTTTCCTCTGGTTAATGGTTGGGTCGGGCAACCCGTTGTGGTCGGCTCCGGTGTGCGTCAGGGGTGCCCATTGAGTCCTCTGCTATATGTGTTTGCAATCGACCCCTTCATTAGAAGGCTAGAGAGTGGACCATTGTGTGGGGTACCTTTGGGCATCGCTGGTGAGCCTCCTTTGAAAGTTGTGGCCTATGCTGATGATGTTTCTGTTTTTGTCTCTGGTACTGGGGAGGCGCAGGAGGTGGTCTCAGTGATAAGGCAGTATACAGAGGCATCGGGTTCAAAGGTCAACCAGGACAAGTGTGAAGCTTTCTGGATGGGCGTGGAAGGTGAGAGCTTTGTTCTCCCGGATGACTTCCCAGAGCCGCAACAAAAAATTGGGTGAACAGGCTGGAAAATGCCGATGCCAAGGTGGCAAGCTGGAAAGGTTGGCGGCTTTCCTTGAGGGAAAAGGTTGACCTGATCAAGACTTACCCGATTTCGATTTTTCTGTATGTCAGTTTTGTTTGCGTTTTGCCAGTTTCTCTCTATACCAGGGTCTACAGTTGTTTCTTTCAGCTGTTATGGGGGAACAGAATAAACCTTGTCAAAAGGAATGTGACTTACCTTTCTAGGCGGGAGGGTAGTTTAGGGATGATCAACCCTGTAGTCTTTTTCTCTCTGATGTTTTTGAAGTACAATCTTGGTAACATGTTGGCAGAGAGACCGCCTGGGTGGGTTGGTATTTTCCAGTCCTGGTTTAGGCTCTTTCTGCGAGACTGGGAAAATGGTGGGCCAGTCAAAAGCCTGAGGGTCAAGCATGATAAGCTACCAGGTTATGTTGCCCCGTGTTTGAAAATTCTTCGGCAGTGGCAAGTAACAACAGGTGAAGTCAGATCTCTTCCAAGGAAGCTTCTTGAGAAGCAGATCATGAGCTTTGCTTTTTGCGAGCCTCTGGTCCTGAGGGATTGCCCAAGCCTGGTTTTGGGGGTGGGTTTGCGATTGATTAATTTGGGGAGAATCCCAATGAAGTTTAGGGATCAGGCTTGGCTTGCCCTTCATGGAAAACTATATGTGAAGTGCAACTTGAAGTTTCTTTCGGGGCTGCCCGAGAGTGGAGTGTGTAGGAGGGGTGGAGTCCATGGATCACTTTCTACTTCAGTGCCCTTTTATTATAGAGGTGTACAAGAGGGTGGGGAGGGCTCTGAGTATACCCTTCCTCCCCCATATGAGTTATGCAGAGTGGGTGTATGGGGCATTCCAGACTCGTCGGGATTATGATTTGGAAACACTTTTTTTAGTTAGTCTAGTAGTCCGTTATTTCACGTGGAGTGCACGGTGTCAGGTATCCTTACGGAGTAAAATCCTCCCTGTCGAAGTGGTGGTGCAGGACATTCTGGGTGAGGTTGGGAAGATTCGGGGTCTTGAGAAAGACAGGTGGCAGCAGGAGGCCTGGATAAGGGCGTGGAGGAATATCAGGACTCTGTAGCTGCTGCCTGTTGATCTCGGGGTGTGCGGCTTTCTTTCTGTCCTTGCTTCACTCCCCTAGATTTTCAGATCAAATATATTTTTGATAAAAGGCTACATGCATGGTGACGGTGATGTTCCTTAGTCTGGCTCTCTCGTAGGGATTATGTAATGCGCAATTTGGTTTGCACCGTTTATTTTGTTCTTGTTCTTTCCGTTTTGTATAGTCCTATTCAATTATTTTGTAAATATGTTTTATTTATTTATTATGGTTTAATTGTATAGAAGTTTCTGTTTGTAAGATTTCAATAAACAAAATGAACCCTTCATAATGAGCATATCAGGTGTAGAGACCCGGGAACTCAGCACAGGGATGGTGGGAACCCCCTCATAATGGACACACCAGGTGTACAGACCCGGGAACTCAGCACAGGGATGGTGGGAACCCCCTCATAATGGACACACCAGGTGTAGAGACCCGGGAACTCAGCACAGGGATGGTGGGAACCCCTCATAATAGACACATCAGGTGTAGAGACCCGGGAACTCAGCACAGGGATGGTGGGAACCCCTCATAATGGGCACAGCAGGTGTAGAGCCCGGGAACTCCATTCAGATCTTGAGTCAAAGGGATAAAAGAAACAGTTGATTGAATTAACTCTTCACCAAACAGTAAAATCAATTTTTTCGGTGAACTGACCTGTAATGTAATTACCAATCAACAGAATTATTGCGATTCAACAAAAGAAAAACTCAGAACACAGAAATATAAATTGTGGAGCATTCTTGTTTATTTTTTAAGTGCTTAAACAACAAATTCTAAGCTAGAATCAAAATCATATCTTGTATAGCTGAAGAAAATAAACTGTATTAGCCATTGGTTGGACCAATGAAAAGCCACCTTCTTCAGAAGAACGGTAACAGAAAAACAATAGTTTTCCATCATCAACACACCAGTCTGAACATGAAAAAAAGGTTGTTAGCTCACATGATTTTTCTGGTGTAAAAGCAGCCGTAGCCTAGACTCTGTCTAGGCCATGGCCGACGCGTTTCGCCCCACTCAGTCATTACTAAGACCCATGGCGGGGCGAAATGCGTCGGTAGACGTGACCTGGACGTTGGCTGCTTCTACTCTTTATATGGGGGTTTTGTGTGATGTGCGGCTCTTGGAATTTCTTTTCCTTCCATAGTGAATTCTCTGGTGTGCAATACATGTTTTTCTCTAACTGAAACATTTCTCCCAATCTGGACATGGAAAAGAATCCTCATTCTTGTGAATCCTCAGATGTTTCTTAAGATCTCCTTTCTGAATGAAACGTTTCCCGCACTCTGAACACGAAAAGGGGCGTTCACCTGTGTGGATTCTCTGATGCTGAATAAGGTTTCCCTTGTCATAGAAACCTTTCCCGCACTCTGAACATGAATAAGGACGCTCACCTGAGTGAATTCTCTGGTGTTTAACAAGGTTGCATTTATGAATGAAACATTTCCCGCACTCTGAACATGTAAAGAGACGCTCACCCGTGTGACTTCTCTGGTGTATAAGAAAGTCTCGCTTCTGAATGAAGTATTTCCCGCACTCTGAACATAAAAAGGGACAGCCATCAGTGTGACTTTTCTGGTGTGTGAGAAGTATATTTTTCTGAGTGAAACTTTTTCCGCAGTCTGAACATGAAAAGGGACGTTCGCCCGTGTGACTTTTCTGGTGCCTAATAAGGTTCCCTTGGTCATTAAAACATTTCCCGCACTCTGGGCACGAATAAGGACACTCACCTGTGTGAATCCTCTGATGTTTAACCAGGTTACTTTTATTTAGGAAACACTTTCCGCACTCTGAACATGGATAAGGACGCTCGTCCGTGTGAATTCTCTGGTGTTTAAGAAGGTTTCCTTTGTCGCCGAAAAATTTCCCACACTTGGAACATGGAAAGGGGCGTTCACCCGTGTGAATTCTCTGATGTTTGAGAAGGTCTGCTTTCTGAATGAAACATTTCCCGCACTCTGAACATGAAAAAGGACGCTCACCGGTGTGACGTTTCTCATGCCTAAGGAGTGCTCGGTTTTCTTTGAAACATTTCCCACACACTGTACAGGAAAATGAACCTTCTCCTGTGTGATCTCCTTCATGGATGAAAGAAGATTCATTGAGAAAATATTGATTTATGATATCTGTATTGTGAGAGATTAGAGTCCTGGTGTGGGATCCATCAGAAGATTCCTCAGCATTAGAGGGATCCATTGATCCCTCCAGTTGGTAAGGTCTGTCATATATACTTGGAGTAACGGGATTTACTTCTGGAGAATATTGGGCAATGTCATTATCTTCCCCATGATAATCTGGAGATAAAATATGTTCCTCAGAGGTATTCCGGACACACTGTCCATCTGTTGGAAAGCAATATTAAAGTAAACGTTAGAGGCATTTTTCAAACTTGCATTCAAGAGTCATATCTGTTGCTCTATCAGAAAATGTTCCTTGTAGCCCAACCCATTTCCCCTGTTCCATAATCTCCCCCCTAGTGTGACCCTGGCTAAAGCAGAAGCCCTGGTTCTCAGTTCTGGCACAAAGCAAGCAGATCAAAGCTCCGCCCATGAGGATCAAGCAAACAGATTAACCCCTCCTTGGTTTCACACTGAGCAATCAGGATTGTAAAACAGACCCCTACAGTCCTCTCCCACACTGGACCCCTTTCCTCTACCATGCCAGCAGATTACAGGAGCCCCGCTTGTGCTGCTATCATCTGGGTTCCTGAACCAGAGTCACCAAGATAAGAAACCCTTACCCACTTGGGTAGCTCCTGTTTCCACCACTGTAGCCTTCCCAGGCATGAACATGAAGGACCATGTACCCATCGTAAAGCTAGTTCATTTGTTGGGAATGTGACATTATATTGAGGAATGGAGATGGACCTTTCATATGGTGTACAGTATCTCCTCCTCATTTGTTGGGAACATGACGTTATATTGAGGAATGGAGAAGGATCTTTCATATGGCCTTCTCCATGTCTGTCTGTCCACCTGCAAGGTGATTAATGTGGCCAGTCTCTGGGTGGAGACCAAACCTGATTTAAGCCAGCCAAGCCTGCAATCTCAGCATCTCCTCCTCATTTGTTGGGAACATGACGTTATATTGAGGAATGGAGATGGACCTTTCATATGTTGTACAGTATCTCCTCCTCATTTGTTGGGAACATGACGTTATATTGAGGAATGGAGATGGACCTTTCATATGTTGTACAGTATCTCCTCCTCATTTGTTGGGAACATGACATTATATTGAGGAATGGAGATGGACCTTTCATATGGTGTACAGTATCTCCTCCTCATTTGTAGGGAAAATGACATTATATTGAGGAATGGAGATGGACCTTTCATATGGTGTACAGTATCTCCCGCTCATTTGTTGGGAACATGATGTTATATTGAGGAATGGAGATGGACCTTTCATATGATGTACAGTATCTCCTCCTCATTTGTTGGGAACATGACCTTATATTGAGGAATGGAGATGGACCTTTCATATGGTGTACAGTATCTCCTCCTCATTTGTAGGGAAAATGACATTATATTGAGGAATGGAGATGGACCTTTCATATGGTGTACAGTATCTCCTCCTCATTTGTTGGGAACATGACATTATATTGAGGAATGGAGATGGACCTTTCATATGGTGTACAGTATCTCCTCCTCATTTGTAGGGAAAATGACATTATATTGAGGAATGGAGATGGACCTTTCATATGGTGTACAGTATCTCCCGCTCATTTGTTGGGAACATGATGTTATATTGAGGAATGGAGATGGACCTTTCATATGGTGTACAGTATCTCCTCCTCATTTGTTGGGAACATGACGTTATATTGAGGAATGGAGATGGACCTTTCATATGATGTACAGTATCTCCTCCTCATTTGTTGGGAACATGACATTATATTGAGGAATGGAGATGGACCTTTCATATGATGTACAGTATCTCCTCCTCATTTGTTGGGAACATGACGTTATATTGAGGAATGGAGATGGACCTTTCATATGATGTACAGTATCTCCTCCTCATTTGTTGGGAACATGACATTATATTGAGGAATGGAGATGGACCTTTCATATGATGTACAGTATCTCCTCCTCATTTGTTGGGAACATGACGTTATATTGAGGAATGGAGATGGACCTTTCATATGATGTACAGTATCTCCTCCTCATTTGTTGGGAACATGACATTATATTGAGGAATGGAGATGGACCTTTCATATGGTGTACAGTATCTCCTCCTCATTTGTTGGGAACATGACGTTATATTGAGGAATGGAGATGGACCTTTCATATGGTGTACAGTATCTCCTCCTCATTTGTTGGGAACATGACATTATATTGAGGAATGGAGATGGACCTTTCATATGGTGTACAGTATCTCCTCCTCATTTGTTGGGAACATGACGTTATATTGAGGAATGGAGATGGACCTTTCATATGATGTACAGTATCTCCTCATTTGTTGGGAACATGACATTATATTGAGGAATGGAGATGGACCTTTCATATGATGTACAGTATCTCCTCCTCATTTGTTGGGAACATGACGTTATATTGAGGAATGGAGATGGACCTTTCATATGATGTACAGTATCTCCTCCTCATTTGTTGGGAACATGACATTATATTGAGGAATGGAGATGGACCTTTCATATGATGTACAGTATCTCCTCCTCATTTGTTGGGAACATGACGTTATATTGAGGAATGGAGATGGACCTTTCATATGATGTACAGTATCTCCTCCTCATTTGTTGGGAACATGACATTATATTGAGGAATGGAGATGGACCTTTCATATGGTGTACAGTATCTCCTCCTCATTTGTTGGGAACATGACGTTATATTGAGGAATGGAGATGGACCTTTCATATGGTGTACAGTATCTCCCCCTCATTTGTTGGGAACATGACGTTATATTGAGGAATGGAGATGGACCTTTCATATGGTGTACAGTATCTCCCCCTCATTTGTTGGGAATATGACGTTATATATTGGAGAATAAAGACAGACATCTACATGCCTCTTTATTGTCCAATATAACATCAATGTCATTTGTTGGTGACATTGGGTATTGTGGAAATGTTTTTTTTTTTTATTTCTATGCTGTTCTTCCTGGGGACTCAAAGCACTTTGCTGTTGGGGAAGATAGTGAGGCAGCAATCTTGGGCGCACACAGGAAGGCCAATTTATACAAGAGCCAATTAACCTACCAGCATGTCTTTGGAGTTTGGGAAAACAGAGTACCTAGAAGAAACCCACAGAAGCACAGGAAGAATATGCAACTAGTGCCCATACCAAGCTTCGAACCTTAGGACCCCCAGTGCTGCAAGGTAGAACGGCTAACCACTAAGCCACTATAGTTGCCTTTTTCTGATCAGCACTAGAGATGATTCTTTCATATGATGTACAACACCTACAATACATTGGGCAGTGGCAAAGGTACATCGATGCCGTTCTGTCAACTAGGTGTGACATTCTCTATTTTGTGTTAGTAAGCCCAGTAATATGAAAATAGTTTATCTTCCCCCCTGCAGTTCCCACAGCTTCTTTTTAAATTAAAATACTGCCACTATATACCTTTTTGGCAGATTTGTATACCACGGTCACATGATAAACTGCAGGGTCTGCCTCAGTGCTGAGTGTTCAGGTAGGAGGAGATTTCCACCATAGCCTGTGTCCTCATGCTGTTATGGGAGGCGGATCAACCATCAATCAAGATGTGACATCCCACTCACTGTGTTCTTTTTTTTAGTTACTGGGCATGGAGGAGGAGGGAGGGACTGGGCTGTCATTTAGGATCTGTATAAACGCCCACATGTGTGATGTCAATATCATGTGACCTGAAAAGCTCAACTCAACAAGGAAATGTTCTCTCCAGCAATAGAGACCAAACTGAGCATGTGCAGGGGGACCACTCTGACTCTGTCTTATCTGGCCTTGCCTGAAGAGACCCTGTAGACAAGTAAAAACAAGCCTTTTTACACAATACAGAGGATTAACCCCTTAAGTTCCACAGTGAGTATAACAAGCACGCTATTCTGCATATACAGACAGATTTTACTGTTGTGGGTTTAGTACTACTTTAAACTCATAAAAGTTAAATAAAAATGTGAACGGTTTTTGCATTTAATGTTTATTACTTGCCTGTGTTGATAAATAGATAAGGTTCCTCCTCTTCACATTTCATAATCATCTCCCCCTCCTCCATAGACTGCTGATCTCCACTCACCAACGTCTCTTCTTCTTCCTCTTTAATCTCAACTTTCAGTTCTTTATCCTAAACCCCAACAATGATAAAACAGTTTTGTAAAAAGCAACAAAATGTTACATAGAAGAATTCTATCTCATAATTTAGATTTCTTTTTTGAGTTCTAGTTTCTCAGTCCCACCTACCTGATGATGGTGAGGGATGGTGTGATCTTCCTGTGTGGAATCCCGAGAATACAGAGGACGGGGACATCTCTCTGGTGGGTTCCCATTACTGGATCCATCTGTAGGAAACACACACACTGACTGAATACATTGTTTCTATGTGTTTATCAGATGATGGGGGATCCAGGTGGACCCTCCGTACTGCTCTCTCCTTTACAATAAAGTCTCCTCTTACCCGGTGATGTGAGGGGCGGCTGATTCTCCATCATGACGTCCTTGTAGAGATCCTTGTGTCCTTCTAAATACTCCCACTCCTCCATGGAGTAAAGACCACAATATCGTGACACCTTAGAGGAACCTGAAACACACAAGGATACAGTCACCTAGTGTCTTGATGCTCGTGTTTCCCTCTGTGGTCAGGCAGTGAGGTGGAGGCACTGTGATGGCTGATGTCCCATGGAGACATCTGTTGGGTGTTAAAGGCTCACCAGATTTTTTATTTAATACCCTATAATCCTGTGTAAAGAGAGAAAGTAGCAATTGCAACCACTGGCCTCCCATAATCCGCCTCACCTCTTCTGTTAGGTATGGGATCTATACAGGACTCTCTCCGTAGACCGATAATAAACTGAGAATTATCTGGACTGTACTAGGATGAATAATGTCTACACAGAGTTCCTCCATAGATTCCTTGTAAGGAAAAACACTTTATTTTTGGTTTGGATTGACTGGACATTGTGTCCTGTCAGGGATATTTCCTTTTCCTGACAGACTCCATGGCAGCCTACGTGTGGGTTAATCCCGCCCCTCATACCTCATAGGACCCTTCTCCCATAAATCTTTGCTCTGGGCCAGAGGCCATGTTCCTTTTTTTGTCCTCCTCCTAGGACCAAGATATAGTCTTACCTTTTCATGAAGTTTTTCTGTAATCCAGGCCTGGCGGTGTGCACGGCGATACGTTGGTGGTTAGCGGTGATCCTCTCTGCAGTCCAGCAATCCTAGCTATTAGCAGGTGGACATGGGCGATATGATGTGATACCATGAAGAGCTTACTAACCTGGCCATTGGCAGGCAAGCGGCAATATGGCCAAACGTCCCAGCTATTAGCGGGAGGCTTTGTAAACGCCCGATCGTGCGGTGGGTCGAGCGAACAGCTCCCCAGTCCCAGGTTCTGGTCCGGATCGTGCCGTGGTGGTGGTAACGTACAAAGATATTCCTTTTATATGGCAGCCGTATCTCTGTGTTTTGTGTGTCTCCTTATTTTCTATCAAGCTCCAGTGAGTGGCCACGGCAGCTGGAGCGCAGCTGCGTTCCAGCTCGCCGTTTCAGGAAGTCGCTGTGCATCCGCAAGCCGCGAACGAAGATTCTGTGCTTGGTTCGTGCAGGCGCAGTTTCGCCAAAATGGCGATAGCGAATGCGATTGGCTGCCACCGGATGGCAACCGCTATGGGGTGGTGACATCGTTAACGGTGGCAGATTTAAATAGCTGTCAAAGCAGCTATTACTTGGGATGACTTGCAGGCTTATGCAGTGTTTACCCAGGCACTGGGCTCTGGTTTACAAGGTAAATTATTTGCTGCAGGCTCCCTGGGTGCTGGCTATGTTTTGTTATGTGCTCTCTCATGCCTGTTGTCACTCCTGTTTCTTATAAGGCTGTAATGATTCATTTCACTTTCAAACTGCCTTGCCATGGATCTGTCACCGCCCTCTTGTGGCCAACCCTTGCGCTGCAGGTAGGATTTATTTATTTTCTACCTGTGATGCTTGGGTTCACTCATTCAGGAGCTCTTAACCCTTTCTTTTTCACTCAGCTCTTCTAGGTCTGAACACCAAAGCACGGCAAAGACCGTCCTAGGTCTCAACGTTGTCACTCCTCTTCAAGGTCCAGGCGTCAGATCTTCCTTTAGATCTAGGTACCACAGATAGGAGTCTAAAACCACCTCTGGGCGTCACTCTCACCGCCACTCCAGCCGCTATGTGAGGAAAGCCTGCTGGGTATGCGGGGCCCAGGTTCCTGAAGGCAAATCGCTCTGCAAGCGATGCTTTTCTAAAGTCGCATAAGAAAGAGAGGGTGGAGACCCACAAGTGGAAGCACTGGTCAAAAGGTGGTCCATGAGTCCCTGAGTAAAGGGGATTCTGGTCATACCCACAACCCTGCTGGCGACACTATGTCAGTCCCTATTAGGGATGATCTCAAGGCTCCAGGCCTTTCACAGCCGAGCCATTCCTCAATTGAAGCCTCAGACAGTGAGGTGGAGGTAGATGACCCTGGTGCAGGTTTTGAATTTGCCCTAGTACCACAGCTGGTCAAAAGCTGTCAAAGAAGCTTTGAGATGGAAGAGCCAGTGGAGGCACCCTCCAAACAGAGGAAATATTTTAAACACCTCAAAAAAGAACACCCTAATTTCTCCTTTTTGGGTGAACTCAGCGCAATAATTACCGACAAATGGGGTGGTGTTGAAAGGAAGAATTGCCTGTTAATGAAGGTATCAAAAATGTACCCATTTAAAAGCAAGGATGTAAAACACCTGGAGTCGGCTCCTCTCATTGACTCAGCCCTAATGAGGATGGTGAGGCATGTCACACTCCCATTGGAGGATACTGTTTCCTTTAGGGATTGCCTGGAGTGGAAAATGTATACCGACCTCAAGCAGATCTACATTACAGCGGGTATGACCTGCAAACCAGCTATAGCTCTCGCAGCCCTTTCTAAAGCGATGGAAGTCTGGGCAGACGACGTAGATGCTTCTCTGAGGAGCATCTCGGAAGAACTGGCCAGGAGCTCACCTATTCATGGGCTAAGGTTGACGTTGGCTTTTCTCGTGGGGCTTCCCTAGACATAATTCGCCTGGTGGCTCGGATCATGCTGACATCTGTCACGGCTAAGCGTGCCTTGTGGCTGCGCCCATGGGTAGCTGACCCTGCCTCCAAGCAGGCATGGTGCAGGATTCTATTTGGGGGTTCGTCCCTCTTTGGGAACATATCGGACAGTGCCATCACCCGTGCCACAGGGGGCAAGTCGGGGTTCCCTCCCCAGGATCGCCGTCTGCTAAACCAGAAGAGAACACAGCCCAGGCAAAGTTCAGATCGAGCAAGGAATGCTCACTACTATAGGCCTGGCCGTGAGTTCAAGAAGACCTGGAAGAAAAAAACAGCCTTCAGGCCAGAAGTTTTCAAAAGGGGCATCCTCCAGTGGACAAGAATCCCTTAAGTCTTTATGATATTGCACCTGCCTAAAACAGAGCGAGTCGGCATCCTTGCCTCTCTCGGAAGAGAAAAAGCGAATTCTCCTGTCTCTCTTGTGGCTCAGGGCGCTGCAATTCCAGTTCCAGATGACAAAAGCTTTTAAGGGGTCTACTCGCCCCTCTTTATGGTGTTGAAGAAAAACGTCTCCTGGAGGCCAGTTATAGACCTAACCCACTTGAATTCTTTTATCTAGAGAGAAGTTCAAGATGGAGACACTACTCATGATCAGTCAAGCAATCCAACCAGGCGATTGGCTTGTCTCTATAGACCTGAAGGACGCCTACTTCCATGTTCCGATAGCGTCAGAATTCCAGAAATACCTTCGCTTTGCTGTCGATCAAATCCGTCTGCAGTTCACCTGTCTCCCCTTCGGGCTTACAACATCGCCTCGTGTGTTTTCAAAACTTGTTGGCTGTCGTGGCTCTGATCAGGACCAGAGGTATCCGTCTGTATCACTATCTAGATGACCTGCTGTTGTCTCGGGACAAGGAGCAGTTGCTAATCCACAGATCCCAGGTCATCTCCACTCTACTCGAGTTTGGTTGGCTTCTGAATCTGGAAAAGAGCCATCTGGATCCTACGCAGTCCCTGGTATTCCTCAGGGCACACTTCAACGCTATCAAGAGCACCATCTTGTTACCCCTGGAAAAATCCCAGTGATCCGGGACAGAGTTTGGCTTGCAATGTCGTCCTCATCTCCAAGCCTCTCAATGCCTAAAGATCATTGGCACCATGGTGGCAACAACACCCATAGTAAAGTGGGCTCAGTGGAAAATGCAGCCCTTCCAGAAGGGTTTCCTCCAGCAGTATAATCCAGGGCTTCGGGATCACTTTATCCAAATAACCTCATCCATGCAGGAGAGCTTTCCTTGGTGGCTACAACAGAGGAACCTCCTCAATTGTCACTCCATCGCACCTGTGTCTTGGGTCACCATCACTACAGATGCCAGCAACAGGGGCTGACAGAAGTAGCCCAAGGCATATGGAATTTTCCCTCTCACAGGATAGTCTCCAATGTTCTGGAACTCCGGGCAGCGTTCTGCGCTCTGCAGGCCTTTCACCACTTAACAGCAGGAGACTCAGTCCTCCTAAGACTGGACAACACAACGGCAGTCGCATACATCAAGAGACAGGGGGGTACTCGCAGACTCTCCCTGTCAAAGGAAATAGAGCCCATCATGTTCTGGGCCCAGAAAAACCTGGCCAACCTGACAGCTGTCTATCTCCCTGGAGTCCCGAACGTTCAGGCAGATTTTCTGTTGAGAGTTTCTCTGGACAACGAGTGGACTTCCCCCCCGAAGTCTTCAGGTGGGTCCTGTCCCTGGGAGTCATTCCGGAAGTAGACTTGTTTGCCTCCCCATGCAACTTCAGACTAGAGAGATACTACACGAGGTCTTGGTATCCCCAGGCTTTTGGGTAGATGCTCTGACAGACCATTGGCGGTTCCACAGGGCCTATGCCTTTCCCCCGGTTCCTGTCATTCTCCGTTTTTTGTCGAGGCTCAGGATGGAAGAAGCAGAGATAATGGCAATAGTCCCGTACTGGCCAAACAAGCCATGGTTTCTACTGCTGATGCAACTCAACTTCCGGGACCCAGTTCCTCTACCCTCCAGACCAGATCTCCTATCACAAGGGGCATTTCTACATCCATGCCCGGGCCAACTACATCTGATGATCTGGTTCTTGAGAGGGGAAGGTTGGAGGCCCTAGGCTGTCCAAGTAGGGCCATCTCCACAATATTAAATGCCAGAAGAACAGGCACCAACAGGGTCTACCAGAGGATTTGGAAAAAGTTTTCAGACTACACCTCTTCCACTGCAGGTTCTTGCAATAACCCAAAGATACATGATATCCTGGGCTTCTTACAATCAGGATTGGATCTCTCATTGTCAGTCAGCTCGCTGCGAGTCCAAATCGCTGTAATCTCTGCCTTTTATGGGTGTTTCCTGGGCTAGACACCCTCTTACTCTGTAGTTTTTCAGAGGAGCAATAAGGCTCAGACCTCAGAGCCAAGTTTTTCTAATTGGGATCTTCCCCTTGTCCTGGATTTTTTCTTAGGTAGAGAGTTGGAACATGAAGATCAATCTTCTGTCAAATGACTCTCTCTAATAGTTGTCTTCTTGGTGGCTATAACATCGGCCAAGAGGGTCTCTGAAATCAGCTCTCAGGGATGCAAGGAGCCATTTCTAAACCTTTTAATTCCTATGTTGGGTTCAAACCCCAAAGTGGCATCTGTGTTTCATGACAATCAGGAGATTGCTCTTCCAACGTTCAGATCTACCGAGGATTCCAGTGTTTATCCCTTAGATGTTGGAAAAGCTCTGAGTCAGTATCTTGAAGCTACAGCTTCTTTCCGTCAGACCGACCACCTGCTCGTTCTTTTCACAGGAAGTATAAGGGAATGCGTGCCTCTTCCAGATCTATCGGAGCATGGATTGTTCAGGCCATTCAGTGGGCCTATAAAGCCAAGGGCTTGGCGCCTCCAGAAGCGGTGACTGCTCACTCAACTAGAAGTGTCTTCATCATGGGCGGCATCACGTCACGTGCCTCCAGAAGTTATTTGCAAGGTGGCCTTGTGGTCTTCAATTAACACGTTCATGGCACACTACTGCGTAGTGGTTTACGTATCTTGTCTGTTGATGGTGCCAATTAAACCTTTTTTCTTTTGTACAGCACTCTGCCCACCCGGGTGTGTATGGCTAGTTATTTCCCACACGTAGGCTGCCATGGAGTCTGTCAGGAAAACGGAAAATTTATATCAAATACTTACCGTAATTTTCCTTTCCTGATCGACTCCATGGCAGCAGGAGTTCCCTCCCAGTGGCTGGAGTAGGCTAAATTATGGAACACGGCCTCTGGCCCAGAGCAAAGATTTATGGGAGAAGGGTCCTATGAGGTATGAGGGGCAGGATTAACCCACACGTAGGCTGCCATGGAGTCCATCAGGAAAGGAAAATTACGGTAAGTATTTGATATAAATTTTCCGTTTTACTTCCAGTCCAGATGAATGACATCAAGATGAACAGGATGTGAGTAGAAATCGAATTTAAGTTGAGCTTTCAAGTATTACTTGGTAAATATTGGATTGGAGACGACTTTGTTTACTAAGTAGACCTGACCATGTATGATGGAGGATATGTAGACATGACATTGTTCTGTGTGCACAGTGGCCGGGAATGTCTATATTGTGAGCCCCGTCCTATTACACTGTTTGTACTGTGCACATTGTTAGGTTTTGATGGTTGGCGTTAGATTCAAGTTTTGTTCTTCAGGATCAGCAGAGGGTTGGCACAATCCATACACCCCCACCAGCACACACTCCCAGCCTACAGACATCTTGAAATCCGTTCCAACTGACAATGTCTAAAGTTAGTAAACATTTATTAAAAGAACTGGGAATATAAAAAGGACTCTATCCAGCCTTGGGAACTGCCATTACCAATGTTACAATAACATTATTTAGCAGAACACTGATGACCAGAGATCTGCTAATGAGGCCTTATGGATGGACAGTTGGATAAATGGTTCTATATTTAGAAAGTATTCCATCTATAAACCAGAGGCTCTGGATGGACAGTTGGATAAATGGTTCTATATTTAGAAAGTATTCCATCTATAAACCAGAGGCTCTGGGTGGACAGTTGGATAACTGGTTCTATATTTAGGATGTATCTGGCCTATAAACCAGAGGTTCTGGATGTACAGTTGGATAAATGGTTCTATATTTAGTATGTACTAGGTCTATAAACCAGAGGTTCTGGATGTACAGTTGGATAAATGGTTCTATATTTAGGATGTATCTGGTCTATAAACCAGAGGCTCTGGATGGACAGTTGGATAAATGGCTCTATATTTAGGATGTATCCTGTCTATAAACCAGAGGCTCTGGATGGACAGTTGGATAAATGGTTCTATATTTAGGATGTATCCTGTCTATAAACCAGAGGCTCTGGATGGGCAGTTGGATAAATGGCTCTATATTTAGGATGTATCTGATCTATAAACCAGAGGCTCTGGATGGACAGTTGGATAAATGGTTCTATATTTAGGATGAATCTGGTCTATAAACCAGAGGCTCTGGATGGACAGTTGGATAAATGGCTCTATATTTAGGATGTATCCTGTCTATAAACCAGAGGCTCTGGATGGACAGTTGGATAAATGGTTCTATATTTAGGATGTATCCTGTCTATAAACCAGAGGCTCTGGATGGGCAGTTGGATAAATGGCTCTATATTTAGGATGTATCTGATCTATAAACCAGAGGCTCTGGATGGACAGTTGGATAAATGGTTCTATATTTAGGATGAATCTGGTCTATAAACCAGAGGCTCTGGATGGACAGTTGGATAAATGGCTCTATATTTAGGATGTATCTGGTCTATAAACCAGAGGCTCTGGATGGACAGTTGGATAAATGGCTCTATATTTAGGGTGTATCCGGTCTATAAACCAGAGGCTCTGGATGGACAGTTGGATAAATGGCTCTATATTTAGGGTGTATAGGAGCACATATGACAATTCTATATGTATAGTAGTATCTGTTGGAGATAAAAGACGTCACAGTGACTATGAAGGAAGAGGACGGACATGACGGAGGGTTACTCGGTGTAAATATAAAATAATATCTTATTACCTCCTCAGCTGCCGGTTGCAGAAATTTCTCCCTCTACTGCCCCCCAGCTTAGCTCTCTCCAGGATCTTCCTGTCTTTGTTTGGTATCACTTCCTGTTTCTGCGTTCCACCAGCAAATAGTGAGCTCACCATCTTGTGGAGAAAATGCAAACTGCAGCCAACGTTTTTGAATACTTTGATGGTACGTTCTTCAATTATGTTGCACGTATTTCACAGAAACTAAGAAAAAAAAAAGAATGAAAAATAATTTGTACATTAACATTCATAATTACATAAAAAGATGAATGAACTCCATTATAACCACAACCTTGTCCACACCTTTTTTCCTTTAACGGTCATGCTTGTGGAGGACATTGATGAGACCACCCCTAGTCCTGCCTTCCTTTACCTGGATGTGTCCAAGGGGGCTTTTGGCATGGCCCAGATGCAAGACCCTACTTTAGAGTTGCCACCTCATCCCTTTAAACCTGAACACATATAAATTCCACAGGTTCTGAAGGCTAATTTAATGCAGATAAGGCAACAAGTGAGTTTAATTACCACCTTAATCAGCCACAGAACCTGTGTAATTAATATGTGTTCGGGTTTAAAGGGATGAGGTGGCAACCCTACCCTACTTAGGTGTGGACAAGGTTGTGGTTATAATGGAGTTCCCCGGGATTTGGGTGAAAACGAGAGATGGCCTCATGTTGCAGTCAACAATGACCTACTTTATGGGGCTACCAAGGTTCAGGAAGACATTGTTGAAGAACTGTTGATGCCTCAGATTTACAGACAGAAGATCCTAGATCTGGCACATGCCAATTCTTTGGGGTGGGACAGGACCTGAGGACAGAGAAAATCAAGGTACATATCATTGACCGGTTCTACTGGCTAGGGTTGAAAGCTGAAGTAAATATTGCATATCTTGTCTCATCTGCCAGCTTTAAAGCTCTGGTGTCTCACTTCCACAGCCCTTTGTTGCCCCTGCCTATAACTGCAGTTCCCTTTGGATGAACAGAAATTGATTTGCTAGAATATATATGTAATAAAAAAACAGTGTAGAGCTCCCTTAGGATCAAAGATAAGTAAATCTAATATACACTGAGCAATAGTATATAATGTATAAGCAGGGCTTTTTTCAGCGGGAACGCGGGGGAACGCAGTTCCGGCACCTCCTGGACTGACTGTATGTAATGACAAGGGGTGCTGGGGTGTGCTACAGGGTATTGATGCTCACTGCTGGGGATCTATTTTTGCAGGGTGGTCTATTGTTGCTGGGGAGGTCTACTGTTGCTGGTGGGAGACCTATTGTTGCTTGGGGGGGGGGGGTCTTATGTTGCTGGGGGGGTCAGTTGTTGCTGAAAGAGATCTACTGTTGGGGAAGGATCTATTGTTGATGGCAGCCAGAGAGTCTATTAATGCTGGCTGATGCGGAGATCTGTTGATGCTGCCGGGAGTCTATTGTTGCTGGTGGGGAAATTTTGTTGTAAGTAGTCCATTGTTGTTAGGGGGATCTATTGTTGCTGGCTGCAGGGGATCTATTTTACTGCTTTTCTTGATATCATTACCAATTCCATACAAATCATTTAGCTCCACAAAATGATACTTTGTCCTATATTGTCTAAAAGGGACGGAACTTGGAGGTGGGTAGGGCCGGAGAAAAGGGGTGACTCAGAACGGGGGAGTTCCTGCACCTATTGTCTGAGAAAAAAAGCCCTGCGTATAAGTGAATATAGTGATCCACACAACAAAATAAATAAACTAGATATCAAAAATGAAAAATTGGACAATCTCTGTGTTATTATTGTAATATAATATCCTACATAAATCGGCCAACATATTACAACATATCAACTATTATTCCAACATGTTAGAAGAAGAAATGGTTCTTAACCACTTCAATACCAGGCACTTATACAGCTTCCTGCCAAAGCCAATTTTGAGCTTTCAGCGCTGTCGCAATTTGAATGACAATTGCGCGGTCATGCTACACTGTACCCAAACAATTTTTTTATCATTTTGTTCCCACAAATAGAGCTTTCTTTCGGTGGTATTTGATCGCCTCTGCGATTTTTATTTTTTGCACAACAAATAAAAAAAGAGCGAAAATTTTGAAAAAAACGACGTTTCTGTTAATTTTTTTTGTAAATAAGTACCTTTTCTACTTCAATGACGGGCACTGATAAGGCGGCACTGACGGGCACTGATAAGGCGACACTGATGGGCACCGATGAGGTGGCACCAATGAGGTGGCACTGATGAGGTGGCACTGATGGGCACTGATGATGGGCACTGATAGGCGGCACTGATGGGCACTGATATGTGGCGCTGGTATGCGGCACTGATTGGCACTCATAGGTGGCACTGATTGGCACTCATAGGCGGCACTGATTGGCACTTATAGGCGGCACTGATGGGCACTTATAGGTGGCACTGATAGGAGGCATGGACGGACACTGATAGGTGGGCACAGATGGGCACAGATGGGCATGGATGGGCACTGATAGGTGGCGCTGATGGACACTAGTAGGTGGCACTGATGGACACTGATGCCCAGCAATGCCAGCCACCACACATTGAGGTGGTGCCATCATAGTGCCAGTCAGTGCCCATTTGTGGGCACTGATTGGCATATTTTTTTTAAAATTTTTTATTTTACTACATGTGGATGGCCATGGGGGCCATCCACATGCTTGGGGCTTCCCTGTGGTCCTGGGGGGCTTCCCTGGTGGTCCAGTGTGGGTATCCGAGGGGGGGGCTGCGCTGATAAACAATCAGCGCGAACCCCCCCTGTCAGGAGAGCCGCCGATCGGCTCTCCTCTACTCGCGTCTGTCAGACGCGAGTGAGGAAGAGCCGATCAACGGCTCTTCCTGTTTACATTGTGATCAGCCGTGATTGGACACGGCTGATCACGTGGTAAAAAGCCTCCGCCGGAGGCTTTTTACCAAGATCAGTGTAGCGGTGGGTCAGACTGACCCACCGCTCCACCGATCGCTGCGATACGCGCCCCCCCGGGCGCGCGGCGGCTGTTATCCCGCAGGACGTCATATGACGTCCAGTGTGGATAACAGAACCACTTCCCGGACGTCAATCTGCTATTGACGGGGCGGGAAGTGGTTAAGAACAACGTAAACACATAAATTCCAATGTGATTAGTTCATATCCCATGATTGTCCCAAAGCATGAGATTACAGTTGTAATATAGCTCCACCATAGATCATCCAACACAAATCCAACCGTGCTCCACCACCATGTGAATTGGATGCCCATCTTAGGAATATGACCCCAAAAAAGGTCTAAAATTCACTCTGAGTTTCCCCTTTAAGGCAGGACATGATATCCATCTCTAGTCCCAGCAGGCTCAGTAACCAAGCCTCTCGTTCACAATTCGTAGCCGGTGCACTTGCTCCGAATGTAGAACACACAGAAAAAAAGGCCATAGTGTATATGACAGGGGTCACTTTGGGCACAGGTTGAGCAAGAAAATAATGGACATTAAGAATATATCTTGGACTACCTAAATTGGGTCTGTAATATTAATCCACAATATTTACTGTTTGTTGATCCTGAACTCATCAGGTTAATTGAAAGGGCTGATGTGTTCAACTTCAATCACCCACCTGCCTGTTGTGATGTAAATGAATCTAGGATGGCTTCTGAATATCCTTTCATTGTGAATAGTGATAATTAACTCTGTACTTGTGTGTATTGTAAAGTAACAGACAGACAGTCTGGTGAAATAAAGGTCATGCATAGTCATTTAAACTAAAAAGGAATTAGCTAATGAACTCACCTGTTGTCTTCTAAGAGATGTCAAAATAATGTGTATTGGGCCTCGTTATGTTGTGGGTGGAGTTGGACCATTGTTCATTTAGATTAATGCAGTATTATTTTGGTGTATAAAAAGAGCCTGCTCTCATTAAAGATTGTCAGACAAGTTGGAAACCTCATACAGAGTGGTTGTCTCGTCTGTGGAGGGAGAAGTATTTGTATGTGATCTTATTCGGCTGGTTGGGGTGTCTGGTGGCTGTCGTGTGTTCGGAGAGGGAACATCCTAAACGGCGTTAACTCCTTTCATACTTGGGGTGCCGTTACAGTGTAATATTGCTAAATAATATCACTAATTTGTCTTTCCAAATGCACACTCATGCCGCGTACACACCATTGGTATTTCCGACAACAAATGTTCGATGTGAGCTTTTGGTCGGATATTTCCGAACGTGTGTAGGCTCCATCGGACATTTGCTGTCGGAATTTCCGACAACAAATGTTTGAGAACAGGTTCTCAATTTTTCCGACAACAAAAGTTCTTGTCGGAAATTCCGACCGTGCGTAGCCATTTCCGACGCACAAAAGTGCTGCGCGTGCTCGGAATCAATTTGACGCATCCTCGGAATCATTGTATTTCATTTTTCTTGGCTCGTCGTAGTGTTCTACGTCTCCGCGTTTTTGACCATCGGAATTTCCAAGCAACATTTGTGCGACCGTGTGTATGCAAGACAAGTTTGAGCCAAGATCCGTCGGAAGAAAAAACACGGTTTTGTTGTCGGAAATTCCGATCGTGTGTACGTGGCATTACAGTATAAAATACTTATAAAAGCATCCAGGGGTTGCTTCTCACGACTACTTCCAGGTTTCGCCATAACCGGAAATGAACTCACCTCGATCCCTCCGATGTGTTGCGTCACAAGATCACGTAACTTCCCCAGGGATTTGCTAGGCCCCTTTATAAATCCACTGGAGGTCACCAATACATATCTGTGATCCTCAACTGTGCCACAATATCCTGGAACTATTTCTCTTCAGAATACCTTGTCCAAAATGATTGCCAGAGAATTATTCCAAATGTTTAGTAGAATACCATTCCCTAAAGAAATGCTTACTGTCCAGGAAATGTCATTTAGGTTATAGTGGATATTTGTAAGCTGTTTCAGATTAGACAGCTGTCTACTATTCATAGAAAGATGACCTGGTGGAACGCTTTGGCAAGACTCCAAATGTCATGCTTAAATGGGTTGTATAGATGAATAGAAAAGATTGAGTCTGCCTTTTGCTAGCTCTCCTATTTGCCATACATGAGGTGCATTGGGCCTCCACTGGGTTTTCCCCCCCTTGAATTAGTATGTGGACAAAGACCCCAGGTATTGCTTGACCTAGTGAAGAAATAATGGTAGAAAGACCGTACCCCTTTAAGAATCTTTCTCCCAAGTGCAAGAATGGATCACAAATTTAATGTCACTGGTCAAGGAACATATGCAAGTTCCCTAGAAGGCACAACGCTGGGTTTACAGGAGGTTGTCTTAAGCCCTGTACACACGACCGGATTTCCTATGAAGCTGACTTCCATCAGTCTTGCCTACACACCATCAGTCAAAAAACCGACTGTTCCAAACGCGGTGACGTAAAACACTCCGATGAGCTGAGAAAAATTAAGTTCAATGCTTCTGAGCATGCGTCGACTTGAATCTGAGCATGCGTGGGTTTTTTATCCGATGGAGTTCCCCACAGATGATAGTAATTTGCTATCGGTTTTTTAAACATCGGATAAATTTAAAACATGTTCTATTTTTAAACACCGATGGAAAAAAGACCGATGGGGCCCATACACGATCGGTTTGTCCAATGAAAAAAATCCATCGGACTGTTTTCATCAGTAAAACCTATCGTGTGTACAGGGCTTAAGGCATTTCCAAGTAAGGGCCAATTCCTACATTGGAAAGCAAGTTTTTGGCCAGGTGGGAATGTCCATTTGGGGTTGTGGCTAAAGTAGGGGACGTGCTTTATAGAGTTTACCAAAAAGGCAATTGGAAAAAAGACAGGGAACCAGAAACCACCATGGCAAATGCAAGACTTGAGCCTCATCTTTGTGTTGAGAGCATTCAGGTAGCCAGTACTCTGTAAAAACCTAAAACCCAGTGTAGCGGGTATACACTTTTCTCTCTATTTAAAACTGGCAGAGACACCAGCAGTGTGCAGTTCCTTGCGGTCCAGCAGGTGGCACTGTCGCCCTGGGCTGGGGTTGAACCATTGCTGTGTGCCGTGCCTCCTTTTTGTCCTCCCTCGGCAGCGGTATGGTGGGGCGGGGAACCCGCCGTGCTTGCTGGGAGAGGGTATAAAGGGGGCCGGCCATCATTGTCACGGTGTCGAGTCCCAGGCACCTTCAGCCTGAGGGCGGTGGTTCGTGTCGGTCCTCTAGGCGGCCTAGGCCTAGAGGACGTCCGGAGGTCATGTTCCATTCCAGGCACCTTTAGCCTGGGGTGAAGTACTCAGATGGAGGTCTGGAGCTCAGTGCCCACCACTGAGTTCCGTGAGAGAAGGAGGTCCTAGGGAACCTAGGGATTGGGTACCCGAATCCGGAAGGCGTAATGGACCGAGGGGAGATACTCACTTGAAGACGGGTGCAGCAGATTGCCAGTGACAGGTGAGCCTCCCATCGGAGACCGCCTGGAAGGAAACCCCCCCCCCGCTCGGAGACCTCAGCCCACTTTGATGGAGGAAAGTGGAGAGTTCATTGTGTCTGGGCCTACTCGCATCCACACCTCCTTGTTTGTTCTGTTCTTTAAGGGAGTCTAACTGATTATGCTGTTCACTCGAAAAGAATAAAGGAGTGTTGGACTTTAATGATGTGGGGCTCTTTTCTGGTGGACATTGTTCGAGTTAACTCCAGGTGCACAACACTGACCCGAAGGTAGAGAAGGAACTTTGCTTACACCGCACGGACACATGTGGTGAAGGCTTGGTGTGGTGACCCCGCTCTGTCCCCTCTAAGGTACCCCTAGACAAGAGAAAGACGAGCTGATTCAAAGAGGGGAGTGAGGAGGCCGCTACACCAGGAATCAAAGGAAATTTTGCAAAGTATTAAGGAGAGTTTCTACAATTTACCAAGACATACAAATGTTATTGGGCATGATATAATTATTGAGACTGGTGTCAATGTTTGT
The DNA here is from genome assembly GCA_029206835.1 of Rana muscosa. Lineage (NCBI taxonomy): Eukaryota > Metazoa > Chordata > Amphibia > Anura > Ranidae > Rana > Rana muscosa. The sequence goes on along the minus strand of CM055123.1, from coordinate 400,461,042 downwards.
GTCACACCACACCACATCCAAGTGGCTCAGAGGATGGATGTCTTGGATGAGTTGAAGAAGATTTTTGCATTGGGAATAATTGAAGAATTGGTTGCCTCCATGCCCAACAGTACTTTGGGGTTCTGCCATGATTTCCAGAAGCTTAAGTATTTGATGTCTTTCCCATGTCCTAGGTGAATGAGCTCCTTGACAGACTAGGCCTAGCCCAGTATGTCACCACTTTGAACCTTGCAAACGATTCTTGGCAGGTACCTCTAACCAAGGCCATCCAGGAGAAAACCTCTTTTTGTACCCCAAAGGGACATTTCCCAGTACAAAAGAACGCCTTTTGGTCTTAAGACTGCTCCAGCTATGTGCCACTGCCAACAGGCAATAGATAGGACGTTACAACCCCATCAGCACTACACCTTGGTGTATATGGACGATATTTTCACTTTGGGAATGGATGACGTGAAGTGCCTTGGGTATGTAGCTGTGGTGCAGCATGGTGTGGTGACAATAATTCACACAGTCCAGTGAAATAATAAACTTGTATTGAAGCAATGCAGCAACAGTTCACAAAAAATCCCGGTGGAAAGATTGTCCAACCAGGTGCACTCACGGCTACAGCAACGGGAATAAAGAGGGTTCCAGACAGAATGACAGCTTCTGTACAGAGGGGCAGAATGTGGCCTGGACATTTCGTGCTCAATCGAAAGAATGTCCAGAAGACATGCGACCCTACGCTTTCCCTCCTCGGCAGGAATCTTTCCCTATATCTAGTACTGTCCCTAACAGATGGGGTACCTTTCCCTGCACTACCCACTTGCATAAAGCACACCAAATCCAACAGGTAGGACCTTAAATAGGTTTTTCCCAACCCAAGATGGCTGCCAGAGTCACACTAGGCAACAGAATCCAACCGGATCGCTTCCCCATTGACCCAGGAAACCATAGAGGAACCAGGTTCCTCCTGACTCTCTCTTCAGGTGTAGAGCTTTTGTGGTTGAGCGCCACCTGCAGTGAAGAAAATAAACGGCACCTGCCTACAGGTATATCATGGGAAGAGGGATGGTAGAAAAACAAATAGGCAAGCTAGAGGCTATATAGCCCTGCCCCCCCCCCCACCCACTAAAAAGCATGTATGTGCATTTCTAGGCATCGTAGGGAACTAAAGATGGTTTGTGCCCATTTTAGCCACCCTGGCGACTTCGCTGACCAATCAGAAGTCAGATGTTGGTCATGATTGAATGGAATGTGGATGCTGAAAGGCCTTTCCACCACTGTGCTAACATCCTGCTCTGGTAGCTCCTGATTTCTCAAAAAAAGTTTTGTCTCAGTTGGACATCTCCAATTTTTTGCTCAGTTGGACATCTGTAAGAGGAGAAGATCATTCCATGACCTTTCACAGTTGGAAAGAAGCCACAGCTGAGAATGACTACATTATAGTAGAATGGGAATGTTTGGCCATTAAGTGGGCTTCCAGTATTACTTCTTAGGAAGGAAATATCAGCTTGCCTCTGACATGAGAAAGAGATTTCCCTTAATTTTTCCCATTTCCTCTCTGCCCATGGGAAAGGAAGTTAAAGGAAATCCCCTAATGCAGGGATCTCCAAAGTGTGGCCTGTGGGTCAAATGTAGCCCTTCGGTTGCCTTTATCTGGCCCTTGGGGCACTATTCCTCCCACTGATAGAAACGATGGGGCACTATTCCTCCCACTGATAGAAACGATGGGGCACTATTCCTCCCACTGATAGAAACGTTGGGGCACTATTCCTCCCACTGACACAAACCATGGAGCACTATTACTGCCACTGATACCAACAATGGGGCACTATTCCTCCCACTGACACAAACCATGGCGCACTATTACTCCCAATGATATCAGCGAAGGGGTCACTATTTCTCCCACTGATACCAATGATGGGGCACTATTCCTCTCACTGATACAAATGATGGGCACTATTCCTCCAACTGACACCAATGATGGGACACTATTCCTCCCACTGATACCAATGATGGGGCACTATTCCTCCCAATGATACAAATGATGGGGCACTATTCCTCCTACTGATACCAGCGAAGGGGTCACTATTCCCCCTACTGACACCAATGATGGGGCACTATTCCTCCCACTTATACCAATGATGGGGCACGATTCCTCTCAATGATACAAACGATGGGGCACTATTCCTCCTACTGATACCAATGATGGGGCACTATTCCTCCCAATGATACAAATGATAGGGCACTATTCCTCCTACTGATACCAGCGAAGGGGGTCACTATTCCCCCTACTGACACCAATGATGGGTCACTACTACTCCCACTGATACAAATGATGGGGCACTATTCCTCCCACTGAGACCAATGATGGGTCACTATTCCTCCCACTGATACCAATGATGGGGCACTATTCCTCTCACCGATACAAATGATGGGGCACTATTCCTCCCACTGACACCAATGATGGGACACTATTCCTCCCACTTATACAATGATGGGGCACTATTCCTCCCAATGATACAAACGATGGGGCACTATTCCTCCTACTGATACCAGCGAAGGGGTCACTATTTCTCCAACTGATACCAATGATGGGTCACTATTCCTCCCACTGATACCAATGATGGGGCACTATTCCTCCCAATAATACAAAAGATGGGGCACTATTCCTCCCACAGACACCAATGATGGGGCATTATTCCTCCTTCTAGTAACCACGGACATTGTTTACTGATGATGAGGCATTTTCTAATCCCACTAGCCACAGTCCAGCCCTCCAAAATTCGAATGAACAGTAAACCGACCCTCTGTTTGGGAAGTTTGAAGGCTTCTGTCCTAATGGGACACAGATAACAAAAAACCCTTACATGGGGTTGTAACCATCCCTTACGCTATATAAAATGAAAAAAAATTCCTGTATTTCCATTTTAAGTTCTGAAGATTGTTTGCCAATCACTGTGTCAATGAGATAATTTGAGGATGTAAGTATATATATTTTGCAAAACAAAATATCAAAATTATTTTTATTTTATCTTTTCATCAAATTTTTTCTTTTTTTTTTTTTTTTTTTACATAAAACGAAGAACGCATCAATAAGCAGCTGTAAAAGTATTTAAAAACACTTCAGTTTGAATTTTCACCACAAGGTGAAGATCTCACTTATAGACCGTGGAACGCAGAGACAGGAAGTGATGTCATGTATAAATAGGAAATTCACAGGGGGAGGGGGAAGTAGAGATATTCCTGCAACCACCAGAGGAGGTAATAAGATATACACCCAGTAATCCCCCATTGTGTTCATCCTCTTCCATTTATCCAACTGTCCTTCCAGAGCCTCTGGTTTATAGACCGGATACATCCTAAATATAGAACCATTTATCCAACTGTCCACCCAGAGCCTCTGGTTTATAGACCAGATACATCCTAAATAAAGAACCATTTATCCAACTGTCCATCCAGAGCCTCTGGTTTATAGTCCAGATACATCCTTAATATAGAACCATTTATCCAACTGTCCATCCAGAGCCTCTGGTTTATAGACCAGATACATCCTAAATATAGAACCATTTATCCAACTGTCCATCCAGAGCCTCTGGTTTATAGATCAGATACATCCTACATATAGAACCATTTATCCAACTGTTTATCCAGAGCCTCTGGTTTATAGACCAGATACATCCTAAATAAAGAACCATTTATCCAACTGTCCATCCAGAGCCTCTGGTTTATAGATCAGATACATCCTAAATATAGAACCATTTATCCAACTGTCCATCCAGAGCCTCTGGTTTATAGTCCAGATACATCCTTAATATAGAACCATTTATCCAACTGTCCATCCAGAGCCTCTGGTTTATAGACCAGATACATCCTTAATATAGAACCATTTATCCAACTGTCCATCCAGAGCTTCTGGTTTATAGATCAGATACATCCTAAATATAGACATTTATCCAACTGTCCATCCAGATCCTCTGGTTTATAGACCAGATACATCCTAAATATAGAGACATTTATCCAACTGTCCATCCAGAGCCTCTGGTTTATAGACCAGATACATCCTAAATATAGAGCCATTTATCCAACTGTCCATCCAGAGCCTCTGGTTTATAGACCGGATACATCCTAAATATAGAACCATTTCTCAATCTTGTCTCAGGGTTCTTAGCTGTCTTCTCTTTGATGACCCCATGACTTCTCCGGAGTTAAAAATACAAAGGAACAAGGCTGAAAATCAGTTCAAACTCAGTTTCCAACCATCCTTCATTTGAAATCAAATCTGTTAGTTCCTCTTTCCTCCTCTGTTGTCCCCCTCTGTGGTCTGATGTACTGTATTAAAGTCCAAAAAAATGCACTATTTTACCACAATACACCTCTCATCCATCCATAATAAAAAGTGTTCCTCTTTCTCAGACAGTTGGGAGGTCGGGTACAAGTTCTAGTCATGGCTTCAGAATGAATGAACATCCCTACAGTACATAGAATGAGGGGTAGTGATGAGCCGAACACCCCCGAGTTCGGTTCGCACCAGAACCCGCGAACGGACCGAAAGTTCGTACGAACATTAGAACCCTATTAAATACAATGGATGCGAACGTTCGAATTCTAAAGTGCTAATTATAACAACTATTATGCATGTTATTGTCCTAAAAAGGGTTTGGGAACCCGGGTTCTGCCCCAGGGAACATGTATCAATGCAAAAAGAAGTTTTAAAAACGGTTGTTTTTCGGGAGCAGTCATTTTAATGATGCATAAAGTGAAAAAAAAAAAGTCAAATATTCCTTTAAATATCGTACCTGGGGGGTGTCTAAAGTATGCCTGTGAAGTGCCACGTGTTTCCCGTGTTTAGAACTGTCCCTGCACAAAATGACACTTCTAAAGGAAAAAAAAGCCATTTAAAACTGCTTGCGGCTTTAATGTAATGTCTGGTCCCGGTAATATGGATGAAAATCTTTAAGAAAAATGGCATAGCTACCCCATGACCCCCCCCCCCCCCTACCCCAGCCCATTACCAGCCCCTTTGGGTCTTGTATGGATATTAAGGGGAACCCCGCACATAAAATAAAAAAGGCCCTATATACTCTGAACAGCCGTATACAGGCGGTGCATACAAGACAGGGACTGTAGGTTTGTTCTTATGTAGAATCTGTTTGTAATTTTGAACAGGTACATTGTTTAAGTGTAGCTCCAGCCCAAAAATCTATTTTTAAACTTTTTGGAAAACATAGGTAAGGGTTATCACCCCTGTAACATTTGTTTTGCTGTCTGTGCCCCTGTTCAGAACATTTCACCTCACTTTCCGTCCCAATGACAACTGTTTTTGAAATGTGGTGTTTTTCTTGAAACAAGGATTGGTGATAAAGCATCAGTACAGAGGAGACACCTTTCTCCCATATTAATTCTTACAGGAGAGAATTTTCCTTCCAAGGGGTAGATTTCCTCTCACTTCCTGTTGTCTTCTTGCGTTTGCAAGTAGGAGTCGTTTGTAAGTTGGATGTTTGAAAGTAGGGACCTGCCGTATATACTCTGCAGAAATAGGCCCCTTAGTTGTTGGTGTTGGCACAACACTGTAAGCACTCACAGTTACTCTTGGTTGGTGCTGGAACGCCCTGCTGTCAACTATTATATCAGGATTTTAATTACATATAATTGTTGAACAGTGGTAGTAAAAATTGGGCCTTTGATGGTGGTGCTGGTGCCACAACACTGTAAGCCCTGACAGTTACTCTTGGTGGGTGCAGCAATGGGCCCTGCTGTGAATTATTAGATCAAGAATTGTAATTGCATGCCCCTGTTGAACAGGGGCTGAAAAATTGGGCCTTTCGTGGTGGTGGTGGTGGTGGTGGTGTTGCCACAACACTGTAAGCCCTCAGAGTTACTCTTGGTGGGTGCAGCAATGGGCCCTGCTGTGAATTATTAGATCAAGAATTGTAATTGCATGCCCCTGTTGAACAGGGGCTGAAAAATTGGGCCTTAGGCACTGGTGGCACAACACTACAACCCCTCACAGATACTGTACTTGGAGCACAGCAATGAGCCCTGTTGCAAAGTATTGCTTCAAAAATTGTAATGACACGCCCCTGTTAAACAGGGGCTGAAAAATTGGGCCTTAGGCACTGGTGCCACAACACTCCAACCCCTCACAGATACTGTACTTGGAGCACAGCAATGAGCCCTATGGCAAATTATTGCTTCAAAAATTGTAATTACACGCCCCTGTTAAACAGGGGCTGAAAAATTGGGCCTTAGCCACTGGTGGCGGCACCCATAAACAAAAATGATCTTCCAAGCTATCATCATCAATCGTATCATTGAGGACTCGGAGGAGGAGGATAGCCAGTCAACATAACAGCACAGGCACTCAGCATCAGCATCAGTCTTGAAGGGATGTGACATGTTAAAATCAATTAGTCTGTTATATCAGCATCAGGTGTGTGGTAGCTGGTGGTGATCCAAGACTGGTTCATCTTGATGAAAGTCAGTCAATCAACCGAGTCGGTGGACAGGCGCACCCTGTGATCCGTGACAAATCCTCCAGCAGCACTGAATGTGCGTTCCGAAAGAACGCTGGATGCAGGACAGGCCAGTAGCTCAATTGCATACTGTGCAAGCTCTGGCCAGTGATCCATCCTCAAGACCCAGTAAGCCAGAGGATTTTCGGTGGGGAAGGTGTCCAAGTCTGACCTTGCCCCTAGATATTCCTGCACCATGTTTATCAGACGCTGGCGATGGTTGCTGGAACCGATCATACTTTGGGGCTGCGGACTAAAGAATTGTCTGAACGCATCGGTCAGACGGCCACCTTCCCCACCGCTCCTTCTTTGACTGGCCGAAGCCTCAGCAACTCGTTGTCCAGGACCAGGAGTTTGTAACCTCCCAGTCTCTGGGAACGCGTTGCACAGACCTTTCTGCAAGGCCTCCCGGAGTTGTCTCATCCTCTGCTCCCTCTGCGACGGTAACATAAGGTCCGCAACCTTACCCTTGTACCGTGGATCAAGGAGAGTGGCCAGCCAGTAATGGTCCCTCTCCTTGATCCTAAGAATACGAGGATCCTTCCGCAGACTTTGCAGGATCAGGGAGGCCATGCAGCATAGGTTTGCTGAGGCATTCGGTCCGGAGTCCTCTGGGTCACTAAGGACGACATGATCCGCAGCCACCTCCTCCCAGCCACGTACAAGTCCACTGGTTTCTTGGGACTGTAAATCATCCCTAAAAGACTGCTGCTGATGATGCTGAGTGCCAGCCTCCACCTCCATGCTGACACAATCCTCCTCCTCCTCCTCCCCCTCCTCCTCTTCCTGTGCGATGGGTGGGACAGAAGGAACACTGTCTGGGTAAAGGGGGCCTTGAGAGGCAAGGAAGTCCTCCTCTTCCTGCCTCTGTTCTGCCTCAAGTGCCCTGTCCATTATTCCACGCAGCGTGTGCTCCAACAGGTGGACAAGAGGTACAGTGTCACTGATGCATGCACTGTCACTGCTCACCATCCTCGTGGCCTCCTCAAATGGTGCCAGGACAGTGCATGCATCCCTGATCATGCCCCACTGGCGTGGAGAAAAAAAACCAAGCTCCCCTGACCCTGTCCTGGTGCCGTAGTCGCACAGGTACTCATTGATGGCCCTCTGCTGCGTGTGCAGCCGCTGCAGCATGGCCAACGTTGAGTTCCACCTGGTGGGCATGTCACATATAAGGCGGTTCTTGGGCAGGTTCAACTCCTTTTGCAGCTCAGCCAGGCGAGCACTGGCATTATAAGATCTGCGGAAATGCACACAGACTTTCCTGGCCTGCCTCAGGACATCCTGTAAGCCCGGGTACCTGCCCAAGAACCGCTGCACCACCAGGTTAAGGACGTGAGCCACACAGGGCACATGGGTCAGTTGTCCCTGTCGGAGGGCGGAGAGGAGGTTGGTGCCATTGTCGCAAACCACCATTCCTGGCTTAAGCTGGCGTGGCGTCAACCACCTCTCGGCCTGGCCCTGCAGAGCAGACAGGACCTCTGCCCCAGTGTGGCTTCTGTCCCCCAAACACACCAGCGCAAGCACGGCATGGCATCTTTTTGCCTGCGTACTTGCGTAGCCCCTTGAACGGCTACGGAGCACCGCTGGTTCAGAGGACAAAGCACAGGAAGAGGCCATGGAGGAAGAAGAAGAGGAGGGGGTGGAGGAGAGAGGTGTGTCACAACCAGTAGTAGCATTTTGGAGGCGTGGCGGTGGAACAACCTCCAACACTACTGCACCTTGTCCTGCATCCTTCCCAGCTGCCAAAAGAGTGACCCAATGGGCCGTGAAAGAAAGGTAACGTCCCTGTCCATGCCTGCTGGACCATGAGTCAGCGGTAATATGCACCTTACCGCTGACCGCCCTGTCCAGCGAGGCCAAGACATTGCCTTCCACATGCCGGTAGAGAGCCGGAATAGCCTTCCGTGAGAAAAAGTGGCGTTTGGGAACCTGCCACTGAGGAACCGCACATTGCACAAACTCACGGAAGGGGGCCGAGTCTACCAACTGAAAAGGCAGCAGTTGAAGCGCTAGCAATTTAGCCAAGCTAGCATTCAACCGCTGGGCATGTGGATGGCTGGGAGTGAACTTCTTTCGACGGTCCAGCAGCTGGGGCAGGGAAATTTGCCTGCTAGAATCGGACGTCGGTGTACTGCTAGCAGAGTGGCCGCAAGTACTTGGCTGTGACACACCTAATTCTACACCTTCATTCCTCTCAGTGCATGTTTCAGAGAGGACTGAAGTTATAGTGGGGTTGGAGATCCCAGCTGATGCGGTGCAAGGAGAGGTCCGCTTTGTTCTTTGGTGTGGGTCTTTGAGGTAGGCTTGCCAACGAGCTGCATGGCAGGTCAACATATGTCTGGTCAGGCATGTGGTACCCAAGCGGCTGATGTTTTGGCCACGCGATATACGCTTGAGACATATGTTGCAAACAGCAGCTGTGCGATCTGATGCACTAGCCTCAAAAAAGGCCCACACCAAAGAACTTTTTGAATGACGGGCAGAGGCAGCGCCCTGCACAGGCAGAGCTCTGCGGTGTGATTCCGTCGGTGTACTGCCCTTACGCTGGCCACCAAAGGGCATCCTGCCTCGTTGGAGATGTGCCTCCTCCTCATCCTCCTCCTCCTCCTCTCTCCTATTAGGCACCCACGTGGAGTCAGTGACCTCATCATCCCCTCCCTCCTCATCACTGGAGCCAATCTGGCAGTATGCTGCAGCTGCTGGAACATGACTGCCAGATTGGTGTCCTTCTTGAGCATCCCCTCTGTCTGCTCTCACGCTACTGCCTTCCTGTAGCTGGGTTTCATCATCAGACCCTTCGAAACGCTGGGCATCCTCCTGGAGCATGTACCCAACACTGTGCTCAAACAGTTCGGGGGACTCCTCAGGAGGAGGACATGGTGGGTCTAGGGAAGGAGTGACTGATGATGAGTCTGACATTGATACCAGGGAAGAGGACGCTTTGGCAGCTGCTTTGCCAGTACCCTGAGCCTGGGTGAGAGAGGATGAGGAGGAGGAGGAGGGCTTGGTCATCCACTCTACCAAGTCTTCGGCATGATGTGGCTCAACATGTCCAGCTGCCGAAAAGAAGGACAAGCGTGTCCCATGGCCATGTGCTGATGACAATGCACCGCGTCCACGACCAGCACTGTTGCCCCCAGACACAGAGCCTGCTTGCCCTCTTTTATTGCCTCCTGACTGTCTGCCTCTCCTTGTTTGCCTTCCAGACATTCTAATAGATGGCCTGCAGGGAGATGGGAAAAAAGCAATAAGGGCTACCTTCAGGTGTCCTTCTCTGTCCCTTTACTTAAGGATTTCTAAATATGGTTGAGGATGATTACTTTCGCACGGAATAGCACAACGACAATTTCCCTGACTGTCCAAAAAACAAGGATTTCAAAGATGGTTGATGAGGAATGCTTTAGCACAGTATAGCACAAGGAGAATTTCCCTCACTGTCCTTCCCTGTCCCTAGAAACAAGGATTATCACAGTGAAAGAAAATGACACTCTCCCTACCTATAGTTTTCTGTCCCTAGAAAAAATGTTTTTTTAAAGATGGTTGATGATCAATGCTTTAGCACAGTATAGCACAAGGAGAATTTCCCTCACTGTCCTTCCCTGTCCCTAGAAACAAGGATTATCACAGTGAAAGAAAATGACACTCTCCCTACCTATAGTTTTCTGTCCCTAGAAAAAATGTTTTTTTAAAGATGGTTGATGATCAATGCTTTAGCACAGTATAGCACAAGGAGAATTTCCCTCACTGTCCTTCCCTGTCCCTAGAAACAAGGATTATCACAGTGAAAGAAACTGACACTTTCCCTACCTATAGTTTCCTGTCCCTAGAAAAAATGTTTTTTTAAAGATGGTTGATGATCAATGCTTTAGCACAGTATAGCACAAGGAGAATTTCCCTCACTGTCCTTCCCTGTCCCTAGAAACAAGGATTATCACAGTGAAAGAAAATCACACTCTCCCTACTGTGACAGCAGGAAGGTAAAGTCACCTGGTTGCATCCAGGGGGGTAGATATATTTCGCCCAGATTCAGGCTTTACGCCGACTTATACAACTAGGCGGAGAGTTGTATAAGCCCAGCTAAGGCTAGTGGGCTCATGGATGACTCATACCTCTAGGGAGAGTGTGGGGCGTCGTACAGACAGGGAGTTGATGAGACCAGCTGAAGCTTGTCAGCTCATTTAGGCCTCTATAAGAACTCCCAGCTTCATTAGATGTTAGCTCATGCCTGGAACCAGACCTGTGTGGACTGTCTAGGGAGAGTGAACCCCTGTGCGGTGAGACCAAGCCTGTGTGGCTATTTGCTTGGACATTTAAAACCAGGGACTTAGGGACTAGGACAGCACTAGGCTGATCCCAGTTGTTAGTTAGGAAACCTGTATGTTTAGTTAGAGGTCAAGTTGACCAGGATTTATTTTGTTTATGTTTCTTTTGCTTTGCTGTGTTTTGTCACTGTAAATAGAAAATAAACCGCACCTTTTTGATTTTGAAAACCACAACCTCCGTTTGCTGGGCCTGTTTTTGTGTGGGGAGCCCATCCCGGGGGTCACCCACACCCGCTGCCGAGCTAACCCCCTCACAGTTGGTGGAGAATGCGGGCAGTTTTTTTTAAGCCAGCATGGAGGAGATACTGAAACAGCTGGCTCTAGCAAATGCCAATCAACAGCAGACAAATGCAGGTTTGCAAAAGAGCCTTGCAGCCCAGCAGCAAGCTCATCAACAGAGCCTTGCAGCCCAGCAGCAAGCTCATCAACAGAGCCTTGCAGCCCAGCAGCAGACAAACGCAACTTTGCAACAGAGTCTGGAGGCTCAGCAACAAGCCCAGCAGCAATCTGAGGCCCGCTTCATAGACCTGTTGCAGAAGCAAGAGCAGAGACTACAACAACAGATGGAAGCAGTAATGCAGCAACGTCCGCAGACCAGTGAGGAAAGCCATCCCACTAATACCGCGTCCTTTGGGGTCAGTCGTTTATTGACAAAAATGACTGGAGAGGATGATCCAGAGGTATTTTTGACCACATTTGAAAGGACCGCTGAAAGAGAAAAGTGGCCTGAGGAGCAGTGGGCTGGACTGGTGGCTCCTCTGTTAACTGGTGAATCGCAGAAAGCTTACTATGACCTAGAGCCTAACCAAGCAAAAGACTATGTGATGCTAAAAGCTGAAATATTGGCAAGGCTGGGTGTCACCCTGGCTGTCCGGGCTCAGCGTGTGCATAACTGGACTTTCCAGCTTGGAAAACCCCCCAGGTCTCAAATGTATGATCTCATTCACCTGAGCAGAAAGTGGCTACAGCCAGAGACTTTGTCCGCACCAAAGATTGTGGAACGTGTTGTAATGGATCAGTTTTTGAGAGCTCTTCCTACTGCCATCCAAAAGTGGGTAAGCCATGGAGACCCAGAGACGGCCGATGGTCTTGTGGATCGTGTGGAGAAATACTTGGCTACAGAGAACCTGACGGCCTCTTCCAGAGACACTCGGACTTTCCACCCTAAGACCAGACCATCCCCAGGGGCGGATAAGAGGATTCCAAGGGGTGAGGGTGGAGAGAGTGAGAGGGTGGGAGCTCTACCCCAAGTTTGGCGAGAACAGCCTGGGAAATCAGCGGCTCAAGAGGCGGCAAGAAGGATCGTTTGCTACCGCTGCCGGCAAGCGGGACATATTGCAGCCAATTGCCCGGTTGTGGAGGAACCCATGCAGTGTGACTTTCTGACGGGCAGACGTCAGTCGCTGTGTGCGACAGTCGCATGCACTGCCATTCGAGGAACTGAGAAACATTTATGCAAAATGTGTGTTAATGGTAGAAATGTTGTGGTATTGCTGGATTCAGGTAGCCTTGTGACCCTGATAAAGGCTGAGTTAGTTAAAACAGAGGTCTCTGGGAATAGCAAGGTAGCTGTTATTTGTGTGCATGGGGACACCCGAGAGTATCCAGTGACTACAGTGTGTTTCGAGACCCCCAAAGGTACCCTCTTTCATCCAGTGGGCTTAGTATCTCAGTTACCGCATGACGCCATTGTGGGAAGGGATTTTCCGAAGTTCTGGGAACTGTGGGATGATCCTGAGCCCCCCACTGGTGCCCCTATGTACCAGGAATGTGATAGCCAGAACTCCCCTGAGAGTGGTGAGGACTCTCCGGAATTTCCCTTATCAGTATTGGCAGGGGAGACTCAAGAAACTGGAGAGGAGCCCACCTCCTCAGACGAAAACCTACCGTCTGTGGAGTTTTCTGATCTTGAGGTTCACAGGGAAAACTTTGCCACAGAACAGTTGAAAGACCCCGCCCTAATAAAGGCACGGGAAAACGTAGTGAAAATAGATGGCGAGTTAGTGAACCCAGATAATACCTGCACTTACCCATACTTCAGCGTAGAGAAGGACCTACTGTATCGGGTGGCAAAAAGGGCAGAAGAAACCGTTGAGCAGCTTGTGGTGCCCAAACCTTACAGGAAGTTGGTGTTGGAGTTGGCTCATGGGCACATTCTTGGAGGTCATCTGGGGACAGAGAAAACCCGAGAGAGGGTATTACAGAGATTCTATTGGCCGGGGGTGATGAAGGACATAGAAAATTATTGTTCCTCCTGCCCTGTGTGTCAGAGGTCGGCCCCGATGCCACATTTCCGTAGCCCGCTGGTCCCTCTACCCATCATTGAGGTCCCGTTTGAGAGGATCGCCATGGATTTGGTAGGTCCTATAATCAAGTCCGCTAGGGGGCACCAGTACATATTAGTTATAATGGACTATGCCACCCGTTATCCAGAAGCGATCCCTCTCCGAAATACCTCGGCCAAAACCATAGCCAAAGAGCTATCTCTTGTGTTTAGCCGGGTGGGTATTTGTAAAGAACTGCTTACGGACCAAGGTACACCCTTTATGTCCCGGGTTATGAAGGAGCTGTGTAAATTGTTCAAAGTGACGCAATTACGTACATCTGTGTATCACCCCCAAACCGATGGGCTGGTTGAAAGATTCAACAAAACCCTAAAACAAATGTTGAAGAAAGTGGTGGATAGAGATGGAAAGGATTGGGACTGTCTACTTCCTTATCTGATGTTTGCTATTAGGGAGGTGCCCCAATCCTCTACGGGATTCTCCCCCTTTGAGTTACTGTATGGGAGACACCCAAGAGGGCTGTTGGATATTGCCAAGGAAACTTGGGAAAGTGAGAGTTCTCCCCACAGGAGTGTGATTGAGCATGTCGCCCTGATGCAAGACCGAATTGCACAGGTAATGCCCATCGTGAAGGAACATTTGGCCCAAGCGCAGTTAGCACAGCAGAGAGTGTACAACCGTGGAGCCAAGACCCGTACCTTTTCCCCGGGGGATAGGATACTGGTACTTGTCCCTACGGTTGAAAGTAAATTCCTTGCCAAATGGCAAGGCCCCTACGAGATAATGGAAAAAGTGAGCGAAGTGAATTACAAGGTCAGACAACCAGGAAGGCGAAAGCCCGAACAGATCTATCACGTTAATCTGTTGAAAGCCTGGAGGGATAGAGAGTCCCTAGTCGCAGACACTTGGTCACCAGCTCAAACTGGTTGCGTGATTCCTGAGGTTGGAATAGCAGCCACCTTGTCACAACCCCAACAACAGGAGGTTAAGGAGTTTGTGCTTCGCAACAAGGAGGTATTCTCTGAGCTGCCGGGACAAACATCTGGGGTAGAGCATGACATCATTACCCCGCCCGGTGAAAGGGTGAAGTTAAAACCCTATCGGATCCCAGAGGCCCGACGGGAGGCAATACGGGAGGAAGTACAGAAAATGCTGAACTTAGGGGTGATAGAGGAGTCCCAAAGTGATTGGTCTAGTCCCATTGTGTTGGTGCCTAAACCGGATGGGAGCTGGCGATTTTGTAACGATTTTCGTCAGTTGAACAAAGTTACAAAATTTGACACCTACCCCATGCCACGTATAGATGAGTTGATCGACCGGCTGGGAACAGCCCGATACATGACGACTCTTGACCTCACAAAAGGGTATTGGCAAATCCCCCTGGCCAAGTCGGCCAAAGAGAAAACCGCATTTGTAACCCCAGACGGGGCGTTCCAATATAAAAGAATGCCGTTCGGGTTACAGAATGCGCCGGCCACATTCCAGCGGAAAATGGACCAGATGCTGAGGCCCCATCGGAAGTATGCTGCGGCTTACCTGGATGACGTAATTGTCCATAGCACAGATTGGGCCTCACATCTGCCAAAAGTGCAAGCAGTCCTGGACTCTGTTCGGGAAGCGGGGTTTACGGCTAACCCCAAGAAGTGTACCATTGGGCAGGAAGAGGCCAAATATCTTGGGTACACCATTGGGAGGGGAGTAATAAAACCCCAACTCAACAAAGTCGAGGCCATCCAGAGTTGGCCACGTCCCAACAGCAAGAAGCAGGTACGAGCCTTTCTGGGAATCGCTGGGTATTATCGGCGATTCATTCCCCACTTTGCTTCTAAGGCTGTGCCCCTAACCAACCTGACGAAGGGGAAAGGGTCGGTCATGATTAAATGGACCCCCGAGGCTGAGGCAGCATTCCAATTCTTGAAACAAGCCTTATGTAGCCAGCCAGTGTTGTACTCACCCGACTTCTCTAAAGACTTTGTCGTACAAAGTGATGCGTCAGATGTGGGGTTAGGAGCAGTATTGTCCCAGGTCTGGAACGGGGAAGAGCACCCAGTCATTTACCTCAGCAGGAAGTTGAAGTCCCATGAGGTAAATTACGCCACCGTTGAAAAGGAGTGTTTAGCGGTGAAGTGGGCTCTAGATTCCCTTCGGTACTACCTGCTAGGTAGGCACTTTGACTTGGTTACGGATCACGCTCCGTTAAAGTGGATGGCTCAAAACAAGGAAACAAATAGAAGAGTGAATAGGTGGTTCCTGGCCCTCCAGGAATTCAACTTCACAGTAAAGCATCGCCCTGGCGTTCAAATGGGGAATGTGGATGCTTTGTCTCGAGTACATGAATGCCTGATTGCTGGTGTTCCAACCCCGAGGTTAAAACAAGAGGGGGGGTATGTGACAGCAGGAAGGTAAAGTCACCTGGTTGCATCCAGGGGGGTAGATATATTTCGCCCAGATTCAGGCTTTACGCCGACTTATACAACTAGGCGGAGAGTTGTATAAGCCCAGCTAAGGCTAGTGGGCTCATGGATGACTCATACCTCTAGGGAGAGTGTGGGGCGTCGTACAGACAGGGAGTTGATGAGACCAGCTGAAGCTTGTCAGCTCATTTAGGCCTCTATAAGAACTCCCAGCTTCATTAGATGTTAGCTCATGCCTGGAACCAGACCTGTGTGGACTGTCTAGGGAGAGTGAACCCCTGTGCGGTGAGACCAAGCCTGTGTGGCTATTTGCTTGGACATTTAAAACCAGGGACTTAGGGACTAGGACAGCACTAGGCTGATCCCAGTTGTTAGTTAGGAAACCTGTATGTTTAGTTAGAGGTCAAGTTGACCAGGATTTATTTTGTTTATGTTTCTTTTGCTTTGCTGTGTTTTGTCACTGTAAATAGAAAATAAACCGCACCTTTTTGATTTTGAAAACCACAACCTCCGTTTGCTGGGCCTGTTTTTGTGTGGGGAGCCCATCCCGGGGGTCACCCACACCCGCTGCCGAGCTAACCCCCTCACACTACCTATAGTTTTCTGTCCCTAGAAAAAATGTTTTTTTAAAGATGGTTGATGATCAATGCTTTAGCACAGTATAGCACAAGGAGAATTTCCCTCACTGTCCTTCCCTGTCCCTAGAAACAAGGATTATCACAGTGAAAGAAACTGACACTCTCCCTACCTATAGTTTTCTGTCCCTAGAAAAAATGTTTTTTTAAAGATGGTTGATGATCAATGCTTTAGCACAGTATAGCACAAGGAGAATTTCCCTCACTGTCCTTCCCTGTCCCTAGAAACAAGGATTAGCACAGTGAAAGAAACTGACACTCTCCCTACCTATAGTTTTCTGTCCCTAGAAAAAATGTTTTTTTAAAGATGGTTGATGATCAATGCTTTAGCACACTATAGCACAAGGAGAATTTCCCTCACTGTCCTTACCTGTCCCTAGAAACAAGGATTATCACAGTGAAAGAAACTGACACTCTCCCTACCTATAGTTTTCTGTCCCTAGAAAAAATGTTTTTTTAAAGATGGTTGATGATCAATGCTTTAGCACACTATAGCACAAGGAGAATTTCCCTCACTGTCCTTCCCTGTCCCTAGAAACAAGGATTATCACAGTAAAACACACTGACACTCTCCCTACCTATAGTTTTCTGTCCCTAGAAAAAATGATTTTTTAAAGATGGTTGATGATCAATGCTTTAGCACACTATAGCACACGGAGAATTTCCCTCACTGTCCTTCCCTGTCCCTAGAAACAAGGATTATCACAGTGAAAGAAACTGACACTCTCCCTACCTATAGTTTTCTGTCCCTAGAAAAAATGTTTTTTTAAAGATGGTTGATGATCAATGCTTTAGCACAGTATAGCACAAGGAGAATTTCCCTCACTGTCCTTCCCTGTCCCTAGAAACAAGGATTATCACAGTGAAAGAAACTGACACTCTCCCTACTGTGAGGGGGTTAACTCGGTAGCGGGTGTGTGTGACCCCCTGGTTGGGCTCCCCACACAAAAACAGGGCCAGCAGACGGAGGTTGTGGTTTTCAAAATCAAAAGGTGCGGTTTATTTCTCTATGTACAGTGACAAAAACACAGCAAAGCCAAAAAGAAACATAAACAAAATAAATCCTGGTCAGTTTGACCTCTGACTAAACATGCAGGTTTCCTAAACTAACAACTGGGATCAGCCTGGTGCTGTCCTAGTCCCTAAGTCCCTGGTTTAGTAAAAGTCCAAACAAATAGCCACACAGGCTTTGCCTCACCGCACAGGGGTTCACTCTCCCTAGACAGTCCACACAGGTCTGGGTCCAGGCATGAGCTAACATCTAATGAAGCTGGGAGTTTTTATAGAGGCCTTAAACGAACTGACAGGCTTCAGCTGGTCTCATCAACTCCCTGCCTGCACGACGCCCAGCCCTCTCCCTAGAGGTATGAGTCATCCATGAGCCCACTAGCCTCAGCTGGGCTTCATCAACTCCCTAGTTGTATAAGTCGGCATAAAGCCTGAATCTGGGAGAAATATATCTACCCCCCCTGGATGCAACCAGGTGACTTTACCTTCCTGCTGTCACACTACCTATAGTTTTCTGTCCCTAGAAAAAATGTTTTTTTAAAGATGGTTGATGATCAATGCTTTAGCACAGTATAGCACAAGGAGAATTTCCCTCACTGTCCTTCCCTGTCCCTAGAAACAAGGATTAGCACAGTGAAAGAAACTGACACTCTCCCTACCTATAGTTTTCTGTCCCTAGAAAAAATGTTTTTTTAAAGATGGTTGATGATCAATGCTTTAGCACAGTATAGCACAAGGAGAATTTCCCTCACTGTCCTTCCCTGTCCCTAGAAACAAGGATTATCACAGTGAAAGAAACTGACACTCTCCCTACTGTGACAGCAGGAAGGTAAAGTCACCTGGTTGCATCCAGGGGGGTAGATATATTTCGCCCAGATTCAGGCTTTACGCCGACTTATACAACTAGGTGGAGAGTTGTATGAGGCTAGTGGGCTCATGGATGACTCATACCTCTAGGGAGAGGGCTGGGCGTCGTACAGACAGGGAGTTGATGAGGCCAGCTGAAGCTTGTCAGCTCATTTAGGCCTCTATAAGAACTCCCAGCTTCATTAGATGTTAGCTCATGCCTGGAACCAGACCTGTGTGGACTGTCTAGGGAGAGTGAACCCCTGTGCGGTGAGGCAAAGCCTGTGTGGCTATTTGTTTGGACTTTTACTAAACCAGGGACTTAGGGACTAGGACAGCACTAGGCTGATCCCAGTTGTTAGTTAGGAAACCTATATGTTTAGTCAGAGGTCAACTTGACCAGGATTTATTTTGGTTATGTTTCTTTTGCTTTGCTGTGTTTTGTCACTGTAAATAGAAAATAAACCGCACCTTTTTTGATTTTGAAAACCACAACCTCCGTTTGCTGGGCCTGTTTTGTGTGGGGAGCCCATCCCGGGGGTCACACACACCCGCTGCCGAGCTAACCCCCTCACAGTTGGTGGAGAATGCGGGCAGTTTTTTTTAAGCCAGCATGGAGGAGATACTGAAGCAGCTGGCTCTAGCAAATGCCAATCAACAGCAGACAAATGCAGGTTTGCAAAGGAGCCTTGCAGCCCAGCAGCAGACAAACGCAACTTTGCAACAGAGTCTGGAGGCTCAGCAACGAGCCCAGCAGCAATCTGAGGCCCGCTTCATAGACCTGTTGCAGAAGCAAGAGCAGAGACTACAACAACAGATGAAAGCAGTAATGCAGCAACGTCCGCAGACCAGTGAGGAAAGCCGTCCCACTAATACCGCGTCTTTTGGGGTGAGTCGTTTATTGACAAAAATGACTGGAGAGGATGATCCAGAGGTATTTTTGACCACATTTGAAAGGACCGCTGAAAGAGAAAAGTGGCCTGAGGAGCAGTGGGCTGGACTGGTGGCTCCTCTGTTAACTGGTGAATCGCAGAAAGCTTACTATGACCTAGAGCCTAATCAAGCAAAAGACTATGTGATGCTAAAAGCTGAAATATTGGCAAGGCTGGGTGTCACCCAGGCTGTCCGGGCTCAGCGTGTGCATAACTGGACTTTCCAGCTTGGAAAACCCCCCAGGTCTCAAATGTATGATCTCATTCACCTGAGCAGAAAGTGGCTACAGCCAGAGACTTTGTCCGCACCAAAGATTGTGGAACGTGTTGTAATGGATCGGTTTTTGAGAGCTCTTCCTACTGCCATCCAAAAGTGGGTAAGCCATGGAGACCCAGAGACGGCCGATGGTCTTGTGGATCGTGTGGAGAAATACTTGGCTACAGAGAACCTGACGGCCTCTTCCAGAGACACTCGGACTTTCCACCCTAAGACCAGACCATCCCCAGGGGCGGATAAGAGGATTCCAAGGGGTGAGGGTGGAGAGAGTGAGAGGGTGGGAGCTCTACCCCAAGTTTGGCGAGAACAGCCTGGGAAATCAGCGGCTCAAGAGGCGGCAAGAAGGATCGTTTGCTACCGCTGCCGGCAAGCGGGACATATTGCAGCCAATTGCCCGGTTGTGGAGGAACCCATGCAGTGTGACTTTCTGACGGGCAGACGTCAGTCGCTGTGTGCGACAGTCGCATGCACTGCCATTCGAGGAACTGAGAAACATTTATGCAAAATGTGTGTTAATGGTAGAAATGTTGTGGTATTGCTGGATTCAGGTAGCCTTGTGACCCTGATAAAGGCTGAGTTAGTTAAAACAGAGGTCTCTGGGAATAGCAAGGTAGCTGTTATTTGTGTGCATGGGGACACCCGAGAGTATCCAGTAACTACAGTGTGTTTCGAGACCCCCAAAGGTACCCTCTCTCATCCAGTGGGCTTAGTATCTCAGTTACCGCATGACGCCATTGTGGGAAGGGATTTTCCGAAGTTCTGGGAACTGTGGGATGATCCTGAGCCCCTCACTGGTGCCCCTATGTACCAGGAATGTGATAGCCAGAACTCCCCTGAGAGTGGTGAGGACTCTCCGGAATTTCCCTTATCAGTATTGGCAGGGGAGACTCAAGAAACTGGAGAGGAGCCCACCTCCTCAGACGAAAACCTACCGTCTGTGGAGTTTTCTGATCTTGAGGTTCACAGGGAAAACTTTGCCACAGAACAGTTGAAAGACCCCGCCCTAATAAAGGCACGGGAAAACGTAGTGAAAATAGATGGCGAGTTAGTGAACCCAGATAATACCTGCACTTACCCATACTTCAGCGTAGAGAAGGACCTACTGTATCGGGTGGCAAAAAGGGCAGAAGAAACCGTTGAGCAGCTTGTGGTGCCCAAACCTTACAGGAAGTTGGTGTTGGAGTTGGCCCATGGGCACATTCTTGGAGGTCATCTGGGGACAGAGAAAACCCGAGAGAGGGTATTACAGAGATTCTATTGGCTGGGGGTGATGAAGGACGTAGAAAATTATTGTTCCTCCTGCCCTGTGTGTCAGAGGTTGGCCCCGATGCCACATTTCCGTAGCCCGCTGGTCCCTCTACCCATCATTGAGGTCCCGTTTGAGAGGATCGCCATGGATTTGGTAGGTCCTATAATCAAGTCCGCTAGGGGGCACCAGTACATATTAGTTATAATGGACTATGCCACCCGTTATCCAGAAGCGATCCCTCTCCGAAATACCTCGGCCAAAACCATAGCCAAAGAGCTATCTCTTGTTTTTAGCCGGGTGGGTATTTGTAAAGAACTGCTTACGGACCAAGGTACACCCTTTATGTCCCGGGTTATGAAAGAGCTGTGTAAATTGTTCAAAGTGACGCAATTGCGTACGTCTGTGTATCACCCCCAAACCGATGGGCTGGTTGAAAGATTCAACAAAACCCTAAAACAAATGTTGAAGAAAGTGGTGGATAGAGATGGAAAGGATTGGGACTGTTTACTTCCTTATTTGATGTTGGCTATTAGGGAGGTGCCCCAATCCTCTACGGGATTCTCCCCCTTTGAGTTATTGTATGGGAGACACCCAAGAGGGCTGTTGGATATTGCCAAGGAAACTTGGGAAAGTGAGAGTTCTCCCCACAGGAGTGTGATTGAGCATGTCGCCCTGATGCAAGATCGAATTGCACAGGTAATGCCCATCGTGAAGGAACATTTGGCCCAAGCGCAGTTGGCACAGCAGAGAGTGTACAACCGTGGAGCCAAGACCCGTACCTTTTCCCCGGGGGATAGGATATTGGTACTTGTCCCTACGGTTGAAAGTAAATTCCTTGCCAAATGGCAAGGCCCCTACGAGATAATGGAAAAAGTGAGCGAAGTGAATTACAAGGTCAGACAACCAGGAAGGCGAAAGCCCGAACAGATCTATCACGTTAATCTGTTGAAAGCCTGGAGGGATAGAGAGTCCCTAGTCGCAGACACTTGGTCACCAGCTCAAACTGGTTGCGTGATTCCTGAGGTTGGAATAGCAGCCACCTTGTCACAACCCCAACAACAGGAGGTTAAGGAGTTTGTGCTTCGCAACAAGGAGGTATTCTCTGAGCTGCCGGGACAAACATCTGGGGTAGAGCATGACATCATTACCCCGCCCGATGAAAGGGTGAAGTTAAAACCCTATCGGATCCCAGAGGCTCGACGGGAGGCAATACGGGAGGAAGTACAGAAAATGCTGAACTTAGGGGTGATAGAGGAGTCCCAAAGTGATTGGTCTAGTCCCATCGTGTTGGTGCCTAAACCGGATGGGAGCTGGCGATTTTGTAACGATTTTCGTCAGTTGAACAAAGTTACAAAATTTGACACCTACCCCATGCCACGTATAGATGAGTTGATCGACCGGCTGGGAACAGCCCGATACATGACGACTCTTGACCTCACAAAAGGGTATTGGCAAATCCCCCTGGCCAAGTCGGCCAAAGAGAAAACCGCATTTGTAACCCCAGACGGGGCGTTCCAATATAAAAGAATGCCGTTCGGGTTACAGAATGCGCCGGCCACATTCCAGCGGAAAATGGACCAGATGCTGAGGCCCCATCGGAAGTATGCTGCGGCTTACCTGGATGACGTAATTGTCCATAGCACAGATTGGGCCTCACATCTGCCAAAAGTGCAAGCAGTCCTGGACTCTGTTCGGGAAGCGGGGTTTACGGCTAACCCCAAGAAGTGTACCATTGGGCAGGAGGAGGCCAAATATCTTGGGTACACCATTGGGAGGGGAGTAATAAAACCCCAACTCAACAAAGTCGAGGCCATCCAGAGTTGGCCACGTCCCAACAGCAAGAAGCAGGTACGAGCCTTTCTGGGAATCGCTGGGTATTATCGGCGATTCATTCCCCACTTTGCTTCTAAGGCTGTGCCCCTAACCAACCTGACGAAGGGGAAAGGGTCGGTCATGATTAAATGGACCCCCGAGGCTGAGGCAGCATTCCAGTTCTTGAAACAATTCTTATGTAGCCAGCCAGTGTTGTACTCACCCGACTTCTCTAAAGACTTTGTCGTACAAAGTGATGCGTCAGATGTGGGGTTAGGAGCAGTATTGTCCCAGGTCTGGAACGGGGAAGAGCACCCAGTCATTTACCTCAGCAGGAAGTTGAAGTCCCATGAGGTAAATTACGCCACCGTTGAAAAGGAGTGTTTAGCGGTGAAGTGGGCTCTAGATTCCCTTCGGTACTACCTGCTAGGTAGGCACTTTGACATGGTTACGGATCACGCTCCGTTAAAGTGGATGGCTCAAAACAAGGAAACAAATAGAAGAGTGAATAGGTGGTTCCTGGCCCTCCAGGAATTCAACTTCACAGTAAAGCATCGCCCTGGCGTTCAAATGGGGAATGTGGATGCTTTGTCTCGAGTACATGAATGCCTGATTGCTGGTGTTCCAACCCCGAGGTTAAAACAAGAGGGGGGGGGTATGTGACAGCAGGAAGGTAAAGTCACCTGGTTGCATCCAGGGGGGTAGATATATTTCGCCCAGATTCAGGCTTTACGCCGACTTATACAACTAGGTGGAGAGTTGTATAAGGCTAGTGGGCTCATGGATGACTCATACCTCTAGGGAGAGGGCTGGGCGTCGTACAGACAGGGAGTTGATGAGGCCAGCTGAAGCTTGTCAGCTCATTTAGGCCTCTATAAGAACTCCCAGCTTCATTAGATGTTAGCTCATGCCTGGAACCAGACCTGTGTGGACTGTCTAGGGAGAGTGAACCCCTGTGCGGTGAGGCAAAGCCTGTGTGGCTATTTGTTTGGACTTTTACTAAACCAGGGACTTAGGGACTAGGACAGCACTAGGCTGATCCCAGTTGTTAGTTAGGAAACCTATATGTTTAGTCAGAGGTCAACTTGACCAGGATTTATTTTGGTTATGTTTCTTTTGCTTTGCTGTGTTTTGTCACTGTAAATAGAAAATAAACCGCACCTTTTTTGATTTTGAAAACCACAACCTCCGTTTGCTGGGCCTGTTTTGTGTGGGGAGCCCATCCCGGGGGTCACACACACCCGCTGCCGAGCTAACCCCCTCACACTACCTATAGTTTTCTGTCCCTAGAAAAAATGTTTTTTTAAAGATGGTTGATGATCAATGCTTTAGCACAGTATAGCACAAGGAGAATTTCCCTCACTGTCCTTCCCTGTCCCTAGAAACAAGGATTATCACAGTGAAAGAAACTGACACTCTCCCTACCTATAGTTTTCTGTCCCTAGAAAAAATGTTTTTTTAAAGATGGTTGATGATCAATGCTTTAGCACACTATAGCACAAGGAGAATTTCCCTCACTGTCCTTCCCTGTCCCTAGAAACAAGGATTATCACAGTAAAACACACTGACACTCTCCCTACCTATAGTTTTCTGTCCCTAGAAAAAATGATTTTTTAAAGATGTAATGTATGAAGTGTTGAGGTCAGAGGTCAGGAAACACATACAGTTCAGGTGTCAGGGGTGTGTAACATACAGAGTGTTGGGGTCAGGAGTATGTAAAGCACCGATTGCAGGAGTCAGGTGTGTGTTTTACATAGTGTGCAGGAGTGACGAGTGTGTGTCACACAGAGTGCAGGGTTCAGGAGTGTGTAATGTACAGTGTTCAGGTATCGGGAGTATGTATTGTATAGAGTTTAGGTGTCAGGTGTGTGTATCACACAGAGTGCAGGGTTCAGGAGTGTGTAATGAGCGGGTATCAGGAGTATGTAATATACAGAGTTCAGGTGTCGGGTGTGTGTATCACACAGAGTGCAGGGTTCAGGAGTGTGTAATGTACAGCGTGCAGGTATTAGGAGTATGTAATGTAAAGAGTTCAGGTGTCAGGAGTATCTAAAGCACCGAATGCAGGAGTAAGGGGTGTATAACATACAGGGCGCAGGGGTCAGGGGGTGTGCAATGTACAGAGTGCAGAGCTCAAGAATGAATTCTGAACAGATTGCAGAGGTCAATATCAAATAACACATGAAGAGCAGGGGTCAGGACGGAGTAACGCACAAAGTGCAGGTGTCAGTTGTAACTAACAAACGGGGAGCAGAAGTCAGGAGTAGGTAATGCATAGAATGCAGGGGTCATAAGTATGTAATGCACAGAATGCAGGGATCATGAGTAAGTACTGCACAGAGTGCAGGGGTCAGGAGTAAGTAATACACAGATATCAGAGGTCAGGAAGAAGCAATGTACAGAGTGCAAGGGTCAGGAGTAAGTAACACACAGAGCAGTGGTCAGGAGTAAGTAATGCATGGGGTGCAGGGCTCAGGAGTAAGTAATACAAAGAGCGCAGGGGTCAGGAAGAAGGGATGTACAGAGTGCAAGGGTCAGAAGTAAGTAACACGCAGAGGTCAGGGGTATGCAACACACAGAAAGCAGAGGTCAGGGGTATGCAACACACACAGAGAGCAGATATCTGGGGTAAGTAATGCACAGAAAGCAGAGGTCAGGAAGAAGAAATGTACAGAGTGCAAGGGTCAGGAGTAAGTAACACACAGAGCAGTGGTCAGGAGTAAGTAACACACAGAAAGCAGAGGTCAGGAAGAAGAAATGCACACAGTGCAAGGATCAGGAGTATGTAACACACAGAGCAGTGGTCAGGAGTAAGTAACACACAGAAAGCAGAGGTCAGGAAGAAGAAATGCACACAGTGCAAGGATCAGGAGTATGTAACACACAGAGCAGTGGTCAGGAGTAAGTAATGCACAGAAAGCAGAGGTCAGCAAGAAGGAATGCTAAGTGCAGAGGTCAGGAGCAGGTAATTCAAGAATACAGTGGTAGCACATGGAGATCAGAGGTCAGGAGTAAGTAATTCATGGAGAAACCTGGGTTCTTGAGAAAGCAGTAACTTGCATGGCATGTCCCCAGCCATAAAGGAGTACATTGTATACTTTACACTCCAAAATGGCCCTGCTGGACTCTGCAGACAAAAGTCAGAAAAAATTTGGGGTGGCCACAGCACCTGTGTAGAGTAATGTTTACAATGCTCTGCCTCAAAGCTGGGGAAATTCTGGGGATGCCCATTTTCTGGGGCTGGACCCCTCGAAATGTGGGGATGGGGGGGGAGGGGGACAAATGGGTAACAATAATTTCTCCAGAACTGTTCAGATAATTCTACACTCATCTGTACAGAAGTGTCCTGTGTGCATTACATGAAACATCTGGTGATCCATTACCAACCAGCAGCCGTCTTCACAGGACATCACCCATCACAGCGCCTCCACCTCACTGTCTGACAACAGAGGTAACCAGTGCCAAGAAGATTCTAGAAGTCACCAAGAAGATCACTGAGCTGCTGACAGGAGAGGTGAGCGGTGCCGGGAATTCTGGGACATTATCCAGTAACAGACAAGGGATGTGTCTGGATGGTGACTGTATCATTGTGTGTGTCAGGTTCCTATAAGGTGTCAGGATATCACTGTCTATTTCTCCATGGAGGAGTGGGAGTATTTAGAAGGACACAAGGATCTCTACAAGGACGTCATGATGGAGAATCAGCCGCCCCTCACATCACCGGGTAAGAGGAGACTTTATTGTAAAGGAGAGAGCAGTACGGGGGGTCCACCTAGATCCCCCATCATCTGATAAACACATAGAAACAATGTATTCAGTCAGTGTGTTTCCTACAGATGGATCCAGTAATGGGAACCCACCAGAGAGAGGAGATCCTGTACACCATATAAAGGTCCATCTCCATTCCTCAATATCACGTCATGTTCCCAACAAATGAGGGGGAGATACTGTACACCATATAAAGGTCCATCTCCATTCCTCAATATAACGTCATGTTCCCAACAAATGAGGGGGAGATACTATACACCATATGCAGGGGCGTACCTAGAGCATTTGGCACCCGGGGCGGATCCTATATCTGGCAACCCCCCCCCCACCTTAAAATGTAAGTTCACTCCACTGTGCCCCCTGCATACCTCTGTATCCTTCAATATCTTTTTGTCACTACTGTGTACCCCCTCTCCACAACTTTACCTCTAGAACCATTTACATTACACAGCCCTTGTACCTCATGACCCCTTTACATTACACAGCCCTTGTACCTCTTGACCCCTTTACATTACACAGCACCCTGCACCTCTGGACCCCTTTACATTACACAGCACCCTGCACCCCTTTACATTACACAGCCCCCCACAGCTCTGGACGCCTGTATGTTACACAGACCCCCGCCCATTCAGTGCAGACACCCCCATTCAGTGCAGACTGTGTCTGCACAGTGTCCTGCTCATCTTAATGGCCAGTCAAAGTATATAAACTGACCATACCAACACAAACCAGCTTCTGTTCTTTGTGTGGTCAGTTTAGAACAAAGGAGAAAGGGGACTGGCAGGATCAAACAGGTACGTCAGGTAGAAAAAGTACATGGAAATGACAGAGATTTGTATTATTACAGGTTCTAGGCATTGACAATTTACAATCACATCAGTCCTCACCCTCAAGGAGCTTAAAATCTAAGATTACTAACTGCCATTCAAACATACACATCCTAGGGCCAACTTATCTACCGGCATGTCTTTGGAGTGTGGGAGGAAACCCACATAGTGCCGTGGTGGGGTTGGCATCTGAACTGAAAAAAAAACAACCCTAGTGCATTGAGGCAGAAGTGCTAACCACTTAGCCATTGTGAATATATATGAAGCCAAACAAAAATAAATATTTACGGTAACACACTTTCAGCGGCAGCCATTCGTACCTACCATACACTTTATTATTGGCAAATTATTTCAATGGTGAGGTTTTCAAAACATTTTTTTTTTTTTTTTGCACAAAAATGCTGTA
Source organism: Rana muscosa (assembly GCA_029206835.1). Lineage (NCBI taxonomy): Eukaryota > Metazoa > Chordata > Amphibia > Anura > Ranidae > Rana > Rana muscosa. The sequence continues at coordinate 400,433,761 of CM055123.1, read as the reverse complement.
CTACAATTTTATTTTTTTTAAACAATTTTTTTGTGTGTATTTATGAAATTGAATACACAATCAATATATTATTTAACTTTTTTCCATTATTTTTTTTATTTTTTTCATTCATGTGCGAGGATCGCATCAAGAAACAGCTGTCAAATATCTTAAAAATGTAGGAAGCAGTTTGTATTTTATCCACAAGGTGGTGATCTCATTTACCGTCAGTGGAACGCAGAGACAGGAAGTGATACCAAATAAAGACAGGAAGTGATGTCATGTATAAATAAGAAAGAGAGCTGAAAGCTCGTAGAGGGAGATATTCCTTCAAACAACGGCAGGAGGTAATAAGATATTATTTTATATTTACACCCAGTAACCCCCCCCCCCCCCCCCCGTCATGCCCATCCTCTTCCATTTATCCAACTGTCCATCCAGAGCCTCTGGCTTATAGACCAGATACATCCTAAATATAGAGCCATTTATCCAACCCTAACTGTTAGCGGTGCCGGGAATTCTGGGACATTATCCAGTAACAGACAAGGGATGTGTCTGGATGGTGACTGTATCATTGTGTGTGTCAGGTTCCTATAAGGTGTCAGGATGTCACTGTCTATTTCTCCATGGAGGAGTGGGAGTATTTAGAAGGACACAAGGATCTCTACAAGGACGTCATGATGGAGAATCAGCCGCCCCTCACATCACCGGGTAAGAGGAGACTTTATTGTAAAGGAGAGAGCAGTACGGAGGGTCCACCTAGATCCCCCATCATCTGATAAACACATAGAAACAATGTATTCAGTCAGTGTGTGTGTTTCCTACAGATGGATCCAGTAATGGGAACCCACCAGAGAGATGTCCCCGTCCTCTGTATTCCCGGGATTCCACACAGGAGGGTCACACCATCCCTCACCATCATCCGGTAGGTGGGACTGAGCAACTAAAATTCAAAAGATATTCTAAGTTCTGGGAGGATATTCTTCTATGTGATCTCTTGCTCTTTTCAGAAATCTATTTTATCACCTATGGGGTTTAGGGTGAAGAACTGAAAGACATCAAAGTTGAGGATAAAGAGGAAGTAGAAGAGAGGTTGGTGAGTGGAGATCAGCAGTCTATGGAGGAGGGGGAGATGATTATGAAAAGTAAACAGGAGGAATCTTCTCTGTATATAGACTTACGTAAGTAATAAACACTGAATGCAGAATCAGTTCACAATTTAATTTTAATTGTATGTATTTGCATATTGGTAAATCACACCAGCGCTCAAGTGCTGCACAGTCATAACAAAGGATCTTGACTGGAGACAAAGTATCATATTTAGTGGACAAGTCCATGTGATGTCATGGAACCACTCCATTTTTTTGTAGCCTTCTTCGGTTTGAGAAAATCGTTAAATCTGCGCACCATATGAAAGGTCCATCTCCATTCCTCAATATAACGTCATGTTCCCAACAAATGAGGAGGAGATACTGTACATCATATGAAAGGTCCATCTCCATTCCTCAATATAACGTCATGTTCCCAACAAATGAGGAGGAGATACTGTACACCATATGAAAGGTCCATCTCCATTCCTCAATATAACATCATGTTCCCAACAAATGAGGAGAAGATACTGAGATTGCAGGCTTGGCTGGCTTAAATCAGGTTTGGTCTCCACCCAGAAACTGGCCACATTAATCACCTTGCAGGTGGACAGACATGTAGAAGGCCATATGAAAGGTCCATCTCCATTCCTCAATATAATGTCATGTTCCCAACAAATGAGGGGGAGATACTGTACACCATATGAAAGGTCCATCTCCATTCCTCAATATAACATCATGTTCCCAACAAATGAGGAGGAGATACTGTACACCATATGAAAGGTCCATCTCCATTCCTCAATATAATGTCATGTTCCCAACAAATGAGGAGAAGATACTGAGATTGCAGGCTTGGCTGGCTTAAATCAGGTTTGGTCTCCACCCAGAAACTGGCCACATTAATCACCTTGCAGGTGGACAGACATGTAGAAGGCCATATGAAAGGTCCATCTCCATTCCTCAATATAACGTCATGTTCCCAACAAATGAGGGGGAGATACTGTACATCATATGAAAGATCCATCTCCATTCCTCAATATAACGTCATGTTCCCAACAAATGAGGGGGAGATACTGTACACCATATGAAAGGTCCATCTCCATTCCTCAATATAACGTCATGTTCCCAACAAATGAGGAGGAGATACTGTACACCATATGAAAGGTCCATCTCCATTCCTCAATATAACGTCATGTTCCCAACAAATGAGGAGGAGATACTGTACACCATATGAAAGGTCCATCTCCATTCCTCAATATAATGTCATGTCCCCAACAAATGAGGAGGAGATACTGTACACCATATGAAAGGTCCATCTCCATTCCTCAATATAATGTCATGTCCCCAACAAATGAGGAGGAGATACTGTACACCATATGAAAGGTCCATCTCCATTCCTCAATATAATGTCATGTCCCCAACAAATGAGGAGGAGATACTGTACACCATATGAAAGGTCCATCTCCATTTCTCAATATAACGTCATGTTTCCTACAAATGAGGAGGAGATACTGTACACCATATGAAAGGTCCATCTCCATTTCTCAATATAACGTCATGTTTCCTACAAATGAGGAGGAGATACTGTACATCATATGAAAGGTCCATCTCCATTCCTCAATATAACGTCATGTTCCCAACAAATGAGGAGGAGATACTGTACACCATATGAAAGGTCCATCTCCATTCCTCAATATAACGTCATGTTCCCAACAAATGAGGGGGAGATCCTGTACATCATATGAAAGGTCCATCTCCATTCCTCAATATAACGTCATGTTCCCAACAAATGAGGGGGAGATACTGTACACCATATGAAAGGTCCATCTCCATTCCTCAATATAACGTCATGTTCCCAACAAATGAGGGGGAGATACTGTACACCATATGAAAGGTCCATCTCCATTCCTCAATATAACGTCATGTTCCCAACAAATGAGGGGGAGATCCTGTACATCATATGAAAGGTCCATCTCCATTCCTCAATATAACGTCACGTTCCCAACAAATGAGGAGGAGATTCTGTATCTTTATCTGGTTTGTATTCATATTTTTCTAATTGCCTCAACGTTCTTGGCAGACCTTATATAAGATATTTAGTACTAGACCAACCTATATGACTCCAGAATGGAAGGTTTGGAAGAAACTTATAACATTAATTATTAAATTACTTTCCAACAGGTGGCCACTATGTGCGGAATACCTCTGAGGAATCTTCTGACGGATCACACATGAAGACTCTCGGACCTCACAGTACAGTTACTATAATAGATCCGTCTATTCCCAATGAATCTTCTATAAGCTTTAAAGAAAAGCGTTCGTTGTCATGTTCAATGTGTGGGAAATCTTTTAAAAAAAACTCATTACTACTTATCCATGAAAGAACCCACACGGGTGAGCGTCCCTATTCATGTTCAGAGTGCGGGAAATGTTTCAGTACGAAAGGCCAAGTTGATACACACCAGAGATATCACACAGGTGAGCGTCCTTATTCATGTTCAGACTGCGGGAAATGTTTTGTCATAAAAAGTCACCTTATTACACATCGGAGAACTCACACAGGAGAACGTCCTTATTCATGTTCCGAGTGCGGGAAACGTTTTGTTACGAATGGACAACTTGTTATACACCAGAGGAGTCACACGGGGGAGCGTCCTTACTCGTGTTCTGAGTGCGGGAAATGCTTCATTCACAAAGGAGAACTTAGTAAACATCATAGAAGTCACACAGGTGAACGTCCCTTTCCGTGTTCAGAGTGCGGGAAATGTTTCAGTGATCAAGGAAGCCTTCTTATACACCAGAGAACTCACACTGGCGAGCGCCCCTATTCATGTTCGGAGTGCGGGAAATGTTTCACTATGAAAGAAAGCCTTGTATCACACTTTAGAATCCACACAGGTGAGCGTCCTTATTCATGTTCAGAGTGTGGGAAACGTTTCATTACTAAAGGACACCTTGTTTTACATGAAAGAATTCACACAGGTGAGCGTCCTTTTTCCTGTTTAGAGTGCGGGAAATGTTTCAGTGACAAAGGATACCTTCGTAAGCATCAGCGAATTCACACGGGCGAGCGTTCCTATTCATGTTCAGAGTGCGGGAAATATTTCAGCCACAAAGTCAGCCTTCTTTTACATCAGAAAATTCACACAGGCGAGCGTCCCTTTTCATGCTCACAGTGCGGGAAAAGTTTCATTACCAAACAGAACCTTGTCTCGCACCAAAAAATTCACGCAGGTGAGCGTCCCTATTCATGTTCAGAGTGCGGGAAAAGTTTCATTACGAAAGGACAGCTTGTTACGCACCAAAAAATTCACACAGGTGAGCATCCTTTTTCATGTTTAGAGTGCGGGAAATCTTTCAATCACAAAGGAAACCTTCATAAACATCAGAAAATTCACACAGGAGAGCGTCCCTTTCCATGTTCAGATTGCGGGAAAAGTTTTATTCAGAAACAGGATCTTCTGAAACACCAGAAAGTTCACACGGGTGAGCGTCCCTATTTATGCTCAGAGTGCGGGAAGGGTTTTATTACCAGGGAAAACCTTGTCGCCCACCAACGAATTCACTCAGGTGAGCGCCCCTTTTCGTGTTCAGAGTGCGGGAAATCTTTCATTAGACAAGGACACCTTGTATCACACCAGAAAATTCACACAGGTGAGCGTCCGCATTCATGTTTAGAGTGCGGGAAAAGTTTTATTAGGAAAGAGGACCTTCTAAAACATCAGAGAATTCACACGGGGGAATGACCCTTTCCAGGTTTAGAGTGCGGGAAATGTTTCAGTCAGAAAGGCGACCTTCTAAAACACCATAGAATTCACACCGTTAAGCATCCTTATTCATTGAGGGAAATGTTTTACTGACAAAAAAAGTACAAAAGAGATTTTAGTATTTGGTGCAGCCGGAGAGTTAAGTCACCTGACCGTCTTTTCTACATATCTGAATGGAATTCCCAGGTCTACACACTCTGTCCATTGGGAGAGGTTCCCACCTTACTTGAGCTGAGTTTCCAGGTCTTCACAGCTGCTGTGCCCACTGTGCGGCATACCCACCATCCCTGCACTCAGATATTTGGTTCCCACGCCTACTTCGCCCATTATGAGGGGTTCCCACCATTCCTGTGCTGAGTTCCCGGGTCTGTACACCTGCTGTGTCCATTATGAGGGGTTCCCACCATCCCTGTGCTGAGTTCCTGGGTCTGTACACCTGTTGTGCTCATTATAAGGGGTTCCCATCATCCCTGTGCCAAGTTCTGGGGTCTGTACACCTGTTGTGCTCATTATGAGGGGTTCCCACCATCCCTGTGCCATGTTCCCGGGCCTGTGAACCTGCTGTGCCCATTATAAGGCTTCCCCACCGTTCTTGTGCCAAGCGGCCAGGTCTGTACACCTGCTGTGCTCATTATGAGGGGTTCCCACCATCCCTGTGCTGAGTTCCCGGGTCTGTACACCTGCTGTGCCCATTATGAGGGGTTTCCCATCATCTCTGTGCCAAGTTCTGGGGTCTGTACACCTGCTGTGCCCATTATGAGGAGTTCCCACCATCCCTGTGCTGAGTTCCAGGGTCTGTACACCTGCTGTGCCCATTATGAGGGTGCACTGGGTTTATGGTAGACGTGCGTTTGGTTTCGTTCTGGACAAATTTTTAGTTATGCGGGAAATCCTGAGGTTTCTGAATCACAATAATAATGAATTTAAACGAATCCTCCGAAATAAAGAAACAAAATTCGTCCAAAGTAATAACATTTGATGTAAATATATAGATTTAGGTCCATATGTATTTGGACACCGGCACAATTTTAGTTTTTTGTTTTTTCAGGTATTTACCAAAACATATTCAAGTTATAGTTATATAATGGATATGGGCTGAAAGCGCACACTCTCAGGTTTAATTTGATGGTACGTACATCCAAATCGGAGGAAGGGTTTAGAAATTGCAGCTCTTAAAAATAGCCCCCCCCCCCCCTTTTTCAAGGGTCAAAAAATAATTGGACAATTGAATCAAAAGCTGTTTCATGGCCAGGTGTGGTCTACTCCTTCATTATTTCTTCATCAGTTAAGCAGGTAAAAGGTCTGGAGTTTATTCTAAGTGTGGTATTTGCATTTGGAATCTATTGCTGTGAGCCTACGATCGCGGGCTACCTGCCGACCGCCGACAGGTAGACCGCAAAGACATCCCGCCGTTGTCGACCCGGTCCTTACTCCAGAGCGCATGCACATACGTATGGCTGCGGGGCATGAAAAGCTTCCGGAATAGCTTAGGCAGTTTCAGGCTCTTCTCCAAACACGCCCGAGCGCTTTGTATGGATATTTCATGCCCATCGCCACCGGCCCTCCTCCCCGATCCAAGGATACCATGTGGAAAGGCGAGAGGATTGCCGGCAGCGATCAGCACCACTGCACCTTCCCCCTCTGCATTAAGAACTTCTGTACACTTGAGCCAGAAGGACACTCCAGCCCTCTTGACACCAAAGCCCTACTGATCCCCCGAAGACCATACCCTCCTGACACCAAAGCCCTCCGTACACCCCAATACCATACCCCTTTGACACCAGAGCCCTCCTGATCCCCCCCCCCCATACCATGCCCTCCTGTTCCCCCCGTTGTTCCTACCGTACCATGCCCTCCTGACCCCCCATTACCTTGCCCTCTTGACCTTCCTGTGCCACACCCTTCCGACCCCTACCATATATACTATGGACCTCTGTACGCTGCCTTGCATCCTACTGACCTCTGTACGCCACCCTACATCCTGCCGCCCTACATTCTACTGACCTCTGTACGCCACCCTACATCCTACCGACCGCTGTACGCCGCCCTACATCCTACCAACCTCTGTACGCTGCCCTATATCCTACCAACCTCTGTGCACAGCCCTACCTACTGTTGACCTCTGTGCACCGCCACACATACTACTGACCTTTTGTACACTGCCCTACATACTACTGACCTCTGTACTCTGCCCTACATAGTACTGACCTCTGTACTCTGCCCTACATAGTACTGACCTCTGTACACTGCCCTACATAGTACTGACCTCTGTACACTGCCCTACATACTACTGACCTCTGTACTCTGCCCTACATACTACTGACCTCTGTACTCTGCCCTACATACTACTGACCTCTGTACACTGCCCTACATACTACTGACCTCTGAACACTGCCCTACATACTACTTGCACGGGCCAGAAATCAGAGTAGATAGCCAGGCCTGAAATGAGTCAAGAAGATCAGCCTGCAGTACCAGATGTTCTGCTTTCATGATGAACTCCGGCATCAGACTTGTGGGGGTGACCAATTGCTCCACAAACATGAAAAAAATTGTGAATGAAAGTGAATGCCGAGTTTCTCACTGAAGCTAACTTTTATGGTAGACTAAGTTTATTTTTTTACAGTGACATTAATTTTGGTATTTTTTTTATAGGTTTTTAATGCTGTCTTTAGTTTTTATTGGGGGCTTGCTAGTTAATTTCTTTACAAAAAAGGGGGAGCTGCACCCCGGTGATCTTTGATCTCTTCAATGTTGTCTAGGTAGATCACCATCTCTCAAAGGTTGCCTACCCCTGACCATCATCATGCGTTCAAAGGAGAAGTCCATGCAAGTGAAACAGGCCATTGTAATGCCGCGTACACACGAGAAAAATGCCATTTTTGAAAATGGTCGTGAAAAACAGTCGTGTGTATGCTCCAGAGCATTTTTCTCGTAGAGAAAAATGCCCGAATTTTTTTTAGAACCTGCTCTATTTTTTCTCATCGTTTTTCACGTCGTTCTTTTTAACGTCGTGAAAAACGGTTGTGTGTATGCTTTTACGAGGGGAAAAAAAACACGCATGCTCAGAATCAAGTATGAGACGGGAGCGCTCGCTCTGGTAAAACTAGCGTTCAGAATGGAGATAGCACATTCGTCACGCTGTAACGGACTGAAAAGCACGATGACTGAAAAGCGCGAATCGTCTCTCACCAAACTTTATTAACACGATGATCAGCAAAAGCGTCCCAAAGGGTGGCGCCATTTGAATGGAACTTCCTCTTTATAGTGCCGTCGTACGTGTTGTACGTCACCGCGCTTTGCTCAAGTGTTTTTTTTCATGAACATGTGTAGGCAAGGCAGGCTTAAGGGGGAAACACGAAAAATCACGTCGAGAAAAACATTGTTTTTTTCCATAACATGAATAACGGTCGTGGGTACGCGGCATAAGGCTTCAAAAACAAAACAAATCCATTAGAGAGATAGCAGCAACATTAGGAGTGGCCAAATCAACAGTTTGCTACATTCTAAGGAAAGAAGAACACAGTGTTGTGCTCAGCAACATAAAAAGCCCTGGACGTCCACAGAAGACAACAGTGGTGGATGATGGCAGGATCCTCTCTATGGTAAAGAAAAACCCATTCACAACATCCAGACAAGTGAAGGACACTCTCCAGAAGGTGGGCTTATCATTGTCAAAGTCTACAATCAAGAGAAGACTCTATGAAAGCAAATACAGAGGGTTCACCACAAGGTGCAAACCATTCATAAGCCTGAAGAATAGAAAAGCCAGATTAGACTTTGCCAAAAAACATCTAAAAAAAGCCAGACCAGTTCTGGAAAAGTTCTGGCATTCTTTGGACGGGTGAAACTAAGATTTATCTATACGTGAATGACGGGAAGAAAAAAGTGTGGAGAAGGCTTGGAACAGCTCATGATCCAAAGCACACAACGTCATCTGTGGTTACATGGTGGAGCTTGCAGTGTGATGGCATGAGCATGCATGGCTTCCAGTAGCACTTGGTCATTGGTGTTTATTGATGATGTTACAGAAGACAGAAGCAGCCGGATGAATTCTGCAGTGTTTAGAAAGATACTGTCAGCCCAGATTCAGCCAAATGCAGCAAAGTTGATTGGATGGCGCTTCACAGTACAATGACAATGATCCAAAACACACTGCAAAAGCAACCCAGGAGCTTGAAGGAAAAGAAGTGGAATATTCTGAAATGGCCAAGTCAATCGCCTGATCTCAACCCAATTGAGCGCATGCATTTCACTTGCTGAAAGCAAAACTAAAGGCAGAAAGACCCACAAACAAAGAACAACTGAAGACAGCTGCAGTTAGAGTCTGGCAAAGCATCAGAAAGGAGGAAACCCAGTCTTTGGTAAGGTCCATGGATTCCAAACTTCAGGCAGTCATTGTCAGTAAAGGATTCTCAACAAAATATGAAAAATTAACATTTTATTTATGATTATTATTATTTAATTTGTCCAATAACATTTCAGCCCCTGAAAACGGGGGGGGGGGGGGTACTGTGTATCAAAATGGTTGCAGTTCCTAAAATTTGTACTTGATATTTATGTCCAACCCCTTAAATTAAAGCTGAAAGTCTGCACTTTAAATTCATTTGGATTGTTTTTAATTTTATTCTGGTGGTATACAGAGCCAAAAGTATGAATATTGTGCCTGTGTCCAAATATAAACGAAAATCGTACGATCTGGTGTCGTACGAGGAAAATTTTCGTGCTTGTCCGATCGAATAATATCGGATGAATTGTCGAGATCGGCGCTCAAAAGCTCTGTACTAACGTTCCGATTTATCGTACGATTCTTTTCGTACGATATTCGGATCGTGTGTACGGGCCATAACTCTTATTCCATGTACTCATTTTCTTACGGCCCTGATACGAAACCATCCCGCCTATGTACTGCTTCAGTTACATCCCTTGTTACCCTAAAAGTACAATTGTAATATTAATGTGATACCTAAATAAGCATGTTTATTAAAAAAAATAACTCAAATGTGCAGAATAAACAGAACAGTTATTTGGTAGGATGCTGGGTGTATCTTTTTGTGTTTGTTCTCTTACTTATTATTAAATTGGAACCACTGATCAATATTAGGACAGGAGTTACCTGTCTGTTCAATTTTCGAGACCATTTTGGCGAGTCAGCCAGGAGTCGAACCTTGAATCTTCTGAAACTCAGCTTGATTCAGTGGGGCATTTATTGGATAAAGGGTACCTATGGGTACCGGTTATACGTTATGTTGTCACTATCTACTGTCCATTGAATTGTTATAGGTCTATAAAATTTCCGAGACAATTTTGGTGAGCCAGCCAGAACAATTATTTGGAAAGATGCTAGGTATATCTTTTTGTGTTTGTTCTCTACTCCTAGTAGTTATTATAACTTTCGAACCACTGATCAATATTAGGACAGGAGTTACCTATTTATACAATTTCCGTGACAATTTTGGCGAGCCAGCCAAGAGTCGAACCTTGACTCTTCTGAAACTCAGCTGGCAAGGTAATCCCCTTGTTTGCTTACATTTATCAGACTTCCTTGATCCAGTAAGGAATTCATTGGACAACGGGTATATATTTTACCCCCTTAATCAAACCATCGACTGGTGGGTTATATGTTATGTTGTCACTGTCTACTGTCCATTGCATTGTTATAGGCCTGTACAAATTCCGAGACAATATTGGCGAGCCAGCCAGAACAATTATTTGGAAAGATGCTGGGTGTATCCTTTTTGTGTTTGTTCTCTACTGCAGTTGTTATTAAATTTGAACCACTGATCAATATTAGAAAAGGAGTTACCCATCTATACAAATCCTGCCAGAAGTGGACGATTGCCCTGTAGACAAAAGATGGTAGGTGGTTAAAACTAGAATTGTAATAATATTGTGATATGTAAACATGTTTATAGTAAAAAAACTCAAACAGGCGTAATAAACACAACATTTATTTGAAAAGATGCTGGATTTATCTGTGTGTCTAATGCAGAAGTTTTATACATTTGGAACCACTGATCAGAGTTAGGATAGGAGTCAAACTAGAAAAAAAAAAGGGCCCACCAGCCTTTTGCATTACCTTCGTGATAGCTTTATTAAAAGGATAAAAACTGATGTATACTCACAAACAGCATAAATTAACAAGCGGATCAGAGCCCCGAGGAAGAGGGGATCTCCCCTTGAAACACGTCAGCCATTCAGAGGGTCTTCTTGTGGTTGGGATTTTTTCGGTTGACCTGGTTGTCCAGGACACTGTGGATACTGACATGCTTGTTAATTGCTGTTTGTGAGGTATACATGTGTTTTTACCCTTTTAATAAAGCTATCACTAAGGTAATGCACAAGGCTGGTGCACCTGTGTTTTAAATTTTCTAGTGTGACTTCTGGGCGTCCCCAGCCTTGAGGGGGCTGCAAAGCTTTGCCAATAGCGGAGTAGCTCAGGGACTGTGATCAATCATTGCCGGGACATTTCTCTTGAGTGCAGGAGGTGGTTCTTTTGCTTAGGATAGGAGTTGCCTATCTATAAAATTTCTAGTCAACAGTACACAACTGAGCAAGAGAAGGAAATTCAACAACTTAAAGACTGAATGTTTTATGGAGACAGGTCTAACAACTACTTCCATATGCGCTGATGAAAGACCATTTGGCGATATACACTGGTTAAGCTTTTGAGAGAACTGTGCAAATCTTTATTTTTTATTTTTTGCTAATTTATTTTTATTGTTTTTATGCATAACACAAAAAATAAAACATGAGTAACAAAATTTACATGCTACTCACAGTGTAACACAACAGTAGAAAAATACAGTTGAAAACCATCCAAAACTACCCCCCAGTCCAGGCTCACCACCCTGCAAGCAACTCCAACTTCCCAGTTGTAAGTCGCCCTTGGGATCAGGGGTGTTGCTAGGTGGGAAAAAGACCAGGGGCTTTAGCGCAAAGGTAAATTTGAAACCCCTCCCACATTTTAAAGTCCAAGCCCAGCATCATGGGGGGGTCGGGTAGGCTCACTTGTTGATTGCTGCCTGGCTCACCAGTGCCCATCAATGCAGCCTCACTAGTGTCCATCAATGCTGACCTACCTGCCCCCCACACTGACCCCTACACTAACCCCCCTGACTCCTACACTAACCTACCTGACCCCTACACTGACCCACCTGACCATTACACTAACCTACCTGACCATTACACTGACCTACTTGACCCATACACTGACCTTCCTGACACATACACTGACCTTTCTGACACATACACTGACCTACCTGACACATACATTGACCTACCTGACGGCACATCAGCACACGTCAGACTTCAGGTGACCTCTGATCTCTTGACACTCCTGCAGCTCAGCCTGACCTGTAGTGTGCGAGTGCGCCCATCCCATTCACGACCACTCAGACAGCCCTGCAGGCACCGGGCAGCCAGAGCCAGGATAGCAGAGCCGCCCCCCCCATTTACACAGAGCGAGTAGGGATTTCCCAGTGCCCGGCGCGGCCGTAGTGTCATTCCCATCTCCTGGACCCGGTGGCACCTACCACATGCACCACGGTCCCGGCATTGGACCAGTGTGACGTCCATCATAGTAGCCGGGTCCAGGAGGCGGGACTTTGTGTACGTCACTCGGCCGCGCTGGGTAAGCGGGAGATCGATCCTCGCTCTCTGTGTAAGCGGCTCGGGGCTAATAATAATTATTTTATGAATTCCGAGACCCGGGACTTTTAAGTCAATAATTATGTTTTGTTACATTCATTATGTTAGAATGAGTTGTTTTCATATTTCGTTTCGTATAGTGGTGCACTGCAATGAAAATTCTGGACCGAAACCAAAAATTCAAAATGCACTTGGTCGAAAACTGAAACCGAAACAAACAGTTTTAAAAAATATATATATATTTTATATATAATGGTATTATATTCCCCATTTTGGGAAGAAGTGGCGAAGGTGATCTCTCTGATATTGGGCCGAGTACTTAAACCGGAACCATTAACGTTTTTATTTTATTGTACAAACGAAACAACAGAGCAATACAAGATGTCTATGACCCCATATTTGTTAAATGCTTGTAAATCTTTGATTCCACTATACTGGGGAAAAAGTTTAATACCTACTATCTCACAGTGTCTATGAAGGGTTGATGAGCTGTGTCTAATGGAAAAAATAACCTGTAGAATTAAAGGGCTGACCAAGAAATATATTACGGCATGGGAAAATGGTTTGAATTTATGTAAACTAAACTATATTATGAAATAATATCGGACCCTGATGGTAAATCAGAGTATGACTTATTAATTAATATTGATTAACCTTATATTTTCTGTACCTCCCCGATAGTTCTATATTTACATTTGTCCGAATTTTTATTCAAAATCAATCGTACACGTCTACATTTTTTTTACCATGTAAGCTTCTTTCTGAACGACACGAAAATAGTTTATAATATTGATGTTTTTTGGGGAAAGAACATCTGGAAGTCTAATATACACTTTTTTTTCCTGGTGCATCGGTCCTGGAGGTACTCCATTGCGTGGAGTGCATAGAGCAAGCTCATTTTCCATCTCCCTGTTCTAAAAATCCATTTATTATATCCCCCCCCTCCCAGATAGGGGACGTATCAGATATTAAATCGATAAGAACAGATCTTACACTGGATGTTACCCAGAAGGACGAGAAGCAATACAGTGCTTTGAAAAAGTATTCAAAACCCTTGAAATTTTCCAAATTTTTGTCATGTTACAACCAAAAACGTAAATGTCTTTTATTGGGATTTTATGTGATAGAACAACACAAAGTGGCACATAATTGTGAAGTGTAAAGAGAATGATAAATTGTTTTCAATTTTTTTTTTTACAAATAAATATGTGAAAAGTGTGGCGTGCATTTGTATGGCACCCCCCTGAGTCAATACTTTGTAGATCCACCTTTCACTGCAATTACATCTGCAAGTCTTTTTTGGGGATGTCCCTACCAGCTTTGCACATCTAGAGAGTGGCAATTTTGCCCATTATTCTTTGCAAAATATCTCAAGCTCTGTCAGATTGGATGGAGAGCGTCTGTGAACAGCAATTTTCAAGTCTTGCCACAGATTCTCAATTGGATTTAAGTCCAGACATTGACTGGGCCATTCTAACACATGAATATGCTTTGATCTAAACCATTTCATTGTAGCTCTGGCTGTATGTTTAGGGTCGTTGTCCTGCTGGAGAGTGAGCCTCCGCCCCAGTCTCAAGTCTTTTGCAGACTCTAAAGCCCCATACACACTAACAGTTTTCCTGCAGGTTTTTGTCTTCAGGTTTACCAAAACCATGTAGTGCAAGGGCCTGCCTGATTGCATATGAATTGAAACTCTTAAGGTTTGACCTCATATTAGATGGTTTTGGTAAACCTGAAGACAAAAACCTGCAGGAAAACTGATAGTGTGTGTGACAGGAGGCTCACTTTGGACACAGGGTGAGCCAGGAAATAATGGACATTAAGAAATATATCTTGGACTACCTAAAATGGGTCTGTACTATTTATCCACCATATTCCCAAGGATATCTGTAAAGGACTATTTACTTATTCTGAACTCAACAGGTTAATTGAGAGATACTGAGGTGTTCAGCCTCAATCACCTGTCTGCCTAGTGTAATGCTAATGAATTCCAGCTCCTAGAAGACCTGTTCATTGTTTGTGGTGATGTGGATTGGGGAAATTAAGTCTATACTTATGTGTAATTGTACTCAGACAGACAGGCTACAAATCTTTTCATTGTGAGATGTGTATTGCAGGTCATGGGTCTGAGACAGCAGCTGTAGCTAATTGACTGTCATGGATATGCATTAATGTCTGTCTGCCATCTTACCTTTCCTCCTCATGTGTTCATCTTGGAGGCCAGAACCCTTTCACCTGGCTTCCTTTATAATCTCCTCCCAGCCTGACTCCACCCCAGGCCCTATCACAGAACACTATATTAACCTGTGCACTGCAAGCCTGCTTTGCTGATCAACGTGTTTGTTAGGCATTGTGTGTTTGGGTTCCTGCCTGCCGTGTGCTACGTCTGTCTCTCTGTTACGTTATTGGCTTGTCCCCGACTATCCCTGTCTGCTCGTGACCCTTGACCTTCGGCTTGTCTTTCATTATCCTTGTCTGCTTGTGGCCCTTGACCTTCAGCTTGTTATTCGTTACTCTTATATCTTGTGCTGCTGCTTCCCCTCTTGTCCCCTTATCCTACGGGGCGTGAGCTAGGAGACTCTAGGAGCCGCGACCTGGACCCAGCCTGCAGCATAACATCCTCACCACTAGAGGCTCTGGAGAAGACCTGCTGGGTCTTAGACTCCGCGCCCTGGGGAATCTTGGCTCTAGCTTCCTATAGGATCCCGGTTGTGCTCCTCTGGTCCTGCTTTCCACAACCACCCAGTTTCCTATCCGCAGCAGTCAGCCATAGGGTTCACTACCTTGCGGTGCACTCCTGTCCCCCTACGGTGTGCATCTGTCACCTGGCCGTAGGTGACCTGACATTGACATATGTAAATTGGGTCTGATGGGTATTGGGAGACAAAAGCTAACCTGTTGTCTTTTAGGAGGTGGCAAAATAATGTGTATTGAGTCTTGTTATGTTGTGGGTGGAGCTGGACCATTGTTCATTTTAGGTTAATGCAGTATTGGATGGGTATAAAAGTTACAATGTTTTTCTCAATAAAGTCATTTGATCCTAGGAAGATCCAGAGTGCGTCTCGTTCTTCCAGAAGGATTAATTCCTATGGGAAGGGGTCGTCTGGCTGTGGAGGATCGACAGGGAAGTTGTGTCCAGGAGAGGGAAGGGATTTAAACGGCGTTACCCCCTTTCGTATTTGGGGTGCCGTTACACTGGTTGGCAGCAGTGGGATGCTTCCTGCAGTCTGGGACATTCAAACCTCCACCTGGATCCAAGATCAGGATAAGCAGACTTTGGTCACACCAGCGGAGATATGGATCTGGCATCAGAGTTCCCGGGGCTGCTGCAAATCGTCCTTTCAGCATACACCAGGACTGTGTCTGCGGATGAATACCTGGAGCTCAGGCAGCTGATTCGGGTGGAGCTCTGGATTGGAGCCCTCCAGCTCGCTGGTATAAAACAGGGCAAATGCTTTCCAACCCCTGAACAACGGACCAGTGACCAACAGGCATTGCGGATGGCATTCCTGGGAGAGCAGCCCCAGGAGCAATGGGTGACTGAGTTGGACAGGCTGGTCCAGCAGGAGATAGAGCTGGACAGTCGTTATCGGGCTCTGCAATGGCACGCAGAGCAGGGATATTTAAGAGAGACAACAGAATGCTCTCCGGAGGGGTATGACTTTGGCGGCCCTGGATTGCTGTGGGAGAGCCTTACAGATTGTTTTGTGTTTGGCGATGAAGGGGAACCTACCCTTGAGGATCTGCGAGAATACAGAGAGGCTACGCTTGGTCTTTCAGGGGTCTCAGAGCTTAAACCTGATCTAGACTATTTGTTAAGGAAGGAACAGCATCTGGAAAGGGGATACAGGAAACTGCTAGAATGCGTTCAGCAGCATGCCAGAGAATCGGCAGTGGAAAATCTGAAGATTGCCATCCCTAAAGCCGAAGTGGATGATATGGAGTTCCAGGGAGCTAGCCTGGCTGAAGAATCGGCAGTGGAAAATCTGAAGATTGCCATCCCTAAAGCCGAAGTGGATGATATGGAGTTCCAGGGAGCTAGCCTGGCTGAAGAATCGGCAGTGGAAAATCTAAAGATTGCCATCCCTAAAGCCGAAGTGGATGATATGGAGTTCCAGGGAGCTAGGGCAGTTGGCTCATCTCCCCAGCCACAGATTACAGAAGGTATGGACTTAAGGGACTGTTCAGAGGATGTTATGGATTATGTACCACCTGCCCAAGTACTGGCAGCAGGACAGAGTACTGCAGAGCCCTGCTCTACACCCGTGGCAGTTTTGGAGGCCCGAGGTGAGAAGGTGATGGTTCCTCTTTCCCAGGGGATTTCAGAGATGCAGGGGGGAGAAGCAGCCCTTTTCCCTCCCCAACAGTTAGCCAGAGCAGATGGTGTGGAGTCCCCAGCAGAAGTGCTGGCAACAGGGCAGAGTGATAGCAACCTCTGCCCAGCACCGGAAACAACTGTGGAGTTTCAGGGAGCCGGGGCAGTTGGCCCCTCTCTCCAGCAACAAGCTGAGGTGGTAAAGCTTTTACCCCCAGCTGAATCACTGGCAGCAGGGCAGAATACTACTGGCCGCTGCACACAACTGCAACTTGAGCGGATGTTAGTGGATGGGACTACGGTCTCCACTCACAGCAACCCAGCACAAGAGCTGGCAACAGAGCAGGCCAGCGGGCCTCTGCTCTCAACTAACAGAAGAAGGAGATCCTGTGGTACCGGATGGGACTTCGGTCCTCACTGACCCAACCCCAGAAAATGGTGTGACACTGAGACAGGAGGATGTCAGCCTTGCTTTGCAAACACTGGGGGATTTTCACCTACCACAAGTGGATGGGACTTCAGTCTCCACTTGTATACCCCAGGGATGGGGGGCAGTTGGCCCAGATCCCCAACAGCATGAAAGACTGAGCCCAGTCACCCTGTCTTCTCCCCAGCGGCGGGTATGTTCTCTGAGAGAGGCAGAGGTTGGCTGGGTAAGTAATGCTCTGTTTGGAGCAATTTATTGGGGGTACTGTGTGGATACCGGCATTAGAAGAATGGACCTATGGACTAACTTCGGAGTCAACCCGTCTGGGGTCACCTCCTGTGTTAGTCTCCTGCCGAAAGGAGAGATGTGTGACAGGAGGGTCACTTTGGACACAGGGTGAGCCAGGAAATAATGGACATTAAGAAATATATCTTGGACTACCTAAAATGGGTCTGTACTATTTATCCATCATATTCCCAAGGATATCTGTAAAGGACTATTTACTTATTCTGAACTCAACAGGTTAATTGAGAGATACTGAGGTGTTCAGCCTCAATCAACTGTCTGCCTAGTGTAATGCTAATGAATTCCAGCTCCTAGAAGACCTGTTCATTGTTTGTGGTGATGTGGATTGGGGAAATTAAGTCTATACTTATGTGTAAATGTACTCAGACAGACAGGCTACAAATCTTTTCATTGTGAGATGTGTATTGCAGGTCATGAGTCTGAGACAGCAGCTGTAGCTAATTGACTCATGTAAATTGGGTCTGATTGGTATTGGGAGACCAAAGCTAACCTGTTGTCTTTTAGGAGGTGGCAAAATAATGTGTATTGAGTCTTGTTATGTTGTGGGTGGAGCTGGACCATTGTTCATTTTAGGTTAATGCAGTATTGGATGGGTATAAAAGTTACAATGTTTTTCTCAATAAAGTCATTCGATCCTAGGAAGATACAGAGTGCGTCTCGTTCTTCCAGAAGGATTAATTCCTATGGGAAGGGGTCGTCTGGCTGTGGAGGATCAACAGGGAAGTTGTGTCCAGGAGAGGGAAGGGATTTAAACGGCGTTACCCCCTTTCGTATTTGGGGTGCCGTTACAGTGTGTATGGGGCTTAACAGGTTTTCTTTTAAGATTGCCCTGTATTTGGCTCCATCCATCTTCCCATTAACTCTGACCAGCTTCCATGTTCCTGCTGAAGAAAAGCATCCCCACAACATGATGCTGCCACCACCATGTTTCACGGTGGGGATGGTGTATTCAGGGTGATGTGCAGTATTAGTTTTCCACCACACATAGTGTTTTGCTTTTAGGCCAAAAAGTACAATTTTGGTCTCATCTGATCAGAGCACCTTCTTCCACATGTTTGCTGTGTCCCCCACATGGCTTCTCACAAACTGCAATAGGGACTTCTTATGGCTTTCCTTCAACAATGTCTTTCTTCTTGCCACTCTTCCATAAAGGTCAGTTTTGTGGAATGCACGACTAATAGTTGTCCTGTGGACAGTATCTCCCACCAGAGCTGTGGATCTCTCCAGCTCCTGCAGAGTTACCATGGACCTCTTGGCTGCTTATCTGATGAAAGCTCTCCTTGCCCGGCCTGTCAGTTTAGGTGGATGGCCATGTCTTGGTAGGTTTGCAGTTGTGCCATACTCTTTTCATTCTCGGATGATGGATTGAACAGAGCTCTGTGAGATGTTCAAAGCTTGGGGTATTTTTTTAGAACCTAACCCTGCTTTAAACTTCTCCACAACTTCATCCCTGACCTGTCTGGTTTGTTCCTTGGCCCTTATGATGCTCTTTGTTCATTAATGTTCTCAAACAAGCCTCAGAGGGCTTTAAAAAACAGCTGTATTTATACTGAGATTGCATTACACACAGATGGACTCTATTTACTAATTAGGTGACTTCTGAAGGCAAAGTGGCTGAATACAAATGTACCCCACACTTTTCAGATATTTTTTTCAAAAAAAATAATTGAAAACCATTTATCATTTTCCTTCCACTTCACAATTATGTGCCACTTTGTGTCCTTCTATCACATACAATCCCAATAAAATACATTTATGTTTTTAGTTGTAACATGACAAAATGTGGAAAATTTCAAGGAGGTATGAATACTTTTTCAAGGAACTGTATATTCACTTTTGTTTAGGCTATATGAATCCAGAAGACATAAAAATACCACAGGACCTCTCCCCCCACCCCTTTACTTACATTTAGCTTCCAGGTGCCATTTGCATTTTTTTTTTTCGTTTATTTGTTCATTATTTGATTTTTTCCCATTTGTGTGTAATATATGCAACAAAACTAAAGCACGCACCAAGAACCAGCTTTCAAAGTATTTAAAAGTGTAGACTGCACTTTGTATTATCTCCACAAGGTGGTGATCTCCTTTATTGGCAGTGGAACGCAAAGACAGGAAATGATCTGACAGAAAGTCAGGAAGTGTTATCATGTAGAAATAGGAAGTTCCCGAACCGCAAAGCTAAGAGGAAGTAGAGGGGAGATATTCCTTCAACCGACAGAAGACGAGGTAATAAGAGATATTTTATAATTAAATCCAGTGACCCCCCCCCCCCCCGTCATGTCCGTCCTCTTCCTCCATAATGACTATGATATATAGGATTATAATGTGTCCACCAATACATCCTAAATATAGAGCCATTTATCCAACTGTCCATCCAGAGCCTCTGGTTTATAGGCCAGATACATCCTAAATATAGAACTATTTATCCAACTGTCCATCCAGAGCCTCTGGTTTATAGACCAGATACATCCTAAATATAGAACCATTTATCCAACTGTCCATCCAGAGCCTCTGGTTTATAGGCCAGATACATCCTAAATATAGAGCCATTTATCCAACTGTCCACCCAGAGCCTCTGGTTTATAGACCAGATACATCCTAAATATAGAACCATTTATCCAACTGTCCATCCAGAGCCTCTGGTTTATAGGCCAGATACATCCTAAATATAGAGCCATTTATCCAACTGTCCATCCAGAGCCTCTGGTTTATAGGCCAGATACATCCTAAATATTGAACCAACTGTCCATTCAGAGCCTCTGGTTTATAGACCAGATATATCCTATGTATAGAACTATTTATCCAACTGTCCATCCAGAGCCTCTGGTTTATAGACCAGATACATCCTAAATATAGAGCCATTTATCCAACTGTCCATTCAGAGCCTCTGGTTTATAAACCAGATACATCCTAAATATAGATCCATTTATCCAACTGTCCATCCAGAGCCTCTGGTTTATAGACCGGATATATCCTAAATATAGAACCATTTATCCAACTGTCCATCCAGAGCCATCTGGTTTATAGACCGGATACATCCTAAATATAGAGCCATTTATCCAACTGTCCATCCAGAGCCTCTGGTTTATAGACCAGATACATCCTAAATATAGAGCCATTTATCCAACTGTCCATCCAGAGCCTCTGGTTTATAGACCGGATACATCCTAAATATAGGACCATTTATCCAACTGTCCATCCAGAGCCTCTGGTTTATAGACTGGTGTAACGGTGCGACTATGTGCGACCTTAAAGTGTGTTGGTTTACACCAGAGTTTGTAGAGAAAGACATGTTGATTGAACAGCTGTGTCTTTGGCTTTTTAGTCCTGCCCTGACTATGGATCAGGGCCCCACCCAACAGACAGGAAGTCTGTGCTTGGAGAGTCAGGTGGACTCTCCCATCCCTCTGAGTGGAGTCAGAGGCTATCTACACTGCATGGGTGCAGCTAGAATAGGCATGTCTGCAGGAGGCAGACATCGTTGGTGATTCAGCAACAAAGGTGCTGACCAGGGGTAAGCGAGGAGACAGCTTAATGCCGCGTACACACGATCATGATTCGCGGCGGTGAAAACACCACCGTGAATCACGACAGGAAAAACGAGGGAACGGCTTGTTCCCCCACACACGGCCATTTTTCCCGTCATTTTTTCTCTTGGCGAGAAAAACTACCGTGTGTAGGCTCCGCGGCAGTGTTTCCCTATGGGAAGACTGCAGCAGAAAAAATGACAGGAATCATGACGAGAAAAATTAGAGCATGTTCTAATTTTTCTTGTCGTGATTAATGCCGTTTTTCCCGTCAGGAATAATGACAAAAAGCCCACAGACGATCGTTTTTCTCATCCAAAGGAAAAAATGTAATTTTTCCCGACGGGAAAAATGATCGTGTGTACGCGGCATTACTCTTGGAAACTCTTTGGGTTTGAGGAGCAGACCTAAGGCCTAGGCTAAAGGCCTGAAACAGCCGGATAGCAAGAAGTTAAAGCTAGGAGGCTAAACTGTTGAGTATGCAAGATACAGGAATGGTGGAACCCCCCTGTGAATGCTACGGATGTATTTGTGAACTTTTGTGCTTTTAAATAAAAATGGGCTACCATGCCCTTAAACAGAGTTCCTAACTGGCCTGAATCACTGAAAAAACGCATCCACCACGAGAGCTAACAACCCCTTATCTTACATATGGTGGAGGTATTGCTTCGGGCAGTTTTTGGAAGAGTTCCAGATCGGCGCATACCAAAAACAGTAAGTAAAAAGAAACTGTGTATTTTGCAGCAATGCGGTGATGGGCAGCCAGGCGAACTGCATTGCACAGGAGTTCAATTAATGGACTGTGTTGTATACAGGTGATGTGCTTGTGGAAGTGAGCTCAAGCAGAGAGTGAAGTCTGCATGTGAAAGTGTGCTGTTGGCAAGTCTTGGAGACAGTACTTCAAAATTTTCCTGTGTTAAAAGGAACTGTGTTAAAAAAAAACATTGTTGGCCTGACTGCAGAAATGGGGCGGTCAAAACGCAAAAAGGAAGCAATGTTTGCTGAGATGAGAGACAGAGCGGGTGTTGTTCCTAGCAACACTGGTGCAAGGAGTGCACAGGTGACTGCAAGTATGGAGAGTTCACCAGAGTCTGAGTCTGCAGTGGATTGGTGCAGGCGACACTTGGCCGCACTGAACCAAGTTAAAGGGGAAGTGCATGCTGTTGCCCCTGGCAACGCTGGTGCAAGCTGGCCAGCTATCAAAGTGCTAAGAACCCAGTGCGCTGTTTGCGGTGCAGTGAGTGGGGGCATAAAGTTTCCAAGTGCCCTTTATTCCAGGCTCCAGTTAAGAAAAGGTATGAGAAGCCTGCTCTGAGTGCAAAGAGTGAGAAGATGTGTGCGGTTGCCCATGGCAACAAAGCAGAAATCTGTACAGCTGACTTGATACGGCCTATGTTGCCTTCTGAGGATGGGGAAGATTTTTTGGAGGATTTTACGATGATTGCTTCCTACAGAGGATGTCCCAGAAATCGCTGGGTTGCGTTGGTGCAACCTTTTCTGATTGAGGAGTACCAGGAGGTGTACCGTGGGATGTATAGTAACCGAGATGACTACGACAATTTTCTAGGAGCAGTCCAGTCTAAAGAGCGCTGGAAAAGATCAGCGGGGAGAATGTGGTCTCCCATAGCAACCAGAGAAAGTATGTTTTCAGAAAGGAGGAGCTACAGAGAGGAGGTATACCACCATCCTCATAGAGATACCAGTAAAAGTCTGCATGTTGGGAGAGTGCTGTCTCCCTTGGCAACAGGAGAAAGTCGCCAAGTGCCATGCCTGGAATGTGGTCAGCTGGGATCTTTTCTTGTCCAAGCTTGTGGAATACAGCTGCTGATCGTGTTGTTGGGCTTAATGCTTTTGCCTGCAAGCCCAGAGAAGAGCGTATCATATCCAGCATCCTGCAAGGGGTATGACCAGGTGTGTGGGTCTGCTGTTACCCCTGGCAACAGGAAATTTGTTTTGCCTGCAGGCGATGTTGGAAAATCCAAGAGGGATGTAATGTTACCCTGTGTCCAGGAGGGGGCGTCTGCTTGTGAGAGCACAGCAAAGAAGGGACAACGCCCTCAATTGAAGCCTTCAACCCCATCTAAAGAAAATTAATGGTAAGACTGCTCCTGTTAAAATCATGGGAAAGACTGACTGTGTGGTTGCTCACACTGAAGTGGAAGTAATCCCAGAGGGGAGATCCACTGAAGGTGTAAAAATGAACTTGCTGCAGTGTGCTACCCAGATCAGTGGGGAGACACAGGTTAAAACCCAGCTTGCAGCGAGGTCAAAAATTGAAAAGGACATGTAGACTCTGGGTACACCTAAGGTAATCCAGCAGAGTGCTGGGAGAGATGTTCTAGGGGTGACCAAAGCAGTTGGCATGCCATGTTCCCTAGTGACAGGTGCTGCGCAGTTGCCAAGGGAAACCACCAAGGAGCCTGCAGTGGTGAGGCAGACACCCTAGTGGGCAAAAGAATGCCTTTGGAGAGAAAGGGTGGTGTGCTGAGTGGCACGCAGGGTGCCATGCGTTATGACACAAGTCAATTTGATAGAGCTTGTAAAACTGCTATGTTTATGAATGCTGATGATACATGTACTTATGGTAATGTGATGCTTAATGAGGTAGTGGTGATTGCTAAGCAGGATATGCGATTCCCCTTAGCAACAGTATATAAGGCTGCAGAGGTGTCCTTAGAGACCTCCAGGGAGCTCTGTGTGTTGGAGCCAGAGGTTGCCTGGGACAACTGTGGTGCCGCTCCGATGGATAAGAGGGTACTTGACCTTGGTGATGAGAAAAATGGTAAAACTCAAATGTTTGAAATTGCTTGTAGTGATAATGAGTTGCTGCGGTCTGTCGCTGCTGACAGTGAAAGTGCTCATGGGTTTAGTGAAGCACCACCCGAGCAAAGTGGTCAAGTTATGTTATTGCAGCCTGTTGTTGTGTTTAAAAATGTTTTGCCACAAGTGCATTTAAACAAGGAAGGCTTAGTGGGTAAGAGCCCATTCACACAGGGGCGTCTTTGGATCCGACTCCAAATCGCCCCAGGTCGCCCCTAGTCGCCTCAGGTCGCGCTGGCTGAAGAAATCAATGTAAGTTAATGGAGCCGTCCTTATGCACACTACTGCAGTCGCTCCGACTTCAAAAAAGGTCCCTGTACTACTTCAATCCGACTCCTAGGCGACCTGTAACCATTCATTTCAATGGGAGTCGCCTCTCCCTGTCTTAATAGGAGCGACTCTCCAGGAAGAAAACATACATTTCTCCTGCAAAACTCTCCCTCCCCCTCCCACCCACAGAGCTGATTCTTGTTTGATTGGCCACTGGAATGTCTCTTGTCCTGCAGGCAACTTGGAGTTGCCTTGTAAATAGCTCCAGGTCGCGCTGTGATTCATACTCAGGTCGTGTCTGAGTTGCCTCATAAAATCGCGCTGGAAGTCGTGTTGCCCCTGTGTGAATGGGCTCTAACAGTGGGGTGGACACAATTTCTGCTATGCTAAATGGAGAGGCTGCAGGGCCGGTAGACACGGGTGCGTTGGCCTTTGCAGGAATTAACCCTCTCCAGTTGGAAGGATCTGAAAAGGGGGCATACATGGCAGAGGTTTTGTCCACAGCAAAAAAGATGAGTAAATGTTGAGCGTCAGGTTGATAGGGTAATGGATAGCGATTTGGAAGGGCTCAGTGTTGCTGAAAGTGAGAGGTTGAGTGTGACACATGCGATTGGCAGTGCTCAGGGGGAGCCGCAAGTTTTGTCGGTTGCCTCTGAGGTAGAGGTCTCTTTAAGTGTCTCGGCCTCTCACGCCTTAGCAAATGAGACCCTCCACATTGTTAGTAAAGGAAAAGTTCCTATAGTTCTGTGTTTAGACGCGGCATGTCTAGAAATAACAGAGATATTGTGGGAATTGGTGAAAATCTTTCCAATGTACACCTGCGTGTATCCACAGCAGAAGGGCGACATGGTACTGCGTAGTACCAATCGGTGGACGCAGGTGATACATGCGTTGTTAGGCAATGTTGATGAAAATTGGTTGCTACACTGTTGGTTGCTTTTGTGGAAAGTTGTCTCGCAGTTCTCTTCGAGAGTGCTTCCAGCGGCGGTTATGTGCGGAAGGCGCTCAGGGGAATTTTGGAGAAATTAGAGATAATAGACATAGGGGAAGTCTCTCCGTGTGATGGGGTGTATTCCTGCTGGTGCGGTCCGAGGTTCGGCTAAGCAGTGGTTGGTACATGGCGCGCGTACTGTCTCACCCGCTACACCTCATGTAAAGGAAGGGCCCGGAACGGACGTGGCAGTAGTGGGGATTCAGTCCATCACTTGCAGAGAGGTGCAATTTGAGGTACCCGGAGACACTTTGACAGGAAATAACAGTAATGGTAACTGTAACGGAAATACGTATAAGAAGCACTGTGGAGCACTGTCCGACAACTCTGAGCTATTGGTTGAGGTACCAATGGACACAGAAATGGTTAAAAAGATTGGTATGGAAAAATGTGGTGGAACATATGCATTGGTAGGACAATTGCTATTGGAGTGTTGGACAACAGGGGGCGATGTGAAACTGCGGGACTGTTCCATAGGGAGTAACTGCTTGCCTGTAGGTGGTCCCTCCACAGACACTGTCCTAGCAAACAAGGGGACAAGAGGTCCCAATGACAATATTGAGTGGAATAAGGATATGGTGTTGATCTTGGATGGTTTGGGTGCCAAGAGTAACCACACAGGGGTTAGTGAACCTGAGAAACAAATGTTGTTGGTTAATGTTGCGTCAGGTAGTGAGAGTGGCCAGTCCCTGACAGATGTCATGGAAGTGGGTCCCTGACAGTCCCAGGAGAGTAGGTCTGTGGGAGAAAAAAAGGGGATCCAGAGGCCAGAAGGTAGAAGGAATAGAGAGATTAGTGGGAGCCCACGGTTCAGGAAGAAGTGCTGGTGGAAGCACACCTGGAAGAAGGTGTGGGTGGAGTGCCCCTTTAGAGAAAAGGTTGGGCAGATTAGGACTCCTGCTGCTGATAGTTGGTACAGAGGCGCCAAGGTGAAGCGCTGGTGGACACATACCCGGAAAAAGAAATTGGCCTACACAGCCAATGGCTGGCACAGAGGTGTCCCATTTATGGTAACGGGTTTATGTGTTCCTCCCTCCGGTTCCAAACAGGGGGGGGAGGATATGTAACAGTGCGACTCTGTCCGACCTTAACGAGTGTTGGTTTACACCAGAGTTTGTAGAGAAAGACATGCTGATTGAACAGCTGTGTCTTTGGCTTTTTAGTCCTGCCCTGACTATGGATCAGGGCCCCACCCAACAGACAGGAAGTCTGTGCTTGGAGAGTCAGGTGGACTCTCCCATCCCTCTGAGTGGAGTCAGAGGCTATCTACGCTGCATGGGTGCAGCCAGAATAGGCATGTCTGCAGGAGGCAGACATCGTTGGTGATTCAGCAACAAAGGTGCTGACCAGGGGTAAGCGAGGAGACAGCTTAACTCTTGGAAACTGTTTGGGTCTGAGGAGCAGACCTAAGGCCTAGGCCTAGGCTGAAGGCCTGAAACAGCCGGATAGCAAGAAGGTAAAGCTAGGAGGCTAAACTGTTGAGTATGCAAGATACAGGAATGGTGGAACCCCCCTGTGAATGCTACGGATGTATTTGTGAACTCTTGTGCTTTTAAATAAAAATGGGCTACCATGCCCTTAAACAGAGTTTCTGACTGGCCTGAATCACTGAAAAAATACATCCACCACGAGAGCTAACAACCCCTTATCTTACACTGGATACATCCTAAATATAGAACCATTTATCCAACTGTCCATCCAGAGCCTCTGGTTTATAGACCAGATAGATCCTAAATATAGAACCATTTATCCAACTGTCCATCCAGAGCCTCTGGTTTATAGACCAGATAGATCCTAAATATAGAACCATTTATCCAACTGTCCATCCAGAGCCTCTGGTTTATAGACCAGATAGATCCTAAATATAGAACCATTTATCCAACTGTCCATCCAGAGCCTCTGGTTTATAGACCAGATAGATCCTAAATATAGAACCATTTATCCAACTGTCCATCCAGAGCCTCTGGTTTATAGACCAGATAGATCCTAAATATAGAACCATTTATCCAACTGTCCATCCAGAGCCTCTGGTTTATAGACCAGATAGATCTTAAATATAGAACCATTTATCCAACTGTCCATCCAGAGCCTCTGGTTTATAGACCAGATACATCCTAAATATAGAATCATTTATCCATCTGTCCATCCAGAACCTCTGGTTTATAAACCAGATAGATCCTAAATATAGAACCATTTATCCAACTGTCCATTCAGAGCCTCTGGTTTATAGACCAGATACATCCTAAATTTACAACTATTAATCCAACTGTCCATCCAGAGCCTCTGGTTTATAGACTGGATACATCCTACAGCTAGGGAATGCGTTTGTTGTTGAATCTGCAGGGCATGTCTAGACCGGATACATCCTAAATATAGAATCATTTATCCAACTGTCCATCCTGAGTCTCTGGTTTATAGTTCAGACACATAATGTATAAGTGAATAATGCATTGATTGCTGAGGTCAAGATCAAGTAATACACAAAGTTCAGGGGTGGGTAAAGCAGGTCAGATGTAAGTAATGCACATAGTTCAGAGGTAATGAGTAAGTAACATATAAAGAGCAGGACTCAGGAATAAACAAGGCACAGAGTTCAGGGGTCAAACGTAATTAACACACAGAAAACCGAGGCCAGGAGTAAGTAATGCACGGAGTGCAGGGGTCAGGAGTGTGTACACAAAGACTGCATAGGTCAAAAGCAAGTGTCTCACAGGGAACCGGGGTCAGGAGTAATGCATAGAGTGCAGAGACAAGAATAAGTAACACACAGAGAACAGAGGTCAGAAGTAAGTATTGCACAGAGTGCAGAGGTCAGGAGAGTGTAACGAGGTCAGGAGTAAGTAACTGACTGTATCATTGTGTGTGTCAGGTTCCTATAAGGTGTCAGGATGTCACTGTCTATTTCTCCATGGAGGAGTGGGAGTATTTAGAAGGACACAAGGATCTCTACAAGGACGTCATGATGGAGAATCAGCCGCCCCTCACATCACCGGGTAAGAGGAGACTTTATTGTAAAGGAGAGAGCAGTACGGAGGGTCCACCTAGATCCCCCATCATCTGATAAACACATAGAAACAATGTAGTCAGTCAGTGTGTGTGTTTCCTACAGATGGATCCAGTAATGGGAACCCACCAGAGAGATGTCTCCGTCCTCTGTATTTCCGGGATTCCACACAGGAGGGTCACACCATCCCTCACCATCATCAGGTAGAAGAGTCTAAGCTATGAGATGACATTATTCTATGCACATTCTTGTTCATTTTTATAAATGTATTCCATCATCTTTGGGGTTTAGGATGAAGAACTGAAAGACATCAAATTTGAGAATAAAGAGGAAAAAGAAGAGACTTTGGTGAGGGGAGATCAGCAGTCTATGGAAGAGGGAGGTCCTCTGTATTCCCGGGATTCCGCACAGGAAGATCACAACTATACGGAGAATGATCAGGTAGATGAGCAAAAAAGAATTCAAAAGATTTCTGAGAGGACATTCTTCTATTGACAGCAGTGTTTTAGATGTTATATTCTATCATCTCTGAAATTTAGGATGGAGAAGTGAAAGACATTAAAGTTGAGCATAAAGAGGAAGAAGAAGAGAGGTTGGTGAGTGGAGATCAGCAGTCTATGGAGGAGGGGGAGATGATTATGAAAAGTAAAGAGGAGGAATCTTTTCTACCTATAGATCTAAGTAAGTAATAAACACTAAATGCAGAAACCGTTCATATTTTAATTTTTACTTCTATGAGTATGAAGTATGGCTTTACATTGTTACCAGTTAGGAAAAGATTTGCCTTTCTTGTCCACTGAGGAACACAGAAATTCAGAAACAGTCAGATTATACATGCTGCCTACAAGAGGTTGGAACACGGGGGACCACGGAAGTTGTAAGCCGGTTCTTTTAATAAGCTATTAGAAGTGTGAGGCACCCTCCTATCGCCTTGCTTTCCCTTCCTGGCCGGAGCGTCGGTGATTCCTGGGCAATGGGCCCTGCACAGTCAGCAAAGCCCCCCAACTCTCAATGTCCAGCAGCTGGAGGCATTCCCATTGCTAGGCAGGGGCTCAGTGAGGTCTTTTTAGCCACCTCTGCCCTGATTGGCCAAGCTGCCTGTTCCACCTCCTTTGCTCTGATTGCCCAGTGGCATGCTAGTTTGAACAGGGTTCTAGGCTTGTGATAGCCAAGCTACACTAGCATTAGGGTTTACTATTCTGACTCTTGGTTCTGACCCTTGCTTGCCTGTCTTTTCATTACTCTCTAGTCTGCTGCCTGCCCTGACCTCAGCCTATTCTGGTAATACACTCTAGTCTACTGCCTGCCCTGACCTTAGCCTATTCCTGGAATACTCTCTAGTCTGTTGCCTGCCCTGACCTCAGCCTATTCCTGAAATATTGTCTAGTCTGCTGCCTACCCTGAGCACAGCCTATTCCTGAAATATTGTCTAGTCTGCTGCCTGCAGCTGACCTCAGCACATTCCTGGAATACTCTCTAGTCTGCTGCCTGCCCTGACCTCGGCCTATTCCTGAAATATTGTCTAGTCTGCTGCCTGCCCTGACCTCAGTCTATTCCTGGAATACTCTCTAGTCTGTTGCCTACCCTGAGCACAGCCTATTCCTGAAATATTGTCTAGTATGCTGCCTGCACCTGACCTCAGCACATTCCTGGAATACTCTCTAGTCTGCTGCCTGCCCTGACCTCCGTCTATTCCTGGAAGACTCTCTAGTCTGCTGCCTACCCTGACTTCAGCCTTTTCCTGAAATACTCCCTAGTCTGTTGCCTGCCCTGACCTCAGCCTATTCCTGAAATATTGTCTAGTCTGCTGCCTGCCCTGACCTCAGTCTATTCCTGGAATACTCTCTAGTCTGCTGCCTACCCTGACTTCAGCCTTTTCCTGAAATACTCCCTAGTCTGTTGCCTGCCCTGACCTCAGCCTATTCCTGAAATATTGTCTAGTCTGCTGCCTGCCCTGACCTCAGTCTATTCCTGGAATACTCTCTAGTCTGCTGCCTACCCTGACTTCAGCCTTTTCCTGAAATACTCCCTAGTCTGTTGCCTGCCCTGACCTCAGCCTATTCCTGAAATATTGTCTAGTCTGCTGCCTGCCCTGACCTCAGTCTATTCCTGGAATACTCTCTAGTCTACTGTCTACCCTGACCTCAGCCTATTCCTGGACCACTCTCTAGTCTGCTTTCTGCCCTGACCTCAGCCTATTCCTGGAATGCTCTCTAAGTCTGCTGCCTGCCTTGACCTCAGCCTATTCCTCAAATATTTCTAGTCTGTACCTGCCCTGATCTCAGCATGTCCCTGTTTTACCCTCTAGTCTGCTTTCTGCCCTGACCTTTGCCTGTCCCTGTAATACACTCTAGTCTGTTGTATTTTTTAACCCCAGTCTGTCCCTGGAATACTCCCTAGTCTGTTGCCTGCCCTGACCTCAGTCTGTCCCTGGAATACGCTTTAGTCTTCTATCGGTCCTGACCTTAGCCTGTCCCTTGAATACTCTCTAGAGCTCTCTCTGGTGATCAAAACATGCTGACATGCTGCAGCACATACACTTGCTGGGGACAGAGTACATCTGGAGGTCTTTTTGTGGCCTGACCACCTGGAAAGAGGTCCTTCTTTTGTGGTTAATCCACATCCTCTCGGCGAAGTACCTTCAGATCCTGTGGTTGCTTCTTTATCTAATTGGATGAATGTTCCCTGCAGTGTGACTAAGATTCCCTTCCCTCATATTATGGTTGAGGATGCTTTGCTACTGCATTACCACAGTCCCTGACCATCTACTGTAGTATTCATAATAACATCAAGCTAGCAACTCGATGCGGTCCATTAAACCAGAATCTGTATTGCCTACATACTAAAACACAATTGTAACAACTAACGCATTTCGTCATGGCCAAAACTCGTTGATACCAGTGTGTTTTAGTATGTAGCCAATAAAGATTTGAATTTTATGGACCATTCCGAGCTGCCGGCTTGATGTTATTATGGATCTAAACATTTTGAGTGCAGGAGAACTATAGCCAAGGCAACGGTCCTCAGCCATTAGAAGTTGAATTTGCAGTTGAGGTATTGTTTGTTTGCTATCTACTGTAGTATGCTCACAATCTTGACCATTTTCTGTAGCATTACATACACTGAATATTAAGGTTTGGCCTTTGGTGAGTATAGGGGCCATACATCAGGCCTCTTCTATCTAGCAAATTGGCTGCCACTGCTGTACACAATAAGAAAAGGACAATCTCCATTTTTCAATACGTTGTCATGTTCCCAAAAAATGAGGAGGAGATACTGTCCCCATATGAAAGGTCCATCTCCATTCCTCAATATAACGTCATGTTCCCAACAAATGAGGAGGAGATACTGTACACCATATGAAAGGTCCATCTCCATTCCTCAATATAATGTCATGTTCCCAACAAATGAGGAGGAGATACTGTACACCATATGAAAGGTCCATCTCCATTCCTCAATATAATGTCATGTTCCCAACAAATGAGGAGGAGATACTGTACACCATATGAAAGGTCCATCTCCATTCCTCAATATAACGTCATGTTCCCAACAAATGAGGAGGAGATACTGAGATTGCAGGCTTGGCTGGCTTAAATCAGGTTTGGTCTCCACCCAGAGACTGGCCACATTAATCACCTTGCAGGTGGACAGACAGACATGGAGAAGGCCATATGAAAGGTCCATCTCTATTCCTCAATATAACGTCATGTTCCCAACAAATGAGGGGGAGATACTGTACACCATATGAAAGGTCCATCTCCATTCCTCAATATAACGTCATGTTCCCAACAAATGAGGAGGAGATACTGTACACCATATGAAAGGTCCATCTCCATTCCTCAATATAATGTCATGTTCCCAACAAATGAGGAGGAGATACTGTACACCATATGAAAGGTCCATCTTCATTCTTCAATATGTTGTCACATTTCCAAGAAATGGAGGTGGAGGAAGGTCCATCTCCATTCTCACAGTACCAATGTCATCAATACACAAAAAATGTAGAGCAACATATATGACTCCTGAATGCAAGGTGTGGGAAATCCTTATAACTTTTATTGTAAAAATTGCTTTTCAACAGGTGGACATTATGTTTGGAATCCCTCTAATCCTGAGGAAACTTCTGACAGCTCACATACCAGGACTCTAATATCTCACAGTACAGATACTTCAGTAGGTCCTTCAATCACCAATGAATCTTCTTTACGCCATAAAGGAGTTCACAAAGGAGAGCGTTCGTTGTCATGTTCAGTGTGCGGGAAATCTTTTACAAAAAACTCACTGCTCCTTATACACGAGAGAGTTCACACGGGCGAGCGTCCCTATTCATGTTCAGAGTGTGCGAAATGTTTCAGTACCAAAGCATACCTGGTGTTACACCAACGAATTCACACAGGCGAGCGCCCCTACTCGTGTTCAGATTGCGGGAAAAGTTTTGCTAGGAATCAACAGCTCAGTATACACCAGAGAATTCACACAGGTGAGCGTCCCTATTCATGTTCAGAGTGCGGGAAATGTTTTGCTACCAAT
The DNA here is from genome assembly GCA_029206835.1 of Rana muscosa. Classification (NCBI taxonomy): domain Eukaryota; kingdom Metazoa; phylum Chordata; class Amphibia; order Anura; family Ranidae; genus Rana; species Rana muscosa. Next base: position 400,401,088 of record CM055123.1, on the reverse strand, counting down.
GGACAACTTCTAATACACCAAAGAACTCACACGGGTGAGCGTCCCTATTCCTGTTCAGAGTGTGGAAAAAGGTTTGTTCTGAAAGGAGACCTTCGTAAACATGAGAGAAGTCACACGGGTGAACGTCCCTTTCCGTGTTCGGAGTGCGGGAAATGTTTCAGTGAAAAAGGAAGCCTTCTTATACATTACAGAACTCACACCGGTGAGCGTCCCTATTTATGTTCAGAGTGCGGGAAATGTTTCAGTATGAAAGAAAGCCTTGTTTCACACTTTAGAGTTCACACAGGGGAGCGCCCCTATTCGTGTTCAGAGTGCGGGAAATGTTTTGTTTTGAAAGCACACCTTGCTTTACACCAAAAAATTCACTCAGGTGAGCGTCCTTATTCATGTTCAGAGTGCGGGAAATGTTTCATTGACAAAGGTTACCTTCGTAAACATCAGAGTATTCACACAGGCGAGCGTCCCTATTCCTGTTCAGAGTGTGGGAAATGTTTCCTTACCAAAGGAAACCTTGTTTCGCATCAAAGAAATCACACAGGTGAGCGCCCCTATTCATGTTCAGAGTGCGGGAAATGCTTCATTACAAAAGGACACCTTGTTACACACCAAAGAATTCATACTGGTGAGCGCCCTTATCCATGTTCAGAATGCGAGAAGCATTTTATTCGGAAAGAGGACCTTGTAAGACACCAGAGAATCCACACAGGGGAATGACCCTTTCCATATTAAGGTTAAGGGAAATGTTTCAGTCAGAAATGTGACCTAAACCACCAGAGAAGTCACACGGGTGAGCGTCCTTATTCATGTTCAAAGTGCGGGAAATGTTTTAGTTACAGATATGCACACCAGATTTGCTCTTTCTATGCTTTACCGAAGAAGCCGGCTTTTCATTGGTCCGACCAATAAATAATACATTTTATGTTCCGCAGTTATAGAAGATTTGATGTCGATTCTAGCTTAATTATTATTATATGTTAATCAATAATTCTGCTTTTCTATATTAAACAAGAACGCTCCGCACTTTCCAATACTCTGTTGTCAGATTTCTTCTTTTTTTTTGGAAACCATAATTCTTAGATGACCGACGATTAATATGATTTAATCTTTTGTCTTTACCTCTGCTATGCCCATTATGAGAGGTTCCCGCCATCTCTGTGCTCAGTTCCTGGGTCTGTACACATGTGGTGTCCATTATAAGAGGTTCCCACCATCCCTCTGCTGAGTTTCTGGGTCTGTACACATGTGGTGTCCATTGTGAGAGGTTCCCACCATCCCTGTGCTGAGTTTCTGGGTCTGTACACATGTGGTGTCCATTATAAGAGGTTCCCACCATCCCTCTGCTGAGTTCCCAGGTCTGTACACATGTGGTGTCCATTGTGAGAGGTTCCCACCATCCCTCTGCTGAGTTTCTGGGTCTGTACACATGTGGTGTCCATTATGAGAGGTTCCCACCATCCCTCTGCTGAGTTCCCAGGTCTGTACACATGTGGTGTCCATTATGAGGGGTTCCCACCATCCCTGTGCTGAGTTCCCGGGTCTGTACACATGTGGTGTCCATTATGAGTGGTTCCCACCATCCCTCTGCTGAGTTCCCAGGTCTGTACACATGTGGTGTCCATTATGAGTGGTTCCCACCATCCCTGTGCTGAGTTCCTGGGTCTGTACACATGTGGTGTCCATTATGAGTGGTTCCCACCATCCCTCTGCTGAGTTCCCAGGTCTGTACACATGTGGTGTCCATTATGAGTGGTTCCCACCATCCCTGTGCTGAGTTCCTGGGTCTGTACACATGTGGTGTCCATTATGAGAGGTTCCCACCATCCCTTTGCTGAGTTCCTGGGTCTGTACACATGTGGTGTCCATTATGAGAGGTTCTCACCATCCCTGTGCTGAGTTCCTGGGTCTGTACACATGTGGTGTCCATTATGAGAGGTTCCCACCATCCCTTTGCTGAGTTCCTGGGTCTGTACACATGTGGTGTCCATTATGAGAGGTTCTCATCATCCCTTTGCTGAGTTCTTGGGTCTGTACACCTGCTGTACCAATTATGAGAGGTTCCCACCATCCCTCTGCTGAGTTTCTGGGTCTGTACACATGTGGTGTCCATTATGAGGGGTTCCCACCATCCCTGTGCTGAGTTCCCAGGTCTGTACACATGTGGTGTCCATTATGAGAGGTTCCCACCATCCCTCTGCTGAGTTCCCAGGTCTGTACACATGTGGTGTCCATTATGTGAGGTTCTCATCATCCCTGTGCTGAGTTCCTGGGTCTGTACACATGTGGTGTCCATTATGAGAGGTTCTCATCATCCCTGTGCTGAGTTCCCGGGTCTGTACACATGTGGTGTCCATTATGATAGGTTCTCACCATCCATTTGCTGAGTTCTTGGGTCTGTACACCTGCTGTACCAATTATGAGAGGTTCCCACCATCCCTCTGCTGAGTTTCTGGGTCTGTACACATGTGGTGTCCATTATGAGTGGTTCCCACCATCCCTCTGCTGAGTTCCCAGGTCTGTACACATGTGGTGTCCATTATGAGTGGTTCCCACCATCCCTGTGCTGAGTTCCCAGGTCTGTACACATGTGGTGTCCATTATGAGTGGTTCCCACCATCCCTCTGCTGAGTTCCCAGGTCTGTACACATGTGGTGTCCATTATGAGTGGTTCCCACCATCCCTGTGCTGAGTTCCTGGGTCTGTACACATGTGGTGTCCATTATGAGAGGTTCCCACCATCCCTTTGCTGAGTTCCTGGGTCTGTACACATGTGGTGTCCATTATGAGAGGTTCCCACCATCCCTTTGCTGAGTTCCTGGGTCTGTACACATGTGGTGTCCATTATGAGAGGTTCTCAACATCCCTTTGCTGAGTTCTTGGGTCTGTACACCTGCTGTACCAATTATGAGCGGTTCCCACCATCCCTCTGCTGAGTTTCTGGGTCTGTACACATGTGGTGTCCATTATGAGGGGTTCTTACCATCCCTGTGCTGAGTTCCCAGGTCTGTACACATGTGGTGTCCATTATGAGAGGTTCTCACCATCCCTGTGCTGAGTTCCCAGATCTGTACACCTGCTGTGCCCATTATGAGGGGTTAATTTTTTTTTTTTTTAATCTTACAAACAACAACTTATCGCATAGGGACAAAGGGTGTCATAGCCCAGCTTATCTCTGACACCTCTCCTGTCTTTAGAACTAGTAATGGTGTTGAAATCACCTCCAAAGATAACCTGCTGGGCCGTAAAAAGAAAAGGCTTAATCTTTGTAAAGAGGCATTTCCTGTCCCACTTTGTCTGGGGACCATAGATGTTAATCAGGCGCAGGTCCTGCCCCCTCACAGAGACGTCCAAGACCATGCATCTCCCTATCTCTACCTCAATTACCCACCAGCACGTTACCATACCAGAAAAAAGGGCCGCAACCCCGCTGTAAGGCTCGGGTGCAAGAGACCAAAAGGAGGGACCACGTGTCCACACCTTATTTGCCAGATGTATATCGGCCAGATTACTTAGATGGGTCTCTTGCAAAAACAAAATGTCAGCATCAAACTCGCTGAGCAAAAATAAAGCCGTACGACGGGCACTTACTGATCTTGACCTGGCAACATTAATGGTTGCCACTTTTAACAGAGTGGGAACTGCCATTAGGGTAGTTTAGGCAGCCGCTTCTTAGCCTGACTACTCCCTCGTCCTGGACAACCAGCACGCTTCGTTGCACCCTGGCACTCATCATCCATAGAAGATGCTGAGTCCCATTCATCGACATCATCTGACAGGACCCCAAACTTATTTGCCTTAGGACTTAAGGTAACTGAATCCTTTTTTTTCTTTCTTTTGCCCCTCCACCTTTTATCCCCCAACCACTCCATATCATCTTTGGACAAACTGGAATCAACAGCTTCCCCACTCCTATCCTCCCCTTCACCCCGCCCACTCTCCCTTCCCTTACCTACCACTAAGCCAGCCTCTTCACCATCCTCCCCACCCCACGATCCTTAACAGAAACTCTGCAGCGTTGAAGAAGGGGGACTGGCACTGCACTTGATGCACCTGCCTCAGCACCTCTTGCTGCCTCTGCAACTTTGGAAGACATAGACACAGAAGGATTGGACACATTCTTGGTAACTGATACCTTACCTACAGACTGGGAAGATACGGGCACACTAGGAAAATGCACAGACTGGGGAACCACAGACTGGGAAGACACGGGCACACTAGGCAAATGTACCAACTGGGGCACCACAGACTGGGAAGACACAGACATATAGGGTATTTGCACAGACTGGGGCACCACAGACTGGGAAGACACAGACATATTGGGTATTGGCACAGACTCAGAGAGAATAACAGGCACCCCAGCTGCTGAGCTCTGAGCATCCTCCATGTCCAGGCGGAAGAACTCTCACATGAGCTCAGGCTGGTTGTGCATTGCCTCTGGACACAGACTATAATGATGCCCCGCGGCATTGCACAGATTGCACCTTATAATGTTACAATCCTTTGCCAAATGCCCCACACCCTGACACAGAGAGCACTTTATCACCGGACAGAAGGATGCAAAATGCCCTTTATCCCCACACTTGTTACATAGCTTTGGCTGGCCCGGGTAGAAGATGGTCAGCCTGTCCCTTCCCAGGAAGGCCGAGGATGGCAGGTGCTGGACAACATTATCAATGATTTTTTCGTTTTAATTGCACAGGTCACCCATATTTCCCGATCATCCAAAATCTTCTTGAGGGGGCACAGGACGTCTCCATACCTCCTTAAACATACAGATAAATCCCCTTGTGGTATGGACTCATTGCGGACAAGAATTGTCACCATTTTAATGAGTGGCTGGTGCAATAAATGCTTGGGGATGAGCCCTTTCTAGTCGGGTAGGCCCCTACACACGTGTTCATATTTCTCCCAAAATATGTCCAAAGACTCTGGACGGATAAAGAACAAATCGTACTCATGGGAACTGGCTGGACTGATCAGGGCAAAGATATCTGTGGGCCTAAACCCCATCTGCAAAATCTTATCCACCACTGCCCTCCTATGTTGGGGGATTCCACCGGCCTCCCAACGGAGTTGAACAAAATTCCTCCTTTTAAACAGGGAGGAAGATAAAACATTTCCATATTCCTTCCCTGCTTGCTCCCCCTTCCCAGATCCTGTAGCAGCAACACCAGCATAAGTTTTTCTTACACCACCAGCATTTGCAGTCTTTTTCTTAGACACATTCAAACCTGCTGGCAGAGAGTAATTAGCTGGAATAGCAGTCTTTTGATTAGCAGAGGCAGGACCCACCCTCTCCCCCTGCTCTGAACACTCAGCTTCTTTCCTGGGTTCAATCACAGTCTTGGTTACTGCAGACTCCTGGAGAGTTGTAGCACTACTGCTCTCAGCATCTCCTCCACCATTCACAGGAACAGCTGCTGTGTCTGGTCCAGGCAAAGTCTATGTATTGTCCATGGACCTTTCTGCAGACTGAAGCTGACAGTTATTATCAGAAGTTATTGCATGCTGTACATTGTCTATGGGTCTGAGCTGACTGCCTGTAGTACTACAACCCTCAGCAAGCCCATTGTCACTAATAAAGTCCACATCACCATCCTGCACACACACTGTACCTGTTTTCTGTGTTGTCACCTCTGCAATTTCATGGCTTCCCCTCAGCTGCTGCAGACTTAATGGTGGGTCCTGCTCTCTCCACATGTCTCTTCTTCACAGGGCTATGAACGGTGTCCATCTCCTCATCATCATCCAGGCAAGCCGCATCCAGAGAGGATTCTAGCTTAGTGATGAAATCCAGCATGCCAGTACCTTTCCAAACCTCTTGCTCAGATGTTCCACATTGCTGCAGGGGAGGGAAGGGGACAGAGCCCTCCGCCATTGAGGGCTCAGCAGATGTCTTTGATGTTGAAGAGCTGGGCTCATCTTCCGGGCCCACTTTCTCACTCTCTGCTGAGTCTGTCGGTACCTGCATCTCCCCACTGGTTGGGTCACCTTTCATGCAGCAAGCGGCTCCTCTCCTCATGCGATTAAATTGTTCCTCGTTTCTGTATTTTTCTTTAAAAATTCCACTATTCTCCTTCAGAGAACTCACCAGTTCCTTCTGCTTCCTCACAGCTTGTTTCAAGTCCTTCAACTCAGGCCTCAGAGCCGGTCTCTTCTTACTGTACGCTTTGGCACAAATCTGCTTTTTTTTCCTGAATTCAGCCATCAAAACTACTAATTTCTCCTCTTCCTTCTCAATCCCCCTTAGCTTGCTGACAGTCCTCTGTCTAAAGACAGACAGGGACTCATCTCTCTTTTGGCCAGGCCCAGTATCTTCTACAGGCTGAGGCCTAGTCACAGGCCTATCCAGGGGGCCCCCGCCAGGGTCCTCCCCAGGATCCAGCATCCCTCCTGGGGCAGAGAAACAACTCTAGCCCCTGGTCTCTGGAAGCACAGGAGCTAAGGAACTAGCAACCTCACACCTCACTGTCAAGGAGCAGAATGGCAGTTTCCCACCATCCCTGTGCTGAGTTCCCAGGTCTGTCCACCTGCTGTACCAATTATGAGGAATTCCCACCATCCCTGTGCTGGGTTCCCAGGTCTGTACACCTGCTGTGTCCATTATAAGGGGTTCCCCCATCCCTGTGTTCAGTTTTCGGGTCTGTACAGCTGCTGTGTTCACTATGAGGGGTACCCACTATCCCTGTGCTGAGTTCCCAGGTCTGTAAACCTGCTGTGTAAAAGGCGCCGGCCAACATCAACCTAAGCCTTTACATCAGTGGCAACCAAAAGGTTAAAAGACAACTCCACCTTTGTTTTAAAAACCAATATTTTAATGGGTCTAGCCCAGGGCTTTTTTACTCAAACAATAGGTGCTGGAACTCAACCACGACCCCCCAAAACCCCTCTGCCCACACACACCTCACAAACAGTAGGAGGGTCTTACAGGGGCATTAAATACCAGGATTGAATTACATACAGAGTCCAGAGTTCAGGAGGGTTGCACACAGAGTGCAGAGCTGTCACTTGTAAACACAGAAACCGGATTTCTGTGTTTATAAGTGATTGTGGTGAACAGGCACCGAAGGGTCTGAGCCAGAGGTGGTGGAACTGAGTTGCCTGAAAAAAAGCCCTGGTCTAGCCTAATTATTATTCAATCGGGTTCAATCAACAGAAAATAAAGGAATAAATAAAAGAAAAATGCGCCAGCATAACCCTAAACCTGCAGCTGATCCAGAGTCAAATGCCCTAGCACTCAAAGATGCTTGGGACCTGCACAGCAGGAAAGTGCCTTTTTAATTTGTTTGTGATATCCTCAACAAAAGCGAAGAGCGCATCAAAGGAACCAAATGTCAATGTATAAAAAATGTATAAAAAAATCTGCTGCCGTTTGCATTTTCTCCACAAGGTGGAGACCTTGCTTATCGTCAGTGGGACACAGAGACAGGAAGTGATGTCACGTATAAATAGGAACTTCCAGGTGAAAGGTGAGTTGGGAGGAAATAGAGGGAGCTATTCCTGCAACCGACAGCAGAGGAGGTAATAAGATATTATTTTATATTTACACCCATTAACCCTCCCCCGTCATGCTCATCCTCTTTCTTATATCCAACTGTCCATCCAGAGCCTCTGGTTTATAGACCGGATACATCCTAAATATAGAGCCATCTATCCAACTGTCCATCTAGAGCCTCTGGTTTATAGACCAGATACATCCTAAATATAGAGCCATTTATCCAACTGTCCATCCAGAGCCTCTGGTTTATAGACCAGGTACATCCTAAATATAGAGCCATTTATCCAACTGTCCATCCAGAGCCTCTGGTTTATAGACCGGATACATCCTAAATATAGAGCCATTTATCCAACTGTCCATCCAGAGCCTCTGGTTTATAGACCAGATAGATCTTAAATATAGAACCATTTATACAACATTTTTTGGTCAGTATAAAAACCTAAGGTGGTTGCGCCTCGAATTCTAAAGTGTCACAGTGATGAACTAGGAGCACCGAGAGAGAGCACATTGAGGCAATTTACACAGAACCAGACAAATGGGCATTTTATTGAGGGACTTGGGTGTACTGGAGGGGTGGTGTTAGGACACAGCACAGGGAGACCGAGTAGCAATGGGCTCAGCACAGGTAAACAGTTCATGAGATAGCAGTGAGGCACAGCAAGGGGCATTGATCCTGGGAGTGGAAGTATGGCACAGCAAGGAGAGGTGATCCTCAGGGCAGTAGAATGGCATACCAGGGATTAGGCATCCATTGAGAGGAAATAAAAAGTGCAACAGTAAGGCACGGCAAGGGGAGATGATTCTCAGGGCAGAAATAGGGCACAGCAAGGGCGATGATCAAAGGGTATGGTTTAATAAAACTTGAACCTACTCCGCTATGGTTCAAGAGCTTGTAACACACAGAGTGCAAAGGTCAGGAGAGAAGAAACTATCTGGTGATCCATTAACACCCAGCAGTTATCTTCACAGGACATCACCCATCACAGCGCCTCCACCTCACTGTCTGACAACAGAGGTAACCAGTGCCAAGAAGATTCTAGAAGTCACCAACCGGATCATTGATCTGCTGACAGGAGAGGTGAGCGGTGCCGGGAATTCTGGGACATTATCCAGTAACAGACAAGGGATGTGTCTGGATGGTGACTGTATCATTGTGTGTGTCAGGTTCCTATAAGGTGTCAGGATGTCACTGTCTATTTCTCCATGGAGGAGTGGGAGTATTTAGAAGGACACAAGGATCTCTACAAGGACGTCATAATGGAGAATCAGCCGCCCCTCACATCACCGGGTAAGAGGAGACTTTATTGTAAAGGAGAGAGCAGTACGGAGGCTCCACCTAGATCCCCCATCATCTGATAAACACATAGAAACAATGTATTCAGTCAGTGTGTGTGTTTCCTACAGATGGATCCAGTAATGGGAACCCACCAGAGAGATGTCCCCGTCCTCTGTATTCCCGGGATTCCACACAGGAGGATCACACCATCCCTCACCATCATCAGGTAGGTGGGACTGAGCATGTAGACCCATGAGATGATATTCGTCTATGTAACTTCTTGTCCCTTTATACAAATGCGTTCCATCATCTTTGGGGTTTAGGATGAAGCATTAAAATACATCAAAGTTGAGATTAAAGAGGAAGAAGAAGAAACATTGGTGAGTGGAGATCAGCAGTCTATGGAGGAGGGGGAGATGAATGTGAAAATTAAAGAAGAGGAATCTTCTCTACATATAGATCTAAGTAAGTAATACACATTAAATGCAGCAACAGTTCACATTTTCATTTTACTTCTATGACTATAAAGTATATATTAACAATGTTACGTCATTTGGAATATATGCAATATTCTCTAATAGGCTGACCTCAGCCGTCTTTGGATTATGCTCCCCCCTGAGCTCCAGTCTTTTTTATTCACTGCGATCATCTGACATCCTTGACTACTGTACGTTTCAGAAGAAGGCAATCATATTCACCACACTACCCAATTGTTTCCAACAAATGAGGAGGAGATACTGTACATCATATGAAAGGTCCATCTCCATTCCTCAATATAACGTCATGTTCCCAACAAATGAGGGGGAGATACTGTACACCATATGAAAGGTCCATCTCCATTCCTCAATATAATGTCATGTTCCCAACAAATGAGGAGGAGATACTGTACACCATATGAAAGGTCCATCTCCATTCCTCAATATAACGTCATGTTCCCAACAAATGAGGAGGAGATACTGTACATCATATGAAAGGTCCATCTCCATTCCTCAATATAACATCATGTTCCCAACAAATGAGGGGGAGATACTGTACACCATATGAAAGGTCCATCTCCATTCCTCAATATAATGTCATGTTCCCAACAAATGAGGAGGAGATACTGTACACCATATGAAAGGTCCATCTCCATTCCTCAATATAACGTCATGTTCCCAACAAATGAGGAGGAGATACTGTACACCATATGAAAGGTCCATCTCCATTCCTCAATATAATGTCATGTTCCCAACAAATGAGGAGGAGATACTGAGATTGCAGGCTTGGCTGGATTAAATCAAGTTTGGTCTCCACCCAGAGACTGGCCACATTAATCACCTTGCAGGTGGAAAGACAGACATGGAGAAGGCCATATGAAAGATCCATCTCTATTCCTCAATATAATGTCATGTTCCCAAGAAATAGAAATCATCATCAATCTATGCCAGAACTCCTAAAAAATGATTAATGCTATTACTATTTAATAAATTAATTGTTTCCCAACAGGTGGACACTATATACGGAATACCTCTGAGGAACATCTCATTGTATCTCCAGATTATAAAGCAGAAGATAATAACATTGTACAATATTCTCCAGGAGGAAATCCCGTCACTCCAAATATACATCCCAGACCTTCCCAATTGGGGAGATCAATGGATCCCTCTAATCCTGAGGAATCTTCTGATGGATCAAATGGCGAGACTCTAAGATCCCACAGCACAGATACTTCAACAGACCCATCTACTTCCAATGAATCTTTTTCAAGCTATAAAGGCGTTCACACAGGGGAACGATCATTGTCATGTTCAGTGTGTGGGAAATCTTTTACAAAAAACTCATTGCTTGTTATACACGAGAGAATTCACACGGGCGAGCGTCCCTATTCATGTTCAGAGTGCGGAAAAAGCTTCATTAGAAAAGGACACCTTGTTTTACACGAGAGATATCACACAGGCGATCGTCGTTATTCATGTTCAGATTGCGAGAAATGTTTCGTTATCAGAGGACACCTTGTTAAACACCAGAGAATCCACACGGGTGAACGTCCGTATTCGTGTTCCGAGTGCGAGAAATGTTTTGTAACGAATGCACAACTTGTTGCACACCAGAAAATTCACACAGGTGAATATCCTTATTCGTGTTCAGAGTGCGGGAAACGTTTCATTTACAAAGGAGACCTTCGTAAACATCAGAGAAGTCACACGGGGGAACGTCCCTTTCCGTGTTCAGAGTGCGGGAAATGTTTTGGTGAAAAAGGAGGCCTTCTTGTACATCAGAAAACTCACACAGGCGAGCGTCCCTTTTCATGTTCCGAGTGTGGGAAGTGTTTCATTACCAAGGCAAACCTTGTTTCCCATCAAAGAACTCATACTGGCGAGCGTCCCTTTTCATGTTCAGAGTGTGGGAAATCTTTCATTAGGCAAGGACACCTTGTATCACACCAAAAAATTCATACAGGGAAGTATCCTTATTCATGTTTAGAGTGTGGGAAATGTTTCATTCAGAAAGGCGACCTTAGAAAACATCAGAAATTTCACACAGGTGAACGTCCCTTTCCATGTTCAAATTGCGGGAAATGTTTTATTCAGAAGGTAGATCTTCAGAAACACCAGAAAATTCACACAGGTGAGCGTCCCTATGCATGTTTAGAGTGCGGGAAAGGTTTCATTACCAAAGAGAACCTTGTTTCACACCAGAGAACTCACACAGGTGAGCGCCCCTTTTCATGTTCAGAGTGCGGGAAATCTTTCATTAGACAAGGACACCTTGTTTCACACCAAAAAATTCACAAGGGAGAGTATCCTTATTCATGTTTAGAGTGCGGGAAACGTTTTATTGAGAGAGGAGATCTTCTAAAACACCAGAGAATTCACACAGGTGAACGACCCTTTCAGTGTCCAGATTGCGGGAAATATTTTAGTCAGAAAGGTGACCTTCGAAAACACCAGAGAATTCACACGGGTGAGCGTCCCTATTCTTGTTCAGAGTGCGGGAAATGTTTCCTTAGGAAAGCACACCTTGTTACACATCAAAAAATTCACACCGGCGACCGTCCTTCTAGTTCACAGTGAGGGAAATGTTTCACTGAGAAATAAGTACAACTTTATACACCGGAAAAGTCACACAGGTACGTGTCCTTATTCGTGTTCAGAGTGCGGGAAATGTTTCAATACGAAAGGACAAGTTCATACACTCCAGAGAATCAACGTAGGTGGACGCCCTTATTCATATTCAGAGTGCGGGAAATGTTTTGCGAATGGACAACTTGTTAAACACCAGAGAACTCACACAGGTGACGTCCTTATTCATGTTCAGAATGCGGGAAATGTTTCAGTTGCAGAAACACATTTATTGCGCCCTTCAGACTGGTGTGTTAGGGGCAGGGCACAATTAGTCTGACATTTTTCGGGGTACACTTTGGTATGTCTAGACCTTTTCGGTATTGAATTCTAGTAATATGATCCTCTAAACATACAGAGATGACTCGGTCCCGCACTCACACAGACCGCACCATACAACTAAACTGTGCTAATACATGGCCAGATATGACAATACATGGACAACACTTCTTATTGGTTGATATCGGTTTCTGTACATTATTGGTCTTTTTATGTTTTACTGAAGAAGCCGGCTTCTCATTGGTCCAAACAATAATGATTACTTGATTTAGATTGTAGATTAGTCTTCTTGTTAATCACTAATTCTGATTTTCTGAAATAAACAACAACTTTTCGCACTTTCCAATACTCTGTTCTCTTTATTTTTGGAAATTTGTATAATTCTTAGATGATTGGTGATTACATTTGGTAAGTTGGGTGAAATTTAAGCAGAGAGAGAAATTTTAGTGTTTGGATCAATCAACCTGAGCGTCTTTTCTGCCTTGAAGGGATTTTATTTTTGATATGTCTGTACACCTGCTGTGCCCATTATGAGAGGTTCCCACCATCCCTGTGCCGAGTTCCGGGGTCTGTACACCTGCTGTGCTCATTCTGAGGGGTTCCCACCATCCCTGTGCCAAGTTCCGGGGTCTGTACACCTGCTGTGCCCATTATGAGGGATTCCCACCATCCCTGTGCCAAGTTCCCGGGTCTGTACTCCTGATGTGTCTATTATGAGAGGTTCCCACCATCCCTGTGCCAAGTTCCGGGGTCTGTACACCTGCTGTGCCCATTATGAGAGGTTCCCACCATCCCTGTGCCAAGTTCCGGGGTCTGTACACCTGCTGTGCCCATTATGAGGGGTTAATTTTGTTTATTGAAAAATCTTACAAACAACAACTTACCGTATTTATCGGCGTATAACACGCACTTTTTTCCCCTGAAAACAGAGGGTAAATAGGTGTTATACGCCGATATCATGTTCTATCAACAGGGGGTGGGGACCGGGCGGTCCGCCCCAGGAGCCACCCTTTGGGGGGGGGGTGTCAGGCTGACCGTCCCGCCTCTCCTGGCCCTGGGACAGCGCTCCCTGCTTGATCTGAAGTTGAGAAAAAAAAAAACACTTGCCAGCCCCTTCTACACCGCTCCTCCTGTGTCAGTGTCATTGTAAAACCGAAGCTTGTAAACATCTCTATAGCTCAGTTTTTTCTGGCTGCTCTCCTCCTCCTCTGAGTGTAGCTTTGATTGGAGGAGGAGAGCGGTCACATGACCATCTGTGTAACATCAGAGGAGAGCAGTCATGTGACCAGGTCAGTGTAAAAAACTGAGCTATATAATATAAAAAAACTGAGCTGAATAATGTAGGGGGGCTGTATAATGTATGGGGGGATGTATACTGGGGAGGGGGGGCTGTATAATGTATGGGGGGATGTATACTGGGGAGGGGGGGCTGTAGAATGTATGGGGGGATGTATACTGGGGAGGGGGGCTGTATAATGTGAGGGGGGCTGTATAATGTATGGGGGATGTATAATTGATGGGGGGGCTGTATTAGGTATGGGGGGATGTATACTGGGGAGGGGGGCTGTATAATGTGAGGGGGGCTGTATAATGTATGGGGGATGTATAATGGATGGGGGGGCTGTATTAGGTATGGGGGGATGTATACTGGGGAGAGGGGGCTGTATAATGTTTGGGGGGGATGTATACTGGGGAGGGGGGCTGTATAATGAATGGGGGGATATATAATGAATGGGGGGCTGTATAATGTATGGGGGGCTGTGTAATGGATGGGGGGATGTATAATGGATGGGGGGCTGTGTACTGGATAGGGGGGATGTGTACTGGATAGGGGGATGTATAATGGATGGGGGGGGCTGTGTACTGTAAAGGGGGCTGTGAAAACATTTTTTCCTTAAACTACCCTCTAAAAATTGGGGTGCGTGTTATACGCCGATAAATACGGTATATACAATAAAACCATAATAAATAAATAAAACATATTTACAAAATAATTGAATATGACTATACAAAAAAAAAAACAAGAACATAATAAATGGTGCAAACCGAATTGCGCACAACATAATCCCTACGAGAGAGCCGGACTAAGGAACATCACCGTCACCATGCATGTAGCCTTTTATCAAATATATATTTGATTGTAAAATCTAGGGGAGTGAAACAAGAATACAAAGAAAAGCCACACACCCCGAGATCAACAGGCAGCAGCTAAAGAGTCCTGATATTCCTCCACGCCCTTATCCAGACCTCCTTCTGCCACCTGTCTTTCTCAAGACCACAAATCTTCCCGACCTCACCCAGAATGTCCTGCATCACCACTTCGACAGGGAGGATTTTACTCCGTATGGATACCTGACACTGTGCACTCCACGTGAAATAACGGACTACTAGACTAACTAGAAAACGTGTTTCCAAATCATAATCCTGACGAGTCTGGATTGCCCCGTACACCCACTCTGCATAACTCATATGGTTGAGGAAGGGTATACTCAGAGCCCTCCCCACCCTCTTGTACACCTCTATATTAAAAGGGTACTGAAGTAGAAAGTGATCCATGGACTCCTCCACTCCTAATTTCACTCTCGGGCAGCCCCGATCACACATAGAAAAGAACTTCAAGTTGCCCTTCACATATAGTTTTCCATGAAAGTCAAGCCAAGCCTGATCCCTAAACTTCATTGGGATTCTCTCCAAAAAAATCAATCACAAACCCGCCCCCAAAACCAGGCTTGGACAATCTGTTAAGGCCAGAGGCTCGCAAAAAGCAGAGCTCATGATCCGCTTCTCAAGAAGTTTCCTTGGAAGAGATCTGACTTCATCTGCTGTTACTTGCCTTTGCCAAAGCATTTTTAAACACAGGGCAACATAAGGCGGGAGCTTATCATGCTGAACCCTCAGGCTTTTCACCGGCCCACCATTTTCCCAGTCTCACCGAAAGGGCCTAAACCAGGACTGGAAAATACCCACCCAGGCATTCTCTCTGCCAACATGTTACCAAGATTGTACTTCACAAACATCAGTGAGAAAAAGACTACAGGGTTTATCATCCCTAAACTACCCTCCCACCTAGAAAGGCAAGTCACATTCCTTTTGATGAGGTTAATTTTGTGTCCCCATAACAGCTGGAAGAAACAACATAGACCCTGGTATAGAGAGAAACTGGTAAAACACAAACAAAACTGACATACAGAAAAATTCAGGTAAGTCTTGATCAGATCAACCTTTTCCCTCAAGGAAAGCCACCAACCTTTCCAGCTTGCCACCTTGGCTTCGGCATTTTCCAGCCTGTTCACCCAATTTGCATGACCATAGTCACCTGGGCCAAATTCAATGCCTAGAACTCATTTTTTGCTGGAGCTCCGGGAAGTCATCTGGGAGAACAAAGTTCTCACCTTCCACGCCCATCCAGAAAGCTTCACACTTGTACTGGTTGACCTTTGAACCTGATGCCTCTGTATACTGCCTTATCACTGAGACCACCTCCTGCGCCTCCCCAGTCCCAGAGACAAAAAACAGAAACGTTATCAGCATAGGCCACAACCTTAAAAGGAGGCTCACCAGCAATGCCCAAAGCCTTCTAATGAAGGGGTCGATTGCAAACACATATAGCAAAGGACTCAATGGACACCCCTGACGCACACCCGAGCCGACCACAAAGGGCTGCCCGACCCAACCATTAACCAGAGGAAAACTTTCAGCCCCTTTGTACAAAATCTTGAGCCAATCAATGAAATATAAAATTTGGCTGTCAAACCATCTGGCCCTGGCGTTTTCTTGATAGCTAGTTTATCAATTGCAGTGATTTCATCTGTCAAATTAATCAAAGGAACATTACTTTCCAGACCTGGTGTAGAGTCCAAAAACAACAACATCCTTGCCTGATCAAGGTTCCTTCCTCCCAGGAGATCGGCATAGTATGACCTGACAACCTCCTGGATCCCCTACTTAGACTTCGTTAGCGAGCCCGTACTGTCCTTCAGGCCATTGACCGCCCTAACCACTACGCTTTGTTTACAGTTCTGGTAAGGGTCAGGCGAATGGTATTTCCCGTAATCCCTCTCCTGAACCAAAGAGGCATGCCGGTCATATTGATGTCTCCTAAGGAGGAGCTTCACCTCAGAGTTCGCCCCAGAATATCCTCCATTTGAAACAAGGTGGTCAAGTTTCCTCCGCAAACACTGGTAGGTGATTTACTGTACTTATCTTCCTACGGCCTTGAAAAGCCTGACAGTCCGCTGTTTTACAAGCTCCCACCATTCTGACTTACTGTTACAAAAGTCTACGATAGTTACCTGTGCTTGAAAGAAATCCTCAAAGGATTTTCTTACTCTCTCGTCATCCAGGAGGGCCGAATTCAATCTCCAGATACCCCTCCCCCTAGGTGGCATGTTTGAGGTATTCAGAGTCACCAATAGAATACAGTGATCAGAAAACTCCACTGCCTGACACACAGGTGCCGAAAAAGCAGAGTCTCCCTTTAAAAAAAAATCTATCTATTCTACTCTGACTACTACCTCGCTGAAAAGTGAATCCTGTGCTGTCTGGGCAGCACTTAATGTGCACATCTACCAGACCTGCTTCCCTAACTATCGCATTGAGAAAAAGGGTGTCATAGCCCAGCTTACCTCTGAAACCTCTCCTGTCTTTAGACCTAGTAATGGTGTCTAAATCACCTCTAAAGATAACCTGCTCGGCTGTAAAAAGAAAAAGCTTAATATTTGTAAATGTAGCGGGGTGCTATATTTAAGGGAAGTATCTGAGTGGTAATAAGGCTCAGATACACTAATTGTTAGGTTTCATGGACCATTTCTGTCCCTGAGAGATAGTACTGATGTACAGTTCCCTGGGGCCTATAGGTGGCGCTGTTGCCATAGGCCCGGGTTGAACCACAGTACAGGGTTGTGCCTTTTCTTGTCCCCTCTTGACAGCAGTGTGGCGGGGCGGGGAACCTGCTGTGCCTGTCAGGAGAGGGTATAAAAAGGGGCGGCCATCTTGCAGAGGGGTGGTCGTCGTTCCGCACCCAGGCACCTTAGGCCCGGGTGTGTGTGTCGCCTCCGGATGCCCTAGGCCCGGAGGCCTGGGCGTGTGTGTTGCTTCCGGGTGCCCTAGGCTGGGAGGCGGAGTTGCTGTTCCATCCCAGACACATTTAGTCTGAGGTGAGGTACTAAATAGGAGGCCCGGGGCCCAGCAACCTTCGGCTGGGGTCCGCTAAGGATCGAGAGCTCCCAGGGTACCGCCTCGCGAGGGGACCCGTATCTTGGATCGAGGAGGCCAGGGAGGTGACCCTTTCTGAAGACCCAGCGCAGAGTCGTGGTGACAGTGTGGGCCTCTGGTAACTCTCCGGAGGGATGTTTTTCTCTTTGACATGGGCCAAGTTCTCCAAGAAGGCAGTGCATGTTCTGTAGGTCATAGTGGCAGTGACTCTACGCACACCAGGTCAGTGGCAGTGACCAAATAGGGCAAGGCCCTATTCACCAAGTCAGTGGCAGTGACCATCTTCAACAAGTCAGTGGCAGTGACTTCCATATTCATTAGGTCTGTGATAAAGATCGCACGCCAAACCTGTTTGTGCATATCAGAACAGTAAGAGAACCAAGATTTGAGTTTGTGCCTGGACCTCCCTCCCACCTTATCTGATCTGTGTCTCGTCTCAACCTGTCTGCTCTTAAAGGGACTATTTATTATCCATGTGAAATAAATACAGGACAGTGCCGGCCCAAGACATTGTGCTGCCTGGTACCAAGAATGAAATGCTGCCCCCCCCCCAAATAAAATAAAAAATCACGCACACCGAAATGCCCCCACATCCATTATTTGATATGATAAATAAAGAGGAACTGTCATGGCTCTATACATGTAAAGGAGTATATAGAGGACCTGTCATGGCTCTATAAAATGGACCTGTTATGGCTCTATTCATGTATAGGAGTATAAAGAGGACCATCATGGCATTATGCGTGTATATAGAAGTATAATGAGGACTTGTCATGGCACTATACATGTATGTAGGAGTATAAAGAGGACCTGTCATGGCTCTATACATCTATGTAGAAGTATAAAGAGGACCTGTCATGGCTCTATACATGTATGTAGGAGTATAAAGAGGACCTGTCATGGCTCTATACATCTATGTAGAAGTATAAAGAGGACCTGTCATGGCTCTATACATGTATGTAGGAGTATAAAGAGGACCTGTCATGGCTCTATACATGTATGTAGGAGTATAAAGAGGACCTGTCATGGCTCTATACATCTATGTAGAAGTATAAAGAGGACCTGTCATGGCTCTATACATGTATGTAGGAGTATAAAGAGGACCTGTCATGGCTCTATACATGTATGTAGGAGTATAAAAAGGACCTGTCATGGCTCTATACATGTATATAGGAGTATAAAAGGACCTGTGCCTGGCCGGCGGCCGCAATGTCAGCCGTCCACCCACGATCGGTCCACAGAGAGCCAGAACGGGGAACTGTCAATGTAAATAGACAGATCCCCATTCTGACAGGGGAGGAGAGACAGATCTGCTGTTCCTAGTGATTAGGAACAGAGATTTCTCTCCTCCTCCAGTCATTCCCATCCCCCCCCACTGTTAGAAACACCTCCCAGGAAACACATTTAACCCCTTCCCTAACAGTGACATTTACACAGTAATCAGTGCATTTTTATAGCACAGATCGCTGTATAGATGTCAATGGTCCCAAAAATGTGTCAAAAGTGTCCGACCTGTCCACCGCAATGTCGCAGTCTCGCCAAAAAAAAATCTCAGATCACTACCATTACTAGTAAAAAAATAATAATAATAAAAATGCTTCAAGTGCATTATTTCTATTATTACATTGTTATATAAAATAAAATAGTTCAACTCACCATTATTGCAGAATCAGTGGGAGCCCCGAGCGTGTCACTTGCCAACGTCACCTGCCTTCAGATGCACATTGTCACCTGCCACACATTGCGGATTGTCACTTGCCACGATGTCACCTGCTACACGTAGCTGATTGTCACTTGCCACGTCACCTGCCACATGTAGCAGATTGTCACGTGCCACCTGTCACACATTGCGGATTGCCACTTGCCATGATGTCACCTGCCACACGTTGCAGATTGTCACTTGCCACGTCACCTACCACACGTAGGGGATTGTCACTTGCCACAACGCCACCTGCCACACATTGCGGATTTTCACTTGCCACGACGTCACATGCCACATGTTGCAGATTGTCACTTGCCACGTCACCTGCTACACGTAGCGGATTGTCACTTGCCACGTCACCTGCCACACATTGCGGATTGTCACTTGCCACAATGTCACCTGCCACACATAGCGGATTGTCACTTGCCACGTCATCTGCCACACATTGCAGATTGTCACTTGCCATGACGTCACCTGCCACACATAACGGATTGCCACTTGCTGTGTCCCAGAGTAAAGGAGGGCAGCAGAGAGATAATGTAATCTCTCTGCTGCCCACACAGTGGGGGCCGAACTGCAGCGATGCAGGGCGGGCAGTGAGAGATGATGTCATCTCTCTGCTCCCCCGCCCGCTGATTGGCCAGCAAGCCCGCTCACCTGCTGACTGTCACGCCCGCTGACTGTTCCCCTGTTCTGCCCGCACGCTCCTTTTACCTGGGCCTGACGCCCAGGTGAATTGAGCGTGCGGGCAGAACAGGTGGAGCGGAGCAGGCTGGCTGGCAGGCGGGCGTCAATTTGCCTCACAGTGAAGCGCGGAGCGGGCGGAACGAGTTGGCGACAATTTGCCTCACAGTGCAGCGGGGAGTGAAGCGGGCAGAACGGGCTGGCGGGCGGAACGGGCTGGCCAGTGGCAATTTGCCTCACAGTGCAGGCAGGGCCGGTGCTAGGCAATTTGGCGCCCTAGGCAAGACCAGCTATGTGCGCCCCCCCCCCAAAAAAAAAATGTCCCTGCGTCCATCATATGTGATGTGCACCAGTAAATTAAGGGGGTGGGGTGGTAGGAAGCTGGCAGGGGGGGATGAAGATTACAGGGGGTGGTAGGAATATGACAGGGGTGGGTGGGTGGTAGGAAGCTGACAGGGAGGATGAAGATTACAGGGGGTGGTAGGAAGATGACAGGGAGGATGGAGATGACAGGGGTGGGTGGTAGGAAGCTTACAGGGAGGATGGAGATGACAGGGGTGGGTGGTAGGAAGCTGACAGGGGGGATGGAGATGACAGGGGTGGGTGGTAGGAAGCTGACAGGGAGGATGGAGATGACAGGGAATATGGAGATGACAGGGGTGGGTGGTAGGAAGCTGACAGGGAGGATGGAGATGACAGGGGTGGGTGGTAGGAAGCTGACAGGGAGGATGGAGATGACAGGGGTGGGTGGTAGGAAGCTGACAGGGAGGATGGAGATGACAGGGGTGGGTGGTAGGAAGCTGATAGGGAGGATGAAGACGACAGGGGTGGGTGGTAGGAAGCTGACAGGGAGGATGGAGATGACAGGGGCGGGTGGTAGGAAGCTGACAGGGAGGATGGAGATGACAGGAGTGGGTGGTAGGAAGCTGACAGGGAGGATGAAGATGACAGGGGTGGGTGGTAGGAAGCTGACAGGGAGGATGGAGATGACAGGAGTGGGTGGTAGGAAGCTGACAGGGAGGATGGAGATGACAGGAGTGGGTGGTAGGAAGCTGACAGGGAGGATGGAGATGACAGGGGTGGGTGGTAGGAAGCTGACAGGGAGGATGAAGATGACAGGGGTGGGTGGTAGGAAGATGACAGGGAGGATGGAGATGACAGGGAATATGGAGATGACAGGGAATATGGAGATGACAGGGGTGGGTGGTAGGAAGATGACAGGGAGGATGGAGATGACAGGGGGTGATAAAATGTAAGACAGGCCTCAGAGGTAGGGTGGTGGGATCATGCCAGGAACAGGGGGATGACGAGGAGCATGATGATGACAGGAGACAGTAGATGGCATCATAGCATTAGGGCTGTGTGTGAGGTCATCACGGGCGGCTGGTAGCAGGGATGTTCGGGCTCCCTCGTTCAGGGAGTGACGTCACTGGATGCTGTCAGTGTCGGGCAGCGGACCGTCATTCACAGTACCTACGTCTTCCACACTACGGCCGTCCATCCTGGAGAGGAATTCAAGGAGCTGCTCAGCAGCGGCGGCGGCGGCAGCCATTATCCGCGCTCTGCACATGGTACTTGGTAGGAGATTCGCAGAGCGCGGGAGAAGGGGAGGAGCCGGGGGAGGGGAGCACATTGATCCACCTACTGACCCAACAACTGTTGGATGATCGAGGCTGCGTCAAGCTCCCAGTGCCTCTTCCTCCACAGGACTGCGCGGCGGCAAGGAGTACTACTGTCACACATTGAGATAGGGAACCAGTGGCCATGGCTGCGCCCTAGGCGGCTGCCTAGTGGTACCGCCAGCCCTGAGTGCAGGGGGAGTGGAGTGGGCGGAACTGGATAGTGGCAACTTGCCGCTCCCCTGAATGTGCCGCCTGGTACAATGGTACCACCGGGTCCCATGGTAGGGCCGGCCCTGATACAGGAGTTGGACTTTCAGTTGGTGTGGACAGTTACTTTACTGGGGAGAATTAAGGACTTGTTTCTGGCCAAGCCAGAAGTGAGATCAGCTCGGGAGGATTCAAACACCAGCCGCAGGCAGGCCTGAGAAAACTAACACCGCTGAACCTCCTCATCCAGGAGGGTACGGGCATGTAGTGCGGTGTGCCTCAGTCTTTCTTGCGGAGGAGCCAAGTTAAGAAAAGCAGGTAAAGGCTGGGGTGGGTGCGCTATATAAAGAAGAGGCATTTCCTGTCCCATTTTATCCAGGGACCATAGATGTTAATCAGGCGCTGGTCCTGCCTGGTTGTGCATTGCCTCAGGACACTGACTATAAGGATGCCTCACTGCATTGCGCAGGTTGCACCTTATAATGTTACAATCCTTTGCCGAATGCCCCAAACCCTGACACAGAGAGCACTTTACAGGAGGATGCAAAACACCCTTTATCCCCACACTTATTACATAGCTTTGGCTGGCCCGGGTAGACAATGGTCAGCGTGTCTCTCCCTAGAAAAGCTGAGGATGGCAGTTGCTGGATGACATTATCAAAGATTTTAAATTTTAATTGCACAGACCACCCCTCCATATTCCCCGATCATCCACAATCTTCTCTAGGGGGTTTAGTACGTCTCCATACCTCCTCAACCATGCAGATAAATCCCCTTGTGGTACAGGCTCATTGAGGACAAGAAATGTCACCATTTTAATGAGTGGCTGGCGTACTACAAGCTTGGGGATGAGCTCTTTCCAGTCCGGTGTTCTATCAATATGGGTTCCCCCATCAGATAGTGCCCGGGTTTGACTGTGCATGCGCAAGTGGAAATCACGGAAATCTCCGAAACTAACATCTGTTCCATCAGCAGTTTTTGGAGCATGCGCAGTTAACAGGCCGGGTCCAGGGCGACGTGGAATACGCTGTAAGTGGCCAGTCGGCCTCACGTCCTCGCTTTGCTCGCTCGGCCTCCTGGCTTTTTTTTTACATCTCCATGTCCACGGGGATGGTAAGGAATGAGCCTGGATAGCTGATCAGGTTCGGAGATTTCCGTGATCTCCGGCTGCGCATGCGCAGTCCAACCCGGGCACTATCTGATGGGGGACCCAGAATGATAGGACACCGGCAGGCCCCTACACACATGCTCATATTTCTCCCAAAATATGTCCAAAGACTCCGATAAAGGACAAATCGTACTCATAGGACCCGGCCAGAATGATCAGGGCGAAGATATATGTGGGCCTAAACCCCATTTGCAGAATCCTATCCACCACTACCCTCCTATGCGGAGGAATACCCCCACCCTCCCATCAAAGCTGCACAACATTTCCCCTTTTAAACACTGAGGAAGATAAAATATTCCCATGCTCCTTCCCTGCTCACTTCCTCCTCCCAGATCCCGCAGCAACACCAGCATACGTTTTCCCCACAGACACACCACCAGTAATCGAAGCATTGTCCTTAGACACAATCAAACCCGCTGACAGGGAGTCTGAATCAGCCAGGCCAGCAGTCTTTGGATTAACAGAGGCAAGACCCACCCTCTCCCCCGCTCTGACCAATTAGCAGTGTTGGTCATCTTACTTTTAAAAAGTAATTAGTTACAGTTACAAATTACTTCTCCCAAAAAGTAATTGCGTTAGTAACTCAGTTACTACATTGAAAAAGTAATTAGTTACTCAGCAAAGTAATTTACTTTTTTTTTTGAGGGCACATAGCACATCAGGGAACACATAGCACATCGGGGCACAAAGCACATCAGGGCATGGGGCACATAGCACATCAGGGCGCACAGCACATCAGGGCGCACGGCACATCAGGGCACACAGCACATCAGGGCACATAGCACATCAGGGCACATAGCACATCGGGGAACACATAGCACATCGGGGCACATAGCACATCAGGGCACATAGCACATCAGGGCATGGGGCACATAGCACATCAGGGCATGGGGCGCACAGCACATCAGGGCATGGGGCGCACAGCACATCAGGGCACATAGCACATTGGGGCACATAGCACATATCAGGGCACATAGCACATCAGGACATGGGGCGCACAGCACATCAGGGCGCACAGCACATCAGGGCACATAGCACATCAGGGCACATAGCACATCAGGGCACATGATAGCACATAGCACATCAGGGCATGGGGCACATAGCACACCAGGGCATGGGGCACAGGGCACATAGCACATGAGGGCACATCAGGACATGTGGCACATAGCACATCAGGGCGGGGCACATAGCACATCAGGGCGGGGCACATAGCACATCAGGGCAGGGCACATAGCACATTGTTTACCAGCCATGCAGAGTAGCGCAGGAAGCGTGTGTAATAAGTTCTCTCTCATGTCACGGCACTGACAGCAGTCACGCTACTCCCCGGCGGCCCCTCCTCTCTTCACGTCCATCCCAGATGATGTCACAAGCAAATGGGGATGGACGAGAAGAGAGGGGGGGCCGCGGGGAGCAGCGTGACTGCCATCAGTGCCGTGACATGAGAGAGACCCGGTCATAGAGGAGAGGAGGAATTACACTACTGCCATGTAGTGGCGGCAGATATAATTGGGGTAACGCCGCCCAAGTAATGGTAACTGCATTACCATGAGGGGAAGAGTAATCAGTTAGATTACTCGTTACCCTCTAAAGTAACTGTGTTACGTAACTCCGTTTATTCTAACTCAGTTACTTACATCACTGCCAATTAGCTTCTTTCCTGGGTTCAAGCACAGTCTTGCCTACTGCAGACTCCCAGATAGTTGTAGCACCACTGCTCCCAGCCACCCCTCCACCATTCTCAGGAACAGCCGCTGTATCTGGTCCAGGCAAAGTCACTACATTCTCCAATGGCGCTCCTCTCTGCAGACTCTTCCCTCAGAAGCTGACAGTTATTTCCAACACTCTCACCAGTTTCATTTAAATCTGAAGCTTTGTTTTCAGCAGGTAAATCAGGTTGTACATTGTCTATGGGTCGGGGCTGACTGCCTGTAGCACTACAACCCTCAGCAAGCCCATTGTCATTAATAAAGTTCACATCACCATCCTGCACACACATTGTACTTATTTGCTGTGTTGTTACCTCTGTGATGTCATGGCTGACGGTGGGATGAGACTTCCCCCCAGTCGATTCATGGTGAATCTTGCTCTCTCCACAGGTCTCTCTTTTACAGGGTGAGGAACGGTATCCATTTCCTCATCATCATCCAAGTGTAGCGCCCTGCTCCTTATGGGTAGGCGCTATGTGTTAAACTTAGTTGTCTGAGCTATAGTTTAGCTCAGAAGGATTATGCTAAATTGTTGGCTCTGTTTCAGTCTAGCTGGGTTGCACGTTTTCCACTTGACAGTAGGTGTCACTGTCACCACAGGTCAAGGTTGGAAATGCAGCAGGCTGGATGAATTGGGTATTCCTTTCCCAGAAGTGGCTCTGGGGGCGTGGTCAACCCGCTGTGCATTCTGTGAGGGGGTACTTAAGAGACGGAGACCGCGCTATCAGGGTTCGTTGCCGGATCCTGAACTGAGGCCCCCCCTGGCCTCAGGGATGTGCGAGCTATTTTCGGCCTCGGGGGCCTGCTGGCCCGAAGCTTTGCAACTGAGAAGTAGGCCCAGGAGTTTCTGTGGCCTACTAGTCCAGGGATGGTCCTACACGGTCTTGCCTGCGGGAAGAAGCGGAACAATTGGGGACTCAATTGAAGGACGCATCCTGGCCAGTGAGCTGTGAGCTGTGTACTTTTTGAAGGAACTTTTGCAAAGTGTCAGTGTGGTTACACAATCTTGTGGCGGAAGATTGTGGAACGACTAGACGGCACTCATCAAGTCTGTGGCAGAGACTTTGAACGAGCTTCACACCGGTTGCTAGGCCAGTGAGAGTAGGCCTATCTGGTGGTTGAATCCAGCGTGGAAATCATTTGTCCTCTGGATCTAAGATTGTGCCCGTGAACCGCAAAGCAAGGTACCTGAACCTCCCCTATCCCTCTACCCCTCTGTTGGAACTGTTTATAATAAAACTCTTGAAGAAAAAGAAACCAAGCGTTAGTGTGGACATTCATGAATGCTCTTCAAGAGGGACCCCTAAGACGAGTGCGGTGAACAGAAAGGTAATGGCAGGCCCAAACTTTAAACCAGCAGCTCTTACGGGGGTAGTGCTACCTCAACCACTTGTATAACCGTAACCGGTTGGAAACCGGGCAATCCAGGGGCCAACACTGTGTGGCCGATGTCCTCTTGCACAGTCTCTGGCCTGGGAATGTTGTCTCTAATGGTCTTAACCTTAGAGACAAAGAAGTCAGCGAGCTCCTGGCACCAGTCCTGTGACTCCTTGGGAGTAGAGCTGGTAGCTTCGGGATGGGTTAACTCTGAGGAAGTTTGGCCGTGCTGTTGGCTGCCTTCCTGATTCGCTCTCGGAAGTAGATCGTTTTAGCCTCTCTAATAGCTCTCTTATAAAGATAGAGGACCACCAGAACCGACTCCTGAAAAATACTCAGTTTCTCTGCCGGGTCGCCCAGCTCAAAAAAGTTTGGCTGGTTAATACCCGTAGCCACAAGGTTTCCAAATCTGTCAGGGCAGACATTTCAAAAGTTTCTTGAGAAAACCTTGGGGCCAGAGCGATCTGGGATAGGTGGAGGTTTCCCTTTCGGTAGGGCCAGGCTAAAGGAAATAAACCTGTGATCCGACCAGGTCAACTCCCTAGGCAGCGCACAGGTTGCTGACAATCCACTGAACAGGAGCCAATCCAACACATGACCAGCAGTGTTTGGCCGCTGTCATAGCACCAGCAACTTCTCCATGGATGGTCATGTGGTCCAATTCAATCTCTACTTTCTGGAATCTCTCCCTTAAAGATAACACAGTCTTCTAATTTGGCTTTCTGACCCAGCTAGCAGGATCAGAATGTACCTGTCTATATAACTAGCTAACTCTGTGGTAATTAACAAGAACAGTTAATTACAAATATGGACACTAGAGGAAACCAGCTCCCTACACTAGGGCAGTGGTCTCCTAACTGCGACCCATAGGCCGGATGTGGCCCGTTGCTTGCCCTTATCAGGCCCCTGGGACACTATTCTTCCTACTGATACAAGGCACTATTTTTTCTACATCAACAATGGGGCATCATTTCTGGCACAGATACCAACAATAGGGCACTATTCTTACCACTGACCCCAACAACGGGGCACTGTTCTTCCCACTGACACCAATAATGGTGCACTATTGCTCCCGCTGACACCAAGAATGGGGCACCATTCCCCCCACTAATACCAATGATTGGGCACGATTCCTCCCACTGATACCAATGATGGAGCACTAATCCTTGCCCTGATACCAATAATGGGGCCCTATTCCTCCCACTGATACCAATGATGGAGCACTATTCCTTCCCCTGATACCAACAATGGGGCATTCATTTTTCCCACCTAATACCAATGATGGGGCATTTTATACTCCTATTGAAGCCATGGTATTTTCTACTCACACTTGCCCCCTCAAAGTCTGTAAACTGGCCCTTTGTTCAGAAAGTTTGGAGACCCCTGCTTTAGAGTAAACAGCTGTCTTTTCCCACTTCTATGGGAAAATAGGTTAAACCTCATCAAGCAGAATGTAATTGGCCAGCCCAGGTGGACTGGTGGCCTAGGAATAGTCAACCCAGTCATTTTCTTTTCTTTGTTTATAATTTCATAGTTGGAAAGGTTGAATAAAGACATTAGTCCATATAGTTTAATCTGTGTTGGTGTGGGTGTATGAGTGTGTAATTATGTCTCTACCATTTCCCATATCCCTGTACAATGTGTTTACTAAGATATTCATCCAAGAGCTTTTTGAAATTATTAAAATTCCCTGCTGACACCACCAAACCCAGGAACTCGGCACAGGGATGGTGAGAACCCCTCATAATGGGCACAGCAGGTGTACAGACCCGGGAACTCAGCACAGGGATGGTGGGAACCTCTCATAATGGGCACAGCAGGTGTACAGACCCAGTAACTCAGCACAGGGATGGTGGGAACCTCTCATAATGGGCACAGCAGGTGTACAGACCTGGGAACTCAGCACAGGGATGGTGAGAACCCCTCATAATGGGCACAGCAGGTGTACAGACCTGGGAACTCAGCACAGGGATGGTGAGAATCCCTCATAATGGCCACAGCAGGTGTACAGACCCGGGAACTCAGCACAGGGATGGTGGGAACCCTCATAATGGGCACAGCAGGTGTACAGACCTGGGAACTCAGCACAGGGATGGTGGGAACCCCTCATAATGGGCACAGCAGGTGTACAGACCCGGGAACTCAGCACAGGGATGGTGGGAACCTCTCATAATGGGCACAGCAGGTGTACAGACCCGGGAACTCAACACAGGGATGGTGGGAACTTTTCATAATGGGCACAGCAGGTGTACAGACCTGGGAACTAATGGGCACAACAGGTAAGATCTCACCAAAAGTCTAAGGGAAATAAAAGAGACTGTCAGGTGAATTAACTCTCTAGCATCATCCAAACCCTGAAAACTGTCTTTCGGGTGAACTGACTCTCTAGGGGCATTTTAATCACCACTAATATAAGAATTAGAGTGATTTAAAAAAAAAAAAACACTCAGACCACAGAAATACAAATTACTTTCTTGTTTATTTAGAAAATCAGAATTAGGGATTAGCAAACAATAAAAATTAAATCTTTTATAAAAATCTGGCTTCTTTAGGTACAACAATAACAAGACCAATCATGTGTAGCGGGGTTTTCTTTAAGACTCTCAGGACTACCTTACCCAGAACCCCATTCGGCACCCAGGGTGAAATGTTGCCACCGCAGAGACTCATGGGTGGAGCTATAAAAGGAAGGGCGAGGCTAGGCTCGGCCTCTTTGGGACACGAGACTTCAGTGAACAAGTCCTCCTGTGCGGATCTGCTGGTGTGCAAGGCCTGAAGCCTGGGGCCTTGCGCAGCTACCAAAGAGCCTTCCACCCTACTGCGAGCCTGGGTGGCATCTGACTTTGTTTATCCTCAACCTTTGTTGGATCGGAGACCCGACCGCTGCAGACGCTGTGTGGGAGGCCCGGACTGGGATCGTGTCCGGAGGGGTGAGCGAGCACATGCTCAATCCATATACCTTATATTGTTGTTAGGCCTACAGACTGCAGTGGCCCAACCATTTATATTTGAGACCCCACTGGAGATCTATAGCAGAACTGAGTCGAGGGGTCTCCAGTGAAGTGTGCCGTGTTGTTACTTTGACCTGTGGATTACAAATGTGTTCCTGAATGTGCACCACC
Source organism: Rana muscosa (assembly GCA_029206835.1). Taxonomy (NCBI): domain Eukaryota; kingdom Metazoa; phylum Chordata; class Amphibia; order Anura; family Ranidae; genus Rana; species Rana muscosa. The sequence goes on along the minus strand of CM055123.1, from coordinate 400,372,132 downwards.
ATTTAAAGACTTGCATGCGAAGAAATCATCTCCTAGAGACTGAGTTTTAGAGTCTGGGTCAGGCCTGATCAAGCGTTAGAGTTTAGTTGTTGCACCACAGGGCGCTTAGTTAACGGCCATTACACGTGGTATGCCATTACTGTATTTCACTAATGTGTAGTATGTTATTCAGTGCAGGGCTCTGCAAGTAATTCATGTGGTTTGTTATAACTGTTCTTTTACTTATAGAAAAGTAAACTTGTTATACTTTACTATTCTGCATTGGCGTCTGAATTTTACCATATAGTATAAGAGATATTACCCTAGACTAACTGTGCCAGAGTGGGTCGAGTGAATTGCCGGGGGTTGGCGGTGCTGTGTGCAGGGCCTGAGACCAAATTCAGCGGCTCTCTTAGTTGGGGGTGCGCTACACATGTAAAAAAGTCAATATCAACCAATAAGAAGTGTTGGCCACGTATTGTCATATCTGGCCATGTATTAGCACAGTTTAGTTGTATGGTGCGGTCTGTGTGAGTGCGGGACCGAGTCATCTCTGTATGTTTAGAGGATCATATTACTAGAATTCAATCCCAGAAGGCCTAGACCTACCAAAGTGCGCCCGAAAAAACGTCTGAATATTTTCGCCCCGCCCCCAACACACCAGTCTGAACTGGTCGAGTGATTTCTCTCGTGGGTCTCAACTGATCTTTTGAAACTGAAACATTTCCCGCACTCTGAACATAAGAAGTTACACTCACCCATGTGACTTCCCTGGTGGCTAACAAGGCTTGTTTTTCGGAATGAAAGTTTTCCCGCACCCTGAACAAGAATACGGACGTGTGAATTCTTTGGTGTGTAATGAGTTTACTTTTCCGAATAAAACTTTTCCAGCACTCTGGGCATGAATAGGGGCGCTCCCCTGTGTGACTTCTCTGGAAGTTTCCCTTTATCAATGAAACATTTTCTGCACTCTGAACATAAAAAAGGGCGCTCAGCTCTGTGGATTTTTTCATGTACTACATGGGAGGTTATCAACTGGCCCAGGGAATGGTGGTATAGAGAGAGAATAGGAGGGGCCCAAGGAAGGAGCCTTGGAGTACCCCAACAGAAAGAGGAGAGGAGGAGATGGTGCTGTATGTGACACTGAAAGTACGCTGAGATAGGTAGCTTAGGATTGGTTCATATGATGACTATACGAGGGGGTGCTGATAAGTAGACATGTGCACTGCCAAAAAAATGTGTTTGTTTTTGTTTCATTCGTTTTTTAGCTTTTTTCCGAAATTCAGGAAATTAGAAAATTTGGAAATTCAAAAATCCAATTTTCAAATTCTGAATTTTCGATTTTCGAAATTTCAAAATTCGAAATTTTGGAAATCCGAAAATTAAAAAATTCGGAGATTTCGTAATTAACTAATTTGTCAAAATTTGTTAAAAAACGAATTCGGAACTAAACAAATTGCACATGTCTACTGATAAGCATTGAGCCTAAAGCCTCGTACACACGGCCGGTTTTCTCGTCAAGAAACGACAAGAAAACTGCCGGGAGAGCTTTCTTGCCGAGAAAACCGGCCGTGTGTACGAGGCTTTCAGGTTTCTCATCAGGAAAACTGGCCAGAATCTCGACGAGAAAAATAGAGAACCTGCTCTCTATTTTCTCGTTGAGATTTTCGTCGGCCTGTTTCCCGACGAGAAACCCGAGAGTGTGTACGCTTACCTGTCGCCGTGGAAACCCGCGCATGCTCAAAATGACTTTGACGCATGCGCGGTAGCTTCCTAGGCATAGGTAGGGTGTAGCAAGATGGTGGCGGCGGCATTGAATGTGACGAGTGCACGCTTGTCGTAGTCGATGACGTCACCGCGTTTGTTCCATGCAAAAGAACGGCGGTTCTTTTGAATCGAGCGTGTGTACACTCGGCCGGGACAAGATTCTTGTCAAGAATCTTGTCAGGAAAAACGACGTTTTTTTACTGATGAGATTCTCGGTCGTGTGTACGAGGCTTTACCCAGAAAAAATTGAACTAGGAAGCTGTTAATTGCAGGGTGTACTGGCCAATTTGTCTATATTCTATAGACGTGCACACTGAAATATTTTGTTTCGGAATTTCCTTTTCGTCCGAAAAATAAATGTATTTAGTTACTCACAAAATTTGTTTTTATTTTGTTTCGTTAAAAAATGCATTCGTCCGAAAATCTGAATTAGGGTCAAATCTGTCAATTGAAGGCTTATGGCAGTGATGGCGAACCTTGGCACCCCAGATGTTTTGGAACTACATTTCCCATGATGCTCATGTACTCTGCAGTACATTTGAGCATCATGGGAAATGTAGTTCCAAAACATCTGGGGTGCCAAGGTTCGCCATCACTGGCTTATGGTGCCGTCGAATATTCTAAGAAGATTCGACGAAGCAGCTAAACTGTACGACGCCGCAATCGTACATTTCCGGTTGAATGCTCCGCCCACAAGCTATAGTAGAATTCTAATGTTGTATGACTAGTAATGATTATATTTATTAATTATTATTACTAGTCAACCAACATTAGAATTCTTCTATAGGCGGAGCATTTGAAAATAAATAACCGCTCGTGGCGATCGTATGTTTTTAGCTGCTTCGTCGAATCTTCATGTCTCTATAATGTTGAATCTTTTCTCTCTATAATGTCGAATCTTTGCTCTCTATAATGTTGAATCTTCATGTCTCTATAATGTCGAATCTTTTCTCTCTATGTCGAATAATCTTGGATTAATAGAGGTAGATCAGGCACATTCGACCGCAGATCGCTATTGTCACCGTCATGTCGAATATTCTATCTTTATCAAACTGTTTTTGCAACAAAACGAAAATAAAGCATTTTTTATGTCGGATTCTGCTCGTACGTTATCGTTTGTTGAAACGAACGTGAAAATCCCCGAAATTCAGACGAAAACGAATGCACATGTCTAATATTCAATGGTGTAAAAATCAACTACCTATGATTTTAGCTTATCTTTCTTTTTCAGGTCCAACGTGAATGTAGCGCCCCCCCCCCAATATTTGGGGGCGCTATGTGGAAATTTAGGGGTAGTCTGAGCTGGTAGTTGGGCTCAGACCAATCTGTGATTCAATTTTGCTCTGCTCTGGGTGTGATACTGCCTGGCAGTACTGTTCTCCGTTGCCTGTAGGTGGCACTGTCACCGCCGGCATAGGTTGAACTACGGGGGGTATCACAGCACCTTGGGTGTCCTCTCTCGGCAGCCGTACAGTGGGCGTGGTCAACCCGCTGTGCATGCTGGGAGAGAGTACAAAAGGGGCAGACGCCATTTGGCGTGAGGCGATTCCAGGTGGACCCCAAGGCGCAAGGGGGGACCTCTGGTCCAGTGAGTGTGCCTCGTGGCCCGCATGGCACGAGTGTGTTTAGGCCTCGGGCACCTTCACTCCGCGGCTTTGTTGCTGCATCGTGGGCCCAGCTCCACTGGCAAGGGACTACGCTTCAGAGAAGGATCCCAGGCTGCCCGCTTGTAGGGGGCCCATCTTGAGGAAAGGAGTCCAGGGGATCAGTCCCAGGAGATTAGCGATGGTATTGCTGTCTCGGGGAAGAGACCTGGAACTCGCCTAAAGAGGAATTCATCGTGTCTGATATCCGTGCTTCATCCCGGCTGCTAGGACCGCTCTCATAGGGACTATCCGGGTGAGCAATACCCACTCAGGCTTGAGTGGCGACGAGTATAGATACTGAACTTAAGTTTTGCGTGCCTGAACCTTCCCTTACTTCTTTCAACTTCCTCTTCTCTCTGTCCTCAAGGTGACTCAAAGAAAGAAAAAGAATAAAGCCTTGCTAATTAGGTTTTACTCATGTGTGGACATTGGCCTTATTCCAAGAGATTTTTGCCTAGACAACGGAGCGAATGGATCCACTCTAGAGAGGTAATTGCTGCAGACCCAAAACAAAACCAGCAGGTCCCTTAAATGGGGATAAGTGCTACACGAACATAGCAGGACCTCCAGAAAAATCCAAAGAGCATAGGACCATAACAAAGTTCCTATTTCTCCAAGGAAGAGATGCGAAATGTCACAAACTTTGGTGACAGTGGCCCTTCATATGCAACAGTTGGGTTGTCAATTTAAAAACTGGCCATTTCGGTGTTTAAAGTGAGAAACCCAGTAGAAGGCCTGTTTCTGTCTCTGTGCCTGCAAAAGTCAAATGTTTTTGGACCGACTTTGCTGCAAGCTTTCTCATTTCCAAGTCGTCGTGGATAATGGCACCAACGCTCTCATGTGATATTCCCAGATATATAGCAATACTTTTGGCTGATATTCGGCGGTCCTCCATGATCATGTTTCATAGTAGGTAAGGTTGAATAAAGACAATAATCCATCCTGTGTAGGTGCACGTGTGTCAGTGCCTATATTTCCCATATCTCTGTATGTCACGTTCCTCAAGAAGCACATCTAAAGCCTCGTACACACGATCGTATTTTCCGCAGACAAATCGTCTGGCTTTTGTTCGAAGGGCGTTGGCCAGGAACTTGTCTTGCATACAAACGGCACACAATTGTCGGCCAACAAACACAAACTTGTTGACATACTATGTGGTTTTTCAGCTCTTGAGCGCCACCCTTATGGCACCTTCTGCTAATGTCGTGTTTGGTGAGCATTGATTCCGAGCATGCGTGTTTGTACTTTGGAGTTTTGTCTGACGAACTTGTTTCACACGATCGGAAAATCTGGCAACAGACCGTTGTCCGCGGAAAATTGTAAAGCCTGCCATCCAACATTTGTCCCGATAACAATGGTCCAAATGGTCGGATTTTTGGCCAACAATTCCCGTCAGAAAATCTGATTGTGTGTACAAGGCTTTAGAGTCTCTTAAAACTACCAATACTCCCCGCAGCCAACACCAATTGTGGAAGAGAGTTCCACATCCCTATTGCCCTAACGGTGAAAAACCCCCTTCGCAGTTTAAGGTTGAACCGCTTCTCTTCCAATCTTAATGTGTGGCCCCGTGTCCTCATACACTCCTTGTGACTGAATAGTTTTTTTCCTATGCTGGGAAAGCCATGGAGGTATTTGTAAATCTCTATCGATGTCATTCACATTTGCAGGCACAGAGACAGAAACAGGTCTTTAACTGGGTTTCTCACTTTCAACATCGAAATGGGCAGTTTTAAAATTGACAACCCAACGTTTAGCTGTTGCATATGAAGGGCCACAGTCACCTAAAGTTTGTGACATTTCATCATGGATCTGCTTCACACCTTTCCCTTGGAGACATGGGCGTCCGCTCCATAGGGCAAGGGGGGCCAATTGCCCCCCCCAGGAATCTTAAGAGTGTTGAAGTCAGAGTGAAGACACTTGCCCCCTGTGTTGCAATAACCCCAGTTTGCTGTCAAAGACAGGGTTAAATGCAACTGTGTATCGCCGCCGAAGCGCTTTGCAGGCGCTTCAGCTTCAGCAGCAGTGCCCATTTATTTCAATGGGCGGTGGAGGAGTGGTGTATACAGCGCTGCTCCACTGCCCCAAAGAAGCATGGATGACCTTAAAATTATGCCCCCCCTGAAAAAAGTTCAGCGGACGCCCATGCTTGGAGATACAGGAACTTGATTATGGTTCTATACTCTTCCACATTGAGTTTTTCTGGAGGTGCTGCCATGTTGACTTTAGACGTGAAAAAGAAAGAGAAGTTAAAGTCATAGGTAGTTACATATTTAGGTTGGAAAAGTCCATCTAGTTCAACCAAATGAATAAAAAATAAAAATCATACAATTCCATATACACAATCCTTCACCCACAGTTGATCCAGAGGAAGGAGAAAAACCCCAGCAGAACACGATCCAATTTGCTACAGCAGGGGAAAAAATTCCTTCCTGATCCCCCGAGAGGCAATCCGATATTCCACAGACCAACTTTACCCATAAATGTTAGTACCCAGTTATATTATGTACATTTAGGAAAGTATCCAGGTCTTTCTTAAAGCAATCTACTGAGCTGGCCAGAACCACCTCTGCAGGGAGTCTATTCCACATTTTCACAGCTCTAATGCCGTGTACACACGATCGGAAATTCCGACAAGAAAAGTCTGATATGAGCTTTTGGTCAGAAATTTTGACCGTGTAGACTAGGCTCCATCGGAATTTTTCTGTCGGAATTTCCGCCAAGAAAAATTTGAGAGCTGGTTCTCAAATTTTCCGACAAGAAAAGTTCTTGGAGGAAATTCTGATCGTCTGTATGCAATTCCGAGGCACCAAAAACCACACATGCTCGGAATCAAGTCGACACATGCTCGAAAGCATTGAACTTAATTTTTCTCGGCTCGCTGTAGTGTTGTACGCCACCGCGTTCTTAACGGTCAGAATTTGGTGTGACCATGTGTATGCAAGTAACACGGTCACACAAGTTTGAGCCAAAATTCAGTCGTGTGTATGGGGCATTACTGTGTAGAAACCTTTCCGTATTTTGAGATTAAATCTCTTTTCCTCTAGGCGTAATGAGTGCCCCCTTGTCCTCTGTGTGGACCGTAAAGTGAACAACTGAACACCAAGTTCACTATATGGACCCCTTATATATTTGTACATGTTCCATAGTAGGTGAGGTTGAAAAAGGACCATCAAGTTCAACCTATTTGTGTGATTATATGTCAGTATTACATTGTATATCCCTGTATGTTGTGGTCATTCAGGTGCTTATCTAATAGTTGTTTGAAACTATCGATGCTCCCCACTGAGACCACCACTGGTGGAAGGGAATTCCACATCCTTGCCGCTCATGTTGATCATATCCCCCCTCAATCTCCTTTTCTGAAGAGAGAACAAATTCAGTTCCTCTAATCGTTCCTCATAGCTGAGCTCCTCCATGCCTCTTATCAGTTTGGTTCCCCTTCTCTGCACTTTCTCCAGTTCCCCGATATCCCTTTTTGAGAACGGGGGCCCAAAACTGAACTGCATATTCCAGATGAGGTCTTACTAATGATTTGTACAGGGGGGCAAAATTATATCTCTCTCTCTCTGGAGTCCATACCTCTCTTAATACAAGAAAGGACTTTGCTCGCTTTGGAAACCGCAGCTTGGCATTGCATGTTATTATTGAGCTTATGATCTCCCAAAACCCTCAGATCCTTCTCCACTACGGATCCCCCCAGTTGTACTCCCCCTAGTATGTATGATGCATTCATATTCATAGCCCCCAAGTGCATAACTTTACATTTATCAACATTAAACCTCATCTGCCACATAGTCGCCCAATTAGACAGAGCATTGAGGTCGGCTTGTAATTTGGAGACATCCTGTAAGGACGTTATTCCACTGCATAGCTTGGTGTCATCAGTTGATTTTTACACCATTGAATATAGACAAATTGGCCAGTACACCCTGCAATATACAGCTTCCTAGTTCAAAATTTTTCTAGGTAAGGCTCAATACTTATCAGCACCCCCTCGTATTACTATCATTTACATCTTATGGGTATATAACTATCAAATCATCCCCCGAAAAACTCAGATATTTTCTCTATGGCCCCAATGTACAGTGATGTGGACTGTACACCATGTGGGCCTACCTGTCTTCTTTTGGACATTCTGAAGCTCATCTTTGTTCCCTGGTGTGCTTAGATCTTTGTGTACCCCCGTAACTTATAATGAGGGGCTACCACTCTCTGTGCTGTATTTTTATTTCAAATTATGCAATATGAAAAAAGGGGAACGGAGATACCGGAAAGTGGGGGCAGAAACTGTAGGAGAAACATCTCATCATGGGAGTCTCCAAGAAATACGAGAAGCTAAGAAAAGACTCAGGTCATCAAAACTCCTCCTACAAATTTATAATGACGTTTCCCAGGATCCCCCCTTTATAAAAAAAATAGTTTCTTCCGATAGTTGTTCTACAGATGAAACAGTTCCACCAGTAACAACCATCGGACATTGGTCAATAGAATAGAAAGGTGCCTCTGATGTCTAATCATTTCCTGCAGTCTGACCGTGTTGAGAACGTTGTGCGGCATGTCTTCTCTGATGTGTAACAAGGGCTCCTCTCTGAATGAAAGATTTCCCGCACTCAGTACATGAATAAGGACGCTCACCCGTGTGAATTCTCTGGTGTCTAACAAAGTCCCCTTGATAAGTGAAAGTATTCCTGCACTCTTAACATGAATAGGGATGCTCACCTGTGTGAGTTCTCTGGTGCTCAACCAGTTCAAATTTACGATCAAAACATTTCCCACACTCTGAACATGAATAGGGATGCTCACCTGTGTGAATTCTCTGGTGTTTAACAAGGTTTCCCTTCAGAGTGAAAGACTTTCCGCACTCTGAACATAAATAAGGACGCTCACCTGTGTGAATCCTCTGGTGCTCAACCAGTTTACATTTACGACCAAAACCTTTTCCACACTCAGTACATGATGAATAAGGACGCTCACCAGTGTGAATTCTCAGGTGATCAACTAAGTTTCCATTCTGTGTGAATGACTTTCCGCACTCTGAACATGAATAAGGACGCTCACCCTTGTGAATTTTCTGGTGTCTACCAAGGTCTCCTTGATGAGTGAAACATTTCCCACACTCTGAACATGAATAGGGATGCTCACCTGTGTGAATTCTATGGTGTTTAACAAGGTTTTCCTTCAGAGTGAAAGACTTTCCGCACTCTGAACATAAATAAGGACGCTCACCCGTGTGAATCCTCTGGTGCTCAACAAGTTTACATTTACGACCAAAACATTTCCTGCACTCTGAACATGAATAAGGGCGCTCATTCTTGTGACTCTTTTGGTGTATTACAAGTGAACCTTTCCTAGTAAAACATTTCCCGCACTCTGAACATGAATAGGGACGTTCACCTGTGTGAATTCTCTGGTGTCTAACAAGGTCTCCTTTATAAATAAAAGATTTCCCGCACTCTGAACATGAATAGGGACGCTCACCAGTGTGACTTTTCTTGTGTCTAAGAAGTACAAACCTTTTTGTAAACTCTTTCCCACACACTGAACATGACAATGAACTCTCTTCTGTGGGAACTCCTTCATGGCTTAAAGAAGATTCCTGGGGAATAGACGGATCTATTGAAGTATCTGTACTGTGAGATCCTATAGTCTTGGTGTGTGATCCGTCAGAAGATTCCTCAGGATTAGAGGGATCCATTGATCTCTCCAATTGGGAAGGTCTGGGATGTATATTTGGAGTAACGGGATTTCCTCCTGGAGAATATTGTACAATGTTATTATCTTCTGCTTTATAATCTGGAGATACAATGAGATGTTCCTCAGAGGAATTCCGCACATTCTGTCCACCTGTTGGGAAAGAATGTTACAATAAATGTTATAAGCATTTTCCAAACTTTCCTTTCAAGGGTCATTCATATATATTCGTCCAACAACAAATCATTTATAAGAGCTCTGGCATAGAAGTTGGGGGCAATTAAAACAGAAGAATACGTATACAAACAAGATAAAGTATACAAAATCACACTGGGTGACATTTTTTGTGTGTTGATGCAATTGTTACATTAAGAAAGGAGATGGACCTTTCATATGGTGGAGGGTTGTCCCGATACCACTTTTTTAAGAATGAGTACAAGTACCTATACTTTTTTCAAGTACTCGCAAATACCGATTACCGCTAAAAAAAATGTTTTATGTCATGTGACAGTGGCACATGTGTCAGCAGTTTTTTTTTTTTTTAATTCGGAAAAGGAAGGAGCTGGTAAATAACAGATTTACCAGCGCCTTCCTCCGCTCTACATCCTGAAAGATCCGGGACATGGGGGGGACTGCAAGAGGACACAAGGGGACCCAGAGTACGATAGGGGGGACCAAAGGAGGACAGGGGGATCGAAAGAGGAACCGGAGAGTCGGGAAAGACGCAGGGGGACCTGGAGGATGACACAGAGAGGGACCCAGAGAATAAAAACGGACCCGGAGAGCCAGGGAGGACGCAGGGGGACCCGGAGGAGGACACGGGGAGCACAGATGGGGGCAGCCGGGGGTGATCAGTGCGGCGGTGGGGGCAGTTACAAACACTGATCTCTCTGACAGCCGCTAGAGGGAGAGAAGAGGCAGCTGTCAGAAAAGCTTGCAACTCCCCCCACTGCCGCACCGATCACCCCTGAGGCTGCCTAAGTATCGGGTCAGGTATCAGAGCATTTGCACAAGTGCAAATGCTCAGTATCGATACAGATACTAGTATCAGCATCGGTGCAACCCTAATATGGTGTACAGTATCTCCTCCTCATTTGTTGGGAACATGACGTTATATTGAGGAATGGAGATGGACCTTTCATATGGTGTACAGTATCTCCCCCTCATTTGTTGGGAACATGACATTATATTGAAGAATGGAGATGGACGTTTTATATGGTGTACAGTATCTCCTCATTTGTTGGGAACATGACGTTATATTGAGGAATGGAGATGGACCTTTTATATGGTGTACAGTATCTCCTCCTCATTTGTTGGGAACATGACATTATATTGAAGAATGGAGATGGACGTTTTATATGGTGTACAGTATCTCCTCCTCATTTGTTGGGAACATGACATTATATTGAAGAATGGAGATGGACCATTCATATGGTGTACAGTATCTCCCCCTCATTTGTTGGGAACATGACGTTATACTGAGGAATGGAGATGGACCTTTCATATGGTGTACAGTATGTCCTCCTCATTTGTTGGGAACATGACGTTATATTGAGGAATGGAGATGGACCTTTCATATGGTGTACAGTATCTCCCCCTCATTTGTTGGGAACATGACGTTATACTGAGGAATGGAGATGGACCTTTCATATGGTGTACAGTATCTCCTCCTCATTTGTTGGGAACATGACGTTATATTGAGGAATGGAGATGGACCTTTCATATGGTGTACAGTATCTCCCCCTCATTTGTTGGGAACATGACGTTATATTGAGGAATGGAGATGGACCTTTCATATGGTGTACAGTATCTCCTCCTCATTTGTTGGGAACATGACGTTATATTGAGGAATGGAGATGGACCTTTCATATGGTGTACAGTATCTCCTCCTCATTTGTTGGGAACATGACGTTATACTGAGGAATAGAGATGGACCTTTCATATGGTGTACAGTATCTCCTCCTCATTTGTTGGGAACATTGAGCAGTGTCGTAAATATGATTGTCTTCCTTTGGTGAGAACTAGAGATTATTCTTTTATATTGTGTGCAGTACATTAGGCAATGGGGAAGGTGCAACAACAACGTTTTTGCTGTCAACAGTTCGGGTTTTTCAGACTTTCCTGAACAGAAAGATGTGACCATTTTATTTTGAATAAGGACAGCACAGACTGACCCTATAGAAGGGAACATACAGTACTTTATACTCATTGAAGTAAAATAAAAATGTGAAGTGTTTCAGCATTTAGTGTTTATTACTTACCTGTATCCATATGTTTTGTTTTTGTTTTGTTTTAGCCTGTGCTTTTAATTTTCATCCAATAAAGTTTAATACATTTTTACTATTTTTGTGCCCTATAAAATCCCTTCCACGCGATATACCAGTGGTCTCCAAACTGTTGCCTGGGGGCCAGATGTGGCTCTATGCTTGCTTTTTTCCAGCCCTTGGGGCAATATTTTGATCCACTAATACCAGGAATGGGACATAATTCCCCCCACTGACACCAACGAAGGGGCACAATTCCTCCCAATGACACCAAATATGGGGCCCAATGACATCAATGATGTGCCACAAATCCTCCCAATGACATCAATGATGGGGCAAAATTCCTCCCCATGATGAGGCATTGTTTTTTCCAACTGACGTCGGGACCTTTTCTACTCCCAATGGCCACAGTCCAGCCCCCCTTAAAGTCTGAAGGACAGTAAACTGGCCCTTTGTTTAGAAAGTTTCAAGACCCCTGCAATATACCCTTGAGTAATTAGAATTTTTGGGATGGGCACTGATGTGGTTTCAAATTTTACCTCTCCCTTTTTTTCTGGATGGGGGGGGCTAGTGAGGTGAACGGGGGTAGTTCAGTGGACTGGGGGGCAGTGGGATAAACGGGGGGAGTGGTAGTTGGGAGGACGGGGAGGGGGCAGTGGGGTGGACAAGGAAGGTAAGAAGGGTAGACAGAGTGGACTGGGGGGCAGTGGGATGGACGGGGGGTGGAGTGGTAGTTGGGAGGACGGGGAGGGGGCAGTGGTAGTTGGGTGGACGGGGGTGAAGTTGGGTGGACAGAGAGTGAAATTGGGTGAACAAGGAGGTAGTTGGGTGGACAGAGGGGCACTGTAGTTGACAGGGGGGGTATTTGGGTAGATGGGAGTAGTTGGGTGGACTAGGGCACTATAATGGACAGGGGGGGGGAGTTGGGTGTACAGGGAGGCAGTGGGGTAAGCAGGAAGGCACTGTGGTGGACACGGGGGTATTTGGGTGGACTAGGTGTACTGTAGTGGAGGGGGGGGAGTGTAGTGGATAGGGGGGTAATTGGGTGGACAGGGAGGCAGTAGGGTGGACAGGGGGTGGTTGGAAGAAATTAGGACGTGGGAGAGAGCAACAGTAAAAATAGGGTACTTTTTTGGGGGAGGGAGAAGCAAATTGCAGGAAATGTATTTATTGAGGAAAATTTGGTTGTAAGTTAAAGTGTAAGTAAACCCCCCCATCGCCTCCAGCCAAGGAAGCTGCCATCCCCGCCCCCGTCCAATCCACAACTGCCACGATGCCGCACATGCGACCAGCCATAACACCAGCCACCGGACGGCCCGACAGCCTGGCCGAGAGCACAACCAATGGGAGCGCCACACCTCCAGAACGCGCCGGAAAAAAACGTTCCATGGATGGATCTACTTCCACCTCAAATACCAGGGAAACATACCTGTATCCATATGTAGAGAAGATTCCTCCTGTTTACTTTTCATAACCATCTTCCCCTCCTCCATAGACTGCTGATCTCCACTCACCAACCTCTCTTCTTCTTCCTCTTTAACTTCAACTTTGATATCCTTAAGTTTTTCATCCTAAACCCCAAAGATGGTAAAATGCATTGATGAAAAGGAACAAGAAGGTACATAGAAGAATGCCATCTCATAGCATAGTATTCTTTTGAGTTCTAGTTGCTCAGTCCCACCTACCTGATGATGGTGAGGGATGGTGTGACCTTCCTGTGTGGAATCCCGGGAATACAGAGGACGGGGACATCTCTCTGGTGGGTTCCCATTACTGGATCCATCTGTAGGAAACACACACACTGACTGAATACATTGTTTCTATGTGTTTATCAGATGATGGGGGATCTAGGTGGAGCCTCCGTACTGCTCTCTCCTTTACAATAAAGTCTCCTCTTACCCGGTGATGTGAGGAGTGGCTGATTCTCCATCATGACGTCCTTGTAGAGATCCTTGTGTCCTTCTAAATACTCCCACTCCTCCATGGAGAAATAGACAGTGACATCCTGACACCTTATAGGAACCTGACACACACAATGATACAGTCACCATCCAGACACATCCCTTGTCTGTTACTGGATAAGGTTACAGTGACTATGGAGGAAGAGAACGGACATGATGGGGGGGGGGGTTACTGGGTGAAAATAGATTGTAAGCTCCTTTAAATTATAAGCTTCATGAGCAGGGCCCTCCTATTCCCTCTGTATTGAACTGTATCGCAATTGAAAACTGTTGGCGCTATATAAATCCTGTATAATAATAATAATATCTCATTACCTCCTCTGCAGCCACTTCCAGCAATGTCTCCTCTCTACTTCCTTCCAGCTCACCTCTCACCCGGAACTACCTGACATCACTTCCTTTCAGCACCTGACATCACTTCCTGTCTGTGCGTTCCACTTGTGATAAAAGCACCTCAAGGAATCTTCGTAGACACACCATAAAGAACACATGGAAGATGATTTTCGCACATCTGTGGGACATCGTTTTTCACAACCAGACCAGTCTATGGAAGACATGAATGTTTTTGGTTCTTAAAGGGAATTTTAAAAAAAAGTGCTGCTCAGGAAAGGACATCCCTTGAACTACAAATGATAATTTTATTTGACACAATGATAATGGACTGAATGTGGACCTCGATTTTACACATCACCATCCAAACCCTGAAATCTGTCTTTCGGGTGAACTGACTCTCTAGGGGCATTTTAATCACCACTAATATAAGAATTCGAGTAATTAAAAAAAAACAAAAAACACTCAGATCATAGAAGTAGAAATTACTTTCTTGCTTATTTAAAAAATCTGAATTAGTGATTAGCAAACAATAAAAAAATAAGCTAGAATCTACATTAAATCTTTTATAAAAAGTCGACTTCTCACAAAAATGCAAGAAACTGCATATAAACGACTGACAAGGTGGTACCACACGCCTGCGAAGCTAAATAAGTGGAACCCACAGATTCCTGACACTTGGTGGTGTGGGGGAGATGTGGGTACCCTTATACACATTTGGTGGAGTTGTCCGCTCATAGCTTCCTTCTGGGACGAGGTTAGGGCAAATATAATGCGAATAACAGAGACAAGCATTTGACTTGATGCTGCTTGTTGTCTACTACACATTTTTAATTTTACGCTCAAACGCTACAAAAACTCACTGACCAAGTTGCACTTACTAAACGCTTCCAAAGCGCTGATACCGATTCTTTGGTAGACCACTCGCACCCCTACAGTCGGGGAGTGGTTAGACAGAGTATCAGAGATTTGTACGATGGAAGACACACTGGCGAAGACTTATGACAGTGTGGACAAGTTTCATAAGACTTGGTCACTGTGGTTCTTGTTCCACTACTCTGAGACATATGAAGAATTGATGGCCTCTAAGATCTCAGCTCTGGACATATGGGTCTTGTAGAGCTCTATAGAAGCCTGGCGAATTGACACATTCAGGACATTGTAACAGTCACCTTTCTATGAATATCTTTCTGAGTATTTTTCTTATCTTACCTTTCCCTTTCCTGCCTCTCTTTTCCTATCTCTCCTTGCTATACATAAGAATATACGTTACTTAGCAAAATCTTTATGAGCATTGGTTATAGAGCGAAAGTGTACATTAAGACAACTCATAACAACAGCATGCCACTCCATGAACATCAAGTGGGCTACTTTGGGGTATAAAATTCGCTATGAGACTTGCTGTTCGATAGATAAGATGTAGATAAGATGTTTGAGATGTAAACAAACTGCAGGAAACTAAGGTTATAATTATCTTTGAAACATGTTGAAAGTATTTTGTACTGTGTAACGCCTTGAATTTTTTTTTTTTTTTTTTTTTTTTTACCTATGCAAACGTTGTGAACGTTAATTGTGTTTTCAAATAAACCTTTCTTGATGTTAAAAAAAAAAAAAAAAAAAAAAGTCAGCTTCTTCAGGTACAACATAAAAAGACCAATAATGTATAAAAGTCAATATCAACCAATAAGAAGTGTTGTCCATGTATTGTCATATCTGGCCATGTATTAGCACAGTTTAGTTGTATGGTGCAAGGTGTGTGAGTGCGCAAGGACTGCTGGGGTGGGTTATTTAACCACTTAACGACCGCTCACTGTATATATACGTCGGCACAATGGCACCGACAGGCACAATCACGTAGAGTATACGTGATTGCCTTTGTACAGTTGGGGGGTCCAATCGGACCCCCCTTCTGTACAGTGAGCGGTCGGAATTCGTCTGGGAGCGATCCGACATGAGGGGACGGCCGTTCGATTCTGGCCACCCCCCCGCGATCGCTCCCGGCGAATAGAAATGCCCCCTCTGTCTGTGGAATGTACACACAGGCAGAGGAAGCAGGAGGAAGTGATGTCATCTCTTGTGTACAAGAGAAGACATCAAGGTTAGTGCACAAACACTACACTAACATCAGCACACATAGGCACATAAATCGCCCCCCCAGATCACCCCCCAGCCCCCAGTCACAGTGTCACTGATTGCAGTGACCATTTATTTACTGATCACTGCAATCAGTGACATTTGTGACTGTAAAAGTGTCACTACAGTTTAGTTTTAGGTCCAGTGTAGCCCCCTAATAAAGGTTTAACCCCTTGATCACCCCCCAGATAACCCTTTCACCCCCTAGCACCGCCGTCGCTAAGCGATCATTTTTCTGATCGCTGTCTTAGCGTCGGTGATGCAGATCGGTAGCCAGTAATTTTTTTTAGGTTCGCCGCAGGTTTTTATAGCGTCGGGTACCCCCATAAATTATCTAATAAAGGTTTAACCCCCTTGATCGCCCCCCAGGTAACCCTTTCACCCCCTATCACCACTGTCGCTAAGCGATAATTTTTCTGATCGCTGTCTTAGCGTCGGTGATGCAGATTGGTAGCCAGTAATTTTTTTTAGGTTCGCCGCAGGTTTTTATAGCGTCAGGTACCCCCATATATTATCTAATCAAAGTTTTAACCCCCTAATTGCCCCTAGTTAACCCTTTCACCAGTGATCATCATATAAGTGTTACGGGTGACGCTGGTTAGTTAGTTTGCTTTTTATAGTGTCAGGGCACCCGCCGTATATAACCCAATAAAGGTTTAACCCCCTGATCGCCCGGCGGGTGATATCACTTAGGTTTTAGCAAGAATTGGAAAAAAATATAAAGAAACTGCGCTATAGTGTAAAACCTGGTAAATAATTAAATTTAACTAGAAAAAAGGGAAATAAAGGAAAGCAGCAACTATTCTGAAAACAATCATCAGTGCATGTAAATAAGAAAAAATATATATATAGTCGCGCTAACTTATGACTAAACATAAGCCCACCACTGAATAATTGAAAAAAATCCAAATACCAACAGTGATAAATCATATAAATATGGACTTTTAGACGTGAACCTTGAGAGTTTCATATAGCAGTTGTGGACTATCATCTTATTAACTGTTTAATCATGGTTCACTCACCTTATTATTATTTATAATTTACAGATTTTTCATGGTTCTTCATTGAGTATTTATATGATTTATCACTGTTGGTATTTGGATTTTTTTCAATTATTCAGTGGTGGGCTTATGTTCAGTCATAAGTTAGCGCGACTATATATATATTTTTTCTTAATTAGGTTTTAGCGTCAGAGAGGGTCTGCGTCACACCCCAGGCAGCGTCAGGTTAGTGCCAGTAACGCTAACACCCACGCGTGAAGCATACACCTCCCTTAGTGGTATAGTATCTGAACAGATCCAATATCTGATCTGATCAGATCTATACTAGCGTCCCCAGCAGTTTAGGGTTCCCAAAAACGCAGTGTTAGCGGGATCAGCCCAGATACCTGCTAGCACCTGCGTTTTGCCCCTCCGTCCAGCCCAGGCCACCCAAGTGCAGTATCGATCGATCACTGTCACTTACAAAACACAACACACATAACTGCAGCGTTCGCAGAGACAGGCCTGATCCCTGCGACTCCAGTGCTGTAGGAGGTGATTTCACCACCACAGTTTAAAAAAAAAAGCATATATGCCGAAGCATTGGGGCAGCAGGGGCGGAGGAGTGATTTTGCTCCTAATGCCGCGTACATACGGTCGAAATTCTGACGGAGGCTTGCCCGTGGAAAAGTCCGACCATGTGTGTGCGGCATAACTTTTTTGCGGGAGGATGCCCCCATGCTTCGGCATATATAAATGGTGCATGTATGCCCATCATTAGAAGTGGGTGGATGAAGGGCGGTATTCTAATGGTGGGCATACCCACCGATCAATCTCTTTTTTCGTTCAGCCAACTGGCTGCATGAAATAAAAAGATTACAATACATGTCCAACAAGGACCAGCAACGTACTGGTATGTTGCTGGATTTTGAATGGTTATACCAGATTGATGCCTGCGGGTATCATTCTTTTCAGCCAGCGGCCGGCTTTCATGTAAAAGCAATCCTAGTGGCTAATTAGCCTCTGGACTGCTTTTACAAGCAGTGGGAGGGAATGTCCCCCCCCCCCGGATTTAAAAAGCGCCATTGGGAAATTGGGAAAGCATTTTATCACACCGATCTTGGTGTGGTCAGATGCTTTGAGGGCAGAGGAAAGATCTAGGGTCTAGACCCCAGTTTTTTCAAAAAAAGAGTACCTGTCACTACCTATTGCTATCATAGGGGATATTTACATTCTCTGAGATAACAATAAAAATGATAAAAAAAAAAAATATGGAAGGAACAATTTAAAAATAAAATAAAAAAGCAAAATTAATAAAAAAAAAAAAAAAAAAAGCACCCCTGTCCTGCCCTGCTCTTGCCCAATGGTGAACGCAAGCGTCGGTCTGGCGTCATATGTAAACAGCAATTGCACCATGCATGTGAGATATCACCGCGAAGGTCAGATCGAGGGCAGTAATTTTAGCAGTAGACCTCCTCTGTAAATCTAACGGGGTAACCTGTAAAGGCTTTTAAAGGCTTTTAAAAATGTATGTAGTTTGTCGCCAATGCGCGTTTGTGCGAAATTTTAAAGCATGTCGTGTTTGGTATCTATGTACTCGGCCTAAGATCATCTTTTTTATTTCATCAAACATTTGGGCAATATAGTGTGTTTTAGTGCATTAAAATTAAAAAAAGTGTATTTTTTCCCCAAAAAATGCGTTTGAAAAATCGCTGCGCAAATACTGTGTAAAAAAAAAAATGCAACACCCACCATTTTATTCTGTAGGGCCTTTGCTTTAAAAATATATATAATGTTTGGGGGTTCAACATAATTTTCTTGCAAAAACAAATATGTTTTCATGTAAACAAAAAGTGTCAAAAAGGGCTTTGTCTTCAAGTGGTTAGAAGAGTGGATGTAAGCTTCCTAATGTTGTGTATAAAATGCCAGAACAGTTCAAAACCCCCCCAAATGACCCCATTTTGGAAAGTAGACACCCCAAGCTATATACTGAGAGGCATGTCGAGTCCATGGAATATTTTATATGTTAACACAAGTTGCGGAAAAAATAAAAAATAAAATATTTTTTTTTGCACAAAGTTGTCACTAAATGATATATTGCTCAAACATGCCATGGGCATATGTGGACTTACACCCCAAAATACATTCTGTTGCTTCTCCTGAGTACGGGGATACCACATGTGTGAGACTTTTTGGGAGCCTAGTCGCGTACAGGACCCCAAAAACCAATCACCGCCTTCAGGCTTTCTAAGGGTGTAAATTTTTGATTTTACTTCTCACTGCCTATCACAGTTTCGGAGGCCATGGAATGCCCAGATGGCACAAACCCCCCCAAATGACCCCATTTTGGAAAGTAGACACCCCAAGCTATTTGCTGAGAGGTATTGTGAGTATTTTGCAGATCTCGCTTTTTGTCACAAAGTTTTGAAAATTAAAAAAAAAATTAAAAAAAAATGTTCTTTCTTCATTTTCAAAAACAAATGAGAGCTGTAAAATACTCACCGTGCCTCTCAGCAAACAGCTTGGGGTGTCTACTTTCCAAAATGGGGTCATTTGGGGGGGTTTTGTGCTATTTTGGCATTTTATGGCCTTCGAAACTGTGATAGGTAGTGAGGAGTCAAATCAAAAATTTGTGCCTAGAAATCCTGAAGGCGGTGCTTGGTTTTCGGGGTCCCGTACGTGGCTAGGCTCCTAAAAAGTCCCACACATGTGGTATCCCCGTACTCAGGAGAAGCAGCAAAATGTATTTTGGGGTGCAATTCCACATATAACCATGGCATGTGTGAGCAATATATCATTTAGTGACAACTTTTTGTAATTTTTTTTTTTTTGTCATTATTCAATCACTTGGGACAAAAAAAAAAATATTCAATGGGCTCAATATGCCTCTCAGCAATTTCCTTGGGGTGTCTACTTTCCAAAATGGGGTCATTTGGGGGGGTTTTGTACTGCCTTGCCATTTTAGCACCTCAAGAAATGAGATAGGCAGTCATAAATTTAAAGCTGTGTAAATTCCAGAAAATGTACCCTAGTTTGTAAACGCTATAACTTTTGCGCAAACCAATAAATATACGCTTATTGACATTTTTTTTACTAAAGACATGTGGCTGAATATATTTTGACCTAAATGTATGACTAAAATTGAGTTTATTCGATTTTTCTTATAAACAAAAAGTAGAAAATATAATTTTTTTTCAAAATTTTCGGTCTTTTTCCATTTATATCGCAAAAAATAAAAATCGCAGAGGCAATCAAATACCATTAAAAGAAAGCTCTATTTGTGGGAAGAAAAGGACGCAAATTTCGTTTGGGTACAACATTGCATGTCCGCACAATTTACAGTTAAAGCAGCGCAGTGCACAATTCTGAAATCACCTTTGGTCCTTTAGCTACCAAATGGTCCGGGGCTTAAGTGGTTAACCGAAGGGCGGGGTTGAATTCGGTCTCTTTGGACATCGCCCGCTTAGCAAGTGGAACTCCTTTCCGAGCCTGCTGAGATACAAGGCCTGAAGCCTGGGCCTTTCTACAAAGAGCCTTCCGCCCTCGCTGAGGGACGTATTTTCCTGCTGTTGCTGTATCATCGCCAGGAGGACCGAAGACCCGGAGGTCGTGAGACCTGTGTACCAAGACACAGCAGCGGAAGACAAGGACACGGACTGGTCCGGTTGGGTGAGAGAGCACCTGTTCAGAGAACTATATAGGATCTCTAGGCCCAATAACTGTTATCCAGAGTTATTACTAGTGTTGGCTGCTGCACGCCAGAGCGACAGTGCATCGGAGTTGAACAAAATAGTGTAAAATCAAAAATAACCTCACACAGCGGCGCTAAAAAACGATACCCTCCCCCTCCTGTGTCCGTGTGATTGGACTGAGAGAAGGTTACTGTTAATCAATTAAATATATACACCCTGTGACATAAGTGAATAATGTGCACAAGTAAACTAAATAAAGTCCACACAAATTCAATCCAAATGTGAGACAATCTTCTTCCAAATTCTCCACCACACACAGTGTTTAGTGTTTTCGTGATCCCGCTCCCATCAGATGGACACTCACCACAGCAAGTTGCCTCACACTTTCGTGTTTGGCTTAAAGACGTGTGCAAAGATCTTATACAGCTTTGCGGGCGATCCTCCCAATTCAAATCAAGTGTTTTTAAAGTTGTAATCCATATGCAAATGTAAAAGAAAGCTCCAAATAGTGTGATAACGTAAAATCAGTTTAATTACACACCAAACACGCACTTAAAATACTGCAATTACCTAAAACACAATTTAAATAAGCGTATAAAACCACTGCAACTCCAAAGGCAAAAGTGCACCGAACAGCGAGTGTACAGGTCGCGGCGGACCCTCAATAAACCAGTCAGATCTCACCACCTTCCCGCTGCCACTCACTACTCCTTCGCTGCTCAATTCGATCCTGTGACGTCGAATAATCCGTCAGACGGTTACCGCATAGCCACGCCCCGACATGTTTCGTCGAATAGACTTATTCATGGGATTGGCTGTGCGGCATACCAGCTCCACCTTTTATTTCTCTTAACTTATGGGCGGAAGTACAATCTCTCCTCCATCCGCTTTGGGCGGATATGCGTCGTTCCCATACGACTTTCCATACCGCCCACCTTCCCAGCCCATCTGAGGGCGGAAGTGCGTCATCCGTTATATGCACCATGGGCGGAAGCCGGATATAACTTCCATTGACACAAAGCGAGTGTCCCCGCTGCCCACATACACTCGCTATTGGTGTCCATCTATATTTCAACTCAAATATCCTATACCATATTAGCAGTCGTGTGGCACATATCTACTTGGGGATGTAGTTCAGTGTTATCAAACATTAAAAACATTAACAATAATATATAGCGCATATGCTAAATATCATAGAAAAAATTATCAATATTTTAAAACCACTAGTAGCACCATGAGATCTTAATCTTATTATTACCACTCTGTATTTAATGTGATACAGATATACTCAGTTGCGGGATCAAAAAACATCAAGTATTCTGAACAAAAAAATATATATATATAAGTGGTAAATATTAGATATTTTTGTTTAACCTAAAGAAAAAAAACAATTAGTATATATATATATATATACGTGCTGCGAATTTTTTTTTTTTAACTCATAGACAGTTATCCTATCTTACACATGGTATATATATACACCTAATACACATCACCATACCTATGTGTACATTACAGGAAACTATTACTAGAAAAAAACAATAATATTAATAATAATATGTCCGTAACATACATTCACTGATTGAATGTGTTAGCAGACCTAGACCGTGATGGAAAGCTATTAAATAAATATTTTAGACCCACAAATATCTAAAATTGTTAAACTATATCACAACCAACTATAATTATTTAAAATAATCTAAAAATTGTTTAAAATTATTTAAAATTATTTAAAATCATTTAAAAGTTGTTAATAAAACAGTTCAAATCCAATTCAATATTGAGGCCCCTAGGGTAAAGACTTTTTAAAAGAAATATCCACTTTGTCTCTCTTTGTGATAAATCTCTCACACGATTTGAGCCCCTCTACGATGGATGCACAAAATCTATACCACAGAATTGTATTAAAGAGGGATCTTGTTGGTGTTTCTCCTTAAAATGTAACGACACGCTATGGTATCTAAAGCCATTTTTTATATTTGTAAGATGTTCACCTATACGTGTCTTGAGCAATCTCTTAGTTCTACCCACGTAATAAAGCCCACAAGGGCACCACATGAGGTATACCACATAAGATGAATTACAAGATATAAATTCTTTAATATCAAATGTTTCCTGGTCATTATTGGTAACACTCATTATCCCTCTATTCTGTACTTTTACTGTTCTGCAGCATTTGCATCTTCTACATGAGTAAAATCCTTTCAGATCAAACCGCAAATTACGTTCATTTGGGGGATCCAAAATTTTATTAACCACCCTGTCACCAAAACTCGGGGCTCTTCTATATATAAATTTTGGTGTATTGGGTAGAGCCTCCCCCAGATGTCTGTCACGTCCCAAAATGTGCCAATGCTTTCTAATGATGGTCTCAATTTCTTTGTATTGATGATGGAAACCTGTTATAAAGCCCCATTGATGTTGTCCATCATTAATCTGAGTTGATTTATTTACAAAGCACTGGCTCCTTGGGGCTTCACCTATTTCATGTATTAAATTTTGAAGAGGTTCCTCTCGATATCCTTTATGTATAAATTTGTCTTTCAACATATTTGCCTGAATCACAAAGTCCTCCTGACTAGTGCAGTTACAGCGCACCCGGAGTATCTGACCTTTTGGAATATTTTGTATCCAGGCTGGATGATGCCCACTTCTAATTGAAATATAACTATTTCTGTCCGTGGGCTTAAAGTATACCCGGGTATTCAAGCATCCTACTCCCTTCATAATAGTGACATCGAGAAAATTTATCTCCTCATTACTGATCTGATAGTCCAACTTTATGTTGTTATTATTATTATTTAATATTTCTAAGAACTCAACCGCCGAGCCAGTGCTTTGTAAATAAATCAACTCAGATTAATGATGGACAACATCAATGGGGCTTTATAACAGGTTTCCATCATCAATACAAAGAAATTGAGACCATCATTAGAAAGCATTGGCACATTTTGGGACGTGACAGACATCTGGGGGAGGCTCTACCCAATACACCAAAATTTATATATAGAAGAGCCCCGAGTTTTGGTGACAGGGTGGTTAATAAAATTTTGGATCCCCCAAATGAACGTAATTTGCGGTTTGATCTGAAAGGATTTTACTCATGTAGAAGATGCAAATGCTGCAGAACAGTAAAAGTACAGAATAGAGGGATAATGAGTGTTACCAATAATGACCAGGAAACATTTGATATTAAAGAATTTATATCTTGTAATTCATCTTATGTGGTATACCTCATGTGGTGCCCTTGTGGGCTTTATTACGTGGGTAGAACTAAGAGATTGCTCAAGACACGTATAGGTGAACATCTTACAAATATAAAAAATGGCTTTAGATACCATAGCGTGTCGTTACATTTTAAGGAGAAACACCAACAAGATCCCTCTTTAATACAATTCTGTGGTATAGATTTTGTGCATCCATCGTAGAGGGGCTCAAATCGTGTGAGAGATTTATCACAAAGAGAGACAAAGTGGATATTTCTTTTAAAAAGTCTTTACCCTAGGGGCCTCAATATTGAAATGGATTTGAACTGTTTTATTAACAACTTTTAAATGATTTTAAATAATTTTAAATAATTTTAAACAATTTTTAGATTATTTTAAATAATTATAGTTGGTTGTGATATAGTTTAACAATTTTAGATATTTGTGGGTCTAAAATATTTATTTAATAGCTTTCCATCACGGTCTAGGTCTGCTAACACATTCAATCAGTGAATGTATGTTACGGACATATTATTATTAATATTATTGTTTTTTTCTAGTAATAGTTTCCTGTAATGTACACATAGGTATGGTGATGTGTATTAGGTGTATATATATACCATGTGTAAGATAGGATAACTGTCTATGAGTTAAAAAAAAAAATTCGCAGCACGTATATATATATATATACTAATTGGTTTTTTTCTTTAGGTTAAACAAAAATATCTAATATTTACCACTTATATATATATATATTTTTTTGTTCAGAATACTTGATGTTTTTTGATCCCGCAACTGAGTATATCTGTATCACATTAAATACAGAGTGGTAATAATAAGATTAAGATCTCATGGTGCTACTAGTGGTTTTAAAATATTGATAATTTTTTCTATGATATTTAGCATATGCGCTATATATTATTGTTAATGTTTTTAATGTTTGATAACACTGAACTACATCCCCAAGTAGATATGTGCCACACGACTGCTAATATGGTATAGGATATTTGAGTTGAAATATAGATGGACACCAATAGTGAGTGTTTCTTTTTCGTACATCACGGGACACAGAGCGACTTAGTCATTACTAATGGGTTATATAGTTTACCTTCAGGTGTTGGCACTGGCCAATTCCAAACCGGAAGTACCCTCCCCTATATAAGCCCCTCCCACCCGGGAGCACCTCAGTTTTTTGCCAGTGTCTAAGGTGTTGGCCAAAGAGTAACATGTGTTTTCACTGGGCTTGCGTACAGGTTCTTTTGGGCCTTAGTAAGCTGTTCCGGATCCCACCAAAAAAGCTTCATAGCTAAACGGTCGGTACCCGGGCCTTGCAGCAGAAGAGCAAGGTTTTGCCTGTAATGCTTCTCTTAGGAGGGCTGGACCCTGGGATCCAGAGCTCTGGTCATACCCACGACCAAGACGCTGTCTGTGCAGGGTGCTATACAGGTCCAGGGGAGTGGAATCCTTGGGAACCCGGTCCCTGAAGGTTTAATTACAATGCCTGCCGTGATAGGTGAAGTTTGGACTTTTGTGGACCAAACAAAGTCCTGCGGCGGGGATCAGGTAAGTGGGGGCCCCCAGGAACTTGGTTCTATTGGGGGACCCCCAAGCCTAATTTGTCTTTCTGTCTGTTACCTAACGGTATTCCCGCTAAATATCTGTGTTTGCCTATAACTACTGAAAATGTAAAATTTTAATAGTAGTCAAGAAAAAAAAAAAAAAAACAGGGACCGCGGTACCTGTGTTAAACCACTAGAGGCCGCTGTAGTCCATTTTTCTTGTAATGTGGATCTTTGGTTTTCTCAACTCAAAAGGTCCAGGCAGCTGGTAAGTTTCTCTGAGGGAATCCACTTCCTCTGCCCTGTTGCTGCGTTCATCCACCGCACAGGCCCTCCGGCAAAAAGGGCCCTGGCTCCTAGTCCTCTGTTGGTTTTCGAAAAGGGCGCCATTGGCGCACGGGCGCGCGCGCGGGCGCGTGCACGCGCCTCCTATGAAAAAAAAGGGGCGGGGCGGGTGGATGACGCTCGATGCGCGCCGCGGCGCTTCTGCGCATGTGCGGGCGTCCCAGCATGGTTAAAAGACACAGTACAAGTGTCAGCTGCATGCAAACAGAGCTAGCAACAAACAGTGGCACACAGAGGCGGTTGATGCAGGCATCCCCATAGAAAGGCACTTTAGTGGACACCAGCTGGTATATAGCAGCACCTGTGTTAGACTATTACCAGCAAAAATTGGTGTATGACGACGGGAATACCTCAGCTTTGTGCTTAAAGGATATGTCGTCCAGACGCTCCGGAAATAGATCTTCCAGGAAGCCAAAGGGGTCTCCATCGGGCTCTGAGGATATTGGGCATGCTTGCACTGCACCAATCTCCCCTGAGAATGCAGAGGTCAGTAGCCGTAGAAACCCCGCAGGAATGCCTGGTGCTGCGGCTGTCCCCAGTCCACCTGCTCCTGTATATATAACAGAGGAGGTTTTATCCTCAACTCTGGGAGGATTAGAAGAGAGATTAACAGCATTGATCGCTGCTTCCCTATCTCAGGGAAAGCGCGTCCGATCTCCGTCTCCTCCTTCAGAGTGCCTGTTAGTGGAGGAACAGCCCCACACAGAGATCGACCTACCTGAAGGGGATCAGGATGAGGTTGATTCACTTATAGAGGAATCAACAGTGGAAGAACCTTTCTCAGCTTCTCAGGCTGAAAGATTATGGGTTCAGTCTCTGACTAACATGGTCCGATCAGCATTTAAAATGCCTCTGGCGGAACCACCATCCACTACGGTTTCCTCGCTGGGGTCGCTAAAAGCTCCCCAGGCGGTCTGTTCCTTCCCAATCCACCCTTTATTAGAAGGGCTTATTTACCAGGATTGGGAGCATCCTGATAAAATATTTGCTCCCCCCAAGAGATTTCCGGTGATCTATCCCATGGAGGATAAGTTCATAAGAAAATGGAGGGTCCCTATAGTGGACGCAGCCATCTCTTCTGTTAACAAATCACTGACATGTCCAGTAGATAATGTTCCAATGTTCAAAGACCCAATAGATAAAAAATTGGAGTCTTTACTAAAATCTGCTTTCTCTACAGCAAGTATGGTGACACAACCTGCGGTAGCAGCGATTGGAGTCTGCCAAGCAGTGAAAGATCGGTTGAAACAAGTCTTAAGGGACTTACCAGATCAGCAGGCTCATGCCCTAGCTGACCTGCCTAGAGCCTTGTGTTTTGCGGTGGACGCCATAAAGGATACAATCCAACAGGCCTCCCGCTTTACGCTGTCTATAGTACATATGCGTAGGCTTCTGTGGCTCAAAAACTGGTCTGCTGAAGCTCCCTGTAAAAAACTGCTGGTTAGCTTCCCATTTCATGGAGAACGCTTATTTGGAGAAGATCTGGACAAATATATCCAGAAAATTTCTGCCGGTAAAAGTTCACTCTTACCGGTTAAGAACAAGGGTAGAAGTCCTTCTTTTAAGAGGCCTACCTCTCCAGTCCCGGGCACATCGGCTGTGAAGCAGTTCCGACGGCCTCCGCGGTCAAATTCAGGGGGCAGAAATCAGGGACAATCACAGGGTAACAAGAAGCCCTGGATCAAGAGAGGTACAAAACCTCCCCCTAAGGCATGAAGTATTGCCCCCGCTCAATCGGGTGGGGGGAAGACTTCAGTTGTTCACAGAGACCTGGCGGGACACCATCAGAGACAGATGGGTGCTCTCCGCAGTAAGTCTGGGATACAAGCTGGAGTTAAAAGGCACTCCTCCTGCCCAATTTATGGGGTCAAACGTGCCAAGAGATCCCCAAAAGAGAGGATCCCTCCTTCTGGCACTAGAACAACTATTGCTCCAAGGGGTAATCATGAAGGTTCCCCTGGAAGAAAGCGGATTCGGGTTTTACTCGAACCTTTTCACAGTCCCCAAACCAAATGGGGACGTGAGGCCCATATTAAATCTAAAAGGGCTAAACAAGTTCCTAAATATCAGGACTTTTCGGATGGAGTCGATCCGATCGGTGGCCACCGCCCTACAAGGGCAGGAATGGCTAGCCTCGATCGACATAAGGGATGCTTATCTGCATATTCCCATCTTTCCGGCCCATCAGAAATTTCTACGCTTTGCAGTAGAAGGGCGCCATTTTCAGTTCAGAGCCTTACCTTTCGGTCTGGCCACAGCACCACGAGTGTTCACAAAAATTCTGGCCCCATTATTGGCCAATCTAAGAACACAGGGTGTAACGATAATGGCATATCTAGACGACCTGCTACTAATAGACCACTCAGTGGAAAAGCTGGAAGTAGCTATTCACAAGACAATCGAGTATCTGGAATATCACGGTTGGATTATCAACCGGGACAAGTCAGCTCTAAGACCAGTCAAAAGTCTGGAATACTTAGGGCTAAGGCTGGATTCAAATCAGAGAAAGATTTTCTTACCTCCAGAGAAGGTGTCGTCTTTAAAAAATTTGACCCACTTAGTGGGTACAAAAAGAAAACCATCCATACGTCTCTGCATGAGGCTGCTGGGAAAGATGGTGGCTTCATTCGAAGCGGTACCCTACGGTCAATTCCATTCAAGGAATTTGCAAAGGGCCATATTGTCAGCCTGGAACAAAAAAGTTCAGGCTTTAGACTTACCAATGTCCCTGTCCCCTTCCGTTCGCAAGAGCCTCCATTGGTGGTTGGTGCCCCAGAATCTGGAAAGAGGGAAACCCTTCAGTCCGGTTTCTTGGAAGGTGGTCACTACAGATGCCAGCCTCATCGGCTGGGGGGGCAGTGCTGGAGCAATGGTCTCTCCAGGGCAGGTGGTCAGAAGCAGAAAAGGCCCTGCCCATCAATCTCTTAGAGATACGAGCAGCCCGGTATGCCCTAGTAGCATGGACATCCAAACTCCAGGGGTCCCCTGTCAGAATTCAATCAGACAATGCCACGGCAGTGGCATATATCAATCATCAGGGTGGCACCAAAAGTCGTGCAGCCCAGAAGGAAGCAAATTGCATCCTGGAGTGGGCAGAAAGATATGTCCCAGCCATATCCGCGGCTTTCATCCCAGGAGTGGAAAATTGGAGAGCGGACTTTCTAAGTCGCCAACAATTATGCCCGGGGGAATGGTCTCTTCACCCCGAGGTTTTCCAGGCAATATGCCAGCGGTGGGGAACACCGGATGTAGATCTGCTAGCATCCAGATTCAACGCAAAGGTGGACAGGTTTGTGTCTCGCACAAGGGATCCCCTAGTTTGCGGCTCGGATGCCCTAGTGTTCCCTTGGGATCGGTTCAAGCTGATATATGCATTCCCACCGCCACAATTGTTACCGCGATTACTCCGCAGAATCAGGGTAGAAAAGAAAGCAGTGATTCTGGTGGCTCCAGCGTGGCCCCGAAGGGCATGGTACGCGGAGATTGTAAAAATGTCAGTGAGGAGTCCGTGGACCCTCCCACTTCGTCCGGACCTGCTGTCGCAAGGACCGATATACCACCCTTCCTTACCAGCCCTAGGTTTGACGGCCTGGCTATTGAAGCCCACATTCTGAAAAAGAGAGGGCTCTCTAATTCTGTGGTATCTACCATGATCAATGCCAGGAAACCGGTATCCAGGCAGATCTATTATAGGATCTGGAAAGCGTACATTACGTGGTGTGAGACCAAGAAATGGCATCCACGTAAGTACATGATAGGGAGGATTCTGGACTTCCTACAGTGGGCTGTAGATAGGAAGCTGGCCTTGAGTACTATCAAGGGTCAGATTTCGGCCTTGTCAATATTTTTTCAAAGACCCTTGGCTTCGCATTCACTAGTCAAAGCCTTTATACAAGGAGTGATGCGTATTAGCCCTCCGGTTAGTATTCCCATATGTCCTTGGGACTTAAACCTGGTTCTGTCGGTTCTACAGAAACAACCGTTTGAACCATTACAACACATTTCCTTGGTTCTTCTCACCAGGAAATTGGTTTTCTTAGTAGCCATTTGTTCGGCTAAAAGAGTGTCGGAATTAGCAGCTATGTCCTGTAAGGAGCCATATCTGGTTATCCATAAGGACAGAGTAGTATTACGTCCTCATCCAGCCTTTCTTCCTAAGGTGGTATCGAGGTTTCATTTGAACCAAGATGTGGTTCTTCCTTCTTTTTTCCCCAAACCTAGCTCAGTAGAGGAAAAGTTATTACATTCTTTGGATGTGGTAAGAGCAGTTAAGGCTTATCTAAAAGCCACTGCTCAGATTCGCAGAACGGATTCTTTGTTTGTTCTGCCGGAAGGCCCCAGAAGGGGTCAGGCAGCATCAAAATCTACTTTAGCCAAGTGGATTCGACAGGTCATAATACAAGCCTATGGCTTGAGAAAGAGACCGCCTCCGTTCAAAGTTAGGGCGCACTCCACAAGAGCGGTTGGAACTTCATGGGCAGTGCATCACCAGGCCTCCCTGGCTCAAGTATGTAAGGCCGCAACATGGTCTTCGGTACACACGTTTACTAGATTCTATCAGGTAGACGTTAGAAGTCAGGAGGATGTCGCCTTTGGGCGCAGTGTGTTGCAGGCCGCAAAAGATCCTCATGCCTGATGGCGCCCAGCTTATGTACCCCCCCCTCATTTGGCATTGCTTTGGGACGTCCCATTAGTAATGACTAAGTCGCTCTGTGTCCCGTGATGTACGAAAAAGAAAAAGGGATTTTTATAACAGCTTACCTGTAAAATCCTTTTCTTGGAGTACATCACGGGACACAGAGCTCCCACCCCTCTTTTTGGGACACTTATTGCTTGGCTACAAAACTGAGGTGCTCCCGGGTGGGAGGGGCTTATATAGGGGAGGGTACTTCCGGTTTGGAATTGGCCAGTGCCAACACCTGAAGGTAAACTATATAACCCATTAGTAATGACTAAGTCGCTCTGTGTCCCGTGATGTACTCCAAGAAAAGGATTTTACAGGTAAGCTGTTATAAAAATCCCTTTATGTGGGCAGCGGGGACACTCGCTTTGTGTCAATGGAAGTTATATCCGGCTTCCGCCCATGGTGCATATAACGGATGACGCACTTCCGCCCTCAGATGGGCTGGGAAGGTGGGCGGTATGGAAATTCGTATGGGAACGACGCATATCCGCCCAAAGCGGATGGAGGAGAGATTGTACTTCCGCCCATAAGTTAAGAGAAATAAAAGGTGGAGCTGGTATGCCGCACAGCCAATCCCATGAATAAGTCTATTCGACGAAACATGTCGGGGCGTGGCTATGCGGTAACCGTCTGACGGATTATTCGACGTCACAGGATCGAATTGAGCAGCGAAGGAGTAGTGAGTGGCAGCGGGAAGGTGGTGAGATCTGACTGGTTTATTGAGGGTCCGCCGCGACCTGTACACTCGCTGTTCGGTGCACTTTTGCCTTTGGAGTTGCAGTGGTTTTATACGCTTATTTAAATTGTGTTTTAGGTAATTGCAGTATTTTAAGTGCGTGTTTGGTGTGTAATTAAACAGATTTTACGTTATCACACTATTTGGAGCTTTCTTTTACATTTGCATATGGATTACAACTTTAAAAACACTTGATTTGAATTGGGAGGATCGCCCGCAAAGCTGTATAAGATCTTTGCACACGTCTTTAAGCCAAACACGAAAGTGTGAGGCAACTTGCTGTGGTGAGTGTCCATCTGATGGGAGCGGGATCACGAAAACACTAAACACTGTGTGTGGTGGAGAATTTGGAAGAAGATTGTCTCACATTTGGATTGAATTTGTGTGGACTTTATTTAGTTTACTTGTGCACATTATTCACTTATGTCACAGGGTGTATATATTTAATTGATTAACAGTAACCTTCTCTCAGTCCAATCACACGGACACAGGAGGGGGAGGGTATCGTTTTTTAGCGCCGCTGTGTGAGGTTATTTTTGATTTTACACTATTTTGTTCATATTTTTTATTTAAAGTGGCTGCTGCATATTTGGTATAGGTTTAGTTTTAACCCTTAAGCGCGGTGGTGGTATATATGGGAAGGGCGCAACTTAATATTACCAGTTTTACACAGTATTTTTATTTAACCACCTGCTGCTATGGAAGCTATTAATTTCCTGTCTAATAGACAGATGAATCCTGATAATATCTTCTCAGCAAACCATGATATGGTAGAGAGTGAGGAGGATTACTCAGCATTATTAAAAAACCTGGATAACCTGCTTGAAAAACAGGTGAAGACATGGTGGGATGTGTTTACATTTGAGCACTATGAGAGGGAAAATTTGATCTTTAGAAGCCTGCGGTGGGAAGTATCACCACAGGATGGATTGAGTGAGCCTAAGTATATGGATGAATGGCTCCATTTCTTTAATAGAGTAGGGAGGGAACTGCAAGGTTTGGTTTTAAAAAGGAAACAAATCAAACTAAGTAGACTCAATGAAAAAATTAAAGATATACAAGAGAAACTAGAACCTGTTAATGAATCTAATATGGTAAAGGAATTTAATAACAATATGAAGAAAAAGCTGGAAAAAGTAGACCGTGATACACAAAAAAGGAAAGTTAAAAAATATAATAGGGATTTTACTGATTTTAAGACCAATAACATATATGTGTGGCAAAATACTAATTCAGGTAATGACCAGACTCTGAATGAGGTTGAAGCCCATAAGGAAACAACTG
Organism: Rana muscosa; assembly: GCA_029206835.1. Lineage (NCBI taxonomy): Eukaryota > Metazoa > Chordata > Amphibia > Anura > Ranidae > Rana > Rana muscosa. Next base: position 400,339,875 of record CM055123.1, on the reverse strand, counting down.
TTGCCCCTAAAAAGGCCATAGTGAAAAATATAAGTAATAAAGGAAATAATAAAAATAAAAAAGGAGAACAGCCTCCTGTATATCCACTTCGGGGAGGTACACCCCAAGTGAATAGAAGTGGACAATACGGAGCTAGCATATATTCTCCGGGCCCAAATAGATATGGTAGGGATGAATACCAATACAATGGAAATTATCAATCACCCAGAGTGAACCACTCATATGGGGGGAATGACCCTTATGGATATGGGCCTCAACAAGAACAACAACGATGGTATCAACCACCGATTGAACACCCCCCAGAACCGAGAAACCCGATACCCATCTATAATAGATATCAATCTATGGCGGAAGAAGAATATGATGGAAATTATTATCGGGAATCTTTTTTAGGACAACGGGGGAGGGGTGGGAGAGGAAGAGGGGGCACACCGAGGAGGAACAATCACCAAACGCAGAAAGGCAATGTCAGGCGTGGACCTCCTTATATCCCAAACAGCGAACTTTTACCCTTCCAAAGAGAAGAAGGGGACGAAGGGCAGGGAGGGCCAAACAATCCAAAGAAAAGGATGAGAAACAATTAAATGCTGGAATATTCAATCTGAGTACGGTAGAATTAAACAAGAAGGAATTGAATATTCTGAATTTGGGCCTGAAGTGTGCACCCAGAAAAACCTTGAATAAATTCGAGGTGTATATTGACACCCACAAGTTCATTCGTAAATTGAATATTAAAAAATACTTTTTAGGTCATCCTATTAATCCTGTAATTAGAATTATAATATGGCAGAAAGAATAGATAGTGGTCTTAAGAATAAATCCATTTTTAACCCACAAAATTCTAATAACCATTTTATTGAAGTTTTTAAACATATGGTTTTAAAGGATATTGAAGAACTCCCGATAAAAAAGAAGGATATTAACCCTGAATATATTAAAGAAGGTGTCAAAAGTTTAGAAAAAAAGAAGGATATCATTATCCGCCCGGCGGATAAAGGAGGAGGAGTGGTAATAATGGACAAATTGATGTACCATAAACAACTGATGGATCTATTGGATGATCAGATCACATATAAAAAGCTACGCTCTGACCCAACAGAAACATATAGAACACAGTTGGTGTCCTTGGTTGAATGGGGATATATGACCAATGCCTTAAATTTAAAAGAAAAAAGATACTTGGTCCCCTCAGCTTGCAGAATTCCGGTGATTTACACACTGCCGAAAATGCATAAAAATGCTCTGAACCCTCCAGCACGACCAATAGTGAATGGAATAGGGTCTGTAACCTCCAGACTGGGGGAATATTTAGATAAATTTTTACAACCCAGCGTGAAAGATACAAAGGCCTATTTGAAGGACACAGCTGACTTATTACGTCTGTTAGAAAAAGTGGAAATTAATATGGATTCTGAGACGTATTTAGTTACAGCTGATGTGTCAGCACTATACACTGTTATTCAGCATGAAGATGCTGCATTAGCACTGAATTGGGCTTTAAGTAAGAGGGACGATATTCCGGATATGCAGAAACGCTTTTTAGGACATATATTGGACTTTTGTATGAGCCATAACTATTTTTGGTACCACGACTGCTTCTTCTCACAACAGGTTGGCGTGGCGATGGGGGCTAAGTTTGCCCCCAGTCTCGCCAACCTGTTTATGGCCGAGTGGGAGGATAAACACATTTTCAGGAATAAAAAACCACAATTACGTTTTTATCGACGATTTATTGATGACCTCCTATTTATCTGGGAGGGATCGAAAGAATCGGCGGTTGAGTTCTTAGAAATATTAAATAATAATAATAACAACATAAAGTTGGACTATCAGATCAGTAATGAGGAGATAAATTTTCTCGATGTCACTATTATGAAGGGAGTAGGATGCTTGAATACCCGGGTATACTTTAAGCCCACGGACAGAAATAGTTATATTTCAATTAGAAGTGGGCATCATCCAGCCTGGATACGAAATATTCCAAAAGGTCAGATACTCCGGGTGCGCCGTAACTGCACTAGTCAGGAGGACTTTGTGATTCAGGCAAATATGTTGAAAGACAAATTTATACATAAAGGATATCGAGAGGAACCTCTTCAAAATTTAATACATGAAATAGGTGAAGCCCCAAGGAGCCAGTGCTTTGTAAATAAATCAACTCAGATTAATGATGGACAACATCAATGGGGCTTTATAACAGGTTTCCATCATCAATACAAAGAAATTGAGACCATCATTAGAAAGCATTGGCACATTTTGGGACGTGACAGACATCTGGGGGAGGCTCTACCCAATACACCAAAATTTATATATAGAAGAGCCCCGAGTTTTGGTGACAGGGTGGTTAATAAAATTTTGGATCCCCCAAATGAACGTAATTTGCGGTTTGATCTGAAAGGATTTTACTCATGTAGAAGATGCAAATGCTGCAGAACAGTAAAAGTACAGAATAGAGGGATAATGAGTGTTACCAATAATGACCAGGAAACATTTGATATTAAAGAATTTATATCTTGTAATTCATCTTATGTGGTATACCTCATGTGGTGCCCTTGTGGGCTTTATTACGTGGGTAGAACTAAGAGATTGCTCAAGACACGTATAGGTGAACATCTTACAAATATAAAAAATGGCTTTAGATACCATAGCGTGTCGTTACATTTTAAGGAGAAACACCAACAAGATCCCTCTTTAATACAATTCTGTGGTATAGATTTTGTGCATCCATCGTGGAGGGGCTCAAATCGTGTGAGAGATTTATCACAAAGAGAGACAAAGTGGATATTTCTTTTAAAAAGTCTTTACCCTAGGGGCCTCAATATTGAATTGGATTTGAACTGTTTTATTAACAACTTTTAAATGATTTTAAATAATTTTAAATAATTTTAAACAATTTTTAGATTATTTTAAATAATTATAGTTGATTGTGATATAGTTTAACAATTTTAGATATTTGTGGGTCTAAAATATTTATTTAATAGCTTTCCATCACGGTCTAGGTCTGCTAACACATTCAATCAGTGAATGTATGTTACGGACATATTATTATTAATATTATTGTTTTTTTCTAGTAATAGTTTCCTGTAATGTACACATAGGTATGGTGATGTGTATTAGGTGTATATATATACCATGTGTAAGATAGGATAACTGTCTATGAGTTAAAAAAAAAATTCGCAGCACGTATATATATATATATATATATACTAATTGTTTTTTTTCTTTAGGTTAAACAAAAATATCTAATATTTACCACTTATATATATATATATATTTTTTTGTTCAGAATACTTGATGTTTTTTGATCCCGCAACTGAGTATATCTGTATCACATTAAATACAGAGTGGTAATAATAAGATTAAGATCTCATGGTGCTACTAGTGGTTTTAAAATATTGATAATTTTTTCTATGATATTTAGCATATGCGCTATATATTATTGTTAATGTTTTTAATGTTTGATAACACTGAACTACATCCCCAAGTAGATATGTGCCACACGACTGCTAATATGGTATAGGATATTTGAGTTGAAATATAGATGGACACCAATAGCGAGTGTATGTGGGCAGCGGGGACACTCGCTTTGTGTCAATGGAAGTTATATCCGGCTTCCGCCCATGGTGCATATAACGGATGACGCACTTCCGCCCTCAGATGGGCTGGGAAGGTGGGCGGTATGGAAAGTCGTATGGGAACGACGCATATCCGCCCAAAGCGGATGGAGGAGAGATTGTACTTCCGCCCATAAGTTAAGAGAAATAAAAGGTGGAGCTGGTATGCCGCACAGCCAATCCCATGAATAAGTCTATTCGACGAAACATGTCGGGGCGTGGCTATGCGGTAACCGTCTGACGGATTATTCGACGTCACAGGATCGAATTGAGCAGCGAAGGAGTAGTGAGTGGCAGCGGGAAGGTGGTGAGATCTGACTGGTTTATTGAGGGTCCGCCGCGACCTGTACACTCGCTGTTCGGTGCACTTTTGCCTTTGGAGTTGCAGTGGTTTTATACGCTTATTTAAATTGTGTTTTAGGTAATTGCAGTATTTTAAGTGCGTGTTTGGTGTGTAATTAAACTGATTTTACGTTATCACACTATTTGGAGCTTTCTTTTACATTTGCATATGGATTACAACTTTAAAAACACTTGATTTGAATTGGGAGGATCGCCCGCAAAGCTGTATAAGATCTTTGCACACGTCTTTAAGCCAAACACGAAAGTGTGAGGCAACTTGCTGTGGTGAGTGTCCATCTGATGGGAGCGGGATCACGAAAACACTAAACACTGTGTGTGGTGGAGAATTTGGAAGAAGATTGTCTCACATTTGGATTGAATTTGTGTGGACTTTATTTAGTTTACTTGTGCACATTATTCACTTATGTCACAGGGTGTATATATTTAATTGATTAACAGTAACCTTCTCTCAGTCCAATCACACGGACACAGGAGGGGGAGGGTATCGTTTTTTAGCGCCGCTGTGTGAGGTTATTTTTGATTTTACACTATTTTGTTCATATTTTTTTTTTATTTAAAGTGGCTGCTGCATATTTGGTATAGGTTTAGTTTTAACCCTTAAGCGCGGTGGTGGTATATATGGGAAGGGCGCAACTTAATATTACCAGTTTTACACAGTGCATCGGAGTTACCTTAGAGATTTGTTCTAAATACACCAAGTTATCCAAATCTCTTTTACCCTGTGGATTACAGTTATTTCTTCAACAAGTGCACCACCGTTTTTGCTAGCGAAGATTTTCCCTTATAGAACTTCTACACAGTACAGTCAGGCCTGACTTAGCGTAGACATTTCTGGGCGCCATTTTGTCCACGAGGGAGGATAGCTGCAGCGGGGACCGTTAGTGTCATGCATAGTACTGTATATCTATCTGTTTGTTGAGATACTCTTTTATTGCAGGGCTCTGCACATGATATGTACACTGTTGATTACATGCTTACCCAACAATCTGAGTAAAAGTGCAAGGGTCAAGTATACTGGTGTTTGTGTCATTTACTTTGCAGAAGAAACGGTTAAGGATACCTATACTCCATTGCTGTGTGTGTGTTTTACGATAGGACCGTGTCTCCGTGAGTTACAGGCCACACAGTCCTCTCACCCCTTACTAACTGTGCCAAGGGAGGTTAGGGCTAATTACTTGGGGTTGACAGCGGTGCACTACAGGGCCCAAAAATTATACTGGCAGCCCTCTTAGCTGGGGGTATCGCTACACAAATAAAACTTCTCCAGGACTCGGCATTGTTGTGATTATGGTATGGGGTCTTTATTAGGAGCTCAATGTTGATTTTCAGTGCCTCCAACCTTACGGTAATTTTATGTATTTAATGCAAGCTATCAATGCATACCATAGTTCTTTCCTGAGTTCATTTATTTAAGGGGTTTTCTTACCAAAGCATAAATTATCTCCCACCAAGCAAGTGAATAATTTGACTTTATTTATTAACGAGTATATCAATGCAATTTCATACAGAACAAGATTTACTGGTGATTGACACTTTAAATACACATGATAAGAATATCAAATCTGTATTGAAACACATTTCTACCTAGTAACACAGGGAAAAGCCTACCTTGGTCTGTTGGAAAAATACGTGCGGTAATTTACGCATAAGAATCAAAACCCAATTATCTCCTATTGCTCAGGGAAACAGTCCTTCGAACTTCTTCCGGCCGGAAAGAAATTTGAAATATGTCTCCATACATCAACGGAACAATGCTACTAATTTGAAGTACTTATTAAACCAACAGACTTGTGAGCATATTATGGAGCGATAAAACCTTTCCTGGGATCACCTAACTTTGAGAGAATTTTTGATATATCTTGGCCTTAAAGCGGAAGTAAACCCATCGATTTAACAGATTCAAAAAGCAGATACATTCCCGGCATGCCGGGAATGCCAACTGTCACATTGGTTGTACTCTCAACCAAACTGTCAAACCATCCAATGGCTGGTTTCATAACTGATCACATGTGCAACATCATGGCAGTTGAAGATTAAACAGAGGCCAAGATGGCAGCTTCCTTGCCTGAAAATGATAGGAGGGTTTACTTCCACTTTAATTCCCTTAAACATAGATATGAAGATGCACCCCTAGACAGTCAAATAAACATTAATGCATAACCCCTATAATATAATCTCTACAATTCTGAGAGAGAAGATGAGATATGATCTGTATGATCTGTATCTTACCAGGCTTAAAAGGGCTAGGTTCAAGTCACGAGGTCCAGCCAGATGGGGAAGGTTAAAGATCAGCAGACTTCTTAACATCTAGGAGTGCATCTGGTGTATCTTTTTTTCTCCTTTTTTCTCTCATTTTCCTTTCCTTAAATCTTGTCTCTCCACAATACGATTATAAAATTTATCCTAAGTTCTTCCCAAAGGAGGTGGGTCTTCAACTCATTGGTGGCTGCAAATAGGGGAGTTACTGTCCAAAAATGTCTGGTTTCTATAGGTTGGTGACTTAATAATTAACTGTTCTCTGGATTTTGGGATCCTCAAGTAATACCACTTTCAACCACCGGGGCATTAACTCTTTAAGTTAATATATTCTATTTTCAGAATGTGTATAATTTATATATTGTTGGGAAGACTATATATGGAGATTTATCTTCTGGTAATCCGGTATATATAACATACTTCTAATATACTTTTTGATTCATTCACATAACATAATTTGTTTTATATTTCTGTCAAAAATATATCTATAAGCTGTTTTTTCTAAACAGGGTACAGATTATATATATCAATCAATATAACATTCAATATTTTTCTATATATTTTAAATACGTGTTAATCTCTAAACGTAGGTTCCTTTATATTCTTATAATCACAATTTGACGTTTGTCATACTGATAATTAACACTTTAAAACACTTCTATTTATAAAATCACACTGGTATCTATATTTCTTTTTCTAACAAATTTCCTGGGTCAACAGATACTAAGATCATACTTTTCCCTATGACCTAAGATGTCATTTGGTAATATAAACATAATTTTTCATTTATTCCATACCTATATCTAAATGTGCAGATATATAAAAAAAACTATACATGGTTTGATTTGTTTATGGTTTGTAAGAAGGCATTCCGATTGACCTAACTTCCTCTATTACTACTATGTGTTAGGATGTACTATTAAGCAGTTTACAAAATGTATGGCATATTGTAATATAACATTTTATATACTGTATTTGCCGGCGTATAAGGCGACTGGGCATATAAGATGACTGGGCGTATAAGACGACCCCCTAATTTTCCAGCTAAAATTTTGGATTTGAGATATACTCGCCGTATAAGACGACCCCCTTCCGACTAGCCATGCCTCACCATACCTCACTGTGCCATTGCATGCCTCACTGTGCCATTGCATGCCTCACTGTGCCCCTGCATGCCTCACTGTGCCCCTGCATGCCTCACTGTTCCATTGCATACCTCACTGTGCCCCTCGACAATCACATACCTTATCCCTCACATGTAGAATCTCAGTCAGACCGCGGCCATCCATTTTTCTTCGTGCTGTTCTGTGATAGGCGGAACACTCAGCTTCCCAGCAGACACTGTGTTCAGTGTTCCGCCTATCACAGATGCCCTCTCATCCGAGGCCGAGGACGAGGCTCTGCTGGGAAGCTGAGTGTTCCGCCTATCACGGAACAGCACGAGGAGGAGGCGCGGCTTTTGAAAAATGGACAGCCGCGGTCTGACTGAGATTCTACATGTCAGGTACCGGCGTATAAGACGACCCCCGACTTTTGAGAAGATTTTTATGGGTTAAAAAGTCGTCTTATACGCCGGAAAATACGGTATGTATATTTATATGAACCGTGATGTCATTTTTCGTTTCAGTTGCTTGTTAATAATGGACCGGATTTTCCTTCAGGCCAGGTCCCAGTCCAGCTGTATAAACAAATTATTCCCATCCATTGTCCCTATACGGCTAGTATCAACCTTTCTGTGTACTAGAAAGCCTTTCTCACAATGGGTGAGTTAGAGAGAGAGCTTACCTGCCGGTAATAAATGTTTAGTTAGTTATCTGTGGAAATTCTCCTCTGTGGAAACCCAGATATTAAGCATTTCTTGTTTGTCTATTAAAACTGGGACAACATCTCTTTGTTTTGTGACGAGAGTCACCATTGTTCTAACTCTCACCCAGACTTGTAAATGTTAGAAATAGTTAATCCAAGTGTTAATGTCTTGAACATTTGGCAAACATGTGTTTTGCTCTGAAAGGTCTCTTTACAAGCTATAGTCCAATAATGGTGAATCCTGGTTCATCAGCTTTTGAGGCCTGATGCCGTGTACACACAATCGATTTTCTCGACGGTGAAAACACTGTCGAGAAAATCGACGGGAAAAACGAGGAACGGCTTGGTCCTCTACACACGGCCGGTTTTCATTACATTTTTTCTCTTGGTCGAGAAAAACTACCGTGTGTAGGCTCCCTGGCAGTGTTTCCCTATGGGAAAACTGTCTCGGAAAAAAATGCTGTGAATCACGACGAGAAAAATTAGAGCATGTTCTAATTTTTCTCGTCGTGATTCTTGCCGTTTTTTTCCCCGACGAGAAAAATGGTTGTGTGTAAGTGAACTTTCAAATCTCTGCCAGTAACTTTTTGAAAGTATTATTGTTATTATTATTATTATTATGATGATTAATGATCTCACAACAGCATGAATAGGGGCGCTCTCCTGTGTGACTTCTCTGAAAGTTTCCCTTTATCAATTAAACATTTCCTGCACTCTGAACATAAATAAGTGCGCTCAGCTCTGTGGATCTTTTCATGTACTACATGGGAGATTATCAACTGGCCCAGGGAATAGTGGTATAGAGAGAGAATAGGAGGGGTCCAAGGACAAAGCCTTAGGGTACGACAACAGAAAGAGGAAGAGTAGCGGAGATAGTGCTTTATGTGACACTGAAAGTACGCCAAGATAGGTAGCTCAGAATTGGTTTATATGAGGACTGTACGAGGGGGTGCTGATAAGTATTGAGCCTTACCCAGAAAAAATTGATCTAGGAAGCCGTTAATTGCAGGGTGTACTGGCCAATTTGTCTATATTCAATGGTGTAAAAATCAACTACCTATGATTTTAGCTTATCTTTCTTTTTCAGGTCCAACGTGAACATGGCAGAACCTCCAGAAAAATCCAATGTGGAAGAGCTTCGGATCATAACCAAGTTCCTGTTTCTCCAAGGGAGAGGTGCGAAATGTCACAAACTTTGGTGACAGTGGCCCTTCATATGCAAAAGTGAGAAACTCAGTAGAAGGTCTGTTTCGGTCCTGCAAAAGTCTTGGGATCCACTTTGCTGCAAGCTTTCTCATTTCCAAGTCGTTGTGGATAATGGCACCAACGCTCTCACGTGATATTCTCAAGCAATACTTTTGGCTGATATTTGATGGTCCTCCATGATCATGTTTCATAGTAGGTAAGGTTGAATAATGACAATAATCCATCCGGTGTAGGTGCACGTGTGTCAGTGTCTATTTCCCATATCCTTGTATGTCACGTTCCTTAAGTTGCACATCTAAAGCCTCGTACACACGATCAGATTTTCCGCAGACAAAGCGTCTGACTTTTGTCTGAAGGGCATGTGCCTGGATTTTGTCTTGCATACAAACGGCACACAATTGTCGGCCAACAGACACGAACGTAGTGACGTACTATGTGGTTTTTCAGCTCTTGAATGCCACCCTTTGGGCACCTTCGGCTAATGTCGTGTTTGGTGAGCATTGATTCCGAGCATGTGTGTTCGTACTTTGGACTTTTGTACACACAATCGGAAAATCTGACAACAGACCATTGTCCGCTGAACATTTTAAAGCCTGCCATCCAACATTTGTCTGCAAAAAATCCGACAAAAATTGTCCGATCGAGCGTACAAATGGTCGGATTTTCTGCCAAGAATCTGTCAACACACAATTCCCGTCGGAAAATCCGATTGTGTGTACGAGGCTTTAGAGTCTCTTAAAACTATCAATACTCTCTGCAGCCACCACCAATTGTGGAAGAGAGTTCCACATCCCTATTGCCCTGACGGTGAAAAACCCCCTTTGCAGTTTAAGGTTAAACCGCTTCTCTTCCAATCTCAATGTGTGGCCCCGTGTCCTCATACACTCCTTGTGACTGAATAGTTTTTTTCCTATGCTGGGATAGCCATGGAGGTATTTGGAAATCTCTATCGATGTCATGGATGGCTTTCACATTTGCAGGCACAGAGACAGAAACAGGCCTTCAACTGGGTTTCTCACTTTCAACACCGAAATGGCCAGTTTTAAAATTGACAACCCAACGTTTAACTGTGAAGGTCCACTGTCACCTAAAGTTTGTGACATTTTATCATGGATCTGCTTCGCACCTTTCCCTTGGAGATACAGGAACTTGATTATGGTCCTAAGATCTTCCACACTGAATTTTTCTGAAGGTGCTGCCATGTTCACTTTAGACGTGAAAAAGAAAGAGAAGTTAAAGTCATAGGTAGTTACATACTGTTTTTATTGGCGTATAACACTCACGTTCTTTACCATGAAAATAGAGGGTAAACTGTGCCTGCGTGTTATACGCAGGTGGCTGTGGAAAGTTTTTTTCCTGAAACTTCCCTCTTAAAGTTAGGGTGCGTGTTATACGCTGATAAATACGGTAGTTAGTCAGGTTGAAAAAAGACACAAGTCCATCTGGTTCAACCATAGAAATAAAATAAAATAAAAAATATCATACAATCCCATATACCCAATTCTATACACACAGTTGATCCAGAGGAAGGCGAAAAACCCCAGCAGAGCATGATCCAATTTGCTACAGCAGGGGAAAAAATTCCTTCCTGATCCCCCGAGAGGCAATCCGATATTCCACAGACCAACTTTACCTATAAATGTCATTACACAGTTATATTATGTACATTTAGGAAAGTATCCAGGCCTTTCTTAAAGCAATCTACTGAGCTGGCCAGAACCACCTCTGGAGGGTGTCTATTCCACATTTTCACAGCTCTTAAGCCTCATACACACGGTCGGACTTCCATCGGACTTTTCCATGGTTTTTTGTCCGAACGGAGTTGGTTGGGAACACCCATAGCATACACACGCTCGGACTTTTCTGCAAACTTTCTTAAAACTTCTTACAACATCGCGTGTTTTTTCTGCTCTTTACTGCCACCCTTTGGTCAACTTCTGCTATTGTTGGTTGATTTTAACATGAGTTTGTCCGATGGTTTTCTGTACACACGGTCGGACTTTGCTCCATCTGACTTTTGTTGGGCAAAAGTTTGTCCGTTTGCAGACCCAACTTTTGTCCGATGAAATCCAAAACCAAACGAAAAAAGTTTGTCCGATGGAGCGTACACACGGTCGGATTGTTGGTCCAACTTGCTCAAAACGAAATTTGTTGGGCAAAAGTCCGACCGTGTGTACGGGGCTTAACTGTGAAGAAACCTTTCCGTATTTGGAGGTGAAATCTCTTTTCCTCTAAAAAGTAAATGGAAGTTTGGGACTTTGAGTGAGACTGTAGACATGATGTAGGTAAAATAGATACATGTTTATTCAAAATAAACACATGAACATCTCCAAACAGAAATCACATGGAAGGAAAAACATTCTGGTTGATGCGATTCCATAGAGTTACACACACATAAGTATGGGTATGCACAATATAAGCAACAAGGTACATCAGTGTGTGACCAGGTGCCACACAGTGATCCGTATGGATAATGGAATACATTTTGTGAATGACATATGTACAGATGTCACATGGCAACAAGCGCTAAAAACATGAAAAAATTAGCATATAAAACCAGTAAAAGCATAAGTAAATGATTGTGTTGTCAACTGAGTTGATGCGTTTTCTGATGCCCGATGCGTTTCGTGTATAAGTTACACTCTTCAGGGGCTAGTGCTCAGGACATCTAAAAAATATATAATGAAGTGTAAATTACTAAATCTGGTTGCTGGTCAAAGGAAATAGATGATGGAACACAAGAGCCCATCTTAAGTACTTACATGGAATCTGGTACAATGGGTCCTAAAGAATGCCCCCTTGTCCTTTGTGTTGACCGTAAAGTGAATAACTCAACACGAAGGTCACTATATGGACCCCTTATGTATTTGTACATGTTGATCATATCCCTCCTTAATCTCCTCTTCTCAAGAGAGAATAAATGTAGTTGTTCTAATCTTTCCTCATAGCCGAGTTGCTCCATTCCTCTTATCAGTTTGGTTGCCCTTCACTGCACTCTTTCTCCAGTTCCCCGATATCCTTTTTGAGAACTGGGGCCCAAAACTGAACTGCATATTCCAGATGAGGTCTTACTAATTATTTGTACAGGGGGGCAAAATGATATCTCTCTCTCTGGAGTCCATACCTCTCTTAATACAAGAAAGGACTTTGCTTGCTTTGGAAACCGCAGCTTGGCATTGCATGCCATTATTGAGCTTATGATCTACCAAAACCCTCAGATCCTTCTCCACTACGGATCCCCCCAGTTGTACTCCCCCTAGTATGTATGATGCATTCATATTATTAGCCCCCAAGTGCATAACTTTACATTTATCAACATTAAACCTCATCTGCCACATAGTCGCCCAATTAGACAGAGCATTGAGGTTGGCTTGTAGGTCGGAGACATCTTGTAAGGACGTTATTCCACTGCATAGCTTGGTGTCATCAGTTGATTTTTACACCATTGAATATAGACAAATTGGCCAGTACACCCTGCAATATACAGCTTCCTAGTTCAAAATTTTTCTAGGTAAGGCTCAATACTTATCAGCACCCCCTCGTATTACTATCATTTACATCTTATGGGTATATAACTATCAAATCATCCCCCGAAAAACTCAGATATTTTCTCTATGGCCCCAATGTACAGTGATGTGCACTGTACACCATGTGGGCCTACCTGTCTTCTTTTAGACATTCTGAAGCTCATCTTTGTTCCCTGGTGTGCTTAGATCTTTGTGTACCCCCATAATTTATAATGAGGGGCTACCACTCTCTGTGCTGTATTTTTATTTCAAAATATGCAATAAGATCAAAGGGGAACGGAGATACCGGAAAGTGGGGGCAGAAAGTGTAGGAGAAACATCTCATCATTGGAGTCTCCAAGAAATACGAGAAGCCAAGAAAAGACTCAGGTCATCAAAACTCCTCCGACAAATTTATAACAATGTTTCTCAGGATGTCCCCTTTATAAAAAAAATAAAAAATAGTTTCTTCCTCTCGTTGTTCTGCAGATGAAACAGTTCCAGCAGTAACAACCATTGGATATTTGTCAAAAGAATAGAAAGGTGCCTCTGATGTCTAATCATTTCCTGCAGTCTGACCGCATTGAGGACGTTGTGCGGTGTTGTCTTCTCTGATGTGAAACAAGGGATCCTCTCTGAATGAAAGATTTCCCGCACTCAGTACATGAATAGGGACGCTCACCCGTGTGAATTCTCAGGTGTTCAACTAAGTTTCCGTTCTGCGTGAATGACTTTCCGCACTCTGAACATGAATAAGGACGCTCACCCTTGTGAATTCTCTGGTGTCGAACAAGGTCTCCTTGATGAGTGAAACATTTCCCACACTCTGAACATGAATAGGGATGCTCACCTGTGTGAATTCTAAGGTGTTTAACAAGGTTTCCCTTCAGCGTGAAAGACTTCCCGCACTCTGAACATAAATAAGGTTGCTGACCCGTGTGAATCCTCTGGTGCTCAACAAGTTGAAATTTACGACCAAAACATTTCCCGCACTCTGAACATGAATAAGGGCGCTCATTCGTGTGACTCCTTTGGTGTAATACAAGTAAACGTTTCCTAGCGAAACATTTCCCACACTCTGAACATAAATAAGGACGTTCACCTGTATGAATTCTCTGGTGTATAAGTAGTTCTCCTTTCTCAGTAAAACATTTCCCACACTCTGAACATGAATAGGGATGCTCACCTGTGTGAATTTTCTGGTGTTTAACAAGGTTTCCCTTCAGCGTGAAAGACTTTCCGCACTCTGAACATAAATAAGGACGCTCACCCGTGTGAATCCTCTGGTGCACAACAAGTTGAAATTTACGACCAAAACATTTCCCGCACTCTGAACATGAATAATGGCGTTCACCTGTATGAATTCTCTGGTGTATAAGTAGTTTTCCTTTTTCAGTGAAACATTTTCCACACTCTGAACATGAAAAAGGGCACTCATTCTTGTGACTCTTTTGGTGTAATACAAGTGAATCTTTCCTAGTGAAACATTTCCCACACTCTGAACATGAATAGGAATGCTCACCTGTGTGAATTCTCTGGTGTTTAACAAGGTTTCCCTTCAGAGTGAAAGACTTTCCGCACTCTGAACATAAATAAGGACGCTCACCAGTGTGAATCCTCTGGTGCTCAACCAGTTTAAATTTACGATCAAAACATTTCCCGCACTCTGAACATGAAAAAGGGCGCTCATTCGTGTGTCTCCTTTGGTGTATTACAATTGAACCTTCCCTAGTGAAACATTTCCCATACTCTGAACATGAATAGGGTCGCCCACCTGTGTGAATTCTCTGGTGGGTAACAAAGTGACTTTTGCAAGTAAAACTTTTCCCGCACTCTGAACATGAATAGAAAGCCCCAGCTCTGTGGCTTTTCTGGTTTTCAAGAAGTTCTCTGTTTTCACTAAACAATTTCCCACACACTGAACATGACAATGAACTCTCTTCTGTGGGAACTCCTTCATGGCCTAAAGAAGATTCCTTTGGAATAGACGGATCTATTGAAGTATCTGTACTGTGAGATCCTATAGTCTTGGTGTGTGATCCGTCAGAAGATTCCTCAGGATTAGAGGGATCCATTGATCCCCCCAATTGGGAAGGTCTGGGATGTATATTTGGAGTAACGGGATTTCCTCCTGGAGAATATTGTACAATGTTATTATCTTCTGCTTTATAATCTGGAGATACAATGAGATGTTCCTCAGAGGAATTCCGCACATTGTGTCCACCTGTTGGGAAACAATTTACCATTAAATGTTATAACCTTCCATTCAGGAGTCATATATGTTGGTCCATCACCAAATCATTTATAAGAGCTCCGGAATGGATTTGGGGGCAATTAGAAGAGAAAAATATGAATACAAACAAGATAAAGTATACAAATCACACTGGGTAACATTTTTTGTGCGTTGATGCAATTGTTACATTAAGAATGAAGATGGACCTTTCGTATGGTGGAGGGTTTGGCTTGTACTTTGGTGAGATATCAGAGGTCTAAACAGACCCCTGATGTCTCCTCTTTGAGACAGAGAAAGGGACTGAGGACACAGTTTCCTCAGTCCCTTTCTCAGCAGCCTCAGCTGCACTGAAGATGAATGGACAGGAGACAGTGGCTCCTCTCCATTCATAAACTGAAGCATCGTAAACACATGTTTCAATGTTTCAGTTATGATGAATATAAAGAGGCAGTGACCACTGACTCTGTTCATTTTGAAAAGGAAGGAGCCGGTAAATAACAGATTTAGCGGCTCCTTCCTCCACTCTACATCCTGAAAGATCCAGGACAGGAGGAGACTGGTGGAGGAGCCGGGGAGGACACAAGGGGACCCCGGAGGACGACAGGGGGGACCGAAGGAGGACCAGAAGAAGAGCCGAAGAGCCAGGAAGGAGGCAGAGCGACCTGGAGGAGGACAAGGGGGGACCAAAGGAGGACATGGGGGGACCCGGAGGATAAAACGGATCGGGACCCGGAGAGCCAGGGAGGACACAGGGGGACCCCCTGAGGATGACACGGGGAGCGCAGAAGGGGACAGCCGGAGGTGATCAGTGCGGTGGTGGGGGCAGTTACAAACACTGATCTCCCTTACAGACTGTAACGTACCTTAGGTGTGAGCCTGACGTGCGGAGAGGGACCTCCCGTACAACCCCGGCTCGGAGACCACTGGAGTGGGGACAGTGGTGGTAAGAGCACGGTGAGGTAAGGGTGCCTGTCTGATCCTCACTGCGTGGAGTGGTGGAGCCGAGTTGAGACTGGAACGGCTGGTTCCAGAAGCAGCAGATGCAGGTCAGCAGGTGCAGGTTGCAGAGCAGAGGATGCAGGTCAGCGGGTGCAGCTAGCAGAGCAGAGGATGCAGGTCAGCAGGTGCAGCTTGCAGAGCAGAGGATGCAGGTCAGCGGGTGCAGCTAGCAGAGCAGAGGATGCAGGTCAGCGGGTGCAGCTTGCAGAGCAGAGGATGCAGGTCAGCGGGTGCAGCTTGCAGAGCAGAGGATGCAGGTCAGCGGGTGCAGCTAGCAGAGCAGAGGATGCAGGTCAGCGGGTGCAGCTAGCAGAGCAGAGGATGCAGGTCAGCGGGTGCAGCTTGCAGAGCAGAGGATGCAGGTCAGCGGGTGCAGCTTGCAGAGCAAAGGATGCAGGTCAGCAGGTGCAGGTTTGCATTGCAAGGATGCAGGTCAGCTGGTGCAGGTTTGCAGAGTCAGACAAGCCGGGTCATACACATCAAGGTAAACATCATAAGTGGCAGGCAGAGAGTAGTCAAAGTCCAGGCCGAATCTTGACAACAGGCAGGCTGGCAGATAACTGAGCAGGGTCAAACGAGCCGAGGTCAGGACTGGAGACAGAAGCGTGGTCAGGAAGCCGGGTCAAACACAGGAACAGGATACAGACACAGAATCAGGAACTCAGGGAACAGAAGCAGATCAAACCGCAAGGGGCAACATCTCTGGAACGTCTTTTATAGGAAGTTCATGGGAGGAGCAAGGGGTTCAGAGTTTAACAGTAATCAAGACACCAAGCCGAGTAGTCTAATGGATCAGATAGGTTATCCAGCAGATCAGGAAGGGAACTATCCAGCATCCCAGATAGCTCAGCGGGAAGAGTCAATGCCAGACACAGAAGAGGTCCCAGGTTCAAGCCCAGTACGTCCCTGACACAGGAGGAGAGGAGGAGGGAGAGGAGGAGAAGCGGCTGTCAGAAAAGCTTGCAACTCCCCCCACCGCTACACTGATCACCCCTGAGGCTGCCTAAGTATCGGGTCAGGCATTGGAGCATTTGCACAAGTACAAGTACTCATGCAAATGCTCAGTATCGGTGCAACCCTAATATGGTGTACAGTATCTCCTCCTCATTTGTAGGGAACAGGACGTTATATTGAGGAATGGAGATGGACCTTTCATATGATGTACAGTATCTCCTCATTTGTTGGGAACATGACGTTATATTGAGGAATGGAGATGGACCTTTCATATGGTGTACAGTATCTCCCCCTCATTGTTGGGAACATGACGTTATACTGAGGAATGGAGATGGACCTTTCATATGGTGTACAGTATCTCCTCCTCATTTGTTAGGAACATGACGTTATATTGAGGAATGGAGATGGACCTTTCATATGGTGTACAGTATCTCCCCCTCATTGTTGGGAACATGACGTTATACTGAGGAATGGAGATGGACCTTTCATATGGTGTACAGTATCTCCTCATTTGTTGGGAACATGACGTTATATTGAGGAATGGAGATGGACCTTTCATATGGTGTACAGTATCTCCTCCTCATTTGTTGGGAACATGACGTTATATTGAGGAATGGAGATGGACCTTTCATATGGTGTACAGTATCTCCTCCTCATTTGTTGGGAACATGACGTTATATTGAAGAATGGAGATGGACCTTTCATATGGTGTACAGTATCTCCCCCTCATTGTTGGGAACATGACGTTATACTGAGGAATAGAGATGGACCTTTCATATGGTGTACAGTATCTCCTCCTCAATTGTTGGGTACAGTGAGTAGTGTCGTAAATATGATTGTCTTCCTTTGGTGAGAGCTAGAGATTATTCTTTTATATTGTGTGCAGTACATTAGGCAATAGGGAAGGTGCAACAACAATGTTTTTGCTGTCACCAGTTCGGGTTGTTCAGTCTTTCCTAAACAGAAGGATGTGACCATTTTATTTTGAATAAGGACAGCACAGACTGACCCTAATTAGAAGGGAACATAGGGAACATACAGTACTTTATACTCATTGCAGTAAAATGAAAATGTGGGGGGGCGTGGCCGGATGCAGGAGGGAGTGAGAGTGTCTGTGTGAGCGTGGGAGATCCACCGCTCCATACCCCCCTCTCTGACTGAAAAAATGCCCCATACAAAGTCCTGCTATGCAGCCCCGTAGCTACGGGTACCTATCACCATACTATTAGAGTATAACCATACTACAGCACTGCTATTGCAGTTTTCCTACTTTGTCCTACCTCCTGCTGCGGAGCTGGATGAGCTGTGCTGTGCCGGATCGAAGATCAGAGAGCAGAGGTCTGGGCTGGAGTGTGGAGGAGACCGCCGCGTGTGGACGAGGCGCTGGCTGCGAGCTGCAGAGATGGGGACCGGCCGTGAGAGGACTGGGAGACACCGTGCTGGCTCGTCGGCTCGGCCTGTGTGTGTTGGACTGAGGGAGGGGGACAGGGTCTGGTTCTTGGCGGTGGTGGCGGCTGAAGCTGAAGCAGGGCACCGAAAGTTCTAGGGACCCTCCGTAGTCCGTAGTCTCGCGGGATCCTGCAGCCCCACGTGACCCGGGATACAGCCCGGGGAGATTGAAAGAGATAGAGTGTAAGGGAAACTGAACTGAACACAGGAGGGGACTGTGACAAGGACTGAATGACTCGAAGCACACAATTACACAGTTCCAGGGAGACACCTACTCCCCCCCCCCCCCCCCCCACATTATCAATACCAAGGGGCTCTTTTATCAGCGTAGTGACTACATGGTGCACTGCCTACCACCGAAATAGAGCAGTAGAGGGAGTAACAAACTGTCCACATCCCTTTATTTACTAAGCCAATATCAGAAAACCAGCAAACCACAGGCCACTATAGGAAGAAAGCCAGGGCAGTTAATCTGGAAAAGACCCAGGCAACGGAGACTGTGGTGGCAAAATTATTATTATTATATATTTTTTTACTATAATATCCATAAAATATTTTTTCTTTTCTCTGTGACACCCTATAATGCCGGGGAAACAAGAAAAGGGGGAGCAGTCAAATCAGCATCAGCCACAACAAGAAGGAGCCCAGGTTACACGCTCTGCAAAGAGCCAGGCAAACCAAGCAAAGGCTGTAGCAGCAGCAGCAGCAACAAAGCTTGAGCGATTTGCTCGAACCACCCTTTCACCAGCAAAATCTCAACAGCCAGTTCAAGCAGGAACCTCCGTGGCCAGGAAAAGTCAAGGTAGTGGCCAGTCACCAGCATCGGCGAGCCCGGCAGTAGCACTGAGCACAAAAACAGTGAGTACAACAGGGCAAGGGGTGGGAAAACCCAATACTATACCTGTTGTAACTGCTGCAATAAACCCTGCCAATACAGCCGAGGCGAATATGGAGGGGTCCCTAAAGGAAGAGAGGGAGAGCCACAATGAGGGATCTTTTACATGCCATAAATGCATGTAAGGAATCAATTACTGGCTTGGATACCCAGTTGAAAGGTATTAAAGAGGAATTAGCGGTAATGGGAGGCAAGCTGAAAGACAGTGGAAAGAACCACAGTTTTGGAGGAAAGGCTAAGCGCAGTTGAAGACTAGTTACTCCCGCTTAGACAAAACATAACCGGAATGAAGAAACAAATGGATATTCAGGCCGCCAAAATTGATGAATTAGAAAACAGGAACCGTAAAAGCAACGTCAGAATAATAGGCATGCCTGAACGGAGTGAGGGATCCGATCCTATAGAATTCCTGGAAGGGTGGTTTAAGGAGACATTTGGGGCTGCATCTTTTTCCCCTTTCTTTGGCATCGAACAAGCCCACCGAGTCCCCTTTAAGCCCCGCCAGGGAAGTGAGTATCCAAGACCCTTACTCATAAAAATGTTTAACTATAGAGATAAAGTGACTCTGCTCCGGAAGGCCAGAGAAATGGGGGAAATACTCTATAGAGGGATAAAAATTTCAAAAGCGGCGAGCGGCTTTTATGCCGATCAAAGGTATTTTACAGCAAAATAAGATGGAGTATGCACTGCCCTATCCTACCCGCCTGCAGGTATCTACAATGAACGGTATACATTCTTTTGATTCCCCAATAAGTGTCGAGAGGTGGCTGGAGGATAATAGGAAAACCCCACGGAATACTGCGGGACAAGAGACCAGAGACTAACTAGACTTTTTTTTTTTTTTTCTCTCCCGCAGAGTTTGATATTCTTTCATATAAAGACAACTTTTAAGCACTAGGTTAGAGGAGAGGGAGAGGAAGGGAGAGGGGAAAATAATAATTAAAACACTAGTTGAAGCACTAAGGAGAGAAAAGGGAAAAAGAAAAGAGAGAAAAGTACACGTTGACTAGATTAAAATGGGGCTGGCCTGATACATAGCAGACACAAGGACTAAAGCACATGAATAGCACTAAAAGGTTGTCAGGGGGGGGGGGGGGTCAAAGGGTGCAAAGAGATGTATGGTAGAGGGGAGGTTATAGGGGAGGTGTGTAGTGTGGAGGCCATAGGTAAAGCCCCTAGGGTAGGCCCAGCTGGGCTAAGAGGGAGGGGGGTGGGTGGGGGGGTGGGGTAGGGGACGGAGGGTAGCGGGGAAAGGGGGGGAGGGGTCCAGAGAGGGAGGATGGGGGGGAGAGGGAGATACATCACAAATAAATAGTGGAAGATATCACAAACACAAGTTTTGCTATATATGTTTTAGATGCTCCGCCGCCGATCGGCGGGTAAAAATAGGGAATCTATATGGATATACATCCAATGCTTGCATGCCCTGTAAGTCCTCGGGGACAGGTGTCACTCAGAAGGGCAAATGTGCTCTGACCCATTTTTATTTCTTTATTTTCCTTTTGGTGGCATATGCACAGTTCCTTCCTTGGTCCTTGCAATGGTTAATGTGAAGAGTAGGGATATAGTACTAATGACATGGAACGTGAGGGGTTTGGGGGATAAGGATAAAAGAAATGCAATGTTTAAATATTTTGATAAAATGAGACCCCAGATAATCTGTTTACAGGAAACGCATATGCGGCCCGACTCTGTCCACCTTTTGCATTCACATAAATACCCGATAGTTTCATTCCATGTACACTTCATATTCAAGGGGAGTCAGTGTAATGGTTTCCACTGATGTTTCCTTTGAGTGCATTCAACAGAAAGTGGACAGAGAGGGTAAATGCGTTTTTTTGCTTTGTAAGCTCAATGGGTTAGTATGTATTATCGCCTCAATTTATATCCCTCCACCGTTTTCAATAACCCCTCTTAGAAGCTTAGCGCAATTTATGGCTCTATATACGGATGTTCCGGTATTAGCGTTGGGAGGCTATAATAATACCCTGGACAATTGCCATGACAGAATGTCCTTGACATCCAGAGTGGCGAGACAGATAACTGGCAAGACGGCTTTTGCCTCCCTACTCTTGGAACTGGGACTCTGCGATGTTTGGCGAGAGAGGCATGAAGAGGACAGATGTTATTCATGCTACTCTGCTACACATGACGGACTCTCCCGTATCGATCTGGGTTTAGGGAATGAGGCACTTATGCAGCGGGTGATGGACTCGGCCTATGAGCCACGTCTACTATCCGATCACTCTCCATTCTGGGTACGGCTGGATGCCACTCTTGCATCAGGCCGCCCACTGTGGAAAGTGAACCTTTTTGGTTAACCCTGTTCCTGTCCCCGGACAGAACGAGGGGGGCATTGCGGGAATTCTTGCACTTTAATAGAGGATCTGCTAGTGCAGCGGTAGTATGGGATACACTTAAGGCATTCTTGAGGGAATGCCTTATTAGAGAGATCACGGGAATTAAAACTCAGTCCAGGGAATGGGAGAATAGGGTACGGGACGAAATGAAAGTGAGAGAACAGGCCTTAATAGCCGATCCCTCCCAATCTAACCATGACTCTTGGACGGAGGCACAAGCAATGTACAATTCGGTTTTGCTGTCCGCAGCGGAGAAGAGGAGATATTTTCAGCATCAGAGCTATTTTGAAGAGGGGGAAAACACTGGCCGCCTTCTTGCCCTCATAGCCAGAGAGCAGCGGGAATCCGCTAATGTCTCGGCTGTAAGGGCATAATCTGGGGAGAAGCATACTCTTAGCTCGGATATTTTAGATAACTTTCAGCGGTTCTATAAGGACCTATACTCCTCTAAAACTAGCTATACTCCACCTGATTTGGCTCTGTTTCTACAAACCTGCCCTTTTCCACAGCTATCCGAGGCGGACAGGGAAATGTTGAATTCTTCAATTACATTGGTGGAACTGACGGAGGCATTGGAGGGGGCACCACATCATAAATCCCCAGGCCCGGATGGGATACCGGTGGAGGTGTATTCCCATTATGGGGAGGACCTTTTACCACCCCTGTTGCAGGCTATAACGGAGGCACAGGAAATAGGCAGCCTACCAGATAGTATGCAAGAGGCAATAATAACAGTACTCCCAAAGCCAGGAAAGGATAAGCTTCTATTGGACTCCTATCGCCCAATATCCTTTTTTCTTTTTTTTTTTTTTTTTTCACACCAATATCCTTACTAAATGCGGATGTCAAGCTCTTTGCTAGAGTCTTGGCTAAGAGGCTATCTCAAGTAATTGGCAGGCTGGCCCATCATGACCAGTCTGGCTTTATACCCACCCGTTCTACGGCCGATAACATTAGGCGACTATATATGAATCTGCAGGTGCCGGTGGATAATCCGGGGGGAAGGGCCATTCTGTCACTGGACGCTGCAAAGGCATTTGATAGTGTGGAGTGGCCCTACCTCTTGGAAATCCTGGCAAGATTTGGAGTGGGGAATAAATTTATAGCATGGGTAAAGGTGCTTTATTCTAAGCCTAGAGCCAGACTGCGCATTATTAATAACCTTTCTTCTTCATTTGAGCTATATAGAGGTACCCAATAGGGATGCCCATTGTCCCCATTGCTGTTCGCCCTGGCGGTAGAGCCTTTGGCCATCTTGATCCGCAATGCCCCGGAAGTGATAGGGTTCCGTAGGGGCCAGAGGGAAAAAAAGATATCTTTATATGCGGACGATTCACTTATATATCTAGGCGACACAGCCGCCTCGCTGCGAGCAGTGATGGAGATAATAGGGGATTTTGGAAGTTTTTCAGGTTTTACTATCAACTGGTCAAAATCAACCTTAATGCCCATAGATCAGTTGAAGGAACAGTTACCAGAGGGGGCAGAACAAATAGTTATAGCCAATAGCTTTAAATATTTGGGAGTGGTGGTATCCCCGGATCCGGCTGAGTACCTTCAGCTGAATCTGGGTCCACTGTTGGTTAGGCAGAAAGTGAAATGTAACAGCTGGTATAAGCTTCCACTGTCAGTAATAGGACAGGCAAATTTAATAAAAATGGTATGGGCCCCGCAGCAATTGTATGTTTTCCATAATTCCCCTATGTGGATCCCGAACAAATGGTTCAAACAAATTGATAGATTGATGAGGGAATTAATATGGAAAAAAAAGGCAGTCAGGATCAGTCTAGCCACACTGCAATATGGAAAGGATAGAGGAGGACTGGCAGTACCCCATCCCAAAATGTACTTTTTGGCCTCACAGCTCCAGCAGATAGCAGGGTGGGGGCGGGAAGGAAATGAGGACCCTATATGCAAATTGGTGACTACATCGGCCCCCGCATTAGAGGCGGCCTCCCATATGGAGATGGACCTGCCAAGCATGCCAGGCTCGGCACCTACATGTGTCCTCCTCAAAAGGGTATGGGGGGAGATCCGGAAAGTTCTGAAGATATCGGGTTTGTTGCCCTTTACCCCGATTTGGCACAATCAGAGATACCCAGAGGTACAGGAATTGCAGGGCTTTACCCCCTGGAAAGAGAGAAGGATTTGTTTTTTTGCACAGCTATATGAGGGGGAGGTGTTAAAGACGTATGAACAGCTATGTAGGGAATTCCAGTTAAACCCTAGGAGCTTTTATCAATATCTCCAGCTTTGTCATGCGCTGCAGGCACAACAAATAACACACTCTTTGATAGTGTCATCATCACCTTTGTTGAGAGAAGTTCTTGGGGCGGACACTAGGAAAGGATTAACATCAAAAATCTATAGGGAATTGCTGTCCTCAGTACAGGACTATGCCTCTCTAAAATGCCAAAGCAAATGGGTGGAAGATATACGGGAGATAGATGGAAACCAGTGGGAAATGGCCCTTGAATCTATTCCAGCGGTATCAGTATCCACATCCCATAGATTATCACAATTATTTATTTTGCATAGGGCATATAGAACATCAGTGCAGCTATATAGATGGGGAGGAAGAGACTCCCCTCTGTGCCCAAAATGTAAAGTACATAAGGGGGACTTCATACACCTAATCTGGAGGTGTCCAAAACTACACAGGTACTGGGAGGAAGTCTCCCAGTGCATTACTAGACTAGCACAGGTCCCTGTCCCTCTAAACCCTGTAGTGTACCTGCTTGGAGCCATAGATGTAGAAATGTCCCCAAGAGGAATGTACTACATGTTAACTAGACTGATGTATCTAGCCAGAAAACTCATCGCAAAATACTGGATGGCACCAGCGGTACCCACGGGGAAGCAGTGGATTTCCTATGTAAACTCCTTGCTTCTTAGAGAGCGATTGACGTACAGTCGTAGGAGAGAAGTGGGTAAATTTGATATTATATGGCAACCATGGCTGGGGGATGCTGATCTAGCGCCATCTCAACTGGTAGTGGAAAGACTCCAGATGTAGAGACCCTGGGGGGGGGTGTAGGGGAGGGAGGGGCAGAGAGGAGAAGGTTGAACATCGGCGGTGGAAGAAACAACTTGTGGTGATCAGATATTAGGAGGCATAGGTGATGGACATAGTCATGGGATTAGGGGGAGGTGAAAGGGGAAAAGAAGATAGAGTGATATGATACAGATGCAAATACACACGATGGACACAAAATATTATATGGATGTAAGATTAGACATGTTTTTTTTTTTTTATGTGTAATGTTTTACTGAACAAAATGCACGAATTGTATGTATTATGAGAATAATTTTATTAAATAAAAAAGTTTTTGGATAAAAAAAAAATGAAAATGTGAATTGTTTCAGCATTTAGTGTTTATGACTTACCTGTATCCATATGTAGAGAAGATTCCTCCTGTTTACTTTCCATAATCATCTCCCCCTCCTCCATAGACTGCTGATCTCCACTCACCAACCTCTCTTCTTCTTCTTCACCTTTAACCTCAACTTTGATATCTTTAAGTTCTTCATCCTAAACCCCAAAGATGATAAAATGCATTGATGAAAAGAAACAAGAAAATACATAGAAGAATGCCACCCATAGCTTAGCATTCTTTTGAGTTCTAGTTGCTCAGTCCCACCTACCCGATGATGGTGAGGGATGGTGTGACCTTCCTGTGTGGAATCCCGGGAATACAGAGGACGGGGACATCTCTCTGGTGGGTTCCCATTACTGGATCCATCTGTAGGAAACACACACACTGACTGAATACATTGTTTCTATGTGTTTATCAGATGATGAGAGATCTAGGTGGACCCTCCGTACTGCTCTCTCCTTTACAATAAAGTCTCCTCTTACCCGGTGATGTGAGGGGCGGCTGATTGTCCATCATGACGTCCTTGTAGAGATCCTTGTGTCCTTCTAAATACTCCCACTCCTCCATGGAGAAATAGACAGTGACATCCTGACACCTTATAGGAACCTGACACACACAATGATACAGTCACCATCCAGACACATCCCTTGTCTGTTACTGGATAAGGTTACAATGATATGGAGGAAAAAAATGGACAAGATGGGGGGGGGGGGGGGGGTTACTGGGTGAAAATAGATTGTAAGCTCCTTTAAATTGTAAGCTCCACAAGCAGGGCCCTCCTATTCCTTCCGTATTGAATTGTATTGTATTGTATTTGTACTGTCCCCTCTCTACATTGTAAAGTGCTGCGTAAACTGTTGGCACTATATAAATCCTGTATAATAAGATCTTATTACCTCCTCTGCTGCCACTTCCAGCAATGTCTCCTCTCTACTTCCTTCCAACTTACCTCTCGCCCGGAACTTCCTTTTAGCACCTGACATCACTTCCTTTCAGCGCCTGACATCACTTCCTTTCAGCGCGCTAGACATCACTTCCGGTCTGTGCGTTCCACTTGTGATAAAAGCACCTCAAGGAATCTTCGTAGACACACCATAAAGAACACCAGGAAGATGATTTTCGCACACCCGTGGGACATCGTTTCTTGCAACCAGACCAGTCTGTCTATGGAAGACATGAATGTTTTTGGTTCTTAAAGAGAATTAAAAAAAAAATGCTGAGGAAAGGACATCCCTTGAACTACAAATGATAATTCTATTTGATAAAATGATAATGGACTGAATGTGGACCTTTTCCACATCACTATCCAGCATTTTTATAACCCTTCTCACCTCATGATTCTCTCCCTCGTTCCGCAGCTCTCTTTACTCCTTATCTGACCAACTTTCTAAAGCCTCGTACACACGATCAGTCTTCCATCGGACTTTTCCGTGGATTTATGTGCGAAGGGGCGTTGGCCGTGAACTTGGTATGCATACACATGGCAGAACATTTTCAGCCAACATACACCAAACCACTGATGTTTAGCATTGGTTCGGAGCATGCGTGTTTGTACTTTGGATTTTAGTTCAACTGATTTGTGTACACACGATCGGACAATCCGACGGAACACATGTTTTGGCGGACAATTTGAGAACATGCACAGCCAGCATTTGTTGTCTGAAATGACGACAACAATTGTCCGATGGAGCATACAGACGGTCGTATTGTTTGACAAAACACGTCCGTCGGACGAATGTTGTCGGAATATCCGATCGTGTGTACGGGCCTTTAGTCTTATTACCTTTCTCTGTTTGCGTCTTTTTTTTTCTCCTCAGAGATTGTTGCCTTGCATTATCATTACAGGTACTTTTAATAGCACCGTCAATTTATGCAGCACTTTACATACAGTATATATTGTACATTCATCAGTTCCTGCCCTCAAGGAGCTTACAATCTAAGGTCCCTGACTCACATTCATGCATACACATACAGTGATCCGGAAAGTATTCACAGCGCTTTTATTTTTTCCACATTTGTATATGTTCCAGCCTTATTACAAAATGGATTCATCTCATTATTTTCTTCGAAATTCTACAAACAATACCCCATAATGACAATGTGAAAGAAGTTTGTTTAAAATCTTTGGAAATTTATTAAAAATAAAAAACTATTCACAGTCTTTGCCATGACACTCAAAATTGAGCTCAGGAGCATCCTTTTTCCACTGATCATCCCTGAGATGTTTCTACAACTTGATTGGAGTCCACCTGTGGTAAATTCACTTGATTGGACATGATTTGGAAAGGCACACACCTATCTATATAAGGTCTCACAGTTAACAGTGCATGTCAGAGCACAAACCAAGCCATGAAGTCCAAGGAATTGTCTATAGACCTCTGAGACAGGATTGTATCAAGGCACAGATCTGGGGAAGGGTACAGGTAATTTCTGCAGCAATGAAGGTCCCAATGAGCACAGTGGCCTCCATCAACTGTAAATGGAAAACGTTTGAAACCACCAGGACTCTTCCTAGAGCGGGCCACCAAGCTGAACGATCGGGGGAGAAGGGCTTTAGTCAGGGAGGTGACCAAGAACCCGATGGTCACTCTGACAGAGCTCCAGCATTTCTCTGTGGAGAGAGAAGAACCTTCCAGAAGAACAACCATCTCTGCAGCACTCCACCAATCAGGCCTGTATGGGGGCGTGGCCAGACGGAAGCCACTCCTCAGTAAAAGGCACATGACGGCCCGCCAGGAGTTTGCCAAAAGGCACCTGAAGGAATCTCAGACCATGAGAAACAAAAGTCTGGTCTGACGAAACAAATTATGAATTCTTTGGCCTGAATGACAAGCATCATTTCTGGAGGAAACCAAGCACCGCTCATCACCTGGCCAATACCATCCCTACAGTGAAGCATGGTGGTGGCAGCATCATGCTGCGGGGATGTTTTTCAGCAGCAGGAACTGGGAGACTAGTCAGGATCGAGGGAAAGATGAATGCAGCAATATACAGAGAGATCCTTGATGAAAACCTGCTCCAAAGCGCTCTTGACCTCAGACTGGGGTGAAGGTTCATCTTCCAACAGGACAAGGCCCCTAAGCCCACAGCCAAGATGACAAAGGAGTGGCTATGGGACAACTCTGTGAATGTCCTTGAGGACCCGATTGAACATTTCTGGAGAGATCTGAAAATTACTGTGCACCGACGCTCCCCATCCAATCTGATGGAGCTTGAGAGGTCCTGCAAAGAAGAATGGGAGAAACTGCCCAAAAACAAGTGTGCCAAGCTTGTAGCACCATACTCAAAAAGACTTGAGGCTGTAATTGGTGCCAAAGGCGCTTCAACAAAGTTTTGAGCAAAGGCTGTGAATACTTATGTACATGGGATTTTTTTGTTTTTTATTTTTAAGAAATTTGCAAAGATTTCAAGCAAACTTCTTTCATGTTGTCATTATGGGGTATTTATTGTAGAATTGTGAGGAAAATAATGAATTGAATCCATTTTGGAATAAGGCTGGAACATAACAAAATGTGGAAAGAGTGAAGCGCTGTAAATACTTTCCGGTTGCACTGTACTAGGGCCAATTTAGACAAGAGCCGAATAACCTACCAGCATGTCTTTGGAGTGTGGGAGGAAACATGCAAACTAGAAGCAGGTAGTGCCGTGGTTGGGTTTCAAACTGGCGACCCCTAGTGCTGATAGGTAGAATTGCTAACCACTCAGCTGCCAACACACAGGGGTTGATTTACTAAAGCTGGAGAGTGCAAAATCGAGTGCAGGTCACACATTTCCATGCAGGCGTCTATTGATGTCCTCCCGTGATCGCGCTTCCTGCACGCCCCCTTCCGTGTGCATCGGCAAGGATCTGTGACACAGCTAATCACAGATCAGGGTAAGGAGCCAATCACAGTGGCTCTTTATTATGTGATCAGCTGTGTCCAATCCCAGCTGATTACACTATAAACAGGGTTTTCTGGTTATCAGCATTACTCTACTCACACTGACAGCATGTGAGGAGAGGAGAGCCAGTAAGCCGCAAATCCACAAAGGTAACATCTACACTGATCAGTATACTGATTATCAGTGCAGCCCCAACAGTGCCCATCAGTGCTGCCTGTCAGTGCCCATTAGTGCTGCCAATCAGTGCCTCCTCATCAGTACTGCCCATCGGTGCTGGTTGTCAGTGCCTCCTCATCAGTGCTGCCTGTCAGTGCCTCCTCATCAGTGCTGCCTATCAGTGCCCATCAGTGCCTCCTCATCAGTGCAGCTTCATCAGCGCACATCAGTGAAGGAGAAAAATTACTTATTTACAACATTTTGTAACAGAAACTAAGAATTTTGATTTATTTTTTAAATTAGCAAAAAATAAAAAACCCTGTGGTAATTAAACAAACTTACAACCGGAGAGCGCAAAATCTAGTGCAGGCCTGTATAGAAACCAATCAGCTTCTAGGCTTTATAGTCCAAAAAAGATCATTTCAGACTGGTCCCTTTTCCAGGTATAGCTCTGTAAAGAAATACAAATAAATGTCTATACTGTTTACAATCCAGGATTTCTTGTATGGGAGGGGTTATATAGAGAAAGACTTCCTGTATGGGAGGGCTTATATAGAGGAGGACTTCCTGTATGGGAGGAGTTATATAGAGGAGGCCTTACTGTATGGGAGGGCTTATTTAGAGGAGGACTTCCAGTAGGGGAGGGGTTATATAAAGGAGGACTTCCTGTATGGGAGGGGTTATATAGAGGAGGACTTCCTGTATGGGAGGGGTTATTTAGAGGAGGACTTCCTGTATGGGAGGGCTTATATAGAGGAGGACTTCTGGGATAGGAGGGGTTATATAAAAGAGGCCTTACTGTATGGGAGGGCTTATTTAGAGGAGGACTTCCAGTAGGGGAGGGGTTATATAAAGAAGGACTTCCTGTATGGGAGGGGTTATATAGAGGAGGACTTCCTGTATTGGAGGGGTTATTTAGAGGAGGACTTCCGGGATGGGATGGGTTATATAAAGGAGGACTTCCTGTATGGGAGGGGTTATATAGAGAAGGACTTTCAGTATGGGAGGGGTTATATAAAGATAAGATAAGATTTTTATTTATTTTTTTAAATTAGCAAAAAAAAAAAAAAAACTGGTAATTAAACAAACTTACAAACGGAGAGCGCAAAATCTAGTGCAGGCCTACATAGAAACCAATCAGCTTCTAGGTTTTATTGTCCAATAAAGATCATTTCAGACTGGTCCCTTTTCCAGGTGTAGCTCTGTAAAGAAATAAAAAAAAGTGTCTATACTGTTTACAATCCAGGACTTCTTGTTTGGGAGGGGTTATATAGAGGAGGACTTCTTGTATGGGAGGGCTTATATAGAGGAGGACTTCTGGGATAGGAGGGGTTATATAAAGGAGGACTTCCTGTATGGGAGGGGTTATATAGAGGAGGACTTCTGGGAAAGGAGGGGTTATATAAAGGAGGACTTCCTGTATGGGAGGGGTTATATAGAGGAGGACTTCTTGTATGGGAGGGGTTATATAGAGGAGGACTTCTGGGATAGGAGGGGTTATATAAAGGAGGACTTCCTGTATGGGAGGGGTTATATAGAGGAGGACTTCTGGGAAAGGAGGGGTTATATAAAGGAGGACTTCCTGTATGGGAGGGGTTATATAGAGGAGGACTTCTGGGAAAGGAGAGGTTATATAAAGGAGGACTTCCTGAATGGGAGGGGTTATAAAGAGGAGGACTTCCAGTATGGGAGGGGTTATATAAAGAAGGAATTTCTCTATAGGAGGGGTTATATAAAGATAAGATAAGATTTTTATTTATTTTTTTAAATTAGAAAAAAAACAAAATAACTGTGGTAATTAAACTTACAACCGGAGAGCGCAAAACTTAGTGCAGGCCTGCATAGAAACCAATCAGCTTCTATGTTTTATTGTCCAAAAAAGATCATTTCAGACTGGTCCCTCTTCCAGGTATAGCTCTGTAAAGAAATAAAAAAAAGTGTCTAAACTGTTTACAATCCAGGACTTCTTGTATGGGAGGGGTTATATAGAGGAGGACTTCCTGTATGGGAGGGCTTATATAGAGGAGGACTTGCTGTATGGGAGGGCTTATATAGAGGAAGACTTACTTTTAGGGAGGGCTTATATAGAGGAGGACTTCCTGTATGGGAGAGCTTATATAGAGGAGGACTTCTGGGATAGGAGGGGTTATATAAAGGAGGACTTCCTGTATGGGAGGGGTTATATAAAGGAGGATTTCCTGTATGGGAGGGGTTATATAGAGTATATAGAGGAGGACCTCCTGTATGGGAGGGGTTATATAGAGGAGGACTTCTGGGATAGGAGGGGTTATATAAAGGAGGACTTCCTGTATGGGAGGGGTTATACATACCTCCCAACAGGCACGGATTCTGCGGGTTTCTCCCGCATAGGGCCCCTCCTTACCGCATTCCTGCGAGAGCTGTATTTATTTTTCCCGCAGAGCAGGCACAGCAGGAAGTGGAGGAACTACGAGGTAGGTTACCCCCCCGAGATCGGCGGCAGGGCAGCAGCAAAATATCGAAATATGTAAAAAATAGTTCAAATCCTCCTCCCCCCCCCCCCCCTGCTCAACAACTTTCGTTTTGAGGTCGAAAAAAAAAAAATCAAATGCCCCCCCCCCCCCCCCCCGCTCAACAGCTTTCGATTGCAGGGGAGAGGGGAGATCATCAATGTCCCGCAGTGGGACTTTTAGACTTTTACAAGTTGGGAGGTATGGGTTATATAGAGGACTTCTGGGATAGGAGGGGTTATATAAAGGAGGACTTCCTGTATGGGAGGGGTTATATAGAGGAGGACTTCCGGGATAGGAGGGTTTATATAAAGGAGGACTTCCTGTATGGGAGTGTTTATACAGAGGAGGACTTCCAGTATGGGAGGGGTTATATAAAAGAGGGCTTTCTGTATAGGAGGGGTTATATAGAAGAAGACTTCCTGTATGGGAGGGGTTATATAAAGGAGGACTTCCAGTATGGGAGGGGTTATATAAAAGAGGGCTTTCTGTATAGGAGGGGTTATATAGAAGAAGACTTCCTGTATGGAAGGGGTTATATAAAGGAGGACTTCCAGTATGGGAGGGATAATATAAAGGAGGACTTCCTGTATAGGAGGGGTTATATACAGGAGGACTTCCTGTCTGTTTGTTTTTGCCATTGTCCCTATGGGTGGCACATAACCCAGCCAGGTAGTCATGATTTATAACCTGCCCTGTGTCCTGTAATGAAAAAGAGACCATTTTTCATAAAAGGATCTACCCCTGATCCTCCTCCCACTTCAGAATCAGAGCAATTAAAAAAAACAAAAAAACTCTCAGACCATAGACATACAAATTACTTTCTTGTTTATTTTAGATAATCAGAATGAGTGATTAGCAAACAATAAAAGTTAAGCTAGACTCTACATCGAATCTTATATTGCTTGGACCAATAAAAAGTCGGCTTCTTCAGGTACCGCATAAAAAGACGAATAATGTATAAAAGTCAATATTAACCAATAAGAAGTGTTGTCCATGTATTGTCATATCTGGTGTTAGTTTAGTTGTATGGTGCGGTCTGTGTGAGTGCGGGACAGCATTGTATGTTTAGTGGGTCATATCACTATAATTCAATCTCAGAAGGCCTAGGCCTACCCAAGGGTTCCCCGAAAAGCATCAGAATATTTTTGCCCCGCCCCCAACACACCAGTCTGAACCTGAAAACGGTTGTTAGGTCGAGTGATTTCTCTCGTGTATCTCAACTGATCTTTTGAAACGGAAACATTTCCCGCACTCTGAACATAAGAAGTTACGCTCACCCGTGTGACTTCCCTGGTGGCTAACCAGGTTTGTTTTCTGAATGAAACTTTTCCCGCACTCTGAACAAGAATACCGGCGATCGTCTGTGTGAATTCTTTGGTGTGTAACGAGTTTACTTTTCCGAATAAAACTTTTCCCACACTCTGGGCACGAATAGGGGCGCTCCCCTGTGTGAATCCTTTGGTGCGTAACAAGTTTACTTTTCCGAAAGAAACATTTCCCGCACTCTGGACATGAATAAGGGCGCTCGCCTGTGTGACTTCTCTGGTGTCTAAGAAGTTTCCCTTTCTCAATGAAACATTTCCCACACTCTGAACATAAATAAGGGCGCTCATCTGTGTGGATCTTTTGGTGTACTACAAGGGAACTTCTCAGAACGAAACGTTTCCCGCACTCTGAACAAAAATAAGGATGTTCACCCGTGTGAATCCTCTGGTGCTCACCAAGTTTACATTTACGATCAAAACATTTCCCACACTCTGAACATGAATAGGGACGTTCACCTGTGTGTTTTCTCTGGTGTATAAGTAGTTTTCCTTTCTCAGTGAAACATTTTCCACACTCTGAACATGAATAAGGGCGCTCATTCGTGTGACTCCTGTGGTGTATTACAAGTGAACCTTTCCTAGCGAAACATTTCCCACACTCTGAACATGAATAGGGACGCTCACCTGTGTGAATTCTCTTGTGGGTAACAAAGTGACTTTTGTGAGTAAAACTTTTCCCGCACTCTGAACATGAATAGAAAGGCCCACCCGTGTGGCTTTTCTGGTGTTCAATAAGTTCTCCGTTTTCCCTAAAAAGTTTCCCACACTCTGAACACGAATAAGGGAGCTCATTCTTGTGGATCCTTTGGTGTACTACAAGCGAACTATTGCGAGCAAAACTTTTCCCACACACTGAACATGGAAAAGGGCGCTCACCTGTGTGAATTCTCTGGTGGGTAACAAAGTGACTTTTGTGAGTAAAACATTTCCCGCACTCTGAACATGAATAGAAAGGCCCACCCGTGTGGCTGTTTTTGTGTCTAAGAAGTTCTTTGTTTTCACTAAAAAGTTCCCCGCACTCTGAACATGAATAAGGGCGCTCATTTGTGTGACTCCTTTGGTGTACTACAAGTAAACCTTTCCTAGCGAAACGTTTCCCGCACTCTGAACATGGATAGGAGCACTCACCTTTGTGAATTTTTTGGTGGGTAAGAAGGTGACTTTTGTGAGTAAAACTTTTCCCGCACTCTGAACATGAATAGAAAGGCCCAGCTGTGTGGCTTTTCTGGTGTTCAAGAAGTTCTCCGTTTTCCCTAAAAAGTTTTCCACACTCTGAACACGAATAAGGGAACTCCTTCTTGTGAATCTTTTGGTGTACTACAAGTGAACTTTTGCGAGCGAAACATTTCCCACACGCTGAGCATGGAAAAGGGCGCTCTCCTGTGTGAATTCTCTGGTGGGTAACAAAGTGACTTTTGTGGTTAAAGCATTTCCCGCACTCTGAACATGAATAGAGAGGGCCACCTCTGTGGCTTTTTTGGTGTCTAAGAAGTTCTCTGATTTCACTAAAAAGTTTCCCACACTCTGAACACGACAATGAACTCTCTTCTATGGGAACTTCTTCGTGGCTTAAAGAAGATTCCTGGGGAATAGACGGATCTATTGAAGTATCTGTACTGTGAGATCCTATAGTCTTGGTGTGTGATCCGTCAGAAGATTCCTCAGGATTAGAGGGATCCATTGATCTCCCCAATTGGGAAGGTCTGGGATGTATATTTGGAGTAACGGGATTTCCTCCTGGAGAATATTGTACAATGTTATTATCTTCTGCTTTATAATCTGGAGATACAATGAGATGTTCCTCAGAGGAATTCCGCACATCGTGTCCACCTGTTGGGAAACAATTTATCATTAAATGTTATAACCTTCCATTCAGGAGTCATATATGTTGGTCCCTCACCAAATCATTTATAAGAGCTCCGGAATGGATTTGGGGGCAATTAGAAGAGAAAAATATGAAAAACAAATGCAGTAAATGATATAATAAACCTAAATCACTATGACATGTTTACTGTGAGAATGGAGACGGACCTTTCATATGATGTACAGTATCCTCCCCTCATTTGTTGGGAACATGACGTTATATTGAGGAATGGAGATGGATCTTTCATATGGCCTTCTCCATGTCTGTCTGTCCACCTGCAAGGTGATTAATGTGGCCAGTCTCTGGGTGGAGACCAAACCTGATTTAAGCCAGCCAAGCCTGCAATCTCAGTATCTTCTCCTCATTTGTTGGGAACATGATGTTATATTGAGGAATGGAGATGGACCTTTCATATGGTGTACAGTATCTCCTCCTCGTTTGTTGGGAACAGACAGGGCATGAAACATTACTGCAGATTCATAACATTATATTGAGGAATGGAGATGGACCTTTCATATGGTGTACAGTATCTCCTCCTCATTTGTTGGGAACATGACGTTATATTGAGGAATGGAGATGGACCTTTCATATGGTGTACAGTATCTCCCCCTCATTTGTTGGGAACATGACGTTATATTGAGGAATGGTGATGGACCTTTCATATGGTGTACAGTATCTCCTCCTCATTTGTTGGGAACATGACGTTATATTGAGGAATGGAGATGGACCTTTATATGGTGTACAGTATCTCCTCCTCATTTGTTGGGAACATGACGTTATATTGAGGAATGGAGATGGATCTTTCATATGGTGTACAGCAGGGATATGCAATTAGCGGACCTCCAGCTGTTGCAAAACTACAAGTCCCATCATGCCTCTGCCTCTGGGTGTCATGCTTGTGGCTGTCAGAGTCTTGCTATGCCTCATGGGAGTTGTAGTTCTGCAACAGCTGGAGGTCCGCTAATTGCTTATCCCTGGTGTACAGTATCTCCTCCTCATTTGTTGGGAACATGACGTTATATTGAGGAATGGAGATGGACCTTTTATATGGTGTACAGTATCTCCTCCTCATTTGTTGGGAACATGACATTATATTGAGGAATGGAGATGGACCTTTCATATGGTGTACAGTATCTCCTCCTCATTTGTTGGGAACAGACAGGGCATGAAACATTACTGCAGATTCATGACATTATATTGAGGAATGGAGATGGACCTTTCATATGGTGTCCAGTATCTCCTCCTCATTTGTTGGGAACATGACATTATATTGAGGAATGGGGATGGACCTTTCATATGGTGTACAGTATCTCCTCCTCATTTGTTGGGAACAGACAGGGCATGAAACATTACTGCAGATTCATGACATTATATTGAGGAATGGAGATGGACCTTTCATATGGTGTACAGTATCTCCTCCTCATTTGTTGGAAACATTGAGTAGTGTGGTAAACATGATTACCTTCTCTTGATGAGGAGTAGAAATTATACCCATAATATATTGCTTGGTGGGGTAGGTACATCGATGATGTTCTTACTGTGAGTAGTTAAGGTTTCCCAGTCTAGCCTGTACAGAAGGATGTGATGTTCGCTATTTTGAACAAAGATGGTATAAAACTGCACATGACTGAAAGGAAAAAAAGGTTTCACCTCTGTATACGGAAGAGGTGCTTTATGTTTAGATCTGTGCAGATGAGGAAAAGTCTGGTTGTAGATGACTCTGTATATTGTTGAAAAAAAAATGACTGCATAAGTTTCTTATTATATAAAATAAAAATGGCTAATAATAGTTGTAGGAAAAAACATGATATAATATTGATCTGGGGAGTTATCTGATTGCCTTTTGGGATCAGGAAGGAATTCTTTTAAATTGGAGAAGATTGGGCTGAGCTCTATATGGGTATTCTGCCTTCCCCTGGATCAACAGCCACTTTGATTTTTTTTTACCTTTTCTCAACTTATGTGACAATATAAATACATAATTTATACTCATAGAAGTGAAACGAAGACGGGAACTCCTTCTGCATTTAGTGTTTATTACTTACTTGTTTCCAAATGTAGAGAAGATTCCTCCTCTTTACTTTTCATAATCATCTCCCCCTCCTCCATAGACTGCTGATCTCCACTCACCAACCTCTCTTCTTCTTCTTCCTCTTTAACCTCAATTTTGATGTCTTTCAGTTCTTCATCCTAAACCCCAAAGATGATAGAATACATGTGTAAAAAAAAAAAGAAGAACTGATAACATAAAAGTATGTCACCTCATATCACTTTAGGTCTTCATGCTCAATCCCACCTACCTGATGATGGTGGGGGATGGTGTGATCTTCCTGTGTGGAATCCCGGGAATACAGAGGACGGGGACATCTCTCTGGTGGGTTCCCATTACTGGATCCATCTGTGGGAAACACACACACTGACTGAATACATTGTTTCTATGTGTTTATCAGATGGTGCGGGATCTGTGGTATTGCTTTCTCCTTTAAATTACAAAGCAGATAAAATATACAATACACCCAAATCACACCATGTTACATTTTTATGTGCATTGATGACATTATCACTTTGAGTATGGTGATGGACCTTCCTTCACCTCATTTCTTGAAAACATACCAAAGGATGGAGATAGACCTTTCATATGGTGTACAGTATCTCCTCCTCATTTGTTGGGAACATGACGTTATATTGAGGAATGGAGATGGACCTTTCATATGGTGTACAGTATCTCCTCCTCATTTGTTGGGAACATGACGTTATATTGAGGAATGGAGATGGACCTTTCATATGGTGTACAGTATCTCCTCCTCATTTGTTGGGAACATGACGTTATATTGAGGAATGGAGATGGACCTTTCATATGGTGTACAGTATCTCCTCCTCATTTGTTGGGAACATGACGTTATATTGAGGAATGGAGTTGGGCCTTTTATATGGTGTACAGTATCTTCTTCTCTTTTGTTGACAACATGACGTTATATGAAGGAGTGGAGATGGACCTTTCATATGGTATACAGCAGTGGTTCTCAATCTCAGTCCTCAGGTACCCCCAACACAGTGGCGGCTGGTGCTCAAAATTTTTGGGGGGGCGCAAACAAACTGAAAAAAAAACATCAATTGCTGTCACTGTGCCCATTAAATGCAGCCACTGTGCCCAAACGCCACCAGTTTGTCCCCTCAAATGCAGCCAGTTTGTCCCCAAATACAGCCAGTTTGTCCCCATATACAGCCAGTTTGTTTCCATATACAGCCAGTTTGTTTCCATATACAGCCAGTTTGTCCCCATATACAGCCAGTTTGTCCCCCATATACAGCCAGTTTGTCCCCCATATACAGCCAGTTTGTCCCCATATACAGCCAGTTTGTCCCCCATATACAGCCAGTTTGTCCCCATATACAGCCAGTTTGTCCCCATATACAGCCAGTTTGTTCCCATATACAGCCAGTTTGTTCCCATATACAGCCAGTGTGTCCCCCATATACAGCCAGTGTGTCCCCCATATACAGCCAGTGTGTCCCCCATATACAGCCAGTGTATCCC
The DNA here is from genome assembly GCA_029206835.1 of Rana muscosa. NCBI lineage: Eukaryota > Metazoa > Chordata > Amphibia > Anura > Ranidae > Rana > Rana muscosa. Next base: position 400,301,600 of record CM055123.1, on the reverse strand, counting down.
CCATATACAGCCAGTTTATCCCCCATATACAGCCAGTTTGTCCCCATATACAGCCAGTTTGTCCCCATATACAGCCAGTTTGTTCCAATATACAGCCAGTTTGTTCCCATATACAGCCAGTTTGCTCCCATATGCAGCCTGTCCCCCCCCCCCCCCCAGCCATGCACTTACCTTCCTCGGGTCCGCGCCGTCCTCGATGTCGCTTCAGCCAATCAGGTTACCGGTAACCAGATCCGGTGAACCCGAATGGCTGAAACCCCCACAGTCTTCTCCAAGGAACGCACCCCCGTGCGTACCTTGGAGGAGTTTTTAGAAGCCGATTACAGCGTGAGAGCTGTATTCGGAAAGCCTATCAGAGCCGCTGGCTCTGATAGACATTTCCAAGTCACACCCACTGCCGGCCACCGCTCTAATTCATATGGCCGGCGCTCACCAGGAGGCCGGCTATCTGAATAGTGGGCAGCGCGGCAGCGGCGAAAATACACAGATTCATGCAATGCATGAATCTATGTATTGTCTTTCAGTGGCGGTGCAGGAGCGAGAGAGGGCGGCGCTCCGGCGCCCTCTATGGATGCAACGCCACTGCCCCAACAGGCCATGTTTGCAGTTTTTCCTTTATCTTGCACAGGTGCTTTAAATCAATGGCTTGGTATTTAGGACAGCTATTTTATCTAAGAGATATTCCCAAAACATGGCCTGTTGGGGGTACTAAAGGACTGAGGTTGAGGACTACAGGTATACAGTATCTCCTCCTTAATTGTTGGGAACATTAAGTATTGTAAATATGATTGTCTTCCTTCGGTGAGAACTAGAGATTATTCTTTTATTTTGTGTACAGTACATTAGGAAGTGGAGAAGGTGCACTGATGATGTTTTTGCTGTCAACAGTTCGGGCTTTTTAGTCTTTCCCAAACAGAAGGATGTGACCATTTTATTTTGAATAAGGGCAGCACAGACTGACACAAATTAGAAGGGACATACAGTACTTTATACTCATTGAAGTAAAATGAAAATGTGAATTGTTTCAGCATTTAGTGTTTATTACGTACTTGTGTCCACATGTAGAGACGATTCCTCCTCTTTACTTTCCATAATCATCTCCCCCTCCTCCATAGACTGCTGATCTCCACTCACCAACGTCTCCTCTTCTTCCTCTTTAACCTCAACTTTGATATCTTTAAATTCTTCATCCTAAACCCCAGAGATGATAAAATGCATTGATGAAAAGGAACAAGAAGTTACATAGAAGAATGCCATCTCATAGCTTAGCATTCTGTTGAGTTCTAGTTGCTAAATCCCATCTACCTGATGATGGTGAGGGATGGTGTGACCTTCCTGTGTGGAATCCCGGGAATACAGAGAACGGGGACATCTCTCTGGTGGGTTCCCATTACTGGATCCATCTGTAGGAAACACACACACACTGACTGAATACATTGTTTCTATGTGTTTATCACATGATGGGGGATCTAGGGGGACCCTCCGTACTGCTCTCTCCTTTACAATAAAGTCTCCTCTTACCCGGTGATGTGAGGGGCGGCTGATTCTCCATCATGACGTCCTTGTAGAGATCCTTGTGTCCTTCTAAATACTCCCACTCCTCCATGGAGAAATAGACAGTGACATCCTGACACCTTATAGGAACCTGACACACACAATGATACAGTCACCATCCAGACACATCCCTTGTCTGTTACTGGATAATGCCCCAGAATTCCCACCACAGCTCACCTCTCCTGTCAGCAGATCAGTGATCTTGTTGGTGACTTTTAGAATCTTCTTGTCATTGTTTCTCTTAGGTTTCAGGGAGTGAAGTGAAGGGACTGTGATGTTTAACTAGTCACCAGACTTTACTGGAGGACAACTCTATCTAGAAAATAGATTGAAAGCTCCTTTAGATTGTAAGCTCCATGACCAGGGCCCTCCTATTCCTTTCTGTATTGAACTGTATTGTAAATTGTATTGTCCCTCCTCTACATTGTAAAGCTCTGCGTAAATTGTTGGCGCTATATAAAGCCTGTATAATAATAACAATAATATGTTATTTCCCCCTCTGCTGCCACTTCCAGCAATGTCTTCTTTCTACTTCCTCCCAACTCACCTCTCACCCGGAACTTCCTGTCTGCACCTGACATCACTTCCTATCTGCACCTGACATCACTTCCTGTCTGTGCGTTCCACTTGAGAAATCTTCGTAGACACACCATATAAAGAACATAAAGAAGATGATTTCTGCACACCTGTGGGACATCGTTTCTCACAACCAGACCAGTCTATGGAAGACATGAATGTTTTTGGTTCTTAAAGGGGAGTTCCAGCCTTTTTTATGTTTATTAAAAGTCAGCAGCTAAAAAAAGTGTAGCTGCTGGCTTTTAATAAACAGACACTTACCTGTTCCACTGTCCAGGGACGCGGCCGAACTGAGCTTTGCTCCTCTCCCCCCCCTCTCGGCTGGCGCCTCTATTCTAACTGTGGGCATACCTCCCAACAGGCACGGATTCCACGGGTTTCTCCCGCACAGGCACCTCCTTCCCGCATTCCCGCGAGAGCTGTATTTTTCCCGCACAGCCGGCACAGCAGAAAAAAATTGAAATGTTCTGCGGACGAAAAAAATAATAATTTGATGTCTCGCGGCACCCCCCCCCCCCTTCGCTCAACAACGTTCGATCTGCGGACAAAAAAAAATTGAAATGTCCCGCGGCACAACCCCCCCCCCCCCCCCCACCGCTCAACAACTTTCGATCTGTGGACGAAAAAAAAAGGGAGAGGGGAGATCATCAATGTCCCGCAGTGGGACTTTGTCAAGTTGGGAGGTATGACTGTGGGCACCCGGCCGCGACAGCTTTCGGCTTCACGGCCGGGCACTCACTGCGAATGCGTGAGCAGCGCTGCGTTACCTGAGTGGACAGGCGATCGCCTGGGACCTGTCACGTGTCCCAGGTGTCTGCCTACAGGGAGGGGCCGCCTTAGGCGATATGACGAGTCGCCTAAGCGGTCCCTGGGCGGAAGGAGGAAGTGGGACAGGAAGTCCCACTCCTACTGAAGACCCCACTCTCCCCCCAAAAAAATTACATGGGGCGAGGAGTGGTTTAAGCGGAAGTTCCACTTTTGGGTGGAACTCCACTTTAAAGAGAATAAAAAAAAAATAAGTACTCAGGAAAAGACATCTCTTGAACTACAAATGATTATTCTATTTGACACAATGATAATGGACTGAATGTGGGCCTTGATTTTCCACATCACTATCCAACGTTTTTATGACCATTCTCACTTCTTGACTCTCCCCCTCGTTCCGCAGCCCCCTCTTTACTTCCTATCTGACCCAACTTTCTTAATTTCATTACCTTTCTCTGTGTCTTTTTTCTCCTCTTGCATTATTATTACAGGTATATATTATAGGTATGTGTCTTATATTTTTATAGCACGATCACTTTACACAGCACATATTGTACGGTTACATCAGTCCCTGCCCTCAAGCAGCTTACAATCTAAAGTCCCGAACTCACATTCATACACATGTAGCGATACCTCCAACTAAGGAGGCCGCAGAATTAGATTTGGGCCCTGAGTGCAGCTCCGCCAACCCCCGGCAATAGGCTCTACCCCCTTCTGGCACAGCTAGTACTAACAATCAATGATATGTCCTATGCAATAGAATAACTAAGCAAGGACACAGTAATGAATTGTAATAGGTAAAGTGTTTTACTCATTTTTCTCAATATGGATAAAGGGGTAACAGTAATCACAGTTCAAGATAATCACTCCTAAGGGCAGCGTCCTGCCACTCTAACACACTATATAGTAACACACGCTACAAGTGCGCCATACGGGCGACCGTTAACTAAGTGCCCTATGGCGCAGTAATCAAACACGCTAGAATCCTCACCAGGCCTGGTTCTAATATTTAGCTTAGTCCTTCTTTCTTCACCGGCAGGTCTGTAATGGTGGTGCACTTTAAACAGAGTATAACTTTGTAATCCAAGGGGTATAGAACTTGGTTAAATAAAGCCGCAGGCTCAGTTCTGACAAGGCTCTTCAATAGGGGTATGAAAATAACTTGTAGGCCACGGCAGTCTATAGGCCTATATACAGTAACAGTATCTTAGCTGGGCTTACGCCCTCTCACCCGCCGGACTACGGATCCAGTCCGGGAAACCTCCACCGGCCGTGTCACACACACTCGATCTCTCCAACGATCGGGCCCCCGATCCGACAAGGCTGTAGCTCACAAAGTCAGATGCCACCCAGGCTCGCAGAGGGGAGGGTGGAAGGCTCTTTGGTGCAGAGCAAGGCCTCAGGCTTCAGGCCTTGCACTCCGACACATCCGCACAGGAGGATCCGTCTGTGAAGTCTCGTGTCCCCAAAGAGGCCGAGCCCGGCCTCGCCTCCTCCTTTTATAACCCCTCCCATGAGTCTCTGCGGTGGAACATCTGAAGAATGGGGTTATGGGTAATGTAGTTTCTTCCCAATATAGGGGAATACCCCGCTACACACTCCCCCCACTTAAACTCTTTGGTCCCCAAAGATAAATTTTAGCAACAACTATATATAACACTGGACAATTCTGAAAACGATGTTGGGATAGGGGATTCCCACCATAACTGAGGGGTTGAATTCCCTTGCCCACAGGTCACATTATCATGGGTGGCCTGCCTAACTGTGCCAGAGAGTGAGCTGGGGTTGCCCTCCACCAAATGGACAGTGGAGGGATCCGGAATCTCAGCATTTCTCCTAGCAGTGACCACAGAGTCTTCCGAACTGTTCCCCATCTGAGGGTAGGTCAGCTTCTTAGGAGGTCGAATGACTCTTCGAGCTCTTTGCTCTCCTGGAATCTCTGGCTCTGGCGCCACAGGCTCCTCTTCCTCGGAGCAACTATCATGGGCATCTTCCCAGTAATCTGCTGAAGGACTGAAAGGGATGAACTCTGTAGCCTCTGGGTTCAGTGTTTCATCTGTGGTATCTTGGGTGACTGGAAGATCTATGATAGAAGTTCCTGGAGTTGGGGAAGACCACAGCCAATCAAGCTCTCCCTCTTCATCTCCACTAATTTGGGAGGCTTCTCCATTTTCAGCTCGGGAGGTCTGTGACCGAGTGTGCGGCCTAGGAGTATCCAAGATAGAGGCCGGTGCAGGGGAGTCTCCCACGGAAGGTATTCTAACTGCCTCCGCAAGTGGGAGCAGGTGGTTTCGATGCCATGTCTTCAGTGGGCCTACCTTTCCCTCTGGCTTCACCTTGTAGACAGGTAGGCCCGGCAACTTCCTGCAGATGACATAGGGTTCAGATCTCCATCTGTCTGCAAGTTTGTGCTTTCCGGGGACTCCCAGATTGCGCAACAGTACTCGATCCCCGGGCTGTAGGTCTTGTACCCGGACCTTCAAGTCGAAATTTCTTTTATTCCGAGCTCCCCTTTGATCTGAGGCCGCTTGAGCTTGTTCATAGGCTACTTTCAGGCTGTGTCTGAGCCTGTCCACATATCCTTTGTGGGATGTGGCTGAGGAATGGTCCAGTGAGGTGCCAAAAGCCAGGTCCACCGGTAGTCTCGCTTCTCTCCCAAACATGAGTCGATATGGGGAGTAGCCTGTAGCATCACTGATGGTGCAGTTGTAAGCATGTACTATGGCTGCTATGTGTTTGCTCCAATGTTGCTTTTTCTCGCTTTCCAGAGTCCCCAACATGTTGAGCAAGGTTCGGTTGAACCTTTCCGGCTGAGCATCTCCCTGAGGATGGTAAGGTGTAGTTCGAGTCTTCTTAATTCCCAAAGAATCCAAGAGCTTCCGGATCAGCTTACTCTCGAAGTCCCTCCCTTGGTCTGAATGGAGTCTCTGTGGCAGCCCATAATGGACAAAGTACTTCTCCATAAGTACCTTGGCCACGGTGGAGGCCTTCTGATCTTTGGTGGGGAAAGCCTGGGCATACCGGGTGAAATGGTCGGTTATCACCAGAACATTTCCTAGTCCACTCAGGTCGGGTTCGAGGCAGAGAAAGTCAATGCACACCAGGTCCATGGGCCCTTGGCTCTGTAGATGGCCCATTGGGGCAGCTTGATGGGGCAAAGTCTTCCTCTGGATGCATCGCGCACATGAGTGGCAGTACTCCTCTACCTCTGCCCTCATGCAGGGCCAATAGAACCGACTTCTGACAAGTTGAAAGGTCCTTTCAGCCCCTAGGTGGCCATGATTGTCATGCAGGGCAATCAGAACAGTCTCCCGATGTTTCTCTGGGAGGAACAGCTGCCACTTATCTTCTGAGTCATCAGAGGGTCCCCTTCGGTAGACCACTCCCTGATGTAACTGCAACCTATCCCACTCCTTCCTCAGCAGGCGAGCTTCTTTTGAAGGTTGACGCATGAGTATGTTTGGATCCTGATTTTTCAAGGCCTCCAGGACCAATCTCCCCATGGGGTCTTCCAATTGGTCACACCTCAATTCCTTCTTGGACAGTCTTGGTAGGTTGTCCTCTTCCAATTGAGCTACTCCACAGTAGTGTTTGGGGACTCCCACCGTGGTAACTCCTATTTCCTCTGCTCTGGAGCCTCCTCGGGCTTGGAATTCAGCTCCTTGACAAAGGGCCCGCACCCCGTCCGGTGCCACTTGGGTCCAATCTTCTATTTCAATGGTTGGGGAATGAGATCTTCTGGACAGAGCGTCTGCGTCTCGATTCCCCACTCCTGGTCTATACTTAAGGCTGAAGTTGAATCCAGACAGTGCGGCCAGCCACCTGTGTCCAGTGGCATCCAGCTTGGCCGTGGTGAACAGGTAGGTAAGGGGGTTGTTGTCGGTCTTCACAGTGAACTCCGCTCCATACAGGTAGTCTTTGAGCTTGTCTACTACCGCCCACTTGAGGGCCAGGAACTCCAGCTTGTGAGTGGGGTAGCTCTTCTCAGAGGGGGTCAGGCTCCTACTCACATAGGCAACAGGCCGCAATTGCCCCTCATGTTCTTGGTAAAGTACTCCTCCCAGACCGTCATGACTAGCATCCACGTGCAGTTCATAGGGTTTGGTTGGGTCTGCGTAGGCCAAGACTGGTGCAGTGGTCAGGCTCCTCTTCAATTCCTGGAAAGCCTCTTCACACTTCTGATTCCACTGATCTCTGATGGACTCTCCTGGCCTCCTGGGCCCCGAGCCATCCTCTTCTCCTTCAGTCTTGAGCAACTCATTCAATGGTCTAGCAATTCGGGCAAATCCCTCCACAAACCTCCTGTAGTAGGAGCAGAAGCCCAAGAAGGATCTGAGTTCTGTTACTGTGGTGGGCCGTGGCCAGGAGGTAACTGCCTCCAATTTCTCAGGGTCTGTGGCCACCCCTTCTTCAGACACTATGTGCCCCAGATAGTTCACAGAAGACTGGTAGAACCGACACTTCTCAGGCGAAAGCTTAAGTCCTTCCTCACTGAGTCTTCTCAACACTTTTTCCAGCCTCTCTTCATGTTCCTACAAGGTTCTCCCAAAGACAATGACATCGTCCAGGTATACAAGGACTTCGATCAAGTTCATGTCCCCTACTGTCTTCTCCATGAGGCGTTGGAAAGTAGCTGGGGCTCCAGACAGACCTTGGGGCATCCGGTCGAATTCAAAGAACCCCACTGGGGTTATGAAAGCTGTCTTCTCCTTGTCTGCTGGGTGCATCGGAATCTGATAGTACCCACTCTTGAGATCCATAACGCTGAACCATTTGGCTCCAGACAGGCTCTGTAGGGCATCCTCTATCCTCGGAGTGGTGTATTGGTCAGGTATGGTTCTCCTGTTGAGAGTCCTGTAGTCGATACAGAGCCTCAATGATCCATTCTTCTTTCGGACCACCACTATGGGAGAGGCATAGGGGCTTCTGGACTCCCGTATCACACCAGTCCTCTTGAGTTCTGCAAGTTGTTCCCTCAGATCCTCCAGATCTGCTAGCGGGACCCGCCTGACCCTCTCTCGGAAGGGCTTATCTTCCTGGAGGCGGATCCGATGGGTGGCACTCCTTGCACACCCCACATCAAACTCATCCTTAGAGAAGATCTTCTCCCATCTATTCAACTGGGCCTTGGCTCTCTCTTTCCAAGCCCTGGACAGATTCGGGTTTTCCATGGTCAGCTTCTCCCAAACATCCCCTTCTTCACCTGTCCTCTTCACTTCTGACAGGGTAACAGGGGCCGCCGGGCTCACCTGGCCTAGCAACATTCTGGCTGGGATTTCCATGGGGTCTTTGGTAGTATTCCTAACACTCACTGGAACTCTATAATGGGCCTTCTTCAGGACCTTCAGCGGAATCACTTCCGGTATCACCTCCAGGCCTGAGGACTCACCCCTTGGGTCTGACTCCAGCATGACAAAGGGACCAGGCTGCTCCCAAGTAAGCTTCACAGTGGCCCTGAGACAGGTTACTTCACCGGGCTGCAACACTACCCCTTCTCTTCCAAGTCTCCACACCTTCCCTATCTCCTCTCCAGGGGTCTCCCGCTCTTGGACCAGCCGTTGGTAGGCTGTCTTCAGCATGGGATGGATCTTGGTAGCTGCTTGTCTTTCTTCTGTCACGAGAGGGGTCAGGAGTCTTCGGACCAGGTCCGTGTTTGTCCCTATTATAAGGGAATTCTTGTTGGCTCCAGGCGGCCTAGGGCACACAACTGCCAGGGTGTCAAACACTTCGGCCTTCCCAGCCACGGATGGGTCAAAGGTCATTTTGATGGGAAGGTAGCCGTCGTAAGGGAAACTCTGGGTTCCAATTCCCCATATTTCCAGCTCTTCTATCTTCTGGATAGGCAGATGACTCAGGTGCCTGTCGTAGAAGTCCCGGTATAGTAGGGTCACTTGTGCCCCGGTATCCAGGAGGCCCCTGGTGTAGACTCCCTCCACTTGAATGGGCACTATAGGGGATGGGCCTACCAGCTTCTCTGGATATGGTCCGGCAGGAGCCGCCTTCTTCAGACCTTTTCCCTTTGGACTCTCTCTTGTCCTATTCCCTTTGGACTTGAACCTTTCTTGAGCCTGGTATGCACTGACTTCTCCCCTTTTAATGGGTGTAGGAACCCGCTGAGGGGTTCTATTATTTTTCTTGGGTGGGCACCCCCTTTGGGGGGTGCCGTGCCTCTCCTGAGGGGTCTCCCCCCTTCTTCTTGGAGTATAGCTTTGTTGAGGGGTATTGTGTTTCCCCTTTGGTGTTCTATCTCTCTTTTTGTTTTTCTTCGCATTCAGCTTGGAGTTTACTGAAGATGGTGGGCACCCGGTTGACTCCTTCACCGGGGCCCTCTGGAGTTTCCCGCCGGCTTGCGGTTGTCTGGTCTCTTCTTCTTCGGACTAGAACATGTGGCTGCAATGTGGCCAACTCCCCCACAGTTGAAGCAGACTATATCTCCCCATTCTTGTAAAGGTTCGGGTGCTGAGGCAATCGGGAACAATTCCTTCCTTGGACTTTCCTTCTTCTTGGGACACTCTGTGTCTTTTGCTATCAGAGAGGTCAATATCTCTAACACCTTGGACATCTGAGTTTTTAGGGTGTCTATCTCCGCCTCTCTTTCAGGGGTCATTACTGGATTGACCAGCACCTGTGCGGGTACAACATTTGTCTTATCCTTCTGCTGGTCCTGTTGCAGCGCCTCCTCATCTCTGATGATTTTTATTAAATCAGCATAAGTCAGCAACATTCCTCCTCCCAAGGTTTTCAGGTGCAGCCAGACTGGATCGGAGCGTAGCGCTCCCTTTAAGACTTGCTTCATTCTTGCCCCATCGGCATCTTGGGGCTTCATCCCTTTCTTTAACACAATCTTGCAGCCTGTTTAGCCTTCTGACATACTCGGAAAGTTTCTCCTCCGGTTTTTGGAAAGTGTGTTCAAACTGGTAGACCATCTCTGTCACCTTGTCTAATTGACCAAACTCTTCCTGCAGCATAGCTAGACAGTCCTGCGCCGTGCACCCTGCATTCCCAAACCGGAAACTTTTCACTGCTTCTGCTGCTGCACCTTTAAGGCTTTCTAACACTCGCTGCCTCTTCTGTGCCTCCGGCACCTCCCATGCCTCCACCGCCTGTAATGCCTGCTCCACCCAGGTATCAAAATCTTCTTCCCCTGCCGGGACAGGGAGCTTCCCTGAGAATATTTTTAGTCTCCGGTAGCTAGTTTCCACATGCACCGTACTTGTCTTCTGACATTTGGCTAGCAAATCCCCTATTGCATTTATCAGTTCTGGTGATATAGCAGTGGCCGGTGCAGGTGCCACCGGGGGTGTCGCCCTGTCTTCTCTTTCAGGTGGAGTTCGGGCCGCAGCCTGTGGCGATCCCGTAGGGGATGGTTCCCTTTCTACAGTTATTGCGTGCGCCAGCCTAAATGTTCTGTTGTCTGGCGTCCGCAGACACTTGTGCTTACAAGCCTCTGGCATCCCGTCCCAATATTCCACTAATGCGTATTGATATGAGATGTTTGGGTCTGTCTTCATGTCTATCACCCACGGTGTGTGATCTGGGGACACTGAACTCATCAGTTCCTCTACCGTCTCACTTGACCATTTCTCCCCAGGGAGGCTAATGGCTATCGACTGTTTTGGCTCTGTATTAGCGGCTTTGCACCACTCTTCTACCGCTCTTGGATCCATGGGGTCCATGCCGGCACTTCTGGCGTTCGCTTGCTGCATCAGGATCCCGGACGAGAACCCCCACGTGTAGCGATACCTCCAACTAAGGAGGCCGCAGAATTAGATTTGGGCCCTGAGTGCAGCTCCGCCAACCCCCGGCAATAGGCTCTACCCCCTTCTGGCACAGCTAGTACTAACAATCAATGATATGTCCTATGCAATAGAATAACTAAGCAAGGACACAGTAATGAATTGTAATAGGTAAAGTGTTTTACTCATTTTTCTCAATATGGATAAAGGGGTAACAGTAATCACAGTTCAAGATAATCACTCCTAAGGGCAGCGTCCTGCCACTCTAACACACTATATAGTAACACACGCTACAAGTGCGCCATACGGGCGACCGTTAACTAAGTGCCCTATGGCGCAGTAATCAAACACGCTAGAATCCCCACCAGGCCTGGTTCTAATATTTAGCTTAGTCCTTCTTTCTTCACCGGCAGGTCTGTAATGGTGGTGCACTTTAAACAGAGTATAACTTTGTAATCCAAGGGGTATAGAACTTGGTTAAATAAAGCCGCAGGCTCAGTTCTGACAAGGCTCTTCAATAGGGGTATGAAAATAACTTGTAGGCCACGGCAGTCTATAGGCCTATATACAGTAACAGTATCTTAGCTGGGCTTACGCCCTCTCACCCACCGGACTACGGATCCAGTCCGGGAAACCTCCACCGGCCGTGTCACACACACTCGATCTCTCCAATGATCGGGCCCCCGATCCGACAAGGCTGTAGCTCACAAAGTCAGATGCCACCCAGGCTCGCAGAGGGGAGGGTGGAAGGCTCTTTGGTGCAGAGCAAGGCCTCAGGCTTCAGGCCTTGCACTCCGACACATCCGCACAGGAGGATCCGTCTGTGAAGTCTCGTGTCCCCAAAGAGGCCAAGCCCGGCCTCGCCTCCTCCTTTTATAACCCCTCCCATGAGTCTCTGCGGTGGAACATCTGAAGAATGGGGTTATGGGTAATGTAGTTTCTTCCCAATATAGGGGAATACCCTGCTACACACATACTGGGGCCAATTAATCTACCAGCGTGTCTTTGCAGTGTGGGAGGAAACCAGAGTTTCCAGAGAAAAACCACGCAGGTGTTCTGACAAAATGTCGAACCTGGCAGAATGAGCAACCTGCGTCACTTCCATTTTCTTTAACCCATCATGAATTGCAGATCTTGAGGAATTGCTGTTTATTTTCACAAATTGCAGTTTGGACAACACCGGCAACCGGATAGAGTCCGGTGCACGATATTATGAGCAGAGATTGTTACTCCGCTCCGAAACGAACCCAGAAAATGTCCGCCTAGGAGGCGGCGACAACATTGTCCCCGTTAGCCGCTGTGCTGTAAAAACAGCAAAATCTTCCTGTACCGGACTGTATTCAGTATCCGTGTCCAAACACCAATTTGTCCAAATCAGCAATTACTGATGGTTTAAAGAAAGCAGAAGTGACGTGGTTCGATTTTCTGCCGAGTTGCCTATTTTATCAGGACACCGTGGTTGGGATTTGAACCAATGACCCCAGTGTTGCTAAGCAGTGTGCTGCCCACATACAGAGGTTGATTTACTAAAACTGGAGAATGCAAAATCTGGTGTAGCTCTGTATAGAACCAATCAGCTTCCATTTTTTTTAATCAAAGCTTAACCACTTAAGCTCCAGAAAGTATTACCCCCTTCATGACCAGGCTATTTTTTGCAATATAGCACTGCGTTACCTTTACTGACAATTGCGTGATTGTGCGACGCTGTACCCAAAAAAGATTTTTTACTACAAATAGAGCTTTCTATTGGTGGTATTTGATCACCTCCGCGGTTTAAATTTTTTGCACTTGTAGCGGGGCTCACCCCTCTCTCTATCTTCATCGGTTATATGGCTGTTGTCTAGGGGTACCTGGGAGAGAGAGATGAGATACGCCACGGCCCATGTCCTCCATAGCTAAGAGGTGAAGGCCAGCAAATTGGGTTTTTTGTGTAGGTGTCCCAGAGTCAAGTCCAGTACTTTGTCCCTGACTCCTTTGCTTCTAGTAACCAGAGTTCCACACAGTGAATAGGTCCAACTCCGTTTTATTCTTCTTGCCAAGCAATAAAACAGTTTCTTAACTTTGGAAAATGGGGACAGATCGAGGCACAATCCTTTTGCTTCTGCTGCTAACCACTGTGCTGTCACCAGTGGTGAATAGTCACTGACTAGGTGATGTAGAACGTGAATTACCTTCGCTCGCTCTGCCCCTGTCAGAGGAAGAAATCCGTCCAAGGGAGTAATGGAGGCCTCTCCGTCACCAGCGATGCTGCGTCGGACTCTTCAGAGAAGTTACTGCACACCAGTCCTCACGAACTCAGACACGGGCACCCAAGGAGTTAGGGCCCCCTCGGATTCCTCCACCCTCGCGGAACTCAGTCGAAGGTACTGAGCCCCAGGCATCCGCCATAGTACCTCACCCCAGGCTAAAGGTGCCTGAGATGGACTCCATCTCCGCTCCGGCTAGGTCAAGGGCACCTAGGCCCGGAACACCGGAACGCCAGCACCCAGGCTGAAGGTGCCTGGGTGCGGCCGCATCTTCTGACTCCGGACTCTAACCCCGTGATCAGGGTGTCCGCCCCTTTTATGACCTCTCCCTTCGCGCCACAGCGGGTTCCCCGCCCCGCTGTACCAGCTCCAGGGGAGGACAAAAATGTACAGTCTTGCAGTGTGAGTTTAGCCCCGGTCCAAGGCAACCACGCCACCTATAGGCCGGCGGGAACTTCACACCACCAGAGTCCTCCAAGACTCACAAAGGGAATCTTGAATTTCCTAACAATCAAGACATCTGGGTTACACTACCACCCAGATGCTTCCCCTAAATTCAAGTACCCGCTACACTCTCCCCCTGGTGATTTGACACTGGTCCCCAGTGTCTGGTACAAACTCACATCCCACAAGGGTGGTGACATAAGTTCAGCCCAGAAACCAAACTACACATTTTAGCCCTGAATTGTGCCAAGACCTGAATGGGAAAGGGAAACTTAAAACAATATAACTATAAAACATAATCATTCAATAAAACACTGTAAATATCTCACACATTTACATTCTTCCCTCCCCCTGGCTATCTAAGGACCACCCATTCTCAGCAGCCTTGATAGACAAATCTACTGCAGAGGGAAAGAAAAGAAACATACATCCTAACAACATATGTGTGTTTGCTTGGAATGAATGAGTCTATCCGAGAAGAAACCCATTCACTCCAATAATTAGGGGTGCAACGGATCAAAAAACTGACGGATCGGATCGATCCTCGGATCAGAGCCACGGATCGGATCATTTTCGGATCGGCAAAAAAAAAAAATTACTAATATCCACGTCATCCCCCCCCCCACTGTAATATCCACAATCTCCCCCAGTAATATCCACAATCTTCCCCCAGTAATATCCACAATCTTCCCCCAGTAATATCCACAATCTTCCCCAGTATGTAATATCCACAATCTCCCCCAGTATGTAATATCCACAATCTTCCCCTGTATGTAATATCCACAATCTTCCCCTGTATGTAATATCCACAATCTTCCCCCTGTATGTAATATCCACAATCTTCCCCCTGTATGTAATATCCACAATCTTCCCCCTGTATGTAATATCCACAATCTTCCCCCTGTATGTAATATCCACAATCTTCCCCCTGTATATAATATCCACAATCTTCCCCCTGAATGTAATATCCACACTCTCCCCCTGTATGTAATATCCACACTCTCCCCCTGTAAGTAATATCCACAATCTCCCCCTGTATGTAATATCCACAATCTCCCCCTGTATGTAATATCCACAATCTCCCCCTGTATGTAATATCCACAATCTCCCCCAGTAATGGGCATCTCCCCCACTTACCAGTCTCTCCCGCCGGCCAGTTCAAATCCACGAGCAGCGAGGGGTGATGACGTCACATAGCTAAGAGGTGAAGGCCAGCAAATTGGGTTTTTTGTGTAGGTGTCCCAGAGTCAAGTCCAGTACTTCGTCCCTGACTCCTTTGCTTCTAGTAACCAGAGTTCCACACAGTGAATAGGTCCAACTCAGTTTTATTCTTCTTGCCAAACAATAAAACAGTTTCTTAACTTTGGAAAATGGGGACAGATCGAGGCACAATCCTTTCGCTTCTGCTGCTAACCACTGTGCTGTCACCAGTAGTGAATAGTCACTGCCACTGACTAGGTGATGTAGAACGTGAATTACCTTCGCTCGCTCTGCCCGTCAGAGGAAGAAATCCGTCCAAGGGAGAAATGGAGGCCTCTCCGTCACCAGCGATGCTGCGCCGGACTCTTCAGAGAAGTTACTGCACACCAGTCCTCACAAACTCAGACATGGGCACCCAAGGAGTTAGGGCCCCCTCGGATTCCTCCACCCTCACGGAACTCAGTCGAAGGTACTGAGCCCCAGGCATCCGCCATAGTACCTCACCCCAGGCTAAAGGTGCCGGAGATGGACTCCATCTCCGCTCCCGCTAGGTCAAGGGCACCTAGGCCCGGAACACCGGAACGCCAGCACCCAGGCTGAAGGTGCCTGGGTGCGGCCGCATCTTCTGACTCCGGACTCTAACCCCGTGATCAGGGCGTCCGCCCCTTTTATGACCTCTCCCTTCGCGCCACAGCGGGTTCCCCGCCCCGCTGTACCAGCTCCAGGGGAGGACAAAAAGGTACAGTCTTGCGGTGTGAGTTCAGCCCCGGTCCAAGGCAACCACGCCACCTATAGGCCGGCGGGAACTTCACACCACCAGAGTCCTCCAAGACTCACAAAGGGAATCTGGAATTTTCTAACAATCAAGACATCTGGGTTACACTACCACCCAGATGCTTCCCCTAAATTCAAGTACCCGCTACACTCTATAAACAAAAAAATACCCACAATTTAGAAAAAAAGAAAGTTTTTTACATTCTGCTATAAAACATCCAATAATTTTTTTTTTTGAAAATTGAATTTCTTCATAAATTTAGGGCATTATGTATTCAGCTACAAATTTTGGTTAAAAAAAGAAAAAAACAATAAGCGTTCATTAATTGGTTTGCGCAAAAAGTTATGGTGTCTACAAACTATGGGATATTTTTTATTTTTTACTAATAGTGGCGGCAATCAGCGACTTATAGCAGGACTGCTCCCCTTCCCACTCTGTGCTTGTTTCCCCACTAGGCTACTGGCAGGGAGAGATAGAGGGTTGCAGATGCTAATGCCAGTGTTTTGTCGAAGATGGTTCCCCTATCTGATAGGGTCCGGCCTGGACTGCGCAGGCACAGTGCATGCGCAATCGGAGCCAACGAAAATCTCCAAGGGAGATGGCAGGAGTGAATGATACGAGCCGGTGTTCTAACGATATGGTTCCCCTATCAGATAGGGTCTGGCCTGGACTGCGCAGGCGCAATCGGAACCAACGGAAATCTCCGAGACTGAACAGCTGTTCGTCAGCTATAGACGGAGCGTGCGCAATAAACACGGCGCTCGCTCCCGATGCTTGGGGCTGGTTATACACGCCGCTTGCTCTATACAGCAAGGGGCGGATGCTTTTCTCAAAGGGGCGGATATGGTTAGAAGATGCATGATGGCCACTGCTTTATGATGGGCAGTGCTTTTTTGAAAGGGGCGGATGCTTTTCTCAAATGCTCGGATCTCAATACAGC
This sequence comes from Rana muscosa, assembly GCA_029206835.1. Classification (NCBI taxonomy): domain Eukaryota; kingdom Metazoa; phylum Chordata; class Amphibia; order Anura; family Ranidae; genus Rana; species Rana muscosa. The sequence goes on along the minus strand of CM055123.1, from coordinate 400,285,364 downwards.
AAGGGGCGGATGCTTTCTGCCCATCATAAAGCACTGGCCATCAAGCGGCCTCTTATAACCATATCCTTCCCTTGCTGTATTGAGAAAAGCATCCGCCCCTTGCTGTATAGAGCGAGCGGCATGTATAACCAGCCCCGAGCATCGGGAGCGAGCGCCGTGTTGATTGCGCATGCTCCGTCTACAGCTGACGAACAGCTAGTCAGTCTCTGAGATTTCCGTTGGTTCCGATTGCGTCTGCGCAGTCCAGGCCGGATCCTATCCGATAGGGGAACCATATCGTTAGAACACCGGCTCGTATCATTCACTCTTGCCATCTCCCTGTAAACTGTGCAAAGTGGTTGAGTGTCTGTATGTGTGCAGACTCATCCCCCATTCACACAACCCCACCCCCGCTGGGATCTGTGTTGAAAGAGGATGATCTGTGTGATTCCCTGTTTACTCTTGCTCTCCCCCCTCCCTTCTAGCAGCCGGTGTTCTATCAGAAAGATGCTACCCATCAGAAAATGCAACCTTAGTGACGTTCCGTTGTGGCCATCTTGGTACACCCACACTCGTCTGCAGTAAGTCTACAGTCTGAAGTCGCCAAGCGGACATCTTTTTTACACCCACCGGAGTCTTGCATTTCGCACTTATTTTTACCAGTAAACTGAGCTTATATCGTGAAATACAGTATTTAGAAATGCGTCAAAATGTTTTGATGTCAAATTTTAAAAGTTAAAGCAGCGGGGTTCAGACAGATTTGCAAACCTATGAGATCAGTAGGCTTGCTGCCTCTTTTAAAATTCAACATCAAAACAGTCACATGGACTTCCAAATACTGTATTTCACGAAATAAGCTCAGTTTACTGGTAAAACTAAGTGTGAAATGCAAGACTTCGGTGGGTGTAAAAAGATGTCCGCTTGGCGACTTCAGACTGTAGACTTACTGCGGACAAGTGCGGGTGTACCAAGATGGCCATGACGGAACGTCACTTCCAATACATATTCTGAGTGGTAGAAGCTTTCTGATAGAACACCGGATCAGATCCAATCAGTAGGAGGGGGAGGATGCAACTGCCACAAAGGACACTGGGACTTGTAGTTTCTTAAATGGAGAGCCCAAAACAAGTGAATGGGGAACAGTTGGACTCTAAACTGCAAGAGCCAGGATTCCTGCATACAGAGATGGAGGGACAGGGCTGCTTTTCCTGGGAAAAAGGGGAACACTAGAGATCTTGATAACACAAGGTTATCAAGACACCTCCTACTTTGGTCACTTGATAACCTCACAAGGCTTCCAATACCATCTCTACATGATGACATCCAAATCTCTCTCTCTACTCCTCACCTCACCGCACTCCATCAGTCTCCTCTCACATTACTAACTCACTGAGTGAGATATCAGCGTGGAAACCACACCACTTCCTTCAACTAAATATCTCTAAAACGGAGCTGATAATTACCCCCACCCACCCATGCCCCCCAGGGTGACCACGTGTCCCGGATTGCCCGGGACAGTCCCGCATTTTGCAGATCTGTCCCGGGCACCTTCATTCCAGGACAATACAGTGTCCTGGAATGAAACTGACACAGCCACCCTCCAGGCCAATCTGATGCCCCCAAAAAAGGCCGCCACATCACCGCTTTACTCACTGACAGTACTTCTCCTGGCCGGGAATGTCTGGAGAAGCACAATCCCACCCCCTGCTTGTGATTGGAGAAATCATAAATCCCACCTCTTGTGTCCAATCACTGTTCTGTGATTCGTTACAGCACAAGCTGATCTTTGGGAGGGGGGTGTCCCTGAATGGTAGTTTAAAAATGTGGTCACCCTAATGCCCCCCCTTCATGAATTTTCCATCAAAATCAATAATGCATCCATCTATCCCTCCCCTCATGCCAGGATACAAGGTGTACACCTCCGTAACATCTCTAAAACTTGGCCCCTCTTGAACTAATGAAACAACCAAGCTACTCATCCACTCCCTTGATATCTTTTGCCTTGACAATTGTAGCTCCCTTCTCATAGGCCTACCTCCCTAAAGGCCATCTCCATCTCCTCTTTAGTCTATTATAAATGCTGCTGCCAGACTCATCTACCTTACCAACCGCTCAGTGTCTGCCAATCCCTACACTGGCTTCCAATCACCCAACAAATTAAATTTAAAATACTAACCACAACATACAAAGCCATCCACAATTCTGCCCCGAGCTACATCACCAATATTATCTCCAAATATCACCCAAACCGTCCTCTCCCCTCCTCTCAAGACCTCCTACCAGGGCCATCTTAATGCAAGGGCACTCCTGGGCACTTCCCAGGGGCCCCAGGTACATGGGGGCCCCACAATAATCTTGCATTACATCATACTTGCCAACTGTACCAGATTTACTGGGACAATCATGCTTTTTACTAAACTGTCCCGATATGGTCATGTCCCGGAATCTATACTGTGCCCTCCTGATCCCAGTATTGTGACCTCCTGATCCCCCTGTACTGTGCCCTTCTGCATTCCCCCCTGTACTGTGGCCTTTGTGTTGACTAGTCTTTGATCTATGGAATGTTTTTTTTTAAATCGATTTTTATTGAAAGCACTAATGAATATGTGTTTAATTCTATCAACTATTTATACTTTTTCTCTTGAAAGTAGGTGTGTAAATTGGGGCAAGCTGGTAAGGGCCCCAGTGCATTACTTTGCCTAGGGGCCCCTGATGCTATTAAGATGGCCCTGCCTCCTACTCTCAAGCTTCCTTGTCTCCTCCTCCCATGCTCATCTCCAGGACTTCTCCAGAGCCTCTCCCATCCTCTGGAATGCTCTACCTCAGCCTGTCTGACTATCTCCTACTTTGGCTGCCTTTAGGCAATCCCTGAAAACGTATCTCTTCAGGGAAGCCTATCGCGCCTCCAACTAATCTTTTATTACTTCCATCACCTTATCCCCCACAGTTACAACCTTTTGTAACACTTGCCCCACCCTATTAGCTTGTAAGCTCTTAAGAGCAGGGCCCATTTAACCCTCTTGCATTTTATTGTATTATAACTGTATTGTCTCCCTTTTACATTGTAAAGCACTGCGTAAACTGTTGGCGCCATATAAATCCTGTATAATAATAAAAATCTTAGAGCTGAGGACCTGCTGTGGGACTTGCCACCGCTGCATGAGAGAGAGTGTCACAGAGAGGTCTTGCTGCTGGTGCCTAACTGCCTACATCAGAGGGAGGGCAGAGCTGTTGGAGAGGTTGCCAGCGCTTGCCAGAGATCTGCACAGAGAGGTCTTGTTGCTGGTGCCTAACTGCCTACATCAGAGGGAGGGCCGAGCTGCTGGAACACTTTCTGAAGCAGCGAAAGGGGACTGCCCCCTCCCTCCCGGTGCTCGCCAGTGTTTCTCGGGCTTACCGTTTCCGTCGGTTCACCCGAGAAACGATCTGACGATACAGCCGGCTGCTCCCATAGGTGATCAGAGTTAATGCTCTTTGATCACCTCTATAGCCTTGGAGGACGGGAGCAACGTCATGTCACTTCTGGTCCAAGCTGGATGTAAATAATTTTATTGTTTTTAAAGCAAAGAATCCAAAAAAAAAATTTCTTTTTGATCTTTTGCTTTTAAAGGTTAAGAAATTTGGGGACTTTATGACCCCATAAAAGAGGACCTGTCATCCTTATTTCTAATACAAGGGATGTTTACATTCCTTGTAATAGGAATAGAACAAAAATAATTAAAAGGGACCGTGTAAAAATATAAAATAAGTAAGAAAAAAAAAATTCAAGTGCCCCCATCCTTTCCTGTTAGCGTGCATAAGGGAAAGCATACGTAAGTCGCACACGCATATGTAAACGGTATTCGCACCACACATGTGAGAGCAATAATTCCAGCACTAGACCTCCTCTGCAACTCTAAACAGGTAACCTGTAAAGGTGTTTAACCACTTGCCGACCGCGAGTCCCGAAAACTCGATGTTCGCCGGCAGCCCGCGATTGCGGCAAGGAGGGGCAGAACGGGGAGATGCCTATGTAAACCGGGCATTTCCATATTCTGCCTAGCAACATGACAGGGATCTAGTGCTCCCTGTTATCCGGAGCAGTGATCTCTGTCATGTTGTAGTGAGCTTATCCCCCCTACAGTTAGAACACACTGAGGGAATACACAACCCCTTGATCGCTTCCCTTCCAGTGACATTTACACAGTAATCAGTGGCTATTTGTAGCTCTGATCGCTGTATAAATGACAATGGTTCCAAAATAGTGTCCGATGTGTCTGCCGCAAATGTCACAGTCACAATAAAAAAAAAAAAATCGCAGATCGCCGCCATTACTTGTGTAGCAGCCTCACCTCTCTCTCTTTCTTTATCGGTTATATGGCTGTCGTCTAGGGGTACCTGGGAGAGAGAGAGAGAAAACACACCACGGCCCATGTCCTCCGTAACTAAGAGGTGAAGGCCAGAAGATTGGGCTTTTGTGTAGGTGTCCTAGAGTCAAGTCCAGTCCTTCGTCCCTGACTCCTTTGCTTGAGTAACCCAAGTTCCACACAGTGAATAGGTACAACTCAGTTTTATTCTTCTTGCCAAACAATAAAACAATCTTTCTCCTTTGGAAAATGAGGGGACAGATCGAAGTACAATCCTTTCCCTTTTTGCTGCTGCCCACTGTGCTGTCACCAGTGGTGAATAGTCACTGCCACTGACTAGGTAATATAGAACGTGAATTACCTTCGCTCACTTTGCCCCTGTCAGAGTAAGAAATCCGTCCAAGGGAGAAATGGAGGCCTCTCCGTCACCAGCGATGCTGCGCCGGGCTCTTCAGAGAAGTTACTGCGCACCAGTCCTCACAAACTCAGACACGGGCACCCAAGGAGTTAGGGCCCCCTCAGATTCCTCCAACCTCGCGGAACTCAGTCGAAGGTACTGAGCCCCAGGCATCCGCCATAGTACCTCACCCCAGGCTAAAGGTGCCTGAGATGGACTCCATCCCTGCTCCAGCTAGGCCAAGGACGCCTAGGCCTGAAACACCGGAACGCCAGCACCCAAGCTAAAGGTGCCTGGGTGCGGCCGCGTCCTCCGACTCTCCCCCCAACAGGGCGTCCGCCCCCTTTTATGACCTCTCCCTTTGCGTCCCAGCGGGTTGCCCTCCCCGCTGTACCAGCTCCAGGGGAGGACAAAAAGGCACGGTTTGCGGTGTGAGTTCAACTCCGGCCCCAGGCAACAGCGCTACCCAGGGGCCCCAAGGAACCTCACACCACCAGAGTCCTCACATAATTCAAATACCAGCTACACTTGTAAAAAAAATTATAATAATAAAAATGCTATAAATCTATCCCCTATTTTGTAGACGCTATAAATTTTGCACAAACCAATCAATATACGCTTATTGCGATTTTTTTTTACCAAAAATATGTAGAAGAATACATATCGGCCTAAACTGAGGAAAAAATTATTTCTTTTTATATATTTTTTGGGGATATTTATTATAGCAGAAAGTAAAAATATTGTTTTTTTTTCAAAATTCTCGCTTTTTTTTTGTTTATAGCACAAAAAATAAAAACCGCAAAGGTGATCAAATACCACAAAAAGAAATCTCTATTTGTGGGAAAAAAAGGACGTCAATTTTGTTTGGGTGCAACGTTGCACGACCGCGCAATTGTCAGCTAAAGCGACGCAGTGCCGTATCGCAAAAAATTGCCTGGTCAGGAAGGGGGAAAATCCAGGGCTGGAGTGGTTAAAGCATCGCCTATGGAGATTTTTAAAGCGATTGTAAACCTTTGTTTTTTTAAAATAACAAACATGTCATACTTACCTCCACTGTGCAGTTAGTTTTGCACAGAGTGGCCCCGATCATCGTCTTCTGGGGTCCCTCGGTGGCTCTCGTGTCTTCTCCCCGCATCGGCAAACCCCCTAGGAGAAGCGCTCTCCCTGGGGGTTACCTTGCGGGCGTGCTCCCGAGTCCAGCATTTGCGTGCATAGACACAGAATGCTGGACTCGACCCCGCCCCCTTGCCGTCCGCGTCATTGGATTTGATTGACAGCAGCGGGAGCCAATGGCTGAACTGCTATCAATGTATCCAATCAAGAGCCGGGACCCCAGGCAGAGAGGGTGTGCACGTCTCCGCTCAGGTGTGTAAAACGGGGGGGGCTGGGGGGCCGATCACTGTCAGAAGTTTTTTCACCTTGATGCATAGGTGAAAAAACAAGGGTTTACAACCCTTTTAAGTACCGTAGTTTATCACCATTTCACGAGCGTGCGCAATTCTAAAGCGTGACATGTTAGGTGTCTATTTACTCGACGTAACATCATCTTTCATAGAATACAAAAAAATTGGGGTAAATTTGGGGTAAAAGTGCATTTTTTTCCCCAAAAATTTCGTTTGAAAAAACGATGCGCAAATACCGCCTGACATAAAAAATTGCAACGATCGCCATTTTATTCCCAGGGGCCTCTGCTAAAAAAAGTGTAATGTTTGGGGGAGGGGGTCCAAGTAATTTTCTAGCAAAAAATACTGATTTACACTTGTAAACAAAAAGTGACAGAAATAGCCTGGTCTTCAAGTGGTTAATTATCCAACAGACCAATAAAAAACTAAATGAAACAAGAAAAGCTGCTCCAGGTTACCAAATCTCTGGTTAATCCCCACACACACTATTCAGATGCTAGCCCAGCTCACATGCTGTGTAACATGAAAAAATAATTCCGGACGGCTGCACTTCCAAAAATCCTTTTGTTGAAGCTTCACATAAGTGGTTGACAGATGGAGCAGGGGACAAAAAGGTAGACGCATTTAGCATCTACCTCTTTGTCCCCTGCTCCATCTGTCAACCACTTGTCATATGAAGCTTCAATACAAAGGATTTTTGGAAGTGCAGCCGTCCGGAATTATTTCTTCACAGCTTCTTTATTAACCCCTTCATTACCGGGCACTTTCACCCCCTTCCTGCCCAGATCAATTTTTAGCTTACGGCGCTGTCGCACTTTGAATGACAATTGCGCCGTCATGTAATGCTGTACACAAATTACATTTTTATCATTTTTTTTTTCCACACAAATAGAGCTTTCTTTTGGAAAGCCACCACTCCGGCCGTCATTTTGCTATTGGCCGGTTGGGATGAGGTTAAAGTAAAATGAAGCAATGATAAGCAGTAACCAACCCAATTCTGATTGGCTTTTGTAGGTTTCTTCAGATTGTACATTGAGCTCTCATACTTTGACTTTGCTGAATACATACACACCAAAAAATACCAAAACATTTTATTTGATCGTCACAATTGTTTATTTACAAAAAAAAAAGAAAAATAGCATGAGATCGGCTGATTCCCCCACGGAAATTTTGAAGACCACAATGGATGGACAACCTGAAGTGATAGTAGAGAAGACGTCCATTGGAGAATATGTTACAGATCCAATCTGTGTCCTTCAGAAAGAGAGACTAGAATAACACATTCCTAGCACAGGGCCTCACCATGTTTAACAGCATCAGCAGGCATGTGTTGTCTGATGTCTATAAAGGTTTCCCGCATTCTGAACATGAGAAGGAAAACTCGATTGTACAACTTCTCTGGCGTATTAAAAAGTTTTGCTTCCTCTGTACATTTTTTTTTTCATACTCCGAACATGAGAAAAGAAAAAGTTTGTCAGATGTTTAAGAAGATCTCCTTTGATAATGAAACATTTCCCGCAGTCTGAACAGAAGAAAGTACATTCTCTTGTGTGAATTCTCTGGTCTTTTTTTTTTTTTCAAAGGAAATACACTTTATTAACAAAAGTTTTGGGACGCCGGCCTTTACATGCACATGAACTTTAATGGCATCCCTGTCTTAGTCCGTAGGGTTCAGTATTGAGTTGGCCCCGCCCTTTGCAGCTATAACAGCTTCAACTCCTCTAGGAGTTCTTCCCCTCTGCTGCTTTCCACGCTCGTACCTGAAAGCAATTCCCAGCTGCCAAAATGACAGCCTGGAGTTGCTGTGAAAATCCAACAGCTGTAATGGCTACTGAGGTCATAGAAACAAGCCATCTTATACAGAATTTATAAACATTGTTCAGATGGGAGATACACTATATTACCAAAAGTATTGGGACGCCTGCCTTTACACGCACATGAACTTTAATGGCATCCCAGTCTTAGTCTGTAGGGTTCAATATTGAGTTGGCCCACCCTTTGCAGCTATAACAGCTTTAACTCTTCTGGGAAGGCTGTCCACAAGGTTTAGGAGTGTGTCTATGGGAATGTATGACCATTCTTCCAGAAGCGCGTTTGTGAGGTCAGGCACTGATGTTGGACGAGAAGGCCTGGCTCGCAGTCTCCGCTCGAATTCATCCCAAAGGTGTTCTATCGGGTTGAGGTCAGAATGCTGATGCCTTAAGAGTTCCCTTCACTAGAACTAAGGGGCCAAGCCCAACCCCTGAAAAAAAAAAAAAAAACACATCATAATCCTCCCTCCATCAAATGATTTGGGTTGAGGTCAGGACTCTGTGCAGGCCAGTCAAGTTCCTCCACCCCAAACTTGCTCGTCCATGTCTTTATGGACCTTGCTTTTTGCACTGGTGGGCAGTTATGTTGGAACCGGAAGCAGTCATCCCCAAACTGTTCCCACAAAGTTGGGATTATGAAATTGTCCAAAATGTCTTGGTATGCTGACGCCTTAAAAGTTCTCTTCACTGGAACTAAGGGGCCAAGCCCAACCCCTGAAAAACAACCTCACACCATAATCCCCCCTCCACCAAATGATCTGGACCAGTGCACAAAGCAAGGTCCATAAAGACATAGATCACCGAGTTTGGGGTGGAGGAACTTGACTGGCCTGCACAACCCAAATCATTTGGTGGAGGGGCGATTATGGTGTCGGGTTGTTTTTCAGGGATTGGGCTTGGCCCCTTAGTTCCAGTGAAGGGAACTCTTAAGGCGTCAGCATACCAAGACATTTTGGACAATATGAAGCTCCAACTTTGTTAAAACAGTTTGGGGATGGCCCCTTCCTGTTCCAACATGACTATCGGGTTGAGGTCAGGACTCTGTGCAGGCCAGGCAAGTTCCTCCACCTCAAACTCGCTCATCCATATCTTTATGGACCTTGCTTTGGACCTTGGTCCCTAAAGACATGGATGAGCGAGTTTGGGGTGGAGGAACTTGACTAGCCTGCAACAGTGCCAGTGCAACATTTCCCGCACTCTGAGGACAAAAAAAAAGTTACACTTCTGTGTGAATTCTCTGGTGTTTAACGAAGTGTTGTTTTATGGTAAAACATTTCCCACACACTGAACATGAGAATGGACGCTCGCCAGTGTGAATTCTCTGGTGTATAAGAAGGTTACCTTTCTCACTGAAACTTTTCCCGCATTCAGAACATGCATAAGGACGCTCACCCGTGTGACTTCTCTGGTGTCTAAGAAGGTTGTCTTTCCCATTGAAACCCTTCCCGCACTCTGAACATACATAAGGACGCTCGCCAGTGTGAAGCCTCTGGTGCGAAATCAGCTTTTCTTTTCGCAAGAAACGTTTCCCACACTCTGAACACGAGAAGGGGAGTTCCCCCGTGTGCAATTTCTGGTGATAATTCAGGCTTATTTTGTGACTGAAAGATTCCCCGCACTCCGAACATGAATAAGGACGCTCACCTGTGTGAACCCTCTGGTGCGAAAGAAGTTTTGATTTTCGAGGGAAACGTTTCCCACACTCTGAACATAGGAAAGGAAGCTCACCTTTGTGAATTTTCAGATGTTTACGAAGGTTTCCTTTGTTGGCGAAACCTTTTCCACACTCTGGGCAGGAGAAAGGACGCTCATCCTTGTGATCTTCTAGATGTTTATGAAGGTCTTCTTTGTTGGTGAAACATTTCCCACACTCTGAACATGAGAAAGAGCGTTCACACTTGTGATCTTCTAGATGTTTATTAAGGTCGTCTTTGTTAATGAAAGATTTACTGCACTCTGAACACGGCAAAGGACATCTTTCTGTGTGAATTCTCTGGTGTATAAGAAGGAATCCTATCTGAGTGAAGCCTCTCCCGCACTCTGGGCATAAATGGGGGCGCTCACTCTCGTGATTTCGCTTGTGTGCGGAAAGTGCCCTGTTCTCACTGAAAGATTCCCCACAAACTGAACATACGAATGATCTTTCGCCTGCGTAAACTTGGCTTGAAGAAGATTTCTTGGGGTAGGATGTAGCTGTTGAACTAACCGCACTGTGAGAATTTAGGGGAATATCTGGAGTAACAGTATTCAATTTATCAGAAGATTTCTTGGGGTAAGGTGTAGCTGTTGAACTAACTGCACTGTGAGAATTCCGGTGAATATTTGGAGTAACAGTATTCAATTTATCAGAAGATTTCTTGGGTTTAGAGGGATCCGCTGATCTCTTCAAATGGGAACGTGGACGACGTATCTTTTTAATCAAAGGATTTACTTTTGGAACATCTTTTGCTTTATAATTCTGAGATGGAATACAAAGTCCCTCCGATGTACTGCAGACATAATGTCCACCTACGGAAAATACAATTTTTATTTGTGTATATTAAGAATTAAAAATTTTTTTTTTAGTACATAGTCATACTGTATATGGTGTTCTAGCAATCAAAAATACCACCTCATTTGTTGGGAACATGACGTTATATTGAGGAATGGAGATGGACCATTCATATGGCCTTCTCCATGTCTGTCTGTCCACCTGCAAGGTGATTAATGTGGCCAGTCTCTGGGTGGAGACCAAACCTGATTTAATCCAGCCAAGCCTACAATCTCAGTATCTCCTTCTCATTTGTTGGGAACATGACGTTATATTGAGGAATGGAGATGGACCTTTCTTATGGTGTACAGTATCTCCTCCTCATTTGTTGGGAACATGACGTTATATTGAGGAATGGAGATGGACCATTCATATGGCCTTCTCCATGTCTGTCTGTCCACCTGCAAGGTGATTAATGTGGCCAGTCTCTGGGTGGAGACCAAACCTGATTTAAGCCAGCCAAGCCTGCAATCTCAGTATCTCCTCCTCATTTGTTGGGAACATGACGTTATATTGAGGAATGGAGATGGATCTTCCATATGGTGTACAGTATCTCCTCCTCGTTTGTTGGGAACATGACGTTATATTGAGGAATGGAGATGGACCTTTCATATGGTGTACAGTATCTCCTCATTTGTTGGGAACATGACGTTATATTGAGGAATGGAGATGGACCTTTCATATGGTGTACAGTATCTCCTCCTCATTTGTTGGGAACATGACGTTATATTGAGGAATGGAGATGGACCTTTCATATGGTGCACAGTATCTCCTCCTCATTTGTTGGGAACATGACGTTATATTGAGGAATGGAGATGGACCTTTCATATGGTGTACAGTATCTCCTCCTCATTTGTTAGGAACATGACATTATATTGAGGAATGGAGATGGGCCTTTCATATGGTGTACAGTATCTCCACCTCATTTGTTGGGAACATGACGTTATGTTGAGGAATGGAGAGGGACCTTTCTTTCATATTGCCTTCTCTATGTCTGTCTGTCCACCTGTAAGGTGATTAATGTAGCCAGTCTCTGGGTGGAGACCAAACCTGATTTAATCCAGCCAAGCCTGCAATCTCAGCATCTCCTCCTCATTTGTTGGGAACATGACGTTATATTGAGGAATGGAGATGAACCTTTCATTTGGTGTACAGTATCTCCTCCTCATTTGTTGGGAACATGACATTATATTGAGGAATGGAGATGGACCATTCATATTGCCTTCTCCATGTCTGTCTGTCCACCTGCAAGGTGATTAATGTGGCCAGTCTCTGGGTGGAGACTAAACCTGATATCTCAGTATCTCCTCCTCATTTGTTGGGAACATGACGTTATATTGAGGAATGGAGATGGACCTTTCATATGGTGTACAGTATCTCCTCCTCATTTGTTGGGAACATTGATGAGGACTAGGGATTTTTTTTTTTTAAATGGTGTACAATACCCACAGTACATTGGACGGTGGTGGAGATACATTGATGATGTTCTTACTGTCAGCAGTTAGGCTTCTTAGTTTTGCCTGTACACAAGGATATGACATTCTCTATTTAATGATGGTGGACAGACTGCACATAATTATAATTAAAGAAAGGTTTAAACTCTGGATGTTTAGGTAAATTTGATAAACATAAATCTTTCCCCAAATATTGTTAAAACATACTTCATACTCATAGAAGTAAAATAAAAATTTTAATTGTTTCTGCATTTAATGTTTCTTACTTACTTGTGTCAATATAAAGCGAGGATTCTTCCTGTTCGCTTTTCATATTCATCTCCCCCTCCTCCATAGGCTGCTGATCTCCACTCAAAAACATTTCTTCTTCCTCTTTAATCTCAGCTTTGATACTTTTAATCTTTTGGCCCTAAATTCCAAAGATGAGAGAACACTGTTGTAAAAACGAAAAAGAAGATACATAGAAGAATGTTATTTTTTCAGTTCTAGTTGCTCACTCTCACCTACCTGATGATGGTGAGGGATGGTGTGATCTTCCTGTGTGGAATCCCAGGAATACAGAGTAAGAGGGCATCTCTCTGGTGGGTTCCCGTTACTGGATCCATCTGTAGCAAACACACACACTGACTGAATACATTGTTTCTATGTGTTTATCAGATGATGGGGGATCTAGGTGGACCCTCCGTACTGCTCTCTCCTTTACAATAAAGTCTCCTCTTACCCGGTGATGTGAGGGGCGGCTGATTCTCCATCATGACGTCCTTGTAGAGATCCTTGTGTCCTTCTAAATCCTCCCACTCCTCCATGGAGAAATAGACAGTGACATCCTGACACCTTATAGGAACCTGACACACACAATGATACAGTCACCATCCAGACACATCCCTTGTCTGTTACTGGATAATGTCCCAGAATTCCCGGCACCGCTCAACTCTCCTGTCAGCAGATCAATGATCTTCTTGGTGACTTCTAGAATATTCTTGGCACTGGTTACCTCTGTTGTCAGGCAGTGAGGTGGAGGCGCTGTGATGGGTGATGTTGTAAAAAAAAAAAATTGTGTTGCTTTGTAATTTATTTACATTTTACATTTTTACTCAACTAAACTTCATTGCTATCACAAGTGGGATCAAAGGTTCTCTTTAGGAGATAAGGGGCCCACTGGTCCCCTAATGTCTCCTCTGCACTCTGATGCTACTGATTGAGCACAGACTGTCCTTGATCAGCTTCCTTCCCAGCCATGGGAAGGCCAGGGTTTGACAGTTCTGAATGGGAAAGTGCTATGAGCTGAGCGCTGTTGAGTTCATACTCCCTTGGGAAGATCAGTGAATAGATGATCACTGATTTTTCATTGCTCTCTCCATTCTGACACCTGCCATAGAGGTCTTGGATAACCAGGCAAACCTGTGACATGGTGCGTGTGGGAGAGTCATAGATACATGTTTACTAAATAGTTCACAGTGGCTGGGAATGTCTATATTGTGAGCCCCATCCTATTAGTGTAACTGGACCTGCTCTGGATGTACTACAGTTGGATAAATGGTTCTATATTTAGGATGTATCCGGTCTATAAACCAGAGGCTCTGGATGTACTACAGTTGGATAAATGGTTCTATATTTAGGATGTATCCGGTCTATAAACCAGAGGCTCTGGATGTACTACAGTTGGATAAATGGTTCTATATTTAGGATGTATCTGGTCTATAAACCAGAGGCTCTGGATGGACAGTTGGATAAATGGCTCTATATTTAGGATGTATCCGGTCTATAAACCAGAGGCTCTGGATGGACAGTTGGATAAATGGCTCTATATTTAGGATGTATCTGGTTTATAATTCAGAGGCTCTGGATGGACAGTTGGATAAATGGCTCTATATTTAGGATGTATCTGGTCTATAAACCAGAGGATCTGGATGGACAGTTGGATAAATGGTTCTATATTTAGGATGTATCTGGTCTATAAACCAGAGGTTCTGGATGGACAGTTGGATAAATGGTTCTATATTTAGGATGTATCCGGTCTATAAACCAGAGGCTCTGGATGGACAGTTGGATAAATGGCTCTATATTTAGGATGTATCCGGTCTATAAACCAGAGGCTCTGGATGGACAGTTGGATAAATGGCTCTATATTTAGGATGTATCCGGTCTATAAACCACAGGCTTTGGATGGACAGTTTGATAAAATAGAAGAGGACGGACATGACGGGGGGGGGGGGGGGGCTTACTGGGTGTAAATATAAAATATTATCTTATTACCTCCTCTGCTGCCGGTTGCAGAAATCTCTCTCCCTCTATTTTCCTTCGACTCACCTCTGACCTGGAAATTATTTAAACATGACATCACTTCCTGTCTTCATGTTACATCACTTCCTGCCTTTGCGTTCCACTGACGATAAGTGAGATCCCCACCCTGTGGAGAAAATACAAACTGCAGCCTACATTTTTAGACACACAACAGGTGCTTCTTGGTGCCCTCTTCAATTATGTTGCATATATAAAATCCAAGCATTAAAAATATAATAAATATCTACCCGCTGTTATGATCAATAAAAATTGTTATTTGAAAAAAAAAAATATATATATATATATATATATATATATATATATATATATATATATATATAATAAAAAAATATGATTGTCTATTAAAATTCATAAAACATGAAATAAACATTGCGACACCGCATTTCTTTTTTTTGCAAAAAGTATATCCTTAAAGGATGTCACATACATAAGTCTTTGGCACTTTAGATCAGGAAAAAACATTCCTCTGAGGTGGTTATTTTAGGTTCTTTGTATGGCTTGTCAAAGGAAATGTGTGTTTTTGAATTCCAAACATTTATTTTATGAATGCTTAAAGTACAACTAAAAGCAAAACCTCTTTTTTTTTTTTTTTTAGTTTTGGATGGAGGGGAGAGGGATTAGAACCCCTGTCAGTTTTTATTGCTGTCTGTGCTTCCATTAGAGAGGTTCACCCTCACTATTTGTCCTGTTTACCATTATCATCATCAAAAGTTTGGATGGCGAGTAACGCAGTTAACGAGCATTTCGCAATACGAACACTGTATTTAAAAAAATCCTGACTCGGTTTGCGAGTGTTGTCTCGCAAAACCAGCAGGATTCAAGCCTCTGCGGTGTGCAGAACTGCTTTTGGCCCGAGGTGGGGGGGCGCTGGAGCTGAGCGGAACTGCGCCATTCGGAAATGCTCAGAAAGAACTCGGAAATACTCAGTTCCCGAGCCTTTCCGAGGTTTGCCAAGGTCTGCCGAGCTGTCCTCAGGCCTTTCCGTGTGTTTCCGAGGCTCTTTGGCGCCCCACCACTTCTGATAAGTCCCATCATTGGTGTCAGTGGGATAAAGTAAGGCCCATCATTGGTGTCAGTGGGATAAAGTAAGGCCCATCATTGGTGTCAGTGGGATAAAGTAAGGCCCATCATTGGTGTCAGTGGGATAAAGTAAGGCCCATCATTGGTGTCAGTGGGATAAAGTAAGGCCCATCATTGGTGTCAGTGGGATAAAGTAAGGCCCATCATTGGTGTCAGTGGGATAAAGTAAGGCCCATCATTGGTGTCAGTGGGATAAAGTAAGGCCCATCATTGGTGTCAGTGGGATAAAGTAAGGCCCATCATTGGTGTCAGTGGGATAAAGTAAGGCCCATCATTGGTGTCAGTGGGATAAAGTAAGGCCCATCATTGGTGTCAGTGGGATAAAGTAAGGCCCATCATTGGTGTCAGTGGGATAAAGTAAGGCCCATCATTGGTGTCAGTGGGATAAAGTAAGGCCCATCATTGGTGTCAGTGGGATAAAGTAAGGCCCATCATTGGTGTCAGTGGGATAAAGTAAGGCCCATCATTGGTGTCAGTGGGATAAAGTAAGGCCCATCATTGGTGTCAGTGGGATAAAGTAAGTCCCATTATAGTAAGGTGACCAGATTTTTAAAATAAAATCCGGGGACATTTTTTTTTTTTTACTA
Source organism: Rana muscosa (assembly GCA_029206835.1). Lineage (NCBI taxonomy): Eukaryota > Metazoa > Chordata > Amphibia > Anura > Ranidae > Rana > Rana muscosa. The sequence goes on along the minus strand of CM055123.1, from coordinate 400,269,473 downwards.
GTAATGGCAGCAATCAGCGACTCTTTGCCCGTTGCCGCCCGCCTCGCAGCCTGTCAAGTCCTACTCTCCGCTGGGCCCCGGCTACTACTGGGAAGATCACTCCGCCAGGAAAGGCAAGGAGATAAGCAGCCAGGACTTGAGCCAAGGCAGAAGAACATGTAAGCGGGAGCGGAATGGGCATGCACTCGAACCTGAAGAAATATTCCCTCCTCTCCGACCAGCACATGATCATCAGAAAGAGGCACAGATAATGGAAAAAAAATACATCTCCCTAAGCTAGTAGGAGTGGCAGAGCGGGGGTGTGTAATTCAGATTTTTTTTTTTATTCTGCACTGACTGTCTTTGAAATTGCCCCAGCCCCTGTTCAAATCCAATCCGGGGACAAAACTGGGGACAGACTTGGTCCGGGGACAGTGTCCTCAATCCGGGGACTGTCCCCTGAAACCGGGGATGTCTGGTCACCCTACATTATAGGTGTCAGTGGGATAAAATGAGTCCCATCATTGGTGTCAGTAGGATAAAATTAGTCCCATCATTGGTGTCAGTGGGATAAAATAAGTCCCATCATTGGTGTCAGTGGGATAAAGTAAGGCCTATCGTCCCAGTCCAGCATACCTCTGTTATCTCACTCCTAGTAACGGAAGGGGGTCCCACCGAGCACATAGTGCGGACCTCGTGTTTCCTCTCAGTTAACTCTTTCCTTCTGGTACTACGGGACCAGGCCATAGATCTCCGTGATGCTAGCCTGCTCCCAGTTGCCATGGGAGACAGAACATCACCCCCCTCGCTACCGGAAGACTCGTCACCTTACCAGGTACCACACTGGTTGCTTGTTCCTTCACGCGGTTACCCATAGCAACTACAATCCTTCACCTGTGTCCTGCCGAGTTAACCCTCTTGTAGAGGTGCTACTTCATTCCCCGTAGTGCAAATACATGTTTTGGAATACGTCAGAACCAACATGCATTCCTCAGAATAACTTCAGATCAGGCTCAGAACGGTGAAAGCAACTTTACACACGGTCGGAATTTCCGACAACAAATGTTCGAAGTGAGCTTGTTGTCGGAAAATCCGACCGTGTGTATGCTCCATCGGACATTTGCTGTCGGAATTTCTGACAACAAATGTTTCCGAGCTGGCTCAAATTCCGACCGTGTGTACACAATTCAACGCACAAAAATCCTACGCATGCTCGGAATCAATTTGACGCATGCTCGGAATCATTGAACTTCATTTTTCTCTGCTCTTCGTACGTCTTGTACGTCACCGCGTTCTTGACGTTCGGAATTTCCGACAACATTTGTGTGACTGTGTGTATGCAAGACAAGATTGAGCCAACATCCGTGGGAAAAAAATCCATGGTTTTGTTGTCGGAATGTCCGATCGTCTGTACGCGGCATAAGAATGCAGCACATAAGGAATAACGTCTTTTCCCTGATCCTAACTAAGATAACATGGTGGCCCAGGCATACCTCCGTGAGGTGAGAGTCTATAATGGTCATGTCCATGGCTTTGATGCTGCCCGTGATCCCCAGCGCTACCTTTTCCCATTAACAAGTAAGTCTATGATCCACCTATACATATGTCCCATTCCCCTCTCTTTTTTTAGCAGTTGGGCCCACCAAAGCCAAAATCCCGGGAAACTGAGCCGAAAAAACTGAAAATTGTATCATACTTACCAGTAATTTTCCTTTCCTGGTGCCTATCCATGGCAGCATACCTGTGATAGAGCTCCGCCTCGACTCCTCCTTCAGGACTAGTGAATAGCATAAATTAAAGGCATAGCCCCTCCCCCAACATTCTCTGTAATATAGAATACCGAGGGTGGGAGCGTATGCTGCCATGGATAGGCACCAGGAAAGGAAAATTACTGGTAAGTATGATACAATTTTCCGTTTTCCTGGTGCCTCCATGGCAGCATACCTGTGATAACTAACTAGCTGACATGGGTGGGATAATTGCTTAACAATAAATGTTTAATTATAAGAGGACATAGCAGCCTGAACTGCCCTCCTTCCAAACTCAACAGTCGTGAGCGCTCCTGGATCAATATGGTAGTGTCTGAGGAACGTATGGTGAGAAGACCAAGTGGCGGCCCCGCACACTGTCTCCAACGAAACATTAGCCCTTGCTGCCCAGGAAGCTGAGACTGCCCTTGTAGAATGAGCATTCACTCGGGATGGAGGCTCCATATTCTTCACCCTGTAGGCCTTCTGGATTAACTTTACAACCCAAGATGCCAGAGTTCTGATGGAAGCTTCTTTGCCCCTGTATTTACCGAACGGTACGATGAAAAGTCTTTCAGAATTTCTGAAGGGGCCGGTGGCTTCTAGGTAGGCCCTGAGCACTCTGGATACATCCAGTTCGTGACAAGACTCTGAATCCATGTCTGTAAACACTGGTAGTGCCCAGGGTTCCAACAGGTGGCTTGGAGTAGCAACCTTTGGTGTGAACCCCCGAAGGGGACGAAGTTCCACTCTGTCTGTGAAGAAGGAGATGTGGTCGTCACCTATCCCTAAAGAGTGATATTTCGAGATTCTTCTGCCAGATGTAATGGCTAGCAGGAAAGACGTCTTTAGTGTCAGGTTCCATATTGTTACTTGTTCCACTGGAGCAAAGGGATGGTCAGATAGAACTTCCAGGACTAGGGACAGATCCCACTTAGGGACCAGAAATAGGGTGGAGTATAAGCCTGCGAAGCGCTCTGCCAAGGGAGCCGGAACAGCCGCCCCCTGAAGCTGGAGTGACGTTAGGAAGTTTTTCAGAGCTTGAGCCTTCAGTGGAGAGGATGGAATCTCTGTTCCTTTGAAAGAGTTCCGAGGTGGAGGGTGAGAAAAATTCCAAAAGTGCCCCCATTGAATTGTTGACAGAACCCAGGGGTTGTGGCAGCAGGTGGCCCAGACTGGGGTAAAAAAACTTTAGCCTGGCTCCCACCGGGAGTGCCTGGGTTCCTCTGGCGTCAAAAAGACTGCTTCTGCTCCTGTGGAGCCGGAAGGGCTTTCATCTCCCTGTTCAAAAAGGATCCCCGAGTACCTTTCCAAGGTCTTTTGTTGTCTCTGGGCTGTCTCGACTGCCTAAAATCCCTTGGGTTTGACTGGCGGAACCTAGAGGAACCACCTCTGAATCTTCGCATACTTCTGTCCTGTGGAAGCATACCAGACTTCCCTCCTGACAGCCTGGAGATAGCTTTATCCATTTTGTCTCCGAATAGTGCTTTCCCATCAAACAGGATTTTGCACCAATTTCGTTTGGAGGATAAGTCAGCCATCCAGGGTTTCAGCCACAAGGCCCTCTTCGCCATTACTGAATGCAACATGGATCTTGCCGAGCACCTGATCGTGTCAATGGCCGCTACGCAGAAAAAGTCTGCCGACAATCTAAGCTCTTCTAAGGCCTTAATTATATCCTCCATGGGGACATCCTGATGCAAAGCCATCTCAATATTATCTGTCCAAGATCTTATGGCATTTGATACTGATGTGAGGGAAATAGCTGGCTTACATGCTGCTTCCGCGGCTAAGTAGCTCCTCTTCAGCTCCAGGTCGATTCGCCTGTCTAGAGGGTCTTTGAAGGAAGCGGAATCCTCCATTGGTAGAGTAAGTTTTTTTTTGCGAGTCGCACCACGGACGCGTCTACCACTGGCATGGAGTTTAGTGACTGCGTTCCCGACTCTGGTAAGGGGTATATAGTTTATTGAACCGACCCCAAAATTATTATTTTTTTATCAGTCTTTGACCATTCCTTCTGAATGACTTGACTAATCTTGCCCATCAACGGGAAAAGAACCTGCTTCCTTTTGAGGAATGGGAAGTAGCTTGTAGACTCTTGGGGAGGCTATTCTGCGTCTTTCCAGGCGATTGCAGTTTTGACTGCCTGGATGAATGGCTTTACCAAGGAGAGACTGAAGCCAGAAGGTTCTGACTCTTCTCAAGAGTCCCCTGAAGAGTCTTCAGGTGGTGAATCTCTAGCTGGTCGGCCTGACGGCAGCAGAGGTGTACTGACTGCTGACGGACCAGGGAGATTAGGTTCTATATCCTGAACCAGGGATATCTGCTGAAGTGGTTGAGCGGGGACCGAAGCCAAAAGCTCAGAGAAGGAGTCCTTCATTGTTTGCTTGAGCAGATCTACAGCATGCTGATTTTCTAGCTCGCGGTTGGACGCATAGTCCGTAAAACAGTCCTTACAGACCACTCTGTCTGGTAGCGGTGTAGCCCCACATATCCAGCATCTCTTCTTCCTATAGGTCCTAGGAGAGGGGGGTCGATCACATCCTCTGGATCTTGACCTCTCTGGATCTTGACCTCTCTGATCTACGACGTGAAGAATGGGTCCTACGCCCTGATGAGCGGGACCCCTTGGAGTGGGTAGGGCTACGATGTAAGGAACTCACGCTAGACCAGTGAGCGCACTTTTTTTTTTATACTCACGTATAGTTGGTCACATACCTAATAGAAGTGTGAGGATCTTTGCTGCGAGATGAATGACTCATTGCAGAGTTGGGCACAAGGATCAGCTCCAGAAATATAGTAAGAAAGGGAAAAGAATCAGGAGTTTTTGGCGTCACTTTTTTATATCGTCATCTGTTTTTATTTTTTATTTTATTTTTTAAACATGAACATTTTTATATTGTTATCTTTTTTTTTTTTTTAACATAAACATTTCTGATCGGCAAAATTTTTTTTTGGAGAAAATAAAAATTACCTACCACAAAGCAGCATCAGAGAGACCTAGCAGGGCACAGCTGAGGAGACTGACAGCCATCCCTGAATCTGAACCTAATTAGGCTCAAAGTGCGTGGGCTAATCCCATAAACCACCATTTGGAATTGATTGAAAAAAAGGGCAAATCTAGCCTTCTTTCCAGAATCCAAGATGGCCGCCACTGAACCAAGCGTCTGTGCATGCGCAATCGCAGAAGATCCAGCGTCGCCCAGTACAGAGAGCCGAGAAACTACGGCTCTGTATCACTCCCGAATCGCGCATGCGCAGACGGCGGCGAGGACGCTGCGCCGTGACACTCTCCTACCTGGCGGGACCTACAGAGCACCTGTAGCCCCCCCGAACCCGGAAATAAGCACCACAATGTTGTTGCACAGAGAGACACCTGCCCTATCCAGTTGCACAGTTTTAAAGGAATAAAAAAGTAAGACAACAATCATTTTAAAGGCGCCTAACAAGCAAAGGAAAGGGGAGGGGAGGAGAAGAGAGGAAAAGGGGAAAAACACAAATGCCTGTAATAAAAAATGGAAACCACCAGCCTGGGAAGATGGAGCTGATCCTTTTGCGACTTCCACTACATTCATCATGGATGTCATAGCAGACTGCGTTCCTGTGAGGAAACTCTGCGAAATGACCCCAACAGATCCACAGAGGGGTTCCCAGTCTTATCAGCGCTGTGAGCGGCCCAAGAACAGGGACTGCGCACGGGAAAGGCTAAACCCGGCGGACGCTGCCGACTGCAGAGGTATGGACATACTGCTACTCTTCACCAGCACAAGAAGGTATGAGGAAAAAAAGGAGAATGTTGGGGGAGGGACTATGCCTTTAATTTATGCTATTCACTAGTCCTGAAGGAGGAGTCGAGGCGGAGCTCTATCACTGGTATGCTGCCATGGAGGCACCAGGAAAAAGGTTTAACCCTTTTCCCAGCCTGGGCCGGCTACTGGAAACCCAACTGCACACATATTTCCAACCTGCCTTCACGCTGACCTCATCACTAAGCGACCAATCGGGCTCCTGTGGAGGAACGAGTACACAGGAAGTCCCAGCTGAGGAAAGACCCTCCTACCCACCTGTTAGCCGATTGGTGGACAACCTGAGGAGATTTAGCAGCTTTCACTGATCTACTTCAGCAACTCTGAATGGAAGAGGTGACGGACGGCTGCTGAGGTAGAATGGTGAGTGTGCAAACGTTGATTAATCTCCTCAGTATGTCCACCAATCGGCTAACAGGTGGGCGGGACCAACAAAGGAGAGAGGAGTATTTCCTGTGTTCCCTCACTGGTAGCTGACTGTAAGTCAGTAATGGTTCTAGTTTTGTGTGTCCCAGGTCCGACCGGTACAGCAGGTGTACAGACCCAAGAACTCAGTGAATGGATAGTTAGAAACCATTATAATAGGGATAGACGGTGTACAGACTCAGGAACTCAGCACAGGGATGGTGGGAACCCCTCATAATGAGCACAGCAGGTGTACAGACCCGAGAACTCAGCATAGGGATGGTGGGAACCCCTCATAATGGACACAACAGGTTTAGAGACCTGGGAACTCAGCACAGGGATGGTGGGAACCCCTCATAATGAGCACAGCAGGTGTACAGACCCGAGAACTCAGCATAGGGATGGTGGAAACCCCTCATAATGGACACAACAGGTGTAAAGACCAGGGATCTCAGCACAGGGATGGTGGAAATCTCTCATTAAGGTTGCTGCAGGTGTACAGACCTGGGAACTCAGTGAATGGATAGTTGGAACCCATCATACTAGGGATAGTCGGTATACAGACTCAGGAACTCAGCACAGAGATGATGGGAACACCTCATAATGGACACAACAGGTTTAGAGACCTGGGAACTCAGCACAGGGATGGTGGGAACCCTTCATAATGGGCACAGCAGGTGTACAGACCCAGGAACTCAGCACAGGGATGGTGGGAACCCCTCATAATGGGCACAGCAGGTGTACAGACCTGGGAACTCAGCACAGGGATGGTGGGAACCCCTCATAATGGGCACAGCAGGTGTACAGACCTGGGAACTCAGCACAGGGATGGTGGGGACCCCTCATAATGGGCACAGCAGGTGTACAGACCCGGGAACTCAGCACAGGGATGGGTTGGAACCCCTCACAATGGGCACAGCAGGTGTACAGACCTGGGAACTCAGCACAGGGATGGTGGGAACCTCTCATAATGGGCACAGCAGGTGTACAGACCCGGGAACTCAGCACATGGATGGGTTGGAACCCCTCATAATGGACACAACAGGTGTACAGACCCGGGAACTCAGCACAGGGATGGTGGAAATCTCTCATTAAGGTTGCTGCAGGTGTACAGACCTGGGAACTCAGTGAATGGATAGTTGGAACCCATCATAATAGGGATAGCCGGTGTACAGACTGGAAACTTATCTCAGGGAAGGTGGGAATCCTTCATAATGGGAACAGCAGATGTTTTGACCCTGGAACTCAATGCATGGATTATTGGCACCCCTCATAATGGGCACAGCTGGTGTACAGACCTCGGAGCTTATCTCAGGGATGGTGGGAATCCTTCATAATGGGCACAGCAGATGTTCTGACCCAGGAACTCAATGCAGGGATCATGGTCACCCATCAGAATGGGCACAGCAAGTGTTCAGACCTAGAAACTCAGCACAGGGATGGTGGGAACCCCTCATAATGGGCTCAGCAGGTGTACAGATCCGGGAACTCAGCACAGGGATGGTGGGAACCCCTCATAATGGGCTCAGCAGGTGTACAGATCCGGGAACTCAGCACAGGGATGGTGGGAACCCCTCATAATGGGCTCAGCAGGTGTACAGATCCGGGAACTCAGCACAGAGATGGGGGGGAACCTCTCATAATGGGCACAGCAGGTATGAAGACTAGGGTTGCCACCTGTCCAGGATTCACCTGGACAGTCCGGGTTTGGAATTATGTATTCGGGTTTCAGTCTGCCTGAAACCCGGACACATTATTCAGACTGGGCTGTGGCTCCCCAAGTGACTGAGATAGTCACACACAAATCTGTGTGATGTCAGCAAGAGCAGTTTGACCACACCCACTGTTTGCCACAGCGCGCTGCATTACCACTCTCATTGGGGCATCCAAAGATGTCCCATGTCTTTTATAATCCTATAGTGTATACTATGAAAAAAAATGTGAACTGTGCCGCTAAAGTGTTTGGGTTTGGCTTGAAAAAAAGGTGGTAACCCTAATGAAGACCCAGAAATTCCATTCAGAGATCTTACTAATAGAGTCCCTGAGGAACAGAAGAGACGGTTGGGTGTATTAACCACTTCAGCCCCGAAAGAATTGGCTGCTCAATGACCGGGCCATTTTCTTGGATTCGGCACTGCATCGCTTTACCTGACAATTGCGCGGTCGTGTGGCGCTGTACCCAAACAAAATTGACGTCCTTTTTTTCCCACAAATAGAGCTTTCTTTTGGTGGTATTTGATCATCTCTGCGTTTTTTGTTTTTTTGCGCTATAAACAAAAATAGAGTGACAATTTTGAAAAAAAAAAACAATATTTTTTACTTTTTGCTATAATAAATATCCCCGATTTTTTTTTTTTAAAAGCAATTTTTTTTCCTCAGTTTAGGCTGATATGTATTCTTCTACATATTTTTGGTAAAAAAAAATCGCAATAAGCGTTTGATTGGTTTGCGCAAAAGTTATAGCGTCTACAAAATAGGGGTCTGTTTTATGGCATTTTTATTATTATATTTTTTTATTAGTAATGGCGACGATCTGCGACTTTTATCATGACTGCGACTTTATGGTAGACACATCTGACACTTTTAACACTATTTTGGGGCCATTGTCATTTATACAGTGATCAGTGCTACAAAAATGCACTGATTACTGTGTAAATGTCACTGGCAGGGAAGGAGTTAACACTAGGGGGCGATCAAGGGGTTAACTGTGTACCCTAGGTATGTTCTAACTGTATGGGGGAGGGGACTGACTATAGGAGAAGACAGATCGTGGTTCCTGGCTATTAGGAACTCACGATCTGCCTCTCCTCTCCTCTCAGAATAGGGATGTATGTGTTTACACACACACAAGTCCCTGTTATGCCTTTCATGGCCGGTGGTCATCGCGACCGCGGGTCACAAGCATTGGCACTCTCGTAGTGCAGCGGGCGCACGCGCGGTATCTAGGGTGACCACATCAGCTTGTGCTGTAACGAATCACAGCACAGTGATTGGACACAAGAGGTGGGGTTTATGATTTCTCCAATCACAAGCAGGGGGCAGGGATTGTGCTCCTCCAGGCATTCCCGGCCAGGACAAGTACTGTCAGTGAGTAAAGTGGTGATGTGGCGGCCTTTTTTGGGGGCATCAGATTGGCCCGGGGGATAGCTGTGTCAGTTTCATTCCGGGACACTGTATTGTCCTGGAATGAAGGTGCCCGGGACAGACCTGCAAAATGCGGGACTGTCCCGGCCAATCCGGGACACGTGGTCACCCTAGCGGTATCCCACTTAAAGGAGACGACGTACAGCTACGACAGCGGGATCGTGCCGACCTGCCGCAGTATAATGACATCGGCTGGTCGGCAAGTGGTTAAAGTCAGTTAATCCAGATAAGTAAATTATTTTTTCCACCAATCATCTAATGCCGCGTACACACGACCGTTTTTCATGACGAGAAAAATGCCATTTTTTAGATTGGTCGTGAAAAACGGCCGTGTGTTGGCTCCAGAGCATTTTTCTCGACGAGAAAACTGCCCGAAAAAAAATTACAACCTGCTCTATTTTTTCTCTTCGTTTTTCACGTCGTTCTTCTTCACGTCGTGAAAAACGGTCGTGTGTGCACGCTTTTACAAGGGGGAAAAAAACACGCATGTTCAGAATCAAGTATGAGACGGGAGCGCTCGTTCTGGTAAAACTAGCGTTCGTAATGGAGATAGCACATTCGTCGCGCTGTAACGGACTGAAGAACACGAGGCTGAAAAGCGCGAATCGTCTCTCACCAAACTTTACTTACACGAGGATCAGCAAAAGCAGCCCAAAGGGTGGCGCCATCCGAATGGAACTTCCCCTTTATAGTGCCGTCGTACGTGTTGTACATCACCGCGCTTTACTCAAGCGTTTTTTTGCATGACATGAATAACGGTCGTGTGTACGCAGCATAAGAGTTACAATACTTATCTAAAAAGAAGACATCTGAGAACAGAGTATTGGAAAGTGCGGAGCTTTCTTGTTTATTATAGAAAATCAGAATTAGTGATTAACAAACAATAAAAATAACGCTAGAATCTACATCAAATCTTCTATAACTGAAGAACATAAACTATAAAATGTAATAATTATTGGATGGACCAATGAAAAGCCGGCTTCTTCTGTGAAACATCAAAAGACCAATAATGTACAGAAACCAATAAGAAGTGTTGTCCATGTATTGTCATAGTTTAGTTGTATGGTGCGGTCTGTGTGAGTGCGGGACCGAGTCATCTCTGTATGTTTAGAGGATCATATTACTAGAATTCAATGGCAGAAGGTCTCGAACTACCAAAGTCTCCTTTCCGAATTTTAACACTTTCTGTACTCCTAACTTGTGTAGGCACGTTCACCCGTGTGACTTCTCTGGTGTGTAATAAGTTGTCCTTTCCGAATGAAACATTTCCCGCACTCTGAACATGAATAGGGGCGCACACCCGTGTGACTTCTTTGATGTTTACGAAGGTCTCCTTGGTGACTGAAAGATTTCCCGCACTCTGAACATGAATAAGGACGCTCGCCCGTGTGAATTCTTTGGTGTAAAACAAGGTGTGCTTTCGTAATGAAACGTTTCCCGCACTCTGAACATGAATAGGGACGCTCACCTGTGTGGATTCTCTGGTGTGAAACAAGGCTTTCTTTCATCGTGAAACATTTCCCGCACTCTGAACATGAAAAGGGACGCTCACCAGTGTGAGTTCTCTGGTGTATAAGAAGGCTTCCTTTATCACCAAAACATTTCCCGCACTCTGAACACGGAAAGGGACGTTCACCTGTGTGACTTCTCTGATGTTTACTGAGGTCTCCTTTGTGAACGAAACATTTCCCGCACTCCGAACATGAGTAAGGACGCTCACCTGTGTGAATTCTCTGGTGTATAACAAGTTGTCCATTTGTAACAAAACGTTTCCCGCACTCGGAACATGAATATGGACGTTCTCCTGTGTGAGTTCTCCGATGTGTAATAAGGTGACTTTTTATGACAAAACATTTCCCGCAGTCTGAACATGAATAAGGACGCTCACCTGTGTGATATCTCTGGTGTGTATCAACTTGGCCTTTCGTACTGAAACATTTCCCGCACACTGAACATGAATAGGGACGTTCACCCGTGTGGATTCTTTCATGGATAAGTAGTAATGAGTTTTTTTTAAAAGATTTCCCACACACTGAACATGACAACGAACGCTTTTCTTTATAGCTTATAGAAGATTCATTGGGAATAGACGGATCTATTATAGTAACTGTACTGTGAGGTCCGAGAGTCTTCATGTGTGATCCGTCAGAAGATTCCTCAGAGGTATTCCGCACATAGTGGCCACCTGTTGGAAAGTAATTTAATAATTAATGTTATAAGTTTCTTCCAAACCTTCCATTCTGGAGTCATATAGGTTGGTCTAGTACTAAATATCTTATATAAGGTCTGCCAAGAACGTTGAGGCAATTAGAAAAATATGAATACAAACCAGATAAAGATACAGAATCTCCTCCTCATTTGTTGGGAACGTGACGTTATATTGAGGAATGGAGATGGACCTTTCATATGGTGTACAGTATCTCCTCCTCATTTGTTGGGAACGTGACATTATATTGAGGAATGGAGATGGACCTTTCATATGATGTACAGTATCTCCTCCTCATTTGTTGGGAACATGACGTTATATTGAGGAATGGAGATGGACCTTTCATATGGTGTACAGTATCTCCTCCTCATTTGTTGGGAACATGGACATTATATTGAGGAATGGAGATGGACCTTTCATATGGTGTACAGTATCTCCTCCTCATTTGTTGGGAACATGACGTTATATTGAGGAATGGAGATGACCTTTCATATGGTGTACAGTATCTCCTCCTCATTTGTTGGGAACATGGACATTATATTGAGGAATGGAGATGGACCTTTCATATGGTGTACAGTATCTCCTCCTCATTTGTTGGGAACATGACGTTATATTGAGGAATGGAGATGACCTTTCATATGGTGTACAGTATCTCCTCCTCATTTGTTGGGAACATGACGTTATATTGAGGAATGGAGATGGACCTTTCATATGGTGTACAGTATCTCCTCCTCATTTGTTGGGAACATGACGTTATATTGAGGAATGGAGATGGACCTTTCATATGGTGTACAGTATCTCCTCCTCATTTGTTGGGAACATGACGTTATATTGAGGAATGGAGATGGACCTTTCATATGGTGTACAGTATCTCCTCCTCATTTGTTGGGAACATGACGTTATATTGAGGAATGGAGATGGACATTTCATATGGTGTACAGTATCTCCCCCTCATTTGTTGGGAACATGATGTTATATTGAGGAATGGAGATGGACCTTTCATATGGTGTACAGTATCTCCTCCTCATTTGTTGGGAACATGACGTTATATTGAGGAATGGAGATGGAGCTTTCATATGGTGTACAGTATCTCCTCCTCATTTGTTGGGAACATGACATTATATTGAGGAATGGAGATGGACCTTTCATATGGTGTACAGTATCTCCTCCTCATTTGTTGGGAACATGACGTTATATTGAGGAATGGAGATGGACCTTTCATATGGTGTACAGTATCTCCTCCTCATTTGTTGGGAACATGACGTTATATTGAGGAATGGAGATGGACATTTCATATGGTGTACAGTATCTCCTCCTCATTTGTAGGGAACATGACGTTATATTGAGGAATGGAGATGGACCTTTCATATGATGTACAGTATCTCCTCATTTGTTGGGAACATGACATTATATAGAGGAATGGAGATGGACCTTTCATATGGTGTACAGTATCTCCTCCTCATTTGTTGGGAACATGACGTTATATTGAGGAATGGAGATGGACCTTTCATATGGTGTACAGCAGGGATATGCAATTAGCGGACCTCCAGCTGTTGTAGAACTACAAGTCCCATTAAGCATAGCAAGACTCTGACAGCCACAAGCATGACTCCCAGAGGCAGAGGCATGATGGGACTTGTAGTTTTGCAACAGCTGGAGGTCCACTAATTGCATATCCCTGGTGTACAGTATCTCCTCCTCATTTGTTGGGAACATGACATTATATTGAGGAATGGAGATGGACCTTTCATATGGTGTACAGTATCTCCTCCTCATTTGTTGGGAACATGACATTATATTGAGGAATGGAGATGGACCTTTCATATGGTGTACAGTATCTCCTCCTCATTTGTTGGGAACATGACGTTATATTGAGGAATGGAGATGGACATTTCATATGGTGTACAGTATCTCCTCCTCATTTGTTGGGAACATGACGTTATATTGAGGAATGAAGACGGACCTTTCATATGGTGTACAGTATCTCCTCCTCATTTGTTGGGAACATGACGTTATATTGAGGAATGAAGATGGACCTTTCATGTGGTGTACAGTATCTCCTTCTCTTTTGTCCAACCTAGAAGGCCAGGAGGTCCTCCTGGAAAGGGAAATAGCTGAGAGATACCAAATACCTCAAGAAGAGTAACAGTATCTGAGGATATAGAATTCTCCTGATGAAGGGAGTACAGGTTTGTGTGGGGTACAACTTCCGAAATCAAGTCCCCATTCCAGCAACGGCCAGGGAAATTAGCTGGTACAGAAAGAAGAAGGACCTGTGGGGAGCAAGACAACAGGAGAGTGTCTTATGCTTATAATAGGGTTATATGGGGGTTTGCTTGTGTAGCGGGGTCCTCAATTTAGTGGGATACACTTGGGGGTAGTGTGACCCAAGTGTGTAATTGTGTTAGGGTTCAGACCCCTTTTTGTTATTCGTGGAGGATTGGGTGGTGTAATATTCTCCTTGACCAGTGGGTGTCAGTGTACCTACTGGCTCAGGGTAGAATCACTACCAGGGTGCTACCCTTCTTTGTCCCTTCCTGGAGATGGTGCGGCCGGGGCGGGGAACCCGCCATGGTATCGTCGGGAGGAGATAAAAGGGGGAGACGCCCTCGCCACGTGGTCGTCGTCTTCGGGGATCATCTCTTCACGCACCCAGGCACCTTCAGCCTGGGTGCGGGCGGTTCAAGGTTCCGGCCTAGGCGCCCTAGGCCTGGCTGGAATGAAGCTGGGATTCCATCCCATGCACCTTCAGCCTGGGATGAGGTACTGTTGAGGAGGCCTGGGACCCAGTGACTCCGACTGGGTCCCGCTAGGGTGAAGTTGCTCCAGGGCGCCCCTTGCGAGGGGACCCGCATCTGAGGTGAGGAGGCTGGGGAGGTCACCCGTTCGAACACCCGGTGTAGTGTCAACCCGGTGACGGATGGGCCTTCGGTAACTCTCTTGGAGGACATCTTCCCCTGATAGAGGCCGCAACGCAACGGAGGTATTCATGTCAAGACTCCTGCAACCCTTGGTCATAGCACAGGGGGTGTAGGGACCCAGATCAGTATAGTGCCTCGATCTGCTCATCCCACCGTATCATGCCATCGCATTGCCTGTATGTGGAGATACGAAATAAACCAACAGTTGGATTGTGATCGGTGTATGGACTCCGTTAATGGGAGCAAAGGGTGGTTCGGTGGTTTCTGCACGACAGACTCGGTACATGCTCCGGACACACTGGCCCGAGGAAACATCAGGTATTGGCCTTCACCTCGCCCGCCGTTGCGGGGAGGACATGGGCCGTAGCGCACCTCACCCTGTCGCGTGACATACCCCTAGCTAAAGAGGACGGGGTGAGGGGGTGGCTACACGTGGGGGCTCGTCGTCCGGGATAGTGTGTGTCTTGGCGATGGAACTGAGAACGTCTGTGTTTGAACTTTGCTGCCCGGAGGAGTTCCGAACAGGTCGGCCATGTGATTGGCCAAAGTGCATCCCTGCTCGGAGTTGTGGACATGACCCTAAGTCGGGAAAGGCCCACGCAGAGGAGCGTAAAAAGGGAGAGGTCCAGCCGTGTGAAGTACTACATGTGGGGACTGTTAATGCACTGCGCCACGAGGCACCCCATGACTGTACAATTCGTGGGCGGAGGCTGGCGGAAGCCCGCGAAAACGTACAAGTTGTGGGAGGAGTCTGGCCACGTGTGGAGATACACGTGGAGACTCCGGCGCGTGGTCAGCGCGTGATGGAACAGCAAGTGGTCGGGATGGCCTCAAGCTCCCCGTGGATACCGGTACCTTACCCCACGAAGATGACTACATTTGCTGCTCCCCTGACAGACACGGGGATAAGACTTAGGCCCCGAGGACAGTTGGCTCTGTATTCATGCAGAGACACGGAGGCCCTCGGTGTGATCTGTCCCGGATGCTCGGGACTGGTGGTCCAACTAAAGCCATTTGGGCGATGTGAGGCATGCAAGGAGTTCCTTTTTGAGGTTGAACCATACACGGAAAGGCCCCGGGCCCTACGCCTCAACTGCATCACAGGAACCGCCACTCCGGAGGGAGAGATCCAGGCCTCTGCGGAGGTCCCCGTACGCGCTGACCAGGGCGAAGTGACTGCCCAACCAGAGATTGAGAGAGAAAAATCCGAAGACACTGCTTCGGTCACCACAGACTCCCTGCTGCCACCCCCGAAGAGGAAGATAGGCCTGGTGCAGGCATCCTGTGGTCGTGGTCGAGCTTCACCCCGCCGCTTGCCTGGCCTGGATGACGCCGGTAGAGAAGAGAGTCCCGGACATCCCAGTTCTTCAGTAGGTCCAGGTGAGCTAGGGGCTGGGACTGTGGTGTTGGTTGGAGGTGTCGGGAGTTCACAGCCGGTGGAGCCCGAAAGGGAGGGTAGCCTTCCGTCTACTAGAGACTACCTTCCCGCCGAGATGTATGACACCTCCGACCTAGAGTCGTTGTCAGACTGTGGTGATGACGGAGAAATAGACGAGCTGTTTCACCGGAAGGGCTGGGACAGACGCCCGCTACCTGTGCTGAGTAAACCACAGGATTCTCCCATGTCCATAGAAGACAGTACGCTCCGGGCGCAGGCCCCGGAGTTCCCGAGGAAATCTAACCCTCTGACCAACTTTCCTCATTCAACTACATCACCCGCTCTGATGGTGGGGACGCAGCGTGCTTCGTTGCGGGCACCAAAGACAAAGCAACCCGAGATGGTGAAGGTACCTCGACACCCGGAGGCCATCGTACAGCCAGGAGAAGGTGAGCGAGATGTGATGCCGCCCCTAGCCAGATTGCAGAGACTTTTCTCCCAGAGAGTCGCCCGTGAATATGGGTGGGAGTACCCCTACTTGCCTCGGGACTTATTGTATGAAGTTGAGGTCCTGCGACCAAGGTGGTATGACGAGTTTGTATGGGAAAAGCTTAAAGTACCCCATGCCAGGCGATACCTGTCATGTTCGCCGCCTGTGTCTAAAAAGTTCAAGGACTGCAGAGCTGATTGGAGACTTGGGCGCCATATTCATGCTGATAAGGTGCTCATCTGTAGGAAAGAAGGAGAGGATGTCGAGTATTCAGTGGAAGTGTTTGACGGGCACCTGAAGCCTCTGTTTCTGACGGATCCAAGGTTCTACTTATAGGAGAAGTGAGCTCCTATCTTGTTGCTGTTGAAACTTTCTGGATGAGACATTCCCAGACGCCTAGGACTGTGCCCTACTTTTGTTTTGATTTGGGCTTTTCTTTTACTCACTGGAGACTTGGGAGCTGTTGTTTTTTTTCTCCCTTTTCTTCATGTGCCAAAGGCAGAGACTTTTGGGGTAGAGTCAGAGTAGGAAAGCAGGAAGAATGAAGATCTCACCAAGTGTCATTACCGCAGCTCTGTCACCAGGTGGCAGTGTTGTGCAACGGTTGTTCGAAATGCTACACATGCATTACTTACTTATTGGAGTGAGCGGGTCTCTCGGCTGACGGACCCACTCATGCCATGTTAACACAGAGTGTTAGGATGTGTTTTTTTTTTGTTGTTTCCCTTCTGCAGGAGATTCATCGGTCAAGACTACTGAGAGTGGGTGGTTCTTAGACAGCGATGGGAGGGATTGTACATGTGTACAGAATAGATGTCTTATACAAATTGTGAGGGGGTTAGCTCGGCAGCGGGTGTGTGTGACCCCCGGGATGGGCTCCCCACACAAAACAGGCCCAGCAAACGGAGGTTGTGGTTTTCAAAATCAAAAAGGTGCGGTTTATTTTCTATTTACAGTGACAAAACACAGCAAAGCAAAAGAAACATAAACAAAATAAATCCTGGTCAAGTTGACCTCTGACTAAACATACAGGTTTCCTAACTAACAACTGGGATCAGCCTAGTGCTGTCCTAGTCCCTAAGTCCCTGGTTTTAAATGTCCAAGCAAATAGCCACACAGGCTTTGTCTCACCGCACAGGGGTTCACTCTCCCTAGACAGTCCACACAGGTCTGGTTCCAGGCATGAGCTAACATCTAATGAAGCTGGGAGTTTTTATAGAGGCCTTAAACGAGCTGACAAGCTTCAGCTGGTCTCATCAACTCCCTGCCTGCACGACGCCCAGCACTCTCCCTAGAGGTATGAGTCATCCATGAGCCCACTAGCCTTATACAACTCTCCACCTAGTTGTATAAGTCGGCGTAAAGCCTGAATCTGGGCGAAATATATCTACCCCCCTGGATGCAACCAGGTGACTTTACCTTCCTGCTGTCACATACCCCCCCCCCCCTCTTGTTTTAACCTCGGGGTTGGAACACCAGCAATCAGGCATTCATGTACTCGAGACAAAGCATCCACATTCCCCATTTGAACGCCAGGGCGATGCTTTACTGTGAAGTTGAATTCCTGGAGGGCCAGGAACCACCTATTCACTCTTCTATTTGTTTCCTTGTTTTGAGCCATCCACTTTAACGGAGCGTGATCCGTAACCATGTCAAAGTGCCTACCTAGCAGGTAGTACCGAAGGGAATCTAGAGCCCACTTCACCGCTAAACACTCCTTTTCAACGGTGGCGTAATTTACCTCATGGGACTTCAACTTCCTGCTGAGGTACATGACTGGGTGCTCTTCCCCGTTCCAGACCTGGGACAATACTGCTCCTAACCCCACATCTGACGCATCACTTTGTACGACAAAGTCTTTAGAGAAGTCGGGTGAGTACAACACTGGCTGGCTACATAAGGCTTGTTTCAAGAATTGGAATGCGGCCTCAGCCTCGGGGGTCCATTTAATCATGACCGACCCTTTCCCCTTCGTCAGGTTGGTTAGGGGCACAGCCTTAGAAGCAAAGTGGGGAATGAATCGCCGATAATACCCAGCGATTCCCAGAAAGGCTCGTACCTGCTTCTTGCTGTTAGGACGTGGCCAACTCTGGATGGCCTCGACTTTGTTGAGTTGGGGTTTTATTACTCCCCTCCCAATGGTGTACCCAAGATATTTGGCCTCCTCCTGCCCAATGGTACACTTCTTGGGGTTAGCCGTAAACCCCGCTTCCCGAACAGAGTCCAGGACTGCTTGCACTTTTGGCAGATGTGAGGCCCAATCTGTGCTATGGACAATTATGTCATCCAGGTAAGCCGCAGCATACTTCCGATGGGGCCTCAGCATCTGGTCCATTTTCCGCTGGAATGTGGCCGGCGCATTCTGTAACCCGAACGGCATTCTTTTATATTGGAACGCCCCGTCTGGGGTTACAAATGCGGTTTTCTCTTTGGCCGACTTGGCCAGGGGGATTTGCCAATACCCTTTTGTGAGGTCAAGAGTCGTCATGTATCGGGCTGTTCCCAGCCGGTCGATCAACTCATCTATACGTGGCATGGGGTAGGTGTCAAATTTTGTAACTTTGTTCAACTGTCGAAAATCGTTACAAAATCGCCAGCTCCCATCCGGTTTAGGCACCAACACAATGGGACTAGACCAATCACTTTGGGACTCCTCTATCACCCCTAAGTTCAGCATTTTCTGTACTTCCTCCCGTATTGCCTCCCGTCGGGCCTCTGGGATCCGATAGGGTTTTAACTTCACCCTTTCACCGGGCGGGGTAATGATGTCATGCTCTACCCCAGATGTTTGTCCCGGCAGCTCAGAGAATACCTCCTTGTTGCGAAGCACAAACTCCTTAACCTCCTGTTGTTGGGGTTGTGACAAGGTGGCTGCTATTCCAACCTCCGGAATCACGCAACCAGTTTGAGCTGGTGACCAAGTGTCTGCGACTAGGGACTCTCTATCCCTCCAGGCTTTCAACAGATTAACGTGATAGATCTGTTCGGGCTTTCGCCTTCCTGGTTGTCTGACCTTGTAATTCACTTCGCTCACTTTTTCCATTATCTCGTAGGGGCCTTGCCATTTGGCAAGGAATTTACTTTCAACCGTAGGGACAAGTACCAGTATCCTATCCCCCGGGGAAAAGGTACGGGTCTTGGCTCCACGGTTGTACACTCTCTGCTGTGCTAACTGCGCTTGGGCCAAATGTTCCTTCACGATGGGCATTACCTGTGCAATTCGGTCTTGCATCAGGGCGACATGCTCAATCACACTCCTGTGGGGAGAACTCTCACTTTCCCAAGTTTCCTTGGCAATATCCAACAGCCCTCTTGGGTGTCTCCCATACAGTAACTCAAAGGGGGAGAATCCCGTAGAGGATTGGGGCACCTCCCTAATAGCAAACATCAGATAAGGAAGTAGACAGTCCCAATCCTTTCCATCTCTATCCACCACTTTCTTCAACATTTGTTTTAGGGTTTTGTTGAACCTTTCAACCAGCCCATCGGTTTGGGGGTGATACACAGATGTACGTAATTGCGTCACTTTGAACAATTTACACAGCTCCTTCATAACCCGGGACATAAAGGGTGTACCTTGGTCCGTAAGCAGTTCTTTACAAATACCCACCCGGCTAAACACAAGAGATAGCTCTTTGGCTATGGTTTTGCCCGAGGTATTTCGGAGAGGGATCGCTTCTGGATAACGGGTGGCATAGTCCATTATAACTAATATGTACTGGTGCCCCCTAGCGGACTTGATTATAGGACCTACCAAATCCATGGCGATCCTCTCAAACGGGACCTCAATGATGGGTAGAGGGACCAGCGGGCTACGGAAATGTGGCATCGGGGCCGACCTCTGACACACAGGGCAGGAGGAACAATAATTTTCTATGTCCTTCATCACCCCCGGCCAATAGAATCTCTGTAATACCCTCTCTCGGGTTTTCTCTGTCCCCAGATGACCTCCAAGAATGTGCCCATGGGCCAACTCCAACACCAACTTCCTGTAAGGTTTGGGCACCACAAGCTGCTCAACGGTTTCTTCTGCCCTTTTTGCCACCCGATACAGTAGGTCCTTCTCTACGCTGAAGTATGGGTAAGTGCAGGTATTATCTGGGTTCACTAACTCGCCATCTATTTTCACTACGTTTTCCCGTGCCTTTATTAGGGCGGGGTCTTTCAACTGTTCTGTGGCAAAGTTTTCCCTGTGAACCTCAAGATCAGAAAACTCCACAGACGGTAGGTTTTCGTCTGAGGAGGTGGGCTCCTCTCCAGTTTCTTGAGTCTCCCCTGCCAATACTGATAAGGGAAATTCCGGAGAGTCCTCACCACTCTCAGGGGAGTTCTGGCTATCACATTCCTGGTACATAGGGGCACCAGTGGGGGGCTCAGGATCATCCCACAGTTCCCAGAACTTCGGAAAATCCCTTCCCACAATGGCGTCATGCGGTAACTGAGATACTAAGCCCACTGGATGAGAGAGGGTACCTTTGGGGGTCTTGAAACACACTGTAGTCACTGGATACTCTCGGGTGTCCCCATGCACACAAATAACAGCTACCTTGCTATTCCCAGAGACCTCTGTTTTAACTAACTCACTCTTTATCAGGGTCACAAGGCTACCTGAATCCAGCAATACCACAACATTTCTACCATTAACACACATTTTGCATAAATGTTTCTCAGTTCCTCGAATGGCAGTGCATGCGACTGTCGCACACAGCGACTGACGTCTGCCCGTCAGAAAGTCACACTGCATGGGTTCCTCCACAACCGGGCAATTGGCTGCAATATGTCCCGCTTGCCGGCAGCGGTAGCAAACGATCCTTCTTGCCGCCTCTTGAGCCGCTGATTTCCCAGGCTGTTCTCGCCAAACTTGGGGTAGAGCTCCCACCCTCTCACTCTCTCCACCCTCACCCCTTGGAATCCTCTTATCCGCCCCTGGGGATGGTCTGGTCTTAGGGTGGAAAGTCCGAGTGTCTCTGGAAGAGGCCGTCAGGTTCTCTGTAGCCAAGTATTTCTCCACACGATCCACAAGACCATCGGCCGTCTCTGGGTCTCCATGGCTTACCCACTTTTGGATGGCAGTAGGAAGAGCTCTCAAAAACCGATCCATTACAACACGTTCCACAATCTTTGGTGCGGACAAAGTCTCTGGCTGTAGCCACTTTCTGCTCAGGTGAATGAGATCATACATTTGAGACCTGGGGGGTTTTCCAAGCTGGAAAGTCCAGTTATGCACACGCTGAGCCCGGACAGCCTGGGTGACACCCAGCCTTGCCAATATTTCAGCTTTTAGCATCGCATAGTCTTTTGCTTGGTTAGGCTCTAGGTCATAGTAAGCTTTCTGCGATTCACCAGTTAACAGAGGAGCCACCAGTCCAGCCCACTGCTCCTCAGGCCACTTTTCTCTTTCAGCGGTCCTTTCAAATGTGGTCAAAAATACCTCTGGATCATCCTCTCCAGTCATTTTTGTCAATAAACGACTCACCCCAAAGGACGCGGTATTAGTGGGACGGCTTTCCTCACTGGTCTGCGGACGTTGCTGCATTGCTGCTTCCATCTGTTGTTGTAGTCTCTGCTCTTGCTTCTGTAACAGGTCTATGAAGCGGGCCTCAGATTGCTGCTGGGCTTGTTGCTGAGCTTCCAGACTCTGTTGCAAAGTTGCGTTTGTCTGCTGCTGGGCTGCAAGGCTCTGTTGATGAGCTTGCTGCTGGGCTGCAAGGCTCTGTTGATGAGCTTGCTGCTGGGCTGCGAAGTTCTGTTGTTGAGCTGCAAGGCTCTTTTGCAAACCTGCATTTGTCTGCTGTTGATTGGCATTTGCTAGAGCCAGCTGCTTCAGTATCTCCTCCATGCTGGCTTAAAAAAAAACTGCCACTGGTTCTCCACCAACTGTGAGGGGGTTAGCTCGGCAGCGGGTGTGTGTGACCCCCGGGATGGGCTCCCCACACAAAACAGGCCCAGCAAACGGAGGTTGTGGTTTTCAAAATCAAAAAGGTGCGGTTTATTTTCTATTTACAGTGACAAAACACAGCAAAGCAAAAGAAACATAAACAAAATAAATCCTGGTCAAGTTGACCTCTGACTAAACATACAGGTTTCCTAACTAACAACTGGGATCAGCCTAGTGCTGTCCTAGTCCCTAAGTCCCTGGTTTTAAATGTCCAAGCAAATAGCCACACAGGCTTTGTCTCACCGCACAGGGGTTCACTCTCCCTAGACAGTCCACACAGGTCTGGTTCCAGGCATGAGCTAACATCTAATGAAGCTGGGAGTTTTTATAGAGGCCTTAAACGAGCTGACAAGCTTCAGCTGGTCTCATCAACTCCCTGTCTGCACGACGCCCAGCACTCTCCCTAGAGGTATGAGTCATCCATGAGCCCACTAGCCTTATACAACTCTCCACCTAGTTGTATAAGTCGGCGTAAAGCCTGAATCTGGGCGAAATATATCTACCCCCCTGGATGCAACCAGGTGACTTTACCTTCCTGCTGTCACAAAATGTTTATCGTTTTATATTTCCCCTTTCCCTTTTGAGCAGGTCTTGGCACACTTAGTATCCAAAATTTTGAGGGATAGCCTCTGGGGCCCACTTCATGTCACCACTCTTTGGGAGACATGGGTGTGCACCTGACGCTGGGGACCAGCGTCAAATCACAGGGGGGAGTGTGTAGCGGGGTCCTCAATTTAGTGGGATACACTTGGGGGTAGTGTGACCCAAGTGTGTAATTGTGTTAGGGTTCAGACCCCTTTTTGTTATTCGTGGAGGATTGGGTGGTGTAATATTCTCCTTGACCAGTGGGTGTCAGTGTACCTACTGGCTCAGGGTAGAATCACTACCAGGGTGCTACCCTTCTTTGTCCCTTCCTGGAGATGGTGCGGCCGGGGCGGGGAACCCGCGTGGTAACGTCGGGAGGAGATAAAAGGGGGAGACGCCCTCGCCACGTGGTCGTCGTCTTCGGGGATCATCTCTTCACGCACCCAGGCACCTTCAGCCTGGGTGCGGGCGGTTCAAGGTTCCGGCCTAGGCGCCCTAGGCCTGGCTGGAATGAAGCTGGGATTCCATCCCAGGCACCTTCAGCCTGGGATGAGGTACTGTTGAGGAGGCCTGGGACCCAGTGACTCCGACTGGGTCCCGCTAGGGTGAAGTTGCTCCAGGGCGCCCCTTGCGAGGGGACCCGCATCTGAGGTGAGGAGGCTGGGGAGGTCACCCGTTCGAAGACCCGGTGTAGTGTCAACCCGGTGACGGATGGGCCTTCGGTAACTCTCTTGGAGGACATCTTCCCCTAATAGAGGCCGCAACGCAACGGAGGTATTCATGTCAAGACTCCTGCAACCCTTGGTCATAGCACAGGGGGTGTAGGGACCCAGATCAGTATAGTGCCTCGACCTGCTCATCCCACCGTATCATGCCATCGCATTGCCTGTATGTGGAGATACGAAATAAACCAACAGTTGGATTGTGATCGGTGTATGGACTCCGTTAATGGGAGCAAAGGGTGGTTCGGTGGTTTCTGCACGACAGACTCGGTACATGCTCCGGACACACCGGCCCGAGGAAACATCAGGTATTGGCCTTCACCTCGCCCGCCGTTGCGGGGAGGACATGGGCCGTAGCGCACCTCACCCTGTCGCGTGACATACCCCTAGCTAAAGAGGACGGGGTGAGGGGGTGGCTACACTTACAACTTTTATGTTTCCCAGTGTCCCGAACTGCTGTAGGAGGCAGTATAAGCTCACTGTTTCTGATCGGTGTCCCTCAATGGAAGAGAAAAGCATACCTTTTTTTCAAATTAGGCAACCTTGTTAATACATACTTTACAGTCATAGAAGAAAAATGAAATTGTGAACTGTTTCAGGATTTAGTGAGTATAACTTACTTAGATCTATATAGAGAGAAGATTCCTCCTGTTTAATTTTCATAATCATCTCCCCCTCCTCCATAGACTGCTGATCTCCACTCACCAACCTCTCTTCTACTTCCTCTTTAATCTCAACTTTGATGTCTTTCAGTTCTTCACCCTAAACCCCAAAGATGATAACCTTTATAAAAATGTTGATAACAAAAATAATATATATAGGAATGCTATCGCATAGTTTAGAATTATATTTGCGTTCTATTGCCCAGTCCCCTTTGTAATCTCATAGCTTAGAATACCTACCTGATGATGGTGAGGGATGGTGAGATCTTCCTGTGTGGAATCCCGGGAATACAGAGGACGGGGACATCTCTCTGGTGGGTTCCCATTGCTGGATCCATCTGTAGGAAACACACACACTGACTGAATACATTGTTTCTATGTGTTTATCAGATGATGGGGGATCTAGGTGGACCCTCCGTACTGCTCTCTCCTTTACAATAAAGTCTCCTCTTACCCGGTGATGTGAGGGGCGGCTGATTCTCCATCATGACGTCCTTGTAGAGATCCTTGTGTCCTTCTAAATACTCCCACTCCTCCATGGAGAAATAGACAGTGACATCCTGACACCTTATAGGAACCTGACACACACAATGATACAGTCACCATCCAGACACATCCCTTGTCTGTTACTGGATAATGTCCCAGAATTCCCGGCACCGCTCACCTCTCCTGTCAGCAGACCAATGATCTTCTTGGTGACTTCTAGAATCTTCTTTTGTTTCTTTTGAGTTTTAGGGAGTGAGGTGAAGGCACTGTGATGGTTAAATGGTTTCCAGACTTCACCAAAGGAAAACTCTACATTAAAAGAGCAATAATAATGTCATGTGACCTCCCAGAATCCTCCTCCCCTCTCCGGTCAGCTCTGTGTTTTATTAATAGAGATAAAAGTGATGTCATGTGACCTCCCAGAATCCTCCTCACCTCTCCGGTCAGGTCTGTGTTTTATTAATAGAGATAAAAGTGATGTCATGGGACCTCCCAGAATCCTCCTCACCTCTCCGGTCAGGTCTGTGTTTTATGAATATAGATAAGAGTGACGTCATGTGACCTCCCAGAATCCTCCTCACCTCTCCGGTCAGGTCTGTGTTTTATTAATAGAGATAAAAGTGATGTCATGGGACCTCCCAGAATCCTCCTCACCTCTCCGGTCAGGTCTGTGTTTTATGAATATAGATAAGAGTGACGTCATGTGACCTCCCAGAATCCTCCTCACCTCTCCGGTCAGGTCTGTGTTTTATTAATAGAGATAAAAGTGATGTCATGGGACCTCCCAGAATCCTCCTCACCTCTCCGGTCAGGTCTGTGTTTTATGAATATAGATAAGAGTGACGTCATGTGACCTCCCAGAATCCTCCTCACCTCTCCGGTCGTGGCAGTGACATTCTGACAACATATACATTGATTAATGTTGATAAATGTAAAGTTATGCACTTGGGGGCTAAGAATATGAATGCATCATACATACTAGGGGGGAATACAACTGGGGGGATCCGTAGTGGAGAAGGATCTGGGGGTTTTGGTAGATCATAAGCTCAATAATGGCATGCAATGCCAAGCTGCGGTTTCCAAAGCGAGCAAAGTCCTTTCTTGTATTAAGAGAGGTATGGTCTCCAGAGAGAGAGAGAGAGATATAATTTCGCCCCCCTGTTTAAATCATTAGTAAGACCTCATCTGGAATATGCAGTTCAGTTTTGGGCCCCAGTTCTCAAAAAGGATATCGGGGAACTGGAGAAAGTGCAGAGAAGGGCAACCAAACTGATAAGAGGGATGGAGGAGCTCAGCTATGAGGAAAGATTAGAGGAACTGAATTTATTCACTCTTGAAAGGGGAGATTAAGGGGGAATATGATCTTCATGTATAAATATATAAGGGGTCCATATAGGGAACTTGGTGTTGAATTATTAACTTTACGGTCAACACAAAGGACAAGGGGACACTCTTTGCGTCTAGAGGAAAAGAGATTTCAACTCCAAATACGGAATAGACTCCCTGCAGAGGTGGTTCTGGCCAGCTCAGTAGATTGCTTTAAGAAGGGCCTGGATTCTTTCTTAAATGTACATAATATAACTGGGTACTAACATTTATGGGTAAAGTTGATCCAGGGAATATCCGATTGCCTCTCGGGTGGATCAGGAAGGAATTTTTTCCTCCGCTGTAGCAAATTAGATCATGCTCTGCTGGGGTTTTTTGCCTTCCTCTGGCTCAACTGTGGGTATAGAATTGGGTATATGGGATTGTATGATATATATATATATATATATATATATATATATATTTATTTTTTTATGGTTGAACTGGATGGACTTGTGTCTTTTTTTAACCTGACTAACTATGTAACTATATAGGAGCCTGACACACACAATGATACAGTCACCCCCCAGGCATGCGTCTGACGCATTTCACCCAAGTCGTGCGGCTTATTCATGACTAAGCACCATACGTGGGACAAAACGCATTGTGTCTTGGACAGAGCTAGGCTGAGGCTGCTATTATCTATGTGATGGACAGGCTTACATGGTGTGCAGTGATTGGGATATTTATTTTGCTTTTAAAGAACGATAGAACATGTTTGTTTTTTTTTATTTTTCTTTGGGGAGGGAGGATTATGGAGATTAAAGGAAATGGGAAATGGGTATAGGGATATTGGGATGAGTCTGGGGTAGGAGGAAGATAACAGGGGAAGATGAGACTATGTAGATAAGAGATTAAGGAATCACTATAGAAAGTAAGATTGTATGAGGTGTGAGGGGGTTAGCTCGGCAGCGGGTGTGTGTGACCCCCGGGATGGGCTCCCCACACAAAAACAGGCCCAGCAAACGGAGGTTGTGGTTTTCAAAATCAAAAAGGTGCGGTTTATTTTCTATTTACAGTGACAAAACACAGCAAAGCAAAAGAAACATAAATAAAATAAATCCTGGTCAACTTGACCTCTGAGTAAACATACAGGTTTCCTAACTAACAACTGGGATCAGCCTAGTGCTGTCCTAGTCCCTAAGTCCCTGGTTTTAAATGTCCAAGCAAATAGCCACACAGGCTTTGTCTCACCGCACAGGGGTTCACTCTCCCTAGACAGTCCACACAGGTCTGGTTCCAGGCATGAGCAAACACCTAATGAATCTGGGAGTTCTTATAGAGGCCTAAATGAGCTGACAAGCTTCAGCTGGTCTCATCAACTCCCTGTCTGCACGACGCCCCACACTCTCCCTAGAGGTATGAGTCATCCATGAGCCCACTAGCCTCAGCTGGGCTTATACAACTCTCCACCTAGTTGTATAAGTCGGCGTAAAGCCTGAATCTGGGCGAAATATATCTACCCCCCTGGATGCAACCAGGTGACTTTACCTTCCTGCTGTCACAGAGGGAATAAATATGGTCTGGCTGAAGTTATATATATATATATATATATATATATATATATATATATATATATATACTAAATTAATATATTACGGATAATGTACAGATTTAATTTTTGAAAGACATAATGTAAAGAAATAGGCTTTGAATTGAATTTCTTTTTCTTGATTAACCTACAATTTAAGATAAAGGTATATATGTATAAACCCTGTTGTTGAAAAGAAATAAATAAATGAAGAATAAAAAAATAAAAAAAAGAACACGTTGAGAATGTGGACCAAATTTATTGCCAGTCCTCTGAAGTTTTACTACCTTTTTAAGTTCACTCTCCCATTTGGAAACCTAACTTAGAGCCCATTCACACAGGGGCGACTCGTCAGGCGACTCAGCCGCCTGACAAGTCGCGTCCCGCTCTGTTCAATAGAACGGTTCTAATAGGAGCGACGCAAGTCCCTCCGACTTAGAAAAAGGTTCTTGTACTACTTTGGGGGCGACTCGGGGCGACTTACATTGACTTCTATACAGAAGTCATTTTGCAAGTCGCCTCTGAAGTCGTCTTCAGATCGCCTTGCCGAGTCGCCCCCAAAGTCGTGCCGCCCCTGTGTAAATGGGCTGGGCCTTTGGGTCAGTTGGATTGTTGAGTTGAGAGTATATGATGATGATGATGATGATGATTAGTTTAGGGGAGAGAGGTGTGTGATAGCAAATATGTTCCAAGATTGAAAGCTGGGTGGTGAGATCTTTGTTAGATGCTAGTGGAATGTTTGATTTGCATACCTCTGAAGGTCCCTGAATGAAGTTGAATTTGAAAATTGTCCCTAGTT